>JAMXBD010000745.1:0-677847 GCA_024138025.1 Combretum micranthum
TCTTGACCTCACCCTTTCATCTCCGGGGTCCTTATGGCTTTGGCTCTTACCTTCTTGCCCCCATTTTAAACACCACTATACTTTTTCTTTTACCCCCTTTGCAAATTTTTTTTTTTTTTTAAAAAAGTACTTTCAAATCATTACATGCATTTTCTTTTCCTTGAAAATAATATTAAGTACAATAAAATATCAAAAACTAAAATATATAACTAAGAGTTCTCTCTAGCTTTTTTTTTCAATTTGTTATGTAATTTTTCTTTGATTTGAGTAACAATTTTATTTTTAATCAATGTCATGATATTCGTGTAATTGTCTAAAGATTACATTATTAGAGTTTTCAGAGTTTATATGCTCAATATTGTTGTGTGGTTTTGGTGTTAAAAATGGTCCTTACTAATTTTATCATGGTGTAAGTGTAACCATTTCAACATTAAGTTGATAAGAATTTTTGCGAGTAAAAATGATAACAAGAATAAAATAGAGGTTACATATTAGTTGCCCTTTATATTTCTTTTATAGAGCTCTTCAACTTGAATTTCTCAAGTAAACATGCCTGCAAGTCTCCCTCATCGAGACATTTAATGTGCATGCCTAAGACCCATGATGAGGTCTTTTCTATAGGGTTGTTTATAAAAACTTTTTCTCCCCCACTTGACATATCTTAATTATGCTCTAATCATCGACAAGAGGAAATTATAGAAACAAACAAGAGTTCACTCTACCTTGCCACTTAGCATATGTTATTTCTTTCACCTTTAATAAGGGCAATGATGGGAAAGGCAATATAGAAGGAACTGTGCAGTCATGATCTAGGTAGACTTCTTCTTGCAACTTAACAATTAACATGCTCGATTAGTGATGGGAAAGATGTTGTTGTGTTGTGATCAATGACCAATGTTTTCTCTTGCCACTTAGCTGCTCGTGCAATTATGTGAAAAGGTATTATATAAGGGGAGTTAAAAGATTTGGTGTGCCACTTAGTGTCATGAGACAAGAGGTTCTCCCCTCCTAAAGTATCTGTGTGTACTCTATCCTCATATAATCGTCTACTGTTATTCTAGATGGTGAACTAGCCTTTTTCTTTTTATCATTTCCTAGGTTTGTTTCAAGCATATCCTAATCTTTAAGAGCATCCTCTTAGCTTTGCCACAGCCTCCATATGTTTGGAATCTCAACTATTCGGACTAGTTTTAACCTGCCATGGCCTCACTAAGAGAGCGCATCAACTTCGAACTAGCTTGCATAGGGAGATAGATCTGCCTTTAAAGTTTGCCCAATCTCTGAACAAACCACTATGTCGATGCCACTTCAAAGTTACATCTTGAGTTAACACACTATCAGGCCCTCAACTCTCAAACCATGACATTCTGCCCCACCTAATATACATAACGCCCTAGTCATGAGGCAAATCTATTGCCACTACCCATCCCATAGGATCACCAACCTTTCTCACCCGTTGTCAACCCACCTAAGATCATCTAGCCAAGACATCAAGCTTCCATAGGCTTCCTCTCGCCTTCGCCTATTCTCAATCCTCCTAGAACGCCTCTGTTGAGTTGCCCAACCGAAGTTTACACACTAAAGTTCATTAACGAATTCTTGCTTTAGCCCTAACTCATGATTGGTAATGATCCTCTAATGCTACTTCTCACCTTGAGTTTCATCTACACAACTGAATTGACATAAGATTAGAGTAATTCTTGTTTCAATCACGACTTGTGACACGACTGCCTTGTAAAAGCGATGTCATTTCTTTAGTGCCATTCCTCTCCTCAAACTTCATCTGCATGAGCCACACCAACAACAAAAAACTATCCACTCATTAAATACACCATGTAGCATTTAGGCAACCCGATGGAGCTGGAATGCTTACTTTGATACCACTTACTACAAGACGAGAGGTTCTCTCCTCTTGGAGTATTTGTGTGGCACTCAACCTTTCCTGATATCACTGTTTATTGTTATTCTAGATGACAAGCTAGTCTTCTCTTCCTTGATTTCCCATGTTTGTTCCAATCCTATCCTACTCTTTAGAAGTGCTCTCTTGTCGAGCTGGCATTGGATTTCTGATGAAGAAGTCTAGCAGTATACCTTTGTTTTAGAGCCGACCTTGATTGATTTTGTCTCCAAAATTGCATAATTCTCCTCTAAAATTATATAAGTCCTCAATGACCTAAAATATCAAAATAAGCATACTTAAGTACCATTTCCATTGGATTTTTAGAAAATCTATAATAGTTAAGTATAATTTGTTCAATGAAAAGTGAGTATAAATTGACTCTATCCATTCTCCCACTCTTGAACTTTTGCTTGTCCTTAAGAAAAATAAATAAGAACAAAGTAAAATCTGTCATAAGAGTACAAATTTCACTTTCACAATTCAAGCATCTTTCTTGATCATGACTTGCAACTCTGATGCCTACTGCTCTAACCAAATTGGTAGATGTAATTAAAGTACTATAATCAAAATTTAATAGCTAATCTAGATAAAACAAACTTTAATCCCAGTTTTTAGCAAAAGTTCTTCTATCCAAAAGTAAATACACAGTCCAATAAAAAAACACCCATTGTCACACCCCAAGAGGTACTCTAAACATAACAGTCCACCACACTCAATATTAAAACTTAAGTGTGACAACCTTAGCCACTCTCAAAAGTTTTGATATTAAGTGTAAGGCGTGCTCTCACAAATTTAGAGGACCATACAAGGAATTATGAAGCTTAAGAAGATATAAAACATGTTAAGAAAAGAGGATTCATAATATTCATTACTTATAACAATGATCTTTACAAACTTAGGATTTTCCTTTATTCACTAATCTATTACAAGAATATTTGTGCATCATTTCTAATACTAATCTTCATCTAAAATTTCCTTATCCAAAAAGAAATTACTTGACTGCAAGGTCCTCGTGGCCTCAACCACAGATAAGAGAACTGCAAAAGATATCTATAGGGGTATAAGCTGACAGCTTAGTGAAACTATTTCCATAAATAACTTCTTGTAACAAAATTTCAAACAAGTTGTTTAAGCAATCAAATGAAATGCAACATACACGTAGGCAAACAAGGTATATAGTTTTCCAGAACTATATGTTGAATGGATTTTCGCCCTCCATTTGGGGTTTGGTGATGCATAACCTCAGACAAGTAGTTTTAGTATATGCTTTCGACTAATATCGCCAAGCATATGAAGTCTACTTGAATGGAGCCTTGCTTTCAGATCTCCGCCAACATTTCCCAATTTGCCAAGAATCGCTTTCGGACACTCCGCCAAGTGTTGCTTTTACATGAGCCTACTATCCTTCTCACCCAAGGATAAACCCAATGCAATGTGACTCACTTCATGGTATGCATGAATAAATTTATTTATTTATGATATCACAACCTTATTATTATCAAATTTAGGGCGATCAAAGAATCTCATACAACAAGTGTTATACTACAACAAACATTTAAATCAATTCCGACCTCGCTATTTTTAGGATTCTTTCAAGGAATTATTTTACACATAAATCCATTTGCCTTTTCCTAACTCTAATGCAACTAAATTACAAGCACAACAAGTATAGTATTTAAAGGAAATAAACACGATGCCATGTCGACTATTCTTCTATACGGATGAGTCATTCACACACTTCACTCAATCGAAATAATCTGCAGGATATAGGTATCCTTTCTCGGAGTCACCTAGCCAAAGAAAATACCCAAAATGAGTATTTCTTGATGATTTTCTTGAATTTTGACAAGACAATGTCAAAAGAACGTTAAAGTTCGTATAAAGGAAAGTTCCAATTTAAAATGGCCATAACTTGGTTATTTTAACTCAGAATCGCGCATATAATATACCGATTTCTACCTACTAGAAAAGATCTATTCATTTCTAAAATTATTTTTATCAAACTAAACCATTTAGGCCCCGAAAAAGTGGCGATAAAATTCACCACGAATTTTCCAACTCAAAAACAATTTTGGTTCATTCATCCAAAAATTTAGTTATCTATATAGTTGAAAAAAAAATCCTCTTTTTATAGCTACATAGCTCATATCTATTCATGCTCAAGCGTTTAATGTCCAATCATGTTTCTTAACGAAATATTAATTAGAAGTTTAGAAAACTATAGTTTTCAAGAAATTCATTTTGTGATTGGTTTTTGAAATGAATACTTGGATTCTTTTTGTTTTTCAAAGAATATTTTATTTTTGAATTATTACTTTTCTAGATGACTTTTTGAAAAATAATTTTTCTTCTTTTCTAAATTCTTGTGTTGGTCCTATGTATGTTCTACACAATCTTTCTTTAACTATTTATTTGAAAAGATCTAAACTTGAAAATCCTCACTTCTTGCTTCCTAAGGCTTTTGCTATGTTATGTTTTCGTAGAAATCATTTTATATCAAAAATCATTTTCTTTTGAAAAACAAAGTGAGATAATAAATGATTTAAAAAGATTTTCATAATAAAAGTAGTTTCTAAGATTGTAGTGGGTTCTTTTGTAACTTGAAAAGAATGACTTTATTCTTATTAAACCATAGATTTTATATTTCACATAAACTTATCTCTAAGTGGTAAAATCTCCTTTTGTCAATTATTTTAGAACTTGAAATTTTGAAAATAATCTAAATGAACATGATTTATGAGAAATAATAGCAAACAAAAATAACATAAATAATAAAGTCAAGTATTGGGAGTCTTAGCTTTTTCAAGGCTCCCGGGACTAAGAAGTAGACTAGTCCCAAAATAAAAATAAAATAAAATAAAAGAAAAATTTGTTTTGACTTGATGAGGACAAGTCTAAGACTAAAGACTAGTCTTAAAATAACAAGGAATGAATAAATAAATTGCAAAGGAATAAATAAATAAATTGCATTGCATAAAATAAATAAATTGCAAGTGAGCTTTTATGCTCTAAAGAATATGTATATATATATATATATAATAATACTTAGATATAGTGACAATAATATGAACAAAAATAATAACATAAACATAAATAAATTTCATGAACAAGAACAATACATGAACATAATGTAGCTTCCATAACATTTAGTCTTTGGAAACTCACACTATAGTCATGTAAAGTTACATGACATGAGAAAAAGAAAAACAATAGGAAATTGTTACCTAAAGAAGACTTTGGTAGTATTATAGTTTTTGGTTTTTGTTGTAGGTAAAAGCTGTTTTGGAATTATTTAAGAGAGTTTTGGGAGGATATTTGGAGAGAGTTTTGAGAGGAGAATTTGAGAGAGTTTTTGCAGAGAATTTGTGGATAGTAAATGTGTGAAAAAGTGAAAGAGAAGGGGGTATTTATAGGAAAATGTGGAGTGATTTTTGAGTGATTTAAATAAAAGAAAATTGAAATAAATTGAGGAGAGAGGGGGAGGCATGTGCGGCCATAGTGAGTAGAGGAGAGAGTGTGTTTTGTTTTGTATTTTGTGGATTAAATGAAGTAATATGTAAGGTAGATGTGAAATAAAGTTATGGGAAAGGTAAAAAGTAAATGTTATAGGTTATGTGTGTGTAAGAGTAGGTGTAAGAAAAAGTAGAGATAAACAATAGTGTAGAATAGTAATGAATAGTGTAATGTAAAGTAGATATGACTAATAAAGTACTAGTAAGAAAATACGTATAATTGCGATATCTGTTATTTTTATTTACCGAAAAATTACAAAATTGATATTTTGAAAACCTTATATTTTTACGAGTCTAACGGTATATTAAATATTTTTACTATTCCGGGCTTGGGACACTTTTTCAAGAACTGTGTCCAATCGGGTTCGAAACGAGTTGCTGTTTTTAATCGGATCTTTTTACGCTTTCTTGGGTAATTACGCACTATTCTATATTCTAAACTCCTACTTACTCTTATTGAGTTGCTTATTCGGGATTACCGGACTTAAGCTATTACGTCTAACTAGGGTTTTGTTGACCTTTAGAGTTCCGGTTGACTTCCGGTTTAGGGTTTTAGGCTAAATCGATTCCAAAAATTTGGGGGTTTACACCCATTTAAACTTCATTGGACATTTAGCGAGCATATACTCCTCACAATATAGAATGAAAGCATATGGTATCTACTATTTCCTTAGAATTTCTCCCTCTTTATTATAAGTTTTACTTCATTCGGTGCTTTGCATTCCTTTTCCTTTTCTTTTCATATAAGCACTTATTTTCTTTTTTCTTTTTCTATTTTTTTTCAAAGTTCAAATTTTGAACTTTTGCCTTTCCTCCATTTTTGTTATAGTGAGTTCGTTGAGTTGGCACATCCCGGGCTTATCACCCAAGTGACCAGGTTTTAAAGGACTCTTAAGAACTCTTCCTCACTCTAACAATCAAGTTAGAATACTCATAACTCAATTACCCAAGTCAGTGGAGTAGAGATTATGCTTATTTCTTTCTTTTCTTTTGAATGCAACACAAATTTAAGATTTTTTCTATAAAAGATTACTAAGTAAAGAGTTTCTTCTACCTCATTCACTAAGTTTTGAAAAGCTCTTTAAAGAGAACTTAAAAGATATATACAAACTAACTTTTTCCTAGAAGTAGACCTGTTTATTTTTCACTTAAGAGCTCAACCTATTCTCAAACTTCCAAGTCTAAAGCTAAATATAAGGAAATTCGTTCCTTAAAGATTTCACCACTTAATTTAAATTAAGTATTCTAATTACAATAGAAAGTGAGTAAGGCCCTAAGCAAGTCAATTTCACATTCTTTTTAGATGTTATTCATAATTTTCTGCATAATCTCCAAATTTCATGAAAATTATTGAAAAAAATTTAGACTAAAATCACCATATAATGCTTTAAGACAAATTGAGTTCAAAGTATGGTGTATAATACAATTCAATTCAGATGTCATAAATTTTCAATCAATTCAAAAAAAATTTTAGACATATTCAGATGTCATAAATATTCAATCAATTTAAAAAAATTTCAAACATCATAGTCATATTCAACTCCACTTCATTCTCCATATCTCAATATCCCTTCCCCCACACTTACATTGAACAGTGTCTTATTTTCACTCAGCTTAAAACAGGAAAGGAATAAATATAGAGAAAAGGAATAATGGTACTCCCCTGGTTTTGAAAAATTTGATGCAGTTTGAGTTCCAACTGGTATAGCAAAAGAGAAGTTTTTAATGGTATCTATCTTGTATCCCTCTGTAAATCCATTCTCTTGCTATCTACAATTCATGTGCTTTAGCTCTTGTATATCTCTTATCTGCACAAATAGGGCACACATATCAAAGCTACAAATAAAAAACAAAAACAAAAAGAAAAACATTTACAAAGGATAAAATAAGTGGGATGCCTCCCACTCAGCGCTTGTTTTATAGTCTTAGCCTTACCTTTTCTGACTTTCTTCTTCAATGAGGATCAAAATTACTAGTCTTTTTATCCTCATCCTTCCTTTTCTTACTAGCTTCTACTTTAGAAGTTTCAGGTGTTGTGCCAGCCTTTAGATTTAGGGTTCTTTTTCATCTTTTCATGATATTCACATTTAATTCTTTATTTCCAACCTTCAGCACCATTTTGCTATTTTTAACATCTATAACAGCTCCACAATGGCCATGCATGGCGGCTACGAATGAAGGGAATCTCTGGATCTTCTTCCATATCCAATACTACAAAGTCCACTGGAAATATGAACTTATTTACTTGTAAAAACAAATCCTTAACTACTCCCCTAGGTCTTTTAATAGAGTGATTAGCCAATTGGATTATCAACTCAGTCTCTTGATTGCATCCTTTAATCCTAACAAAGAAATGTATCAAATTAATACTTACACCAATATCACAAAAGGTATTTTGAATTGACTATTTCCTATGGTACAATCTAAAGTGAATTTCCCTGGATCATTCAATTTAAGGAGTAATGCATCCTTCAAAGCTCTGGATCATTCAATTTAAGGGTAATGCATCCTTCAAAGCTTCCGTACAAGCCTGAGTTAACATGACTATCTCTCTCCCATTCATTAATTTTCCTCTTCTTACTCATAACTTCTTTCAAAAATTTCTATATAATGTGATTCTTCCAAGATATCAGCCAAAGGAATACCGACTTCTAGCTTCTTAAACACCTTCAGAATTTTTCATACTCAACATTATCTTTCCTCTTTCTTGATCTTCCTGGAAAACGAATTGATGGCACATCTGATCTGACAGTACACTTAGTTACTACAGGAGTATGCTCTTGCTGTACCATTTCTTCCATTTGATCTGTGTATAAGTCAAGCCTCTTCTTTCACAACCTGCTTACTTGTATCTACTTTGATCTCATCTACTTGTTCAATTGAGGTAGAAGGCTTCTCAAGACTGTCAATTTGCTTTCCTGATTTCTCAAACCTTCTATGGTTAAAACTCAAGCTTTTCAATAGCTATTTCCCCAGCTGGTTTGTCTCTTTTTCTTCAACCCTATTTGCCATTGAAGAAGTGTTCTCTAACTTTTCTACACTTGACACAATATTTTCCTCTTTCTCTATTTCTTGCCTTTTATTGTCAACTGGGGTGTCTTTTTCTTTCTCATCACTAGATTACTCCTAATCTTCACTTGTATTAGCAAGTTTAAATAAAGATGAAATAAATTCAGTCAAACCTACTACCTGAGTCTCCAATTTGTGAATTACCTTGTTGCTTCTGAAACTTCCCTTCCCATTTCTCTAAACCCCTCACAATCTCTTCAAAACTTTTTTCTTTACCTAGATCTGATACTGTAGGGATAGAAGAAGAATAAAACAATTTATTGCCTTGGAGTCTCATAAGTGTGGTGATTCTTGATTTGATATACTGTAATCAATTTCTGGCCCATCACCTTGACTTTGAGAACTATCATGTGATTCATCATACAACGAAAATACTACCAGAGAAGAATTGTATGGATCAGTGTACTGGCTTCCTGAAAATCCGTCAATTGTTATCAATGCCAATTGTGTTGACATGAATGATAAGTTCCCTCCAGTAGCTGAATCTATCATCATCTTATCATGATCACCTATTCCATTAAGGGAAAAATTCAGATGAGTCTAAGAAGGAAAATTAATAAGGGCATTGACTCATCAAATGGCGGAATCATCTCTAAGCATTTGATACAGGCTCTCCCTCATATTACCTAAATGAATATAATTATGATTGAGCTATTAGGACAGCAAAATGAGAAAACTAGTGCGTGATGATTATCCATCTCTTATCCAAGTAGCACTGCAAAGAGAAAAAGAGAAACGAGTAGAATGTACAAATAAACCAAAGATGCTATACATAAATAAAGAAGAAAGTAAAATTTTTTGTTCTTTTAGATTTTTCAAATAAAAGGCCTAGTCTACAAAAGTCCCAAAAATTGAAAGTAGCAACATTCACTCTCCGACAACGGCACCGAAAACGATCACGCCTTTTCCATATATGCTTTTTAAAACTCTTTTTAGTCTCTTTTTAAATTCTTTTAAATGCACAGATATTTATCGGCTAGTGTATCGGTACGCATGCTATAATAAAATTTCAGTGAATACTGAGACGTGTCCATAGGGAATAAGGACTAGATATCAACCGTATCAGTCCAAATCATAGCTAGGCAAACAAAATTTTTTCTCTTTTTGGATTTTCTTATATAGAACTCAACTACAAAAAAATCTTGGATTTCCACACCTTAAATAGAACCAAATTTAGAAATAAATTGATTGTTTCATTAACCAAGAAATGCTTGTAAATCAAAATTGCTAGTGGGTTAGTATTATCAATCAATTAAGCACAGATAAAACCCCCTTTTTCCAAAGTAAGCACTTATCCTAAATTAACCAATCAATGTTACCTATTCCTAGGAAAGTGATCAATTGACTAATTTTTATAATGCTACCAAACCCTAATCAAATTAAAAACCCATATCCCTATGTGATTTTGAATCCCAATTAGCTAATCACAAAATTGATCAGAAAGGGATTTTCCAATTGCCATCCTAATCTAACATGAATTTCTAGGTTCAATCCAAAACACACGGTGAATTAACATTAACAATTCGAATACAAGCAATAATTCAATCAACAACAAATAAACCACAATCCAAAAATCCAGATCAACAACTAAAAACCCTACAGATCACACTGGAGAACGCTTTAAACAAAATCCAATATATGAATTAAAACAAAAGGAATGAAATCACCTTGATCAAGAATTCCATGCCAAAATCCATACACAAATGATGTTCCCACATAATCCTGGTGTAAAATCTTTATTCAAATCAAAAAAAAAACTAACTACCGATCTAAGCCCTAATCTGTATCTAGGCAAGGAAAAATCTCTCCAATTTTGTGCCTAAGGTTCACCACCTCAAATGATACAACAAGAGATGAATATATGAAATGACATAGGACAAATAGCCGGTAATGTACACTGACGGTCTTGATTTGGATCTAGCAAGCGTTCCTTTACAAAATTGATGTCTGAGAGTAGCCAAAGATCAACTGGTGGCATATGATGTCCAGAAGCTGGCTTTCAATGTTTGCGAATCATTTCCAAAGCATGATCACTGCTAGCATTTGGGCAGTGTTGGAGTGGTGTAGTATATGTATGAAAAAATGAAGGGATGAAATTTGTCTTGTATGCTGGTAGTGTTTGAACAAGTGCTCAAAATTTTTATTCTATGCACAAGAAACACCGACATAAAGTCGGCGGTTGGATCCTGATTTGTTGCTTTCGTTTTAAATTGCAAAGGCTGATGAAATTTCTTCTATTGAATGCAAGCAACCTTGTTTTCTATCGAGCCGGCATTTAATGTTTAATGAAAAAGGCTGGCAGTGTAGCTTTGTTTGGTGCTAGCCTTGATTGATTTTATCTCCAAAATATTGCATGTGTTTGTTGTATAAGTCCTTAATGACCCAAAATATCAAAATAAACACACTTAAGTACCATTTCCATTAGATTTCTATAAAATCTATAATAGTTAAATATAATTTGTTCAATGAAAAGTAAGTATTAAATACTCTATCAGAATTGTATGGCCATTTAAGAACATGACCTAATACTATTCACATATATATTAAACTAATCATGCATTGCACAATTTGCATTTATTGCATAAAGGAGTGACGGCCATGCTACGTATTAGCATTTCGGTTTTCTAGTAATGGTTTCTAGATGAAAGGTTTAGTTCTACACAACATTTCCTTTCTTCCGTTCGGTTCCATGGGAACTAAGCAGGCACTGAAAGAACATCGCTCATGGTATCGACATGAAATTGGGTAATACCTAATGGGGTTTTTTTGTTCCAAGGCAAGGTTAAGATGTTGTGACATCTAATATAAAATGATTTGTAAAGTTCAATGGTATATTCCTTCCTTAGTTCTTAGGCACGGTAGGTCATTATATCCAGTTCCTTCAACCCTGATGAGACGACATAAATCGCCTTCCTATTTGAATTCCAGTTATCCAAGCTTGTACTTGATACATATAGTTAATTGTTGTATTGCATATGATTTCTAATTATACTTGCTTGTTATTGCTTGATGTGTGGTAGTCAAGTTATTTCACTGAGTTATGGTTTTGCTTATACCCTTATTGCTTTTGTACTAGATTAGTACGTGTTGGGACTAGGCTAGAAATTTATGGAGAGTGCTTCTTCATTGGATTCATTAAAGATAGAAAGACTAGCTTAGAATATGAAATAGTTAAATTACATAATTATATCAGACTTCATATTATATAAGTAGAAACTAATTTTTCTATTTGGTAGAGGATACTGATTCTGTATGATTCTAGTGAATTGTGGGATATTGGTTTCCTTAGTATGTTTAAATAAAAATATTATATGTATATGTATAATTAAATCATGTGAAATAGATAAATAAACAGAGTCTTGTAATCTCTTGCAAGATGGTTTTTATATTACAGGGTCACACGTGATATGATAACTTCAAGACTATCCTATTAGGCTCCCATTTAGGTCTTGACAAAGTTGGTATAGAGCTATAGATTTGTCCAAGATAGGAACAATTACCAAATGGTTATGGGATAGAACTTGGGTAGATAAAAAAAGTTTATAAATTAAAAAAAATATATATATATATACTTTCAAATTATTTGGTATATATGTATAATTATATACTACAAATATGATATGGACATATGTTGTCCATTTAGGTACAAATGATAACTCTTACGTCTTTTCCTTATGTGCAAAATTGAGGTATTCATATGCCAAAGGCTAAATCACAAGCTTTTAGGTAAGTTCAGTCTAGGTTAGTCAAACTACGAAACATATTCCCTCCTCTGCCAAATAGAATAAAATTGATAAGGAGACTCAACAACCATAAACTGTATACCTTAGCACACTAATAGTAACACCGGTTGTGCCTTTTATTGCAAGAACCCTACAGTGCCAATATAGCAGTTGGCTACCGCGTTAAGGAAAATTGATAAACGCTAAATTTGCAGCAAAAGAGCACCACCACCAATCCAATATCACTATTCCTACCATTAATACCAAGAACACCAAGAACCTTATAGTTAGAGTTCATAAAACGTAATCGACATTTAAAGTTCTATATAGAAAGCCGGAAGGAGCAAAAGATGAAATGGCATAGCTAGGGAGAAATGCTTTCAAAGTGTCAAAGAATTTGTAAGTATTCTATGAGTCTGTTTTATTAAGAATGAGGTGAGAACTTACTAGAATTATAAAAAGAGCACTTTACCACACCCAACCATGTGGGAAATTTTTTTAGGAAAGGATTCTTGAGGAAACATTTTCTAAGTATTTTAAGAGTAAAGTATAGTACAAATTTGATGGACTTGACTCAGGGCATAAAAACATTCGAATATGAGGTTAATTGATTATTCCACTTTACACTATATGCTTATAAAGACAACTATGAATTGAAATGATGAATTTCTATGATTGGATTAGACATAAAAATTAAGGGTAAACTTTTGATAAAAAGGATTTATGATAGTATAGAATCAAGTTATACTTCTAAAAGATTAAATCCTTTAAATTATTTGAGTTGCAAGGGAAGGAGTATCAAAGAAGAGTAATCTTATATGCTGAAAATGCAAAGGATCTCATTACCTAGGGAACTATGCCTAGCTCAAACATAAACGTTATTTTATGATAAATCAGGCCATATGATAAGTGGATGATGGAAGTAAAACCGGAGCAACTCGATTCAATTATAAGAAAGTTGGGCATTTGTACATGACTTGTTCCTAAAGAGTAGTATACTGCAAATGAGATAATGCAATAAAAGGGAACAGGTAAATTAAGTCAACAACCATTGTTATCCCATACAATTATGCTTCAACATCTAGCGAGCTCTTTCTCTAACAAGCGCCCCATGGAGATTATCATGGGTTAGCAACCATTTTTACTCCATACAGTAGTTGCACCTTACACTAGTAGATGCCTAAGAGCTTATGAATTTGCTAAAGATTGGAAGCAAAATTCATAAATTCTCAAAGATTATCTTGGGAAAGCTTCAAAGCAAATGAAGAAATGAGAAGATGAGAAGCACTGACCAGGGAATTCAATGTTGGAGATCAAGTCCTCATCAAGCTTCTCCTAGAATAGGTCGAATCATTAAGGAACAAGGACAGACAGCTCATTTAGAAATACATGGGTCCAATTCCTATCATTGCAAAGATCAAGAAAGCAGCATATAAAGTAGCTATTGTAAGATTCAAGGTCCATCCAGTTTTCCATGTTAGTACTTTCAAGCCTTACTTTCCTGACATGGAGGACTCCTCTGGCAGCATATCTAAGCAGTTGCATATTAAGATCAACTTTAACATGATCAATCTATTGAAGATATAATTATGCAATAGAATGTTAAAGATCCTAACACTGGAAGAACATACTGAATACTTAGCGAAGTGGAAGTATCGAGGTAAAGAAGATAATAGTTACGAAGTAACAGAAGGCCTCATGCCAATTTTAAAGATAAAGTCTGCACCAACTTTGAAGCCCAATCATGGTCAAGCTCAATAGAACATTGACGAGGACGTCAATTAGATCAAGTAGGGGAAGATGTTAGGGTCCAACTCCTGTAATAATTTTATAGCAAGGCCCCACCCTTTTTGTACACATGATGTATGGTAGGGAGGTCCCTTGAGGCCGCTTTTCTTATATAGTAATTTTCTTTGTAATTTCTATTTTTGTTGATTTTAGGTGTGACCTCCTCAAGAGTTTTAATGTCTCCTCCTGCCAAATCTAAGAATGCATATAAAGCTCTTAACGGGGTTGTGAGTACTCTTGTGGATGCAAGCTCTTACTTATCACTTAACAATACACAGTAAAAAAACATATTGTACACTGTTCTCACACACATTGTACTATTGTTGATTATTAATAAAGCCCAAGTTTCCTTCTTAAGTGTGCCTTTTTATTGATCTGCTATATTGTTCTTTCCTTTTTATTGTGCTTATCTTATTTACAACTTTATAGTCAGGCAGAGACCCTGTTGAGTGAGTTTAGGCTTGCTTACTACTGCAAAGGCAGGACAGTAAGCGTCACACGGTCTAAAGTGTGTTAATGAGAGCCCCGAATCATGATACCATGCATGCCACTAGTAAAACATACACGCACATCACAAAGCTTGCATGCACACCCTGTTGCTACTGCTTTGTTCCCCGCACATCGGCTCTTACACTAGCATACACCAACAAAGCATAAATAATATAGTATAGCCACACCATAGCTGCTTGAGAATAAAGCAGCCATGGAAACTCACCCTCATGCTCGCTATACAACATACACCAATTCTCTCATGCACACATCTACACATCACTTGCTAATTTCATCAACTGCACAACAGAACAACAACCTAGTTGCTATAAACAACTCATACTATACACACATGAATGCTTACCCACACACTAGTGCTCACTTAATAAAGCTCCTAGTAGGTGCTTCACACCCAATGCATAGCCACAACAAACATTTGCACGCTCCATATCATAGCATACCATGCACAAGGCAGAGCACTCATGCTCTGTCCTACCTACAACACAGCTCACGAGCATATCTAGGAACTCCATGAACTAACACAGACACCCCCACTCACTCCGGCAACACTCATGCAACATACATAACTCCATCTTAGCACCCTAGCCGCTTGATGACACGCTCGAAAGCTCGCACTTACAACTAACACATACACATCTCTATCATTGTTGTAGCTCATTGGACGCCCCACTATCCTCACTCGCAGCCACAACTTGCCATAACACATCTACGTACAGGTCCAAAACAACAACATGCGCACAGAAGTACATCAAGGGTACTCCATGACACGCTCTGCACTAACCCTATAGGTGCTCCGAAGATACCCCATGAGCACTCTTAAGGTGCTCCACATCACTCCACGCATAACATAAAACACATAGGATCACATCCAGGGATGCTTCACAATACTCACTCACAACACTACACAAAGTGCTCGCTTAGCATGCGCTTACTAGTACTCTGATCGATGATCCTTAGGTGCTCTATAGTCGCTCTTTGGGTGCTCCAAGGGTGTCTTACTCAGCCTCGTAGGTTACAACATGTATTTGATATTAATACATATCCTTATATATATGTATATATATCCTCGTGTATATGTATATATATGTGTGTAATACTAGTTTTAGTCTATTTCCTTATCTTATTTTATATATTCTCCATGCCACCCATTTAAACACACAAGATACACATCAATAAATTAACTTAGATTAAATATGGCCTATAAACGTGAATCATAATTATATATATAATTTTATTACTTGTTTATTTTCATTATCACTATAACTTCATTTTCTCCTCTACTTTAATATATTATATTTCTTTTACCAAACAAGACCTATATTTACATTAAGAATATCCTTATATATATATATATATAATTATTCGTAATAGCAATTATAAAAACATAACTAATAAGTAATATTGACTTAGAATGAGAGATATAGAAATTTTTAAGGAACTAGCAAATTTCAGATTATAAGTAGTGTACTACCATGACTTTAAAGCCTTCCTTTAGTAAAGACAACATATTTGAGAAATACTCAAAAAACTATATCAAATCGACTATTTATATGTAAAAAACGGAGTTAAAATGAATTAGTTCTAGGAGATTGAAAGTTTAGCACCAAAACTACAAAAATATTAGAATTACTATAGTATAGAATTTCTAAGTGGTATTTATAGCAAATTCTTACACTATATTCCTATTTCTTACTATATTTAGGAGATTCTGATTCTGGTATTAACCGACCTATCAACTACTATGATTGACAGGTGATATGGACCAGTGAGTATATTCTTATGACCTCTATACTTGCTTGTGTTTGTAGGAATAGAGGACAATGTTTTGTTAATCAATATTAATGATTGATACATATATGAGGTTGAGGAGTTTATGTTTGTGGTCTCATATTTATTATTTGTATTGAAAATACTATAAATTACAATGAACATTAAGTATTGGGTATTACTTGATTATTTTCATGTGTGAGAGTGTCTGATATTTGCTTGATCACTAAATACATGGACTTGATAAATATTGGCTTGATAATTAAAAATCAAGCATGCATTGCATGATTGCTTTGTTGAAGGCCATCACCACAACACAATGGCATAGAGGGCCATGAACACGGAGGGCCAAAGTGGTGTAACCTAGTGTGTACCATGGGTTCTGTCCTAAGGAATGGGAACTAAATCGTCTTAGGGAGACAGCCCATCTTCTAGGGACATGTTGGGGTCATTGTTATGGATGATCTTGCTTCGAGAATAAAGATTTATGTATAAATATTATTTTCTATATATGAAAGAAATTGTGTTTTGATAAAAATTATTTTAAATCCCCGAAGTAATGAAGTTTCTGGGTGCTGATGTATGGATGTACCCTAACATTTCGGAAGGTGAAAATCTAATCTATATATAGCTACTAGTTGGCCATATATATTTGATCACTTTTTAGTTGCTTGTAACTTGCTTGAAAGGTATAGAGTGAAGATTATATCTCATTAAGCATGTGGTTGCTCACCCTCTCATAGTTTATCATTACAAGACTATCTCTAGTACTAGCCTAGACGAGGCTATTCCCAGGTTAGCTTTCTTTTGGAAATGAGATGCTGTGAGAAGGATCGAGGGTTAAAAGAGTTCTTTCTTCTCTAGTGAATCTCTCAGGGTTATTTTGATTAAAAATAAGGATATGTAATATTTTTTAAGGGCTAAGACCTTAAATTACTCTTCCCAATGTGCCCACCACTACTTTCAGTAACAACTACTATCTTAGCTTTATCTATTCATTATTTTTGTTAGTTGTTCTCTTATAGAATTATCAATTAAATGCTATTGAACCTTATTGGTTACCTAGTCTTGGATACGCTTCTATACGATAATCAAAGGTTTTGAGAGAGTGGGGAGTCGATCTTAGGCTTTAGTGTTATGTATGGTAGAATTATCCCATCGAGATTATTCTTGGGGCATGATACTCATTTAATAAATAAGTCAAGCTTAAGCTCAAAATTAGCTCGTTCAGTCAAACGAGCAAAGTATGAGCTTTTCTTTAGGATTGCGAACCAACTTGTAAATAGGCTCATTAATAGCTTATGTAGAGGCTCATGATTGGATCTTTTATAATATTATTTCTATTAATGTATCAATATAATACTATATATAATTATTCATATTAATATAATATTATAAATATAATTATAATTATATATTTATATTTATGTAAATAAGCTTGAGCTTAAGCTCGTTTAGCTGAATAAGCCTGAGTGTAAGCTTGAACTTGTCAAGCTAAACGAGTCTAACAAGTCAAGCTCAAGTTTATACTTTTTAGGCTCGTTAAAAGTTCAACTTAGCTTAAGGTTGTTGATTTGTTAAACAAGTTGAGCCAGAACCTTCGAAAGCTCGGCTTAATCTGGCTCGTTTGTGGTCCTATGCACACACATGTGGACACATATAACTTTTTCAATATTATATAAACTCAAAATTTATAGAAAGATAGGATAAATTTACAAATTCCATAAAGTACTCAATACCTTATAAGTTTTATAAGATTTAGGTTCTGTAGCGATTATAAGATGTTACATGGTAAGTTAAGGAGGTCCACCCACTTTTTACATACCTACCCTAAACATATATGTGTAGAAGGAGGGACCATAGTGGTCACTGTGTGCAGCATTTGTCTCACAGTACACGTATCTTTTGTGGAATGACATAGTAAGGACACATATTGATGATTAAAAAGAGAGTATAGGAAAGAGGAGCATATAATCTCAATGAATTTGAACTCATACATGATAGGTAGAAGAGTTATAGAGCATCAACCCATAATTCCTGAGAAAAGTCAATGTATTTCCTTTTTTAGCTTAATTCGATCTTCTAGAATTGCAGCCTAACAGCACATTGGCATTAGAGGTGGGTGTGGTGAGGTTCATTCTAGTTCATCCTCTAATTGAACTAAATCATGTATTATAGTTGAGAATTTTTTTCTTAATTTCAAACCTTAACATATGATTTGGTTCATAATTTTTTCAAACCAAAATAAAGGTTCGATATGGTTCATTTTGCAATTAGAATAGTGTTTTAAATTCTTAGAATAAATATACTAACTATTTAGACAGTTCAATTACATATTTCTTATTACTATCTAAATACAAACAATAACACTTTAAATTAATTATTTACCTAAATGAATATATAAAACAGATAGTAGGGAGATCTCAATTATCATAAAACTATGATAGTATACTAGTTTCATTTTCTTAAATAGAAAATTCTATGATCCTATCATTTTCTTAGTGAGATTTATCTCATTCGGTTATTTAACCACTCATATTTATATTCATGGTTAAATGATTGATCAATTGGTCTCATTATAGGATCGTAGAAGTTATCCTCTTGAATTATAATGATATACTGAACTTGATAAAATTAGAATATGCTATCCTAATATGAGACACAAATTTTAATTTGGTGTGCTTTTATTCAACACACTGTCAATCACATATACCAATAAGTAATTAGTTAATAGAAGAGGACTAATTGGTAACTTACTTGTAGACATGCCTCAGCACTTGAAACCTAATATAATCAATTAAATCTCATTCTTATGAATGATACATATCTAAATAAAAGTTCAAAAAATAATTAAATTTTTAATATAATAATTAAAAGAAAAAACAATATGTTTGAATTAGTTTTTAAAATATATAAAACAATTTGATTTGGTTCGAGTCATACGATTTGATTTAGGGTTCAAACTACGAACTATTTATTGTTCACTGAACTAAACCACAAATCTAACTAGTTTGTAGAAAATTAACGATAATTTTGGTTTGGTTTAGGCCAATTTGATTCATGGTTCAATCAATTTATTTACAAAATTGTAATTAACATTACTTTGAATTTCTTAATTCTCTTAAAGAGCTTTAAGGCATTTATAAAGTTTGATCCTTAATGATAAACATTGAATTGCATGGACTATCAACAACTAAGATGAATTCTTCTATTGATAAATTATATCATGGGCCCTTTTTTGAGTTTAGGCACATGGAGAGCCTCTTTAAGTGTATGAGCTTCCCAAAGAAAAGTTATAAGCAAAGATGTTGGTCCAATGATTTTACTCTAAACCTATCATATGAAATCTCTCTAGATCATTCTAAATATAGGTTAGATTGCTCAATAAATTCATATGGGTTGTTGATTTAGGGTCAAAGGTTAGTCTAGACCATTTGAAAAAAAATAATTATCAAAATGGACCACCAAATCTGCATATTGAACATGCAAATTCAGTTTGGTAATCTAAATCAATAATTCATACGAGTAAAATATGCATAGACTCTAGGTAATATGCATATAAGAAATGCATATCAACTATAATTCGCATATTGCATATGCATGTCATCATTGTTGTGCATATTCTATATACGAATTACCTGGAGCTTGTGTTGCACACATAGGACCATCGTGCTAGACATCTATAGACCACGACCTCCTCCTTTCCGTCATCGCCATCTCCTTCAAGCCTCCTATCTTCGACTTCATCTCCAACTCGCCTAGCCATTCCCACCGAAGTCATCAAACCTAGAACCTCCATCTTCATACAAACCATACCCAGAAACCTCTCTTGAATCGTATTCAATTCCCCATTACGTCCACGGTTGTCTTCAACTCAATACCATACTAAACCACCTAATCGAACAATCCGTGAATACCGAGCTCCATCTCCGAACACCAAGCCACGGGACATAAAGCCAGTCGAAGGCCCCCATGCAGCCGCTGTTCATGGCATGGAGGTTAGAATAGTAAATGGGATTCACATCCGTCTTTTAGTTCGATTCATGATTTACTTGTGGCAAGCATTTCAAACAAGTGGGACATGTGTAAGCCTAATTCGCATGTCCAAAGTGCGAATTTAGTGGTCTATTTGGTAATTATTTTCGTTAGTGTCCTATTTTAGTAATTAATTTTAAATGAAAGTTTATTTTCATAAAAAAGATATATTTGATTTATTGTGAAAATTGATATTTTGGGGTTTTATATTTATTTAGACATGGATGGAAATAAAGTTAGGACATAATCAATATGTAACAAAAATACCGATATTAAAGATGGTTGGTTTGTTAATAAAACCATAATTTAATATATGCCACAAATTGAAAAACAGTCACTGTGTTAAAAGAATCAAAAGATGCAATCAACATGCTTATCATAACTCTATCTAAGATTAATTCGTATACACTTTATACCAAATGACATAGATTTGTATAGGATTTTTGATTTATTGTGAAATTAATCATTTTTTTTAGATTTATTAAGATAAAAAAGTAATAATAATTTGGAAGTAATTAATATTTGATATATGATACGAATATAAAAACGAATTGGCTTATGAATAAGATCAGATAGATGCAACGAATTGTAAAACTCTCACATATCAAAGGAATCAAAAGATCCAATCAATGTGCTTATTACAATTTACCTAACATTGATAAAAATTTTACAAATAAAGAGACAATTTACTCAATACTCACCAATTATGAGAAATCTATCTCATTAAATTTATAACAACCATAAGAGGTTTTCCAAAACCATAAGAGGTTTAATAATAAAGTAAATCCATTCCATCTAGAATGAGGGTTCGTAGATGAGATCGTCACACTATTAATCTAACTGTTAAAATAAATATAGTAAATAGAATATTAACTATTTTGGTGATTCGATCATAATTGGGTATGGTATGAGCCGTTGGATGGTGACGAGACTGGTCCTATCAAAATTAATGATGGAATCATAGAATTTTCCTTAGAATTAAATATATAAGTGCCATATTTATAGAATCATAAAAATCCTAACAACAAATAATATAGAAGAAAACAATTGAAAAGGAAAAATATCCTATAAGGTAATAAAATACATGGAAAAAAAAAGCTAAATATGAAATAAAATCCTTAGTACTACGGAAGTCAAATAATAAATATTAAATTCTTAAAAACATAAATAAACATACTAAATAACTAAAAGGAAATAGCATAAGAAATTATAGATGAATTGACATATGTAAGTTTTCCTACACCATCTCACGCAATTTGGCTTCTCTTACACTCCACTCCTCAGGCCCTGTATCACCTATCCAAGAAATCAAGTTGTTTTTGTCCTCTACGATATTTATACATAAGCATGCTCAAGTTTTACATCAATATATAAACCCAAATATAGTCGATACATTATCCGAACCAACCTAGTAGTGAAACTACTTGTCGTGTTTGGTATGCATGAATGAATCCAAAATGAAAATACAATTCTGAATTCTATCCCCATTATTATGTATAGATGCATTTTTAAAAGTCTGAATCGTGATTCTTGGTGATAATGATTTTGGCTTTAAGGGAGAATTTGATTCCGCTCTTTGTGAAGGCGGAGTTGCGATTCTATTCTATTCCATTAATCATTACTATTACAATTACTTTTTTATGCTCTTCCACATTTATTAATAATATTTATTACTAAGAATTTTTTTGATAAATATCATCTCCATTCTATTCCATGATGTATTTTTGTCCTTTTTTTTTTTTTTTGTGCCAAATATTCCATAATGTGTCTAGACAAAAGAATGGCGTTCCACCATTCATTCCATTCGGTCCTATTCCTTCCATTCCAATTAGTCCCATCTTGAACGATTTCAACGTGCCCAATGTGATATTAGTAATGTTTATAAGACCTACTTGGAATGTGAATTGTTTAAATTAATTATGAACATGGTATACTAACCACACTGAACAATTGTGTCATGCATTTTTCGTTTGGGTTAGTTACATAACACTTAAAATTCAGCATGGGCAGTTGAGTTGTTAACCTACTATGATTTCGTCCAACTTGTCTACACATTTAATGAAAAAGCATAATGCTACGTTTCCAAATATTTTTGCAGATTTAAACTAGTCTTTTGTTATAAACATTTAGTAAAATGATGATAATATCGGAAACATATCTTTAAATAGAGACTTAATAATTTTGATGGAATTATTTTAGACTTTTTATTAATAATGGGTTAATATTGATATGACACATAATTATTGTTCGGATTAAGATTTTAAATTTAGATTTTTAAAATAATCAATAAACTAATCATGCTAACGAATGAAAATTTAAGATATCATCATTTAGATCTAGATACCAAACATAGCTCATGATCATAAATTGCTAGCCTATTCTAGTCGATTTATTTGGAATTTCGCATAAAACCTTCAATTTTGAAAATTTCAGAGTAATCATCGTATTTGTTTCTTTACTGTTATACGAGGAGTTTGTTTATTATTCGGCGTCAAACACAACTGGAAAAATCCACATGTTAAGAGAACTAAGATATCAATTTATGGTGGGACGAGATATTGATAGCGGCCCACTAAATAATTATGAACCCAGTAACTACCACACAAAGTCCCAATTAAACTAAACCCTAACTTCTTCATAATGCATGGCCCAAGCATAAAAAGCCCATTTTTATATGTTGTATTCATAAATTATGGAAGGAAAGTTACTACTTACTACCCAGTATCTTTTATTTATTACCTTTTTCACATGTCAAAGTATAACCGATAGTTATCCACCATCTATGTATAAACAGGGTGTATCACTATTGAATATTTTTCCTTTTCATAAGCTCATTAGGCCACCCTTTTTTAGACACTCCTTTCTCTCTGTTAGTGTAATTGTATCTTAAATTTATGATTCTAACCCATCATTTGTGTTTGATGATAATGACGACGATGATAACTCATCATTTGTGCTTGTTCAGGCCAGCTATGCTCAAAGATAGTAAGGAATAAGGAGAAAAGGCACTAAACTCGAGTTACATTCACCATCTGTATGTGGATTTTTATTAAATTGTAATTTCTAGAGCAATTTATTACCGATCATAATTTTACGCAATAGAAATTCTTATTGAATTATTTTTACATAAGACTACAATTGGGTGGACTGTTATGGGGTTTTTGATTCGCTTGATTCAATAAAAACCCTATAGGGTGTTTTAGGGCCAGGTTTAAATATTCAGTAAAAACTTTATAAGGTTACAGGATCGAATTTGGATACTATAAAGTATTTTGTAGATACCCGACCTAGTGCTAAAATTAAAAAAAAAAATAAAAATAAAAACAATCGTAGAAGTAAAACTAAACTAAAACATGGCATGCATTTTGATTGATAAATGACAATCCTTGATGGCTTAGATTTGCTTTATCAATCCCAGCACAAATGAAAAATGGCATGCATTTCGATTATTGTTCTAATTTAATACTCTACAACTTTCCTTGTCACAACTTAAAAAAAAAAAAAAGGTTCACCAAAGTGCATTTGGTATTAGTAAAATGATTTTCATATATCACATTATACTTATTTTTCTTTTCTTTTCTATTTTTTTTTTTTTTTTTTTCAATGGACTTTCATTTCTCATGTAACTTTATATTCTTAATATTATGTATATATTTTAATTCGTATTATAAGTACAAAAATTTATTTATAAAACTAACATAAAATTTAGGGCATGGAGAAAAATTGCAAACATTTTATAGTTCATTTAACATCCAGTTTTGATTATTTTTCCATATTTAATGCAATTGTCCTATTTTGAGTACATTTTATCATCTTTAGTCAATTTTAATAGTAGATTAATATATTTACATGTTTAAAAATTGAATCATGAATTTAACTTATCACATATTCTATCAATTCCCCATGCATCTTTTTAATTTTGCTTAAATAAGAAACATGTCAAAAGCTACCTCTTCTTCAATTTATTATTAAAATTTAAAAATAGATTAAAAAAAATAGGATTACATAGTTATAGGATTGAGTTTTAGTTTTAAAGCAAACTGTATAGGACGAGTTTGAATATAGTATGAAAACCTTATAGAATTATAAGGTCAGGTCCTATAAAATAATGGATTGAGTTTCAGTCATATGATCCACCATCTAAAACCCGATCTGATTGCATCCTTACTTTTAAGTACATATAATGCAGCCAAATGCTATAACACTTCTTCGATAAAGATAATGGAGAGAATGAATAGTCATGCGCTCAAGCTATAAGGAATTAGACAGGCAATTGCCATGCAACCAGCATTGCGTACTTTTAGAAAGATGCACAATGAAGCACTAAAAGTCAAGATCTCACAAACATATAAGTTTTTCCTACTATGTAGTATATTTCATGTCAACTGGCTAAAGTTCTGGCAGCTTACATTCCCCACAGAGGACGACTCCCTTCAAAGAATAATTACCTGTCATCAACAGCAGGATTTGCTCCACTGCATTCCTCCATTATAAATCAATGCAGAACGATGACCAAGGATAAGAGCTACTTGGCATTCCCTTCAGGTGAAGTTATGCATATCCAGTCATGCCAACAGTTGAACTAGCCGATTGATTTTGTGGCTCAGTGGAGTTGAAACAGCTTTTGAGAAGTACATATAGTAGTAGAAATTTAGAACCATTGTTGCTAACACGAAAACTGCTCCAGCAATGAAAACACCTTTCCTTAATGTTTCGCAAGAGAGGTTCTGTGCATAGATCATGTCCCTGTATTGGGTATGGTATGCATTTTTAGCTGCACCCGCAATCAGACAAGCCTCCGCTACTAGAAAAGTTGCCCTAAAGTCACAAAGTTCAAATAGTTATTAAGGCTTGAAAATAATGCTCACACTAAGATGTTAAGAAGATTATCTTTTATAGGCAGTTCTGCAAACCATATTTAAGGATGGAAAGCATGAAACATCATCTGACACCATTTTTTCTTAACTCCATCTAACTGTGGATAATTGGAGCGAACACCATATCATGTATCAACTTTTCAGATTTCTACGAACTCCATGAATAATAGCCCGTTTCAGACTTTTAGGTATAACTATCTGAATACTAATTTTGTAAGAGCAGCTTGTGAAAAACCTCAGAAAGGAAAAAGGAAAAAAAAAGAAAAAAAAGAGGAGGGGGGGTTAAGTAGTTTTAGTATCTCTAACCAATTTACCACTATCTTTTTAAGAATAACATTAATCAAAACAATATTAATATTATATATGCACATAAAAAATATAAGCAGTTAATTTCTTTCCTGCATAGAAGGTGCAAGCAGTGGGGACAAAACCTAGAAATATATAAATGAAATGGATAATAGAAGAGAACAAAAACATTGCCAGTAAAAGCTCTCACCAAGATGAAACAAAGTAGATAATGGTCCAAGCTCGATTTGAACCAGGGGATAGAGGATGGCCAAAGCACATGCATTTTGTCACAACCATCAAAAGTGATTCACCTGAGAGGAGAAACAAGAATCCACCAACTCCATATCCAGTGGCAACATCTGAGTTATAAGAACAATAACTTGTATTTGTTCGTGGATCTTCAACAATCCTACCCTGTAATGACAGACAAATAATGGCAATTATGACATGTTACTTAAGAGGGATTGTCAATTTTTATTCACCATTATACATCAAGCTCTAGAGCCTCTATAACACCAATCAACAAAGTATAACAGACAAGCACAGCATCATCAAGACTAAATTCCAATGCTGCCACCAGCACCATTTCAGACCAGAGGTCGTCTAAATGAGATCTAGATACAGGCATGATATTCAAATTAGAAAGTTCCACTTCTTTATGGTGTTTATAATGCTTAGCCTAGTTTGATCAATTTCTTGGCCTAGTTCACTTTTATTGCCTTCCCTATCTATATCTATAAATACCCAGGATTGGAGCACAAATCATGCAATCATGCACTAACATCCTTAAGCTTACATCCACGAACAAACACTTGCATGCCCCCAAAGCAAGGCAGACATAATTCACAAGCGAGCAAGCAAGGAAAGGTATTCAAATCCACAGGCAACAAGCACATGCACAAATATTTTGCATGGATGAAAAGTCAACCCACTTTATTGCAGTCCCAAAATACAGAATAAAGAAGTACAAAACATTCATCTGAAGAGATCGAAGTGAAAAATTAAAAGGAAAAAAAGAAAAAGCACCAATGCAATATAAACATTCAAATTAAAAGAGTAGCAGATCTTTTTCTGGTAGGGGGAGGTAGGGCTCTTCAAGAAAAGTAGCAATTGACAGTGAAGATGTTTCTTTACGATACAAAACCAAAAGAATGATGAATAAATCTTTCTATAGTATTAGCCCTCTTTAGCTGGAGTGAGATTCTATATGCTGAACCTGCTGATCACACTACACTCATTTAGTTTTTCAGACCTTACATTTATTGTTACACCAATGCAACAATTCACTCATTATATAGACACAAGAAGCAAAACAAAATCTTCAGTCTGCTAAAACTTTTGCAAAATCTTACAAGTGACATTAACTACTGTAGAAACCAAACAAGAGTCAAAACCATCTTTTATCAATCTGCTAGAAAGAGCTTTGCCATCTCCTGCAAAAGTTTTTAGCCCATGAATTCTTTTTCAGAAAAGAATTTGCAAAGCCAGCAGAAAGATTTGATTCTTACTTCATAGAGTTAAGATCCCTATGAACATGTTAGGCTTTCTTCTAGCTCAAGTGTTTACGGAAACACCACAAACATGACCTAGAACAAAGGAGGATGGGATTCCCTGATAAGCCAAATACTATCCGTACACTTAGGTTTTACAATGTAGATTTAGGTTCCTCTACAAGATAACTTCTCCTGCATTGATGAGGTTTGACAGTAGAACCTTGGCTAGACCCTACATGAAAAGCATACTTATTTTCTTATATTGTAGTCATCAGATGAGCATCCCGATGAACTTTTTAGAGATATGGAGTGTATCTTGGCAGCTCATGCCAAGGAATAACTTTTGCTGGCCTTGATCAATGAAAAGAGTTTGAGAATAACAGAGTGCAGCTGAGGTCAACAAACCTCCAGGATTAGAGTACATGATCAAGATTGTTGGTTTTCATGGATAAAATGACAAGTAGAGGTAATTCCAACAAAAACCTTACTTTAAAAATTGCATTTTCTTTCCACATAGAGACATATATCCTGTAAAACAAGGAAGGCCTTTTAAGGTTCATTGAACAAGGTGAACATTGCTGGGGAGCACATGATAATGCAAAGGAAGGATCTTCAACTGTAAGAATACATAATTAGATTTTGAGAGCATATACAACAAGCATTGTATAATGATCAAAAAGAAAGCCACTGCTGAGTGATGTAGAGTTAGCCCTTCTTCGAATGTGGTTCTAAAAGCACCCAAACTTCATTTACGTTTGTATTTATATAGATTCCGTAATGGGAACCTGAAAGCTAAAATACTCGATGTATCACTGCCAAATATAAACACAGACCCTAAAAGTTATTGTAACTAGCAACTTACATTTTGCAACTAAATGGAAACATATCAATCATAACAATATTAATAAAGTGCAATCAATTTCTCCCATGGGTGGACGTTTCACACTCTCATTATAGAAATCTGCCACAAAATGTAGGGAATTGGAGCACCCATATGCAGAAACATTATTTGAAAAACCCATATAGTACATACATTAAACCCACATACTAAACAGAGCATTGGAGGATCAATCTTATAGTAAGAAAAAACCCACCAGCATTACCATATAAATAAACACTAGACTAAACTAAGCTTGCTTAGCTTAATCAAACACCCAACTTCAAACACACAGATCCATATCTTTCCTACATCAGAGTACTTAGAGTCAACAAAATTAAACAGCACAAAAAACCCATAAAACCTCATTCTTTAGGAATAAAATATAAAAAAAAGAGAGAAAAAAAGTAAGAAAGAAAGAAACTTCAACTTACGACACTTCTTCTTCTCTCAGCAGCAATGGAAAACCCAAAAGCAACCAGACAAAATACAATTACTACTAAATGTACCAATGTTGAACCCTTTCCTTCACCCATCTTTCTCCTTCTTCAACCCGAGAGAGAGAGAGAGAGGTTTTGAGTGAAAGTGTAAACAGTGTTATGCTAAGTGCAACTTTCGTCAATAATAAAAGTAGACCGGAAAGGAACAGGAGTAAAAGCAGAGGGAATATAAGACTTACTCGAGCTTGAGGCGTGTTGATTTCACGCGAGATCATTTAGGCGAATGCAATATGTGTATGTACTGGTATCGTCCAATAAAGTAAGAGCGTCTATCTATATTCCATTTAAATGCAAGTGACCGAGTTGCTTAGCCCGATTGACTATAGTGGCAATTTATAGGATACAGCTGACCTAGTGTGGACTCATGCAAGTGTTTCGATCGGAACCGCCAGAAATGGGAATGGTCCCACCTTTTAGCATGACTTTCTTACAAGGCTGTCCAAACAAATCTGATTCAACTGCGAATCATGTTAAACCAGATTAAATTGAATCAAAATTTCGATTTTTTTGAACCAATTTGGTTTACAGTTGGGTCTGATAAAGGTTACTTAATTTTAAAAGTTACATTATCAAATGAATGGAGTTTTTTTTGGTATATTATGAAATGTGTGCTTTCGCAAAGTTCAAATTTCAAACCAAAAGTAACTTTGCTTCCAATAAGAAAAATCACTTTAAACAGCTAATAATATCTATGTATAAATCATAACTTGCATGTGTTAGTTAAACTAGTCTTGTTTGTCTTTCTATGGTAAAGAGGGCATCAATTAAAAGGTCAAAACTTAGATGAGTAAATTACACTGAATGGTTAAAGCGTTTCAGAGAAAGTTTATTTGAGGTCACAACGTTTTAAGTGGTTAAAATGATGCCACAACGTTTAGGGAGTAAGTTCGTTTGATGTCACAATGTTTTGAATTGTTAAAAAAAATCATAATTTTTAGAAAAGTGGGTCAATTGAGATCAACATTGACACGTATCATAATATGTAAGATCTTTTAAGTTTTAATTTTAAATATTTGTTCTATTGACATGTGTCAATACTGACCTCAATTGAGTCACTTCTCTAAATGTTGTGACCTCATCGAATGAACTTACCCTCAAATGTTGTGACATTCCGTGTAATTTACCCAATTTTAATTAGATTGGGTTAAATATTATGCTACTTCTAAGCCCACTTCTCACATAGTCCAGTCCATAACCACAATCACTACTTACCTTAATTATCAAATATTGCAATATGCTCGAATCCTCAACATTTTTTTGTTCAATTGGGGTTTGAGTAAGTGAATCTCAAATCTCTCTTACTCTCTTTCTTTTTTGTTCCTTATTATTCTCTACTTTGATTCTTACTGATCTTTATTGTTTGTTGTTGTAAGGAAATGATAATGGCCAATTCAAGCTTACCAGAGCTCCAAGACATAATGTGTAGTGAGGGTAAAACCAATACCGTTTTTTACTCTTTTATTTTGTATGTATAGTTCCAATCAAAAAATGTCTTAGCTACAAATACATCGATTTGTTATTTCTATCATTGTACTTTGTAAATATAAACTACTTGTAACTAAATAATTATTTATGTTACAATTGTTAACTAAGACAGTAATTTGTACAAGCTTTACCTAGACATAAAATCTTTATGTGAATTTGGTAATTTCTTTGTACTCTTCATAACAAATGTCTCCCCCTTTTGAAATCAAACCTTGTCCTCAAGGTTATAGTTTGCATAAATCTAGGAAAAAGAATTCTGATCTTCCCATGGCGTTTCTTCTAAAGGTAAATCACTCCATTGAACCAAAACTAATTGAATATGTTTGCCATGTCAAAGTATAGTTTGGAAATCCAAAAGTACAAGTACAAGTACAAGTACAAGGGGGCTAACAAAGGTTCACGATTAATCACCTTTGTAAGTAAATCTAATGTCAAAATAGAAGCATCAGAAGCTTTCTTCAACAATGAGATGTGAAAAACATCATGCATTCTATTTATCATACCCCAAAAGGTATCCTAAACGTGACAACTCACTGAATAATAGAGTCCTAGGATTGACTACCTTAGTCATGGAAAGGCTTCCATATTATACACAAGCTCACTTTACAACAAAATAGGACACTGGTGGAGTAACACAATTTATAATGATAACAATAATTGAGCATGCAAGAGAGATATTCATAATTAAACTTAAACATGATAGGTTACATCTCTTAGGAGCACACCCATGCTAAATTTGCAAATAATCCCAAAATATTACAGTAATCCATAAAAGTCTCCAAAATAAGATAAAGTCTCAAAATTAAAGCATAAGAGATTCCAGTAGAAGTCTATTATCATGTCCCTTGCAAACTTCCCTTAGAAGCTCTCCTAAAAGTTGGTCATTGCTCACTCGTAGTGTCTCATGTCTTGGAAAAAGCCAAAGATATTTTTGAGACAACAAAAATCTATATTGGTGTGAGCTACAACATACTTAGTGAGAATTTTCTTGTAATATGTACCATACAAACAAAACCAAACCATATGCTATACAACAAACATATGAACAACCAAATACATATAGCTATTTGGAATCCATATATAGAACAGATTTATGCCTTTCGTGATAAGAGTTAGGGATTGCTTTTATAAGTCTTCGTGACCTGTCCTGTTAATCCTTGGGTACCTACCTGTAGCGATCGAGATAGCATAGCTCCTCCTTTAGGCCATATTCCTTAAATGAGTAGTTCCTCAAGTTGGTGCAGGACCTGTACTATTTGTATAGTATGTCATCCACCTAATCCCATGCATAAAAATAGCAACCTTTAAATGTGACTGGATGGGATGCAATGCGTGACCAATTCTTTATTTATTTCAATCGTATTAAAATTCATTCAAGTGGTGGGTAAACAATCATAGCAATACAGTGGAGATACATAACACATTAAGCAACCATATCAAGGTTTCGATATGCTTATGATCCTTTGATCGTGCAATGAAATACATAAATATAATGCCATAATATCCTCACAAACATATTCATTTTTTATCTTTTGCCTATCAATTAGTGCAACTATTTTTTATACAAAAGTAAGATATGCAAGCGTACGGAATAACTTACTTAACCATTTCGATGATTTTTAGTCAAAGTAATCATTTGGGAAGGGGGCTTCTATTTCCTCATCACCTGAAAAAAAATAAAAAGAAATATCTAGAATGAGTATTTTACACTAATTTTACTTAAGTTTATAATTCTATAAACTTTATTCTCGATAGAATTTCCCATACTAGTTTAAGACCTTAAAATGGTCATATTAAAGTCATTTTAGTCCAATTTTTTGCAAATGAGTATTGATTTCTACCTACTTTGAATGTTCTATACATTTCCATGATTATATTAAATCATATAAGGTCTCTAAGGCTTCAGATCAGTAGGGGTCAGATTACTCAATTTTATGTTTTAACTATATTTCAATGTTTTCTAACGGTTACACTCCATGTAGGACCTTCTATGGTGCACACTCTTTATTCCCATGTACCAATATCAATGTAACATGAAAAAAAAAATTATAGACCCATGATCTTAGTGATGTTGCCTAAAACAATTTCTTTTAGAGAAGTTTTAAAGGTTAAAACATGTCAACTAAATAGATGAAAAATTAAAACCTTTATTTATTTTATTTTTTATGTGCTTAACTTCATGACTTTGAAACAAATAAATTGAGACGAAAAAAATGAAGTTTCCACACTTTGTTGTATCTTAGGGGTTACGGCATTTAGGAAAAATCTTTAAGGACAAGTTTCATCATTCTTTTTTTGTTTAATCATTTCTAAAATATTGAGTTCAAGTAGATTATGAAAGAAAATTCTAAATCTTATACACTCATATATTTATTTATTTAAATTTTTGGCATTTTTAGAAAATGGGTGGGAAATTTTTGTTTTGTTTAATTACTTTTAAAAATATTGAAACCAAATATTTTTAAGAAGGAAAAATCAAAGTTGCACACCTCTCATGATTTATACATGTCATAGAGTTGTGAAAAATTTAGGATTGGGTTTCGTTTTCAAACTTTTCTTTTATTCAAAATGATTTTCCATGTGTTAAAATCAAATTTTAAAATATTTTACATAACAAATAATTATCACAGTGTAAAGGTTCATAACTATATGAATCTCTTGCTTTTATTTTAGGTCTCTCATAAATAAGTGAATGTTATGACAATCTTGTGATCATCATCTTATTTTTTTTTTTAATTTAGAGACTTTTGGTCATTATGACATTCCAGTTCAGTTTTTTTTTTTAATTATTAACAACATGACCATGAGCACATTATGTACATGAACATAAAAAAAAATTCTTGATCAATGAAATATAAATATAAATATAAACATAAAGGTAGTATAAAGTAAAATGGGAATCTTAGAATTATGATAAGTCTTCCCAGGACTTAGGTCGCCATAAGACCTGATTATGGGAAAATCTAAGACTAGATTTAAGACCACTCTTTTTAAGACTTGAAGTGGCCAAGTCTCGAGCATAAAAATAAACTTGCAAGAAATAAATAAATTTGCATGAAAGTAAATAAAGTGAAATGTTAGATTAGTGAGCAGTACGCTTTAGTGAATATATATACATATTCATATACATATAAGTTAGATTAGTACACATAAAGGAAAAATCAATATCAATTGAATCACGTATGGTGTCTTGCATTTCTTTTCGTAGCATTATACATCATGGGAAGATTTTTTATGAAAACTTGCGCAAAGAAACATATATAACTACATAAACATAACATAGGAGGTGTGTTTAGAGTGTTTACTTGAATGAAATAGATAGAATATGTATGTGTACAAGAGGAGGAGATGAAGCCGAGAGAGAGAGAGAGAGAGAGAGAGAGAGAGAGAGAGATAGAGAGATTAGGGAAAGTGGGGTTAGCGGTATGACGGAGAAAGAGAGGATAAAATTTGAGAGAGTTTATGTGTGTTTGATGTGTGAGAGGTAAAGTGTGAAAATGAGAAGTGGAGATGAGGTATTTATAGAGAGAGAAATGAAGTCAAGAATGAGATAAAATGAGCGTGAGAGAGGCAAAAACGGGGGTGGGGGTGCTAGCACTAGAGAGAAAGAGAGAGAGAGAGAGAACAAAAGAAAAGAAATGAAAGTGGGGATAAAGACATGACCATTGCCTATACTTTGGATTTTGACAATTTGATGCCCAATGTTTGATTTTAGGCAAAAATGTGCTGTACTTTCAAATCAAGGCATTTAAGTGTCATCGTACACTTAAAATTGGACACGTTAGGCACTCGAAATACCTTGATTTTGAAAGTATGGGCACTTTTTTTTGTCCAAAATCAAACTTTGGGCACCAAATTGTCAAACTCTGATAGTATAGGCATTTCTCATGCCTTTATCCCTGTTGATTATGAAAGTAAGGTAGATTGTATGTGTTTAAGAATAGATTATATAAGAGTAGGTTAGGTGTAAAAATAAGATGAAAAAGGTGATTGATTTGAATAGTGATAAATAATAGTAATAGTAAATGAAATGACAATTATTTACAATAGAACAAATAAAATTGGGTTCAACTAGAGATTTTATAATTTGATAAATTAGTATATGATATTAGAAAAATAATTTAATATTATTTTATTATTAATTATTATCTAGTTATGTGTTATCTTGGTTTGCATACTAGCGATTGAACACGGAAATTGTTTCGTGTAAGTTTTCTGGAATGATTAGGGTATCAAAAGTTTCTATAGTTTTAGGGTAATTTTTATTCTTAAATATCTTGTTTTTAAGGTTTCCATATTTATTTAGTCCATCCAATATTCTAGGTTAGTGAACTATATCTGGTTGTGTCTGGGGTTTCTAGGATTTAGGGTTGACTCGAATCAATTTTAGGGTTTCAGTTCCAGTTTTGATTCCAGGGTTCACATATAAGTGTAATGAAAAATCTAAGGGATTACAACCTACTTTCCTTAAAGAAAGTTTTGTCCTTAAAACTTGATACGCATACCCAGTTCCTTAAGTAGGTGCTTGTACTTAAATCGCACTCCATCTTCAACTTCCCATGTTACCATTTCTTATGCATGATTCATCCGCAACAACTTAACGTACTTGATCTCTATGTTTATGAGCTTCTAGACGTTCCAATCTAAGATCTAAACTAGATGTTTCTCATACGTCAAGTTCTCCTTTAATCTCGCTATTTCCAATTCCACTACTCTACCTAAATCTGCTATGTGTTTCTGCCAGACATGCATGTAAAAGACATTGTGTAAACTGGATAGATTTGGTGGCAAGACTAATCAATACACTAGATTCCTTACTCTTTCTAGAATCTCAAAGGGTCCTACGTATCTTAGACTTAGCTTTCTTTGGGCAAAAGCTCTATGTATGCTCTTAATGGGACTCAACTTTGGGTATACATGATATCCAACTTCAAACTCGAGAGTCCTTTTTTTATCTTCCTAACTCTTTTGTCTTTCTTGAACTTCTTTCATCTTTTGCCGGATTATCTGTACCTTGTCTACGGCATCTTGTACTAAGTTCAATCCTATAGCTAGCTTTTCTATATCATCCTAAAACAAAGGAAATCTACATCTTCATCCATATAGAGCTTTGCATGGCGGCATACGCATTATGGAGTGATAACTATTGTTATAGGCAAATTCTACTAAGGGTAAGTGTATGTCCCAACTCCCTTTAAATTCTATGACACGAGCTCATAGCACGTCCTCTAAGTTTTGTATAGTTTGCTTAGATTATACGTCCATCTGGCAATGATAGGCCATACTATAATGTATCTTGGTACCCATATACGTTTGTAGACTAGTCTAAAACTTTGACACCAATCGTAGGTCTCTATCTGAAACAATGCTCACTAGAATCCCATGTAATCATACTATTTATCTTATATATATCTTAGCTAGCTTCTCCAAGGAGTATGTCATATTGATCAGTAGGAAGTGAGCTGGCTTGGTGAACCGATCCGCAATGACCCATATCGCATTGTACCCTATTGATGTTCTCGGTAATCTACAAACGAAGTTCATCATGATTTGATCCCACTTCCATTCAGGTATAGGCAATGGCTTCAGCAATCCTCCCAATCTTTGATGTTCCACTTTTACTTGTTATCATATGGCACACTTCATCACATAATTCGCTACATCTCTCTTCATCCCATTCCACCAGTAGTAGCTCTTAAGGTCTTGGTACATCTTGGTTCCTCTAGGATGTACGGTATAACTAAAACTATAAGCTTCATGCGTGATCTCCTTACGCAACTCATCATCATCGGTTATGCATAATCTTCCTTTCATCTTTATCACATCCTTGTCATCTACTGTGAAGTCCGTATATCCCCCCTCTTGTATCTCTTGTTTGATCTTCTAAAGAATTTCATTGTAGTACTGCCCTTTCTTGATTCTTTCCACCAAGGTGGGTTCTACAAACAAGCTAGAAAGCTTCATTTCCATATCATGGTTTATGAATTCTATGCTCAATCTCTCGAATTCTTTAATAAACTCCTTCCATTCAGTAAGCAAGGTAACAACTTTCACATGATTCTTATGACTCAAGGTATCTACGATAACATTTACTTTCTAGGACAATAGTTGATTCTAAAGTCATACACCTTGATCAGTTCTAGCCATCGCCTTTACCTCATATTCAATTCCTTCTATGTAAACAGGTACTTAAGGCTCTTGTGATTTTTATATATCTCACACCTTTGTCCATAAAGGTAGTGTCTCCATAGCTTTAGTGTAAATACCATGGTAGCTAGTTCTAAGTCATGCATGGGGTAGTTTTTCTTATGAGACCGTAGTTGCCTCAAAGCATAAGCGATCACTTTTCCTTCTTGCATAAGAACACATCCTAACCCATTCCTTGATGTGTCATTATGAACCATATAAGGCTTATTGGGATTTGGCAACACAAGTATTAGTGCCGAAAAGAGTCGTTACTTAAGGTCTTGAAAACTATGTTCTCTTTTATCCGTCTATTTGAACTTCTCATTATCCTGAGTCGGTTGGGTGAGTGGTTTGTCTATGGTAGAGAAATTCTTGGCAAATTTACAATAATAGCCTGCCGATCCATGAAAGCGTATGACTTCGATCACCATTTCTGGTCGTTTCCACTTCATTATAGCTTTAATCTTCTTGGGGTCTATCAATATTCCTTATCCTGATATGACATATTTGAGAAAAGATATCTCATTTAACCAAAAGTTGCACTTTGAAAACTTGGCATATAGCTTATGTTCACACAATGTTTACAATGCCATCTTCAAGTGTTCCTTGTGTTATTCATAGTCTGCCGAGTATATCAAGATGTCATTGATGAAAACAATGATGCACTTATCCAATAAGGGTTTGTACATGCGACTCATCAAGTCTACGAATGCAACTGGTACATTTGTTAACCTGAACGGTACCATTAGAAACTCATAATGTTTATAGTAGGTTATGAACGTCGTCTTTGACAAATCTTTTGATTTTATTCTCAGCTAATGACATCCCAATATCAATTTGATTCATGACAATACATTAGCTCCTTGTAGTTAATCAAAAAAATCATCAATCCATAGTAAAGGATACTTGTTCTTGATAGTCACTTTATTGAGATTTCGATAATCGATTTTCATCTTCACAAACAACATGATTGCTCCCCATGGCAACATGCTTAGCCTGGTAAAGCCTTGATCTAAAAGCTCTTGTAACCATTTCTTCAACTCTTTTTTTCTCAATTGGTACCATTCAGTATGGGGCATTAGATATTGGTTATACTCCAAGCACTAAGTCAATTACAAAGTCGTTCTTTCATTTAAGCGGTAAACCAGGTAACACGTCAGAAAAAATGTTTGGAAACTTATTGACTATAGGTATTTCATCTACTCTAGGTTTCTCCTCTTCATCTTCCATTGCACTCAAGTAGCTCTCTTCCTTTGTTGAGTGTTCCTCATCCATCATTAACTAGAAGGAACTTAACTCTTATGTTCTTGCAAGTGTGGATTCTGTCATGACCATAACTTTCTTACCATTCTCATCGATGAAACTTACATTTTTCCCTCAACAGTCAACCACTACTTTTGTTAGAGTCATCCAATACATTGCTAAAATTACCTCATATTTACTTATTTCTGGCACGATCAAGCCGTTTATCAACTGGTGTCCTTGTATCTCCAAAGGGTAATTCTTTAGTATTTCTTTAGTCATCACTATACTACTTGTAGGGATCTTCACTTTAAAACTAGCAGTTGTGGTGGTTATGAGTAGTCTTGTTTTTCTAGCCAAGTTGGTAGTAAGAAATGGGTAGATGATTCTGGTGTTAAATAGGCCTAAATAGTCTGATTAGTTACTTGGATGGTTCCTACGTCCAACACGCACTGGTTACTATCTGGTATAGTAGACTTGCACTTGTTCGATCCTAAGCTATTAAGTTGAGTCTCTAGTTCGATCATTGAAGTTATAGGTACTATTATTGAAACATGCTCAAATTTTTCAATAGATATTCAAGGAAATTTAATAGCTAATGCTTAAGGCTAACCTGTGACCAAATTAAAATCTTGGTTGTCATCCTCCTCTAATGCAGCAAACTCAACTTCTTCTTCATCCGCTTCCTCACACATCTATTGTCCTTCCAGGTTGTATACGTACAGTCCTTACACTAAGGCACCCGAATGGTTCCCATTTCCATTGCCATTGCCATTCTTGTGGGAGTTGGATCCTCCTCTAGATTGATGTGATGTCTTGGTTGGTGGGTTTTGCCTCTTAGGACAATCATTGGCAAAGTTCACCGGTTACTTACAAACGTAACAAATGGTAGTGGCTTTCTTTGGGCAATCAGAAATCTTGTGATCAAGGTTTCCACAAAAGTAACACTTATACTGCAGTTGAGGGCATGGCTTGAGATAATGCTTCCCTTTACATTTCTGACACCTCACTTCCAGCTTTGTAGTGTCTTTCTATCCACTTCCATTTGTACCTTTAAAGGTCTTGAACGTCTTGACCTTGAAGCTTGAGCTTAATCCATCAAAAGACTTCTTTCTAAAGACCATGACCTTTTTTTTAAGTTGCCTTATACTTTCTCTTCTTAACACCTTCCACTATTCAGGATCTTTCCACAAGTTCACAGAAAGTTCTAATGTCAAACCCTTTCATTTTAATACATAGATCTTCATCCAAACCACTTAGGAATACCTGCCTCTTCAATTCTTCACTGTGTTTATTTGACTCTATAGCATGCTACAACAATCTACTGAACTCTGTTTTGTACTGCTCGACACTCTTGCCCCTTTAGGGATATATGCAAAAAATCTACGTTCTAGTAGACTCATAAGCTACCTGAAAAGTCATTCTCTAAGAATTCACATCTAAATGTTTCCTAGGTGATTAAGGGTGGCCATTCTTAACTTTTCAATTCCTATCGAATCCCGGCATTAAACCTTAGCACGTAAGTGTCGTAATCAATCCTAAGATGATGGGGCACCTCGATAGAAGCAAAGGATTGTTTGATTTGTGCCAACAAATCTTCAGCCTCATCCTGTTCCCGAAAGCTTTGTCAAAGAGGCGATTACTCTTGATGAAATCTAGTAAGGTGCTTCTGTAGAGTCTCAGTGGTAGCAATGGTAGTAGAAAGGCAACTAAGACTTAAGTAACTGGGAGTGTTTATGCCTTTGGAGTTGCTTCTCGTGGGGTTGTAGCTGGTGCAGGCGTCAACATAGGCATATCACGTGTTTGTTGTATGAAGGTTCCTAACATATCTGCAAGCCTCCCAACTGCAATTAAGACATCCCTCGTTGATTTTGTTAGGGTGCGGTTTCTTGGTTTTCTTGTTCAAAATGAGGAGTATTGGTGTCACGTTGATTTCGGCTAAGTCCTCTTCGTGATCGATTATTTTATGTTTAACTGTGTAAGTTATTGATTTGAAATTTGTGACTTCATTAAAGGAAAGATATAAGAAATCAAGAAAGCTTATATCGAGGTAGAAGAACATGCAAAGTTGAAAAGAGAAATTAATTTAAAATAACCAATATGGAAATCCATAATAAAGAGAAAATGCCAAAATTGTAAAGTAATATTACAGGTAAGAAACATTTAAAAGAAAGTTCATGGATACTCATTACAAACACAAAAGGAAATTTCATTTCGTTTCATTTCATGATTTAATGTCATTGAAGGAACTTCTATAGTCCCATCGACAGAATCGTCTAGTCAACCATCTAATCGTTAAAATAAATATAGTAATTGAAATATTAAATAATTTAGTGGTTCGATTATGATTGGGTATAATGTGAGCCAATGGATAGTGACGAGACTAGTCTCATCAAAATTAATGAAGGGATCATATGATTTTCCTTCATTGAAAACAAGATTCAAGAGACTATTCCTCATAATGATTACCTAACATATACTTTCTACCCTTTTCTAGAGTCACTTATGCTCTACAAACACAACAACTATTCTTGACAGCCTTACATAGGACAACATACATAAAAACAACCCTACAGGACAACGTTACATCCAAGCTACATTGATTACATCCAAAAAAGAAAGAAAACAAAAGCATTTTCATCTTCCACAAAAGTCTAACTTCTACATCCACCTTTATCTTGAATAGATCCTTTAGGAGGATGAACAATCCTGGCGACTTGAGCCGTTTGATCATGCTGTCTTTTACTACCCTTATGAAGGCCTTTAAGTACTATCGAATGGTCCTTTTCTTTTCTTTTTCCTTTTGGACTTGGTCCCAACTCACTTGCCATTTCTTTATCCTCATCTTGATTGGAAATTCCTCTTTAGGATTCGATTTAACTATAACCACATTCCTAGTTGATGGCCTCTCCTCAATGGTCAATTCGTGCATGGGAGCGTACAATCAACTTTAGCTTAAAAAAAAGATCTACCTCCGAAAAAGGGGTTTGGCTTCCAGTTAGGTGTATTCAATTCTTCCTCAAGATTTTCTTCTAGATCCTCATCAAGATCTTCTTCCTCTTCCTCTTCTTCAATGTCTTCCATCTCTTCCTCCAATACTCCTTCATTCAATTCTCTATTCCATCCAATGCTGGGTATGTGAAATCCCATATCATATCAAATCAGTAGAGGGAAGATGTTATGGTAGGCATCTGATGAGAGCATATCAATCATATCAAATAAATAAATAATCAAAAACTTTTAATGCTACTTCTTCCTTGATTGAATCATCTCTATGCTTCTTAATCATTTCATGAGTCTTGAGGGTTCCAAGAAGTTATTCTTTGCTCATTTGACTCAAGTCATGTGCTTCATCAATGGTAGTTCTTTTCCCCTCCCACTCCTCTGATAAAGACTTAAGAATTTTAGAATATGTCTCCAAGTTAATATATGTCTTGTCAAGAATTGACAGTTGATTTAGAATGTTTATAAATCTATCATGCATATCATCAATAGATTCATTAGACTTCATTTTAAAATTTTCAAATTCTCCACCAAAAAGTTTAATTTTAGTATCTTTTACTCTTGTGGATCCTTCATAAGTATGTTCAAGGTTTTCCTAAATTTCTTTAGCCGATCTACAAGTGCAAATTCTCTCAAAATCACTCTCATTTAAGACACAATACAAAATATTCATGGCAACTTCATTTAATTGAACTTTCTCTTTTTCAACCTTAGTATAATTAGATTTATTTTTGCCTTCTATAACTATAGGGCCATTTTCTATAACTCTCCATAGAGATAAATTTTATGGTTTAATGAAAATCCTCATTCTACACTTCCAGTAAGCATGATTTGTACTAGTGAGGATAGGTGGCTTATTTATAGCTAGTTCTTCTATGAAACCAAGTGTGTTACTAGCTATATATGAACTCTAGATGCGATTAAGCACTTTAAACTAGAGACCTACTCCGATACCATTTGTTGATATCTAGTAACACTTAAGGAAAACAAATTATGCCTGAAAACAATGTCTTTTCCAACTAAAAAAACTAATTTATACACACTAACAGATATAAAGAATAATTATAGTAAATAGATAGATGGGGAAACGAAAGCTTGCACTGAGATAATGTGGAGTTCGATCCACCTCCTAATCTCAATGATCCACAACAATTGTCTCCCTCAATGGAGGACTTCACCTACTTTATTTAACACCAAACAATTTATCTCAATAGAGGACTTCAACACATTAACAAACAAATGCTTGAGTTAAGTCTTTACAATCTCAAACTCACCAGACTTAACTCGTGCCTTCACCTACAAGCTCACTATAAACTACAGTATAGTGTTTTTACAAATATTACAATTACAAAACAAAATAGCACTATCCTAAGTTTCTTACTCTCAAACAATGCAAAGTAAAAATAATGCTTTGAGAGTGTTTGTAAGATTTTCATTACAAGAAGTAAGATATTTTCAATCACTAAAAAGTCTTCACAAGCTTCTATTTATAAGCTCCAAGAGAAGTTTAGCCATTATCCCTTAAAAGATCTTCCAATAGTCAGATAAAATAACTCTTAATGGCTAGTTTTTTGTAATACCAGCGAGCCGGTCCAAGTCTTCACCGGCTAACCGATCTAGGTTGAGCCCTTGACCTTTTCCTCGATCAATTCTGATCAATTTTTGCGTTTTTCCAATTTAGACTTGCGAGCCAGTACACTTCTAACAGCCTCGATATGCTTTTGTATTTTGGCCATATCCCTCTCATTTGGACTCTAATTGAGGTGATTCAAGATGCTACAAAAAGCTTAGAGAGAGATCTACAATTTTCATATTTTAATCTTTAAGAGATTTCAAAGGAATCAAGGTCTAAATTGCTCTTAGATCAACTTGCAAAAAATAGAGCACAGCCAAAACACAAAGCACGTATATATTTTCAAGCATTTTGTTCATTCAAATTGTTTGACTAATTAAGTGTAACTTAACATAATTGAGTGGTTAATTGTACAATTAATTTCCTCAACAAAATTCACTTTGAACACACCAGTTCAACAACAACATCCAATTTAGAGACACCTCTAACATGATAGGTTATATTGTAAGTGTACTTAGCTAAGGTGAATAAGATACCCACTACTAAGGTTAATTCATAGTGTAACATCTTAAATATCGTTGTAGTGCTCTATTCATAATGTCGGTTTGCCCATCACTTTGAGGTTGATAAGCATTACTAGTGTTCAACTTTATTCCACTCAATGTAAGCAAATCTCACCAGATTACTCATGAAGATGGCATCATGATAAGATCTAATATAATGTAGGTAACAATGTAAATTTGACCACCATGTGAATGATTAGTGATGCCACATTAGTATCTATGTAGTTATAGTCTAAGGCTCTTAAATGACAATATTTAGTGAATCTGTATATTACTACAAAAATTAAAGTACATGCTTGAGATCTAGGAAGAAAATTGACAAATTCCTTACTTATATCTTCCCATACGCGATCAGGAACTGGTAATGGTTGTAATAATGCATTTGAGAATTAGAAACAAGTTTTTCTTGAAATTGTACCTGCATTGTTTTTACTAATTCCAATTGAGAATACTAAATATTGAATTTTTAATTTCCTCTTGTGGTTGCGTTTATACTGTGGCTGATGAGAGCACCAAATTGTTACTTCTAAGCCTACTTTTCACATGGCCTAGCCAATAACCATAACTTACACTATACGCCTCTCTCTGCTTACCTTAATAATCAGCTATCACAATATTATCAAACCCTTTGTGATACGGATTGGGGAATTTGCATATTTTATATATTATAGTGTATTTTAGGGTTTTTTATGATTTATGGAAAACTGAAAAATCAATCCTTGATATAACACACCAAAGTAAAAATCAAACTAATTGTTTTGATCAACTGGTATTATGCACGATTAAAAGAAATAACAAAAGAATTATATTGAGTAGAGAAAACTCAATATTAGTCAAATCAATTGGTCATGAAGGAAAATATAGTGGGTCATACCAGAATGGGTCCACCAAACCTTTTATGTTATGGCGTACCTTGAGCTAGCAGTTGACTTGGAATCGAGGTGAACGCTTGGGTATGAGTTGAATGAGTTGCTAGGATACGGAATGTGGGCTGATTGATGATGTCCCTCCTCAATCTCATGTCGGAACAGGAACAATGTAGAACATTGCGAGAATGCTTGTTGGAGAGCTCGTAATGTATTAGGGGCAAAACGAGGTCGAGCTTGAGGTCGACACTAATAAGCTTCCTTAGGAGATCACGGCTGAGCCCCTAGGTGAGGTTGGTTTCTTTGTGTCTAGTTGAGCTCATGGGCTTCAAGGCCTTTTATGAGTCTTTTGGCCCTAATAGGGCTTATAGTGATTGGATTGAAGCCTATTATTTGCCATCAAAAGTTCACAATTTTAAACTTATAAAAAGAAATTCGGTTCATTGAATGTTCAACTTGAATCAAACTTTAACTTGATGTCGTCAAGATAAATAATCCGAATAAAAATAGCAAAACGATCAGTCGTGTCGGATCTTTCATCACATTGCATAATCCATGGATCGATAAATCCATACACGCCAGAAAGGTTGGTCGGAACTAGAAATCCCAAATCAATTGCGATTTTTACCATATTTTCCGAGCGAATGAACAAGATACGTAGAATTCTTTATTTTATTTTATTTTATTTTTCTTTTAAATTTTCTAACGGAAGAGCTTTTTCCAATAAAAGCCAAATGAAAAAATATATATACGGTTGAATAACCAACCTAATCTCTATCTCGCTCCAAATTTTGGCCTCACAAGCTCCGAGGCTGCTTACTATCGAAAGTCTCGTTGCATGCTGATTTGACTTCAAAAGTCAAGGAGACATGCCATACTTTAAGATTATATTATTTACGAAACCTATAGGTATATACAAGAATTGATTTTAGATTACTAAGGTTTACAATAATTGTTATAAGGGAATTAAGAAGAAATGATTAAGGTGAGGAGAGATTAAATTTTATTCATTTGATTATTTTAAAAAGGAAAGATGAGGGGAAGGGAAATGGATGTGATATATTTTCTTGATCTCATCACTTTTTTATCCTCTCTAAAATGGAAACAATTAAGGGGAAAGGAAATTTTTTTTTTTTTAAATTACTCATATATTTTTAAATTGCTTGTTATCTTTTAAGAGTATATAAATAATTTACTATTATATCTTATTTTATCATTTGTAATTACTAAAATTTTATTAGTTTTACTTCACTTATTATCTAAACACACGAAATGATTTAAATTTTCTAATAATTCATTTCTTCCTTTATTTTTTTTCATTCTTTCTTTCATAATTCATTCTATCGTACCAAACAAAACCTTAAGAACCTATGAACAAGATGAATCAAGTACCTCCTACTCCTATTAGGATTTAGGAATGCGTCTCCATCGATCTAAAGCCTATGATGAGTGATGGACCCAACTTGAAGACCGGTTCAGTTTCCCACGCCACAGAAGAGAGATTAAAGTGGAGAGGCACTTGGGGATATTACCAAGGTAAGTCGTACTTTAGCAACTTAAAATTAAAATCCGTTTATATATAAAGCAACCTATTACAAAATGACAAAACTATATCATAACTGAACAAGACCTACTGCTTAATATAATAAGACCAATCTACCAAGATCTAATGAACTTATCATAATAAATCTATCACAATACGAAAAAACCTATCGAAGGCTCGCAATGGCTCACTTACGCCAGTAATTTCCCAATTTAACTCCATTCACATAAAAAAAAACTATTCAAGTCGGTTGTGCTTTCAATTGGGCCGCACACGACATGATGGGGCACAGGCCTGATGGCTCATGATACCCAACCTAGGCCTCGACATCTACTTACTGCAACCTAAGGTAAAGACATGGCCAAAAAAAAAAGAAAAAAAACTAAGCTAAAGACGAGGAATCTAGACCAGCACGACGTGGTTCAGCTTTAATTGGCGCGTGCAACTGCAAGCACCAAACTGCAACCCAAACACCACCATCCCAGGACATTGAAAAAACCAAAACCGTCGAGTAAAATAGATGTTCAGATGAGTGCCACCTTGACGGACATACACAAAGTCAGCTTTTACTATAAAAATATCGCACTACTTAGTGCAACGTAAGTTAAGGACATGGCAGGCTTTTGAGCCTATGCTTCACGCCGAAAAAAAAAAAGGGTGAGGACATGGCCAAAAGAAAAAAACAAAATACGAGGAATGCGGACAAGCACGAGGAATGCGGACAAGCACGGCGTGGTTCGGCTTTAGGATCCATTTTTATTTGTATTTGTATTGAAATAATATATATATATTCGATTTACATTTATATTAATATTTATATTTAATTTTTTTATGAAGATTTTTAATTTTTTAATTTATATTTATTTTTTAATAAATGATTTATTAAAAAAAATTAAAAAATATATATCTATAATTTTCTAAAAAAACTAAGCAAACAGACCCTTAACTGGCGCGTGCAGCTGCAACCACCAAACTGCAATCCAAAGGCCACACCATCCCAGGACATTTAAAAAACCAAAACCGTCGGGTAAAACAGATGTCGAGATGAGTGCCACCTTGACCGACATATACAAAGTCAGCTTTTACTACAGAAATATCGCAATCATTCACATCGGGCACGAGGTTCCCCTTATTTTTTTTTTTTTTTTTTTTAACTTTGGGACTGGGGGTGTGGGGGGCATGTGATTTGTGTCCACCCTTGATTGCGTTGTTGATAAGCAAAACCCAAAAACATCCAACTTTTATCATACCATCCTTACCCCCCTTATTCGGAGTAAAGTGCGAAAGGCCAAAAAAAAAAAAAAGAGGCAGAATTAGGAACATCATTTCATCATCCAACAACATAACAAGTACATATAACTACTATAATTACACGTAACGTAATTTTGCTGTTTCATTACTCAAAATGTCTTTAAACTTGATTTGTACAACATCATCCTCTCATGCCGCTTACACTGAAGCTTCTAATGACCTCAAAAACGAAAAAAAAAAATTAAATGAAATTATATTACATTGGACAGAGGATAAACAGAAGATTGCAAATTCTCGTCCAGAAACCAGAACTGGATGAAAACTCCCTAAACATGACAAACCCTAATTTGACCTCTCAAATTATTTAGTTAATATCAAACTCCCTCATTTACATACAAGACCCTTGAGAACCACCCCCACAACATTACATTTACATCGGACCATCTTAACCATTATATTTACACTAGTAGATTTCCCTTTCTTGGTTCTATCTTCCGTTCACTTGGTAATTCAAAAATTTCCCTCAAGCTGTCAAAAAAGTTTTAGTGAATCTTAGATAAATTATTGTAAACCTTCATCATCTGCTTTTGTTATAGTAGTAGTAGTAGTAGTAGTGTTGGTGATGGAGGATGAATGATAAGTTCCTATGCCCAAGCAGGGATTCCGCAGTTCCCGCGATCCCTGTTGAGGCAATCGAACCCCTCGATTCGCACAGCTGGTTTATTCCCAAAATTTGCACGGACACACCCTCCTTTCCTTGCAGATGAAGATGGGGAGCCAGAAGAAGCCAGGATCGGCGATAGAGGTGAAGAAGGGATGACTTTCTCATCCCCAAATTGATCATCTTTAATTAGTGGGTTAGATACTCTGCTCGGCGGCGACCCGCAAAAAAATGGGGGCGACGACGCAATTTGTGTACAAGGTTGTTCCATACTACTACCACCACCACCACCACCACCACCCTGCAAAAATTAAGTATAATTAGATTTTAAAGCACAAGCAACAGCCTGATGTTAAATCATCTTTGCCATTTCCAGCACTTCACAACTTAATGGACCAAATAACTCAAAAGCTTTTACTGGTTTTGGATGGCAGAATTAACAGAAACCTAGAAATGGAAGGAAATAATGTATTTGACTAGTTTAGTAATAGATGGAAATGGGAATTGGAACGAGTAGCCGTTGAAATAAATGAGATTGTTTCCAATTTACGAACACCCCCTATTTCTCTCTCAAAATTTGGAGAGGAACAGTGTCTAAAGAAAAGAATGGTGAACATTCAAAAACACCCATAAAAAAAATTATGCTTTTTTTTTTTTGGGGTGTAATTTACACAGGTCTCTTCTTTTATTTTCCTTTAGATCAACCGAAAGTAAAAAAGAAAACAGTTCTAACTATTTTTCTTTTTTCAATTTTCTCTGAATTCAAACAAGAGTAAAAGCTTCCTTTATTTTTATTTTTTAATTTGGCCGATTTCCTTCCATTTCCATCAACCTTTGAAAGCTGCCAAACAAAGCCCAAAACTGCCATAACCATAATTGGCAGAAAGGGGATCCCTTGAACGGTAGATCTACTTTCATTGTAGCATTAACAAACACAAGACAATAATACAAGCAAAACAATAAACCAAGCAAACACAACAGAGTGAAAATCAATTTCCTCTAATATACTCATGTGAATTAATGCAAAATTAGTCCCAGATCTCACATCTAAGATTCAAAACATTGAACTATGGATTCATAGAAGAAATGAAGCCCAGAAAAAGAAGCATACCTTGGTTAGAATTATATCCAGAATATCTCCAGATTTTGAATCACAAAGTTCTGCCTGGTTACTACAGCAATCCAAACATAAAAAAGTTAGAAAACCCACCTGCTACATAAACCGACCAAAAATATTGTCCCTAAGTACAGACGCAATAAATTAAGTATGAAATTAATGAAATACCTGAAACACCACCTCATGGGCCTGATGGGGCGGTAGTGGTCGGTGATGGCGGAGCTTAAGAAACTGAGACGCCGGGGCTTAGGACAAACCACCGTCTCTCTTCTCATATCATCGCGGCTTACAAACACGTTTTGTTGAATTACACAGTGATTCATGATCTTTTCTTTTTCTTTTTCTTTTTTTTAATTTCTTTTCTTGTCAAACTGATGATATGGGTATGATCAAAATCCCCTGCACAAGATAATCAGAATTCAAATATCAGAAATACCATTTGGTTACGTTATTAGTAGATCTAAAACGCGTGGAATAGGTCCAAGAATTACATAATCAAGATCTCGTCAACAAAAAATTTTTTTAGACAATTTAGTTTAATTAATTAGTCCATCAGTTAACGATGAATCTAATAAATCCAACCTCACATACTAAGCCACAAGCCTAAAAATATAATAAGGAAATATCTTTATACCAAGATTTATCATATTACCGGCTAATATCTCTATCTTCCGCAAGATAGATTGAGAGGAGTCAAATTTCAATGACCCATTTTTCAAAAACAGTTTAAAAAATCAACCTTTTGGGGTCCCAAAGCGAAGAAAATATATACATACAACCTAAAGGGTCAACAGAAACATTAAACAAAGAGAAGAAAATAATAGATCTGTTCAAAATCCATTAAACCGAAGTGGAGAAACGGAAAAAAAAAAAAAAGGCTAGAAATTCAACTATGTTCATGTTAATGATAAACGAAGGAAAAAATATAACCTAAGAAAAGAAAAAGAAAAAAAGGGACTCAGAAAGAAGTTATGTACCTGAGCTATATAACTGTACACAAGTCCTCCAAAGGAAGAGGCTTTTTTGTTCTCTAGAGCCTATTTGAAAGGAATGGAAAACAACAATAATGGTAAGAGGGGGGACGGTGTCAATATTAACAAAGCAGACAAGGGGGTGGAGGAAGTTAGGAAAAAGATAGAAAGGAGAGCGATAAAAGGAAAGGTATCTGTTCAATTTATACAGCACAGCAACAACCAGAACAAGATAAATAGATATAAATTATATAATGGTTATGGAAGAAAAAATAATAACAACAATAACAATGAGAGGAGGCAACAAAATATGTAAAATGACAGAGAGAAGAGAGAGATATGTAAGTGAAGTTGCAAGGCTGCAACGTCTCTATCCGCAACAGATGAGGCAAAAGTTGTAAAAAAAAAAAAAATTTAGAAAACGTTATATTATTATATTAGTTATTTATTTATTTATTACTAACTAATTAATAGCGCGATTTTTTTATTATTTTATTTGTTTCTGTGTCAGATATAAATAGGAAATGATGAGTTTTTTTATTGAATTCATGCAGGCGGTGCCTCCCGCGAGAAATCTCATCGTTTTAGCACCCACTTTAGCTCCTCTCGGATTTAAACAAATATTAAAAAGCGAGAAAAATTCTCAAATATCTTTAATGTGGGGCCCTTTGTTATGGGGTCACGTAAACATGGTTTGTTGGTTAGGTAAGGAAATAGTTACATTATCATGGAAGGAGGAAAATGTGAAATGGGAAACGGAAAGGAAAAAAGAACAAAAGAAATAAAGAAAGAAAGATGCCATGGGACCAATTTTGCCACAACCACAAAAATAGAAGTAAATATTTGTTGAAAATTGAGGTGAAAACTTAATGAGGCAACTACCAAACATGCAACAACCTTTCATCTTTTCTTCTTGCTCTTAGATGAGAAAAAAACACACCATCTTTTTTCTTTTTTTTTTTTTTTCCTTTCTCTTTATTATTTCACATTTACTTTTTATAATTATTTTATTTGGTATCTTGTATTTTGTTTTTATCGCTGAGTGAAAGCATAGAGGATAAAAATCAATTCATTGATGATTTCTAAAGCACATTCAATTGCAAAACATGAAATTTTTAAGAAAAATCTTTGCGTAAAGGTCTCTATATATTATTACATGAGTAAACCTTAAAGACAATTAATAAATACAAATAAATCATGTAATTAACAATTAACGCTGAAAATAAAACTGGCAGCTTATAATTAATGCTGATGGTTTAAAAACTCAAAAGACGAAACTGTTAGCAACGTAAGCTGGCTCCAACACTAGCAGTGTATCTTCTAATGCCAACAGTGTTTTTTTTAAGGTCGGCTGCATTTGGGCGGCCTAGTGCTCTTTTTCCTCTCCTTCTTGGATGACTCCTCTTGTTCAAATATGTGTCTGTTATGTTGTCTGTATCGTTCTTTCCTACTTGAGAAGAACTCAATCTCGAGTTCTCTTCTGGATATATAGTTTATTTAACCTCGAGATGATGGAGATATACCTTCAATCATAAGTAAATATCCTCCGGATCAAAGATGAACCTACAAAAGTGAATCTTAATAAATATAAAGTAAAATATCATAATTATCTTAGGATTTAGAATTGCATCCGCCCTCAATGTCTTTACACCATCTACAATCTCCAAATTAATAATTTCCAAAGTACCTTAAAGTTAATCCTATGAGTTATCAACTCTCCAAAAATATTGTTTATATTAATGACCAAATTACTTCTATGTGGCCTATACCTATCATCAAAACTCCAACCAATCAAATCTCCATGAATGTCATGATAAACATTTATTTCTTACAATGCCTCGTCATTATCAACACCTTACTCTAACCCTTCAAACTCAAAGCTAGAGTTTCTTCAAAAAGATATATAGGTATAACATTAACTTAATGTATTGATTTTTGCACTTCTCTTTCCTTGTCTTCTTGTTCTATAATTTTAATATCACATTCTTTATCCATAGCTATAGAAACTCTCTCTTTCTCTTTCACATCCACAATGACATGTTCTTGACTAACCTTGGAAATTTCCTGCTGTTCTACTAATTTTTCAATTACATCAACTCCTCCCTCAAACCATTCTTTTGCGCCGTCATCGTAAATTCTCTGGTATATTCGTGTATCACTTTCTTTTCCTAATGACATCTTTGTTCCTGTCGAAACATGATTTCTTCATAATCAAGAGGAAGAAGTTCATCTTCTAATAATAGCTTCATCCTAATCTACGTTCTAACAAGTGCTTTTCCTTCACGACTTCTCATTTTCTACAATCTCTCCAACATGCAAATGGATAGCCTTTTAATCTACAAGCCACCAATTTCACCCTTTTCTCTTCATGAATCTCGATATATTTAAAAATCCGCTCAATCTCAGCAATCCAATAAATAAAATTCTCAATCCCTAGATTTCCACTAAAATACAAAATATCTATTTTTAAATTGAAATCATTCCTACCATATTCATTATTACCTTCATAATAATCATCAAAATTACCCCTTCCATATGCCTTACCTCGTCCATCATAATTATGCCTATAACCATAATAATTCTAGCCACCATAAAAGTCTATTTCAAATTCATTATCTTCATAAGTATATAACCTACGATTTGCAATAACGGATTTGACAACAAGATCGCCACGCACATACTCTGCCCTTGGTCGTCTCCTATAAATGTTCCCGTTCTTGTTGGCATCGGATCGATCAATCAAATCATCAAAGCACTATTCAATACGCTGGAATATTTTACCCATGTTATCTAACACTGCCCTTCAAACCTATGATTCGGTTTGCAAGACTTCCACATCATAAACAACGTCGAGGACGTGACTACTTCCTAAACTATTGTCAGTTGCCATCTTCACAGGAGTTTACCTTATTGTGATACTAATCTAATACAGCATGAAAGCGTAAATGATAGAAATCAACTCACTGGATGATTTCTAAAACACAATCGATTCCAAAACAAGCATTTTCCAAGAGAAATCTCTCTCAATTAGGGTTTTAAAGTGCATAAAATGTTATGAATACAAAAGATAAGCGTAAAGACTACTTATACTATTACATCAAGAATTCCTAAAGACACATAATAAATACAATAAATACAAATAAATCGTGTGACATAAAGTAGGCTGGTAGTAAAAGCTAGCGGCCCATAATTAATGTGGCAGATTCAAAACTCAAGAGTTAAAAACGTCGGTAATAAAGGCCGGCTCCAACGCCAGTAGCTTACTCTTCAATACTAGCAGCTTTCTTGGCGGTTTTGTGCGCTTCCTATTTTTTTTCTTAGACGGCTCCCTCTTGTTCACATGTGTGTTTTCTAGGTCGCTCGCATCAATTTCCTCCCTTTAAAAATAGACTAAAAGGCAGGGGTGTTCGTAGTTCAATTTGGTTTTGTTCATCGACCACATTTGAAATGGTTCAGTTCAAACCCTTAATGAACCAAACCACTTTTAACTGTGCAGGGTTTTGAACTAAATTGCTTTAAATGCGATTTTCTTTAGTTCAATTTGGTTCGAGCTGCTTTCAAAAGCATTTAATTCTAATAAATAATATTAATAGTCATTTGAGTTCTCACAAAAAAAAAAAAAAAGAAGAAAAAGTTGTTTGGATTGAGGAACAATGTGTAAGAATTAAAGTTACTTTACATTATATCAGGTCATATATTTGATAATTTTAGATATAATATATATATAATATATTATTCCGTTCCAAAATTATTTTCCAATACAAATTTAAAGTAACATATATTTTTAATAAATCTATAACAATAACTAAAGAAAATCATTCATTTACATTAATTCATTGTTTATTTATAATATCCTTCTCTTATAACGTATTTAAATTTTTGTTGTGCCAATTAAATGGTTGTGCATGTTCAAAACTCAATTATACCATTTAATTTTAATTTGATACATGTCTACTAGTTTTAGAAAGAATTTAAAATATAAAATAGGAAAACATGCTGGAAAGGTTTTGAGATGAGTAAAAGATTACTTATTTAATATTATTAGATATATAATACATTTAATGATGTATTATGTAAAATATATAATACGAAATATATATAACATTTATATTAATAAATAAGATTAATGTAATTAAAAATGTAATTTACGTTTCATAAATTGGAACATAATCACAATTTCTCATAATAGTAAGCATTTATAAGTATTGCATAGCATTTCCTGCTTCATATCGATAGACCCATAATTATGAAAGCATATTAAGAAAGGATTGAAGGTGAATAATTGTACAGTAAGTAAGGTGTAAAAATTTAAGTTTTATATGCAAGAATATAAGAGCCAAGACCTATGGGTTTGTAGATGAAAGGGATTTGTTTACAATTGTTACATACATGTAGCGTATGTCTTGTGTTACTCGTGACCTGAAGCGGTAATGTGACAATGACATGTAAGGATGACTTAAGAAGAGGGGGCAAGGAGGAGAAGCAAATAATCTTAGGTAACTTGATTACATACATGGCAAGCAGATGAGCTATACAACATTGACCCCATCATTCTTAAAGAAAAGTAACATATTCTTCATTTTGAGTTTTATTTAATATTTTGTAACCACAATCTTATAGTACAACAACTCTCTATCTCTCTACCCCCCCACCCAAATCACATGAAAACTTTAAAGTATTCATAGAGTTTGATCATTAACGATGTTTGTTAGATCCATGGTCATTTAATGGTTGAGATGAGTCCTTCCATTGACATATTATTCCATGGGCTCCTCTCGAATCTAAATTTTTTGAGAACCTATTTAAGTGTTTAAGTTTCCTTGAGAAATGTTAAAAGAGGAAAAGTTAGTCTAATGATCCTTATTTCAAGCTTATTATATCAAATTTCCGAAGATTATCCCAAGAACGAATTGTACTTATCAGACTCCATCTCCTAATCTAATGAGTTAAATCTAAATAATTATAAAGATGAATCGAATATTGTTATATAGTTGATTTAACCCTCTACACTATAGGGTTAAAGTACAATACTAGTATAAGGACTTAATGGTCAAATTATTACTTATTAAGTTTAACAAGAGTTAAAAGCTTAGTAATTTGCCTAATTTTAACAAAGTCCTCATCACTGCTTGGATCATTTTTGTAGTATCTTTATTTTAACTAGATCAACATGTAAGTTATACTAAAATGACACATAATAGAATATCATTTGTCTAAAGTTATATACCAAGCATTTCTAATAGAATAAATTACATTAAAATGTGTTAACGTTTAGGGATAAGTTTATACAAGATATTAATATTATAAGTGGTAAAAAAAAAGTATCCATGTTTCATAAAGTGGGCAAAAAAGGGATCAACATACCCGTTATTTGCACCACTTTATGTAATATTGCTTCATTTTCTTTTCAACTAACTAAAAACTTGATTCTTTATTTGAATCACTTTGTAAATCATTGATTCTTCTTTTTTAACTCGATACTTTATTTGAATTCATCTCAAATTTTGATGTGTTTCAATGTAATATATCCATTTTTGATATGATGAAGCATTATATATGTTTATATGCATTTTAGGTTTGGTTGATATAATTTTGTTACTCTATAATGATGTAAGGTAGTTATTGTCCTTGGATGGTTGACCAAGGTGGAAGAGGAGTCATAATTCATTAACAGAAGGGTTGTGACTTTTGGTCCTCAATATTGGAACTCAAAGTTCTCATGAATTTTACAACAACATGAACTTATAATTTTGCATGATTTTTCGGTGATATATAAAGTGCTATATTGCTATAAGTAAGGGCTTGCTTAATAACACTCACGTTTGTTGTGTTCACCTCTAAGACACTGTTAGGAATTTGAACATAATATCTGGATACATAATTGAATTCATCATCACTTAGTTGGTGGATATATAACAAAAACTCAAAACTACAATATCCTTCATTATTGTACTTCATATTTTATTTATCAACAGGTTAAAAGAGTAACAACCAAAACGTTCCAACCTTAAAAATCTAAACTTTTCAAACTTAGGACAAACAAAAATAACAAAGAAAAGCATAAGTGACAAAACCAAGAAAAACAATTTAGATTTTAATCAAATTAACAAGGCAAAGAGAAAAACAAATAACACTTGACTATAAAACAAACACCAAACAGTCCATTTATTTGGAGGTAATAAACTAGTTGTTTCCAGGAATCAGCCCATTACCTCGTTTATTTGCACAAATGAATGTGGCGATACTATTATGGGAATATTTCTATCCTTCTTATAGAGGGAATAAAAAAAACCACTTGCCATCAGGTTTTTTTTATTACCTCTCTTTTATCTCTTTATTCCTTCTCTTATGCTAATAAATTTTTGAATGATGTTACGATGTTACTATTTTACTCTTACTGATTTTATTCATTGACAAAAGACCTATAACAATACACAAAACACTCGTTTTTGTTTTCATTCAAACAAGTCGTATTTTTTTTTTTTGTCTTTTCATCTTCTTCATCTTCTAGTCTACTTTCTTCATCCCATTGTCAGCAACGTAGCAACATTACTCTCTATATCAAACTATGCTAGGGCAAAAAGTCCAAAAAATCAAGTATGGTTTCAAAAATCATTAATAGTTGTTATATACTTAAGATATGATTTTGATAGTTTAAAAACATGTTTTGACCATCTATTCCTATATTTATACTAATTAAATCCTACTTTAGGATTTTTATAGGAAAAGTTACAATGTTTTAAGAAAAAAGTTTAGGTTTCATTATGGAAAAGTATAAAAATTTGATAATCATTTTTTCTTTATGGAAAAATTTAGGACCCTTAAAATTTATATATATACATATGTATATTTATTTATTTTTTATGATCCTTTATATATATGATTTATGAATTTCAAATTATGGGTTTCTATTTGTCGACATGAGAAATTGTGATATGATTTGAAATTGGGAGACTGACACCATCACACTTGTTCAAATCAATTAGCTTGGAGAGACTATTATCACGCCTTTTTAGTTCGACTTGCACGAAGACAGAGAGAAATGAAACTTGAAAAAATATGTAGCATGCAGGCATACTATTTTTTTTTGTTGCATTAGCACTTAACACTCGTTTGGCTAAGATTCCTTCTCTTTGCATGGGTTCATTATCTTGTCTCCCATAATATTTTGTTATTCCTGCTCTGCACTTGTACATTCATTAATGGATATAAGTTACCTAGCAAAACTATTTGAAACTAGGTGGGTCATGAACTGTTTGAAGTTTATAAATTTCTTCGCATTTTTATTTTCATTATCTTTTTATATAAATTGTTTTTATTTTTCTCTATTTCTTGGTACCGTTAATACCTATTTGGATTGCCTTAGTTTTTAAATGTGTTGTATCAATTCTATACTTTTGTATTCTTGCATCTTAGTAGTACATTACGAATGTTGTATTTGCATTTAATTCATACCTTGTTATTTAGATTTACATGGATACTTCAATTAAAAAAATTAAATATATTTATCCTTTTTTATGATCCTTTTACGTGTATGATTTGTGGTAACATAGTGTTAGGATATATGTATTTTTCAATGGTTCACTGTGATAACTGTAAGCCTTGGAAAATTTCAGTAAATGATTCTAAAGATGAACTTTGAAAATAAAACCCTGAAAATCACTCTGAATTAAAACCGAACTTCGATAAACCCCAAATCCCGAGCGAATTCGAAAATTTCTGAATGGTGAGGAAAATAAGAATCCCCAGAAATAAAATAGTAACTCAATATACTTTCATTCTAAAACCCCTACGTACGACAAATTTTATATTTAACTCCAACTTATAAATTCAGGAAACATAGAACCCTAAAACAAATTGTTAAGAAGTAAATAGTGATTAACCTTCGGAAATAAAACTTAATCCAAAGAATTCCGAAAACGTTGAGAGATATTAAACACTTATAAAATCAAACTTGAATTAAATTTCTCAAATAAGACATGTTATATACACAAATATCAGTTTCCAAATTGGCAAAGGTATAAACCGGAAAGTCAACCGGAAAACCTAAGTCGACGAAACTCCCAAGAAACCCCGTATCCTAGATCCGGCAATCCCATATTCCTAAGCCAAGGAGTCGGAATAAGAGAAAAAGGGTGTAATTGGTCCGTATTGAGACTAGGATGCCTTAAAAGACGAGATTGACGAATTTTCAATCTATTTCCAACCCGGTCAGGTATAGACTCCAAAAAACGTACCCCGAAGAGTGAAATATTAAAAATATGTTACTAATGCTGTTAGACTTATATTTTTATAGGGATCTCTAAAATATTAACTTTATAAATTTTCGATAACTGGAAATATCTGATTTTGTGATTTTGTTTGTATTTTATCTGTGCAGGTAATTAGTGGGTCTTTCAGTACGATCTACCATTAATCATTTATTTTTATTTTTGTTCTTGTAATTTATACCCTGGCTTTCCTAGTAATCGAAGAAACTTCGAAAACCGAAGAACGAAACCCTATGTCGGTCCAGTTCAAGCTTAATGAAAGGAGCTTAGAAACCCTGGATCCGGCTTCCTTCGGTTTCATAACAAAAGAAGTTTTATAAAGTAAATGAATACGAATTATCGTTTTAAAGTGTATTTTAAACCTTATAAAGTTTTAAATTCGGGAATTTTTCAATTTCGGGCCTTCCCGAGTTCAATGACGGAAAAACATGCCTCGGGACCACAAACTCAGAAAAATATTTCGGAATATTCATTAGAACTGTAATTTATGAGGATTTCAAAAATATCAATTCTATAATTTTCCGGGCTATAAAAATTACAGTTATAGCCTTTTTCCCCGTGTTTTCATTACAACTGGTAAAGTAGATGTCCTGTCTACTATTCACAAGTACAACCTACACTACACACTACCTATACCCTATTCTTATATCTTTACAACTACTCATTACAATTTTCTTTTCCAAGAAATTTTGTTTCCTAATTAATTAATACAAGTATTACATTTATTACATAAATTACAAATTTATCAAATTTTCAAACACTCTCACTTCCCCCTTCCCCCCCCTCCCCTTCCTGGCCGGCGCACCCCCTCCCCTTATTCCCTCCAATTTGTTTTATTTTACTCATTTTATTACAAATAAACCCTAATGCACATGATATATAAACTCATTTTCTACTCTCCTCTTCATTTTCACTCTTTCAAAATTGTGTAAAGGTGAAACACCTCTTTCTCTCCTCTCATTCTTACTGTGACAAGCACACACACACACACTCACCTTCACAACTCCATTTCATCTTCTTTTCTACTCCAAATCTCCATATATGTGATGATTTTAAGCTTTGTTATTATCAAATCTTATAATGGCAAGACCATTCTTGAGTGTTTTCCACTTTTAATCCCAATGAGCATGTGCTAGGGACATGAAAACACTAATACAAGAATATCAAGCCATCACAAGAAGTGGATCTAGTGTTTAAAAGAGTTTTTGTTGAGATAATGTTATGTTCATGCATGTAAAGTAGGGATCTTGCATGGAAAGTTAGATTCATGCCATGAAACTTATGATTCATGCATTATATATGGTAGATCTAATGTTTAGACACTCATACTTTTATCTACATTTATGTTCATATGATTATTTTGAGTTTCCATGCATTAATGATCATAAAAGCTTAGCCTTGCATATGTATAGATGTGTTAGATGGTAGATCTTCATGTATAGGAGGTAAGAAACTTGAAAAAGAAAAGATTTTTACTAGGAAGGTTTTATGGAAATTCGGATGATTTTGGAGCCCTATTTTAAAAACCACTAAAACCACTTTGAAACTCATATTTTACATGAAAAATGAAGAGTATATGTAATAGGTATCTTTAAGGAATGATTTTTACAAGTTTGAATGAGTTTAGGCATGAGTAATATGTAAAACAAGTAGTGGAGTTAGAATGGAAAATCTTGAGATAGTGATTAGATTGTTGAATTCGTAATTTGGAATAATGCCTACATAAACACCTAGAATTCAAGCTCAAATTGAACATTTTATGAGATAAATGAAGTCCTTAGACAATAGATATAATAAAGCTTCAAAATTTTGTGCATTAAACAAGTTTTCTCATAGGAAAAATGCAAGAGAGGAAAATTTTCAAAATTCGGATTTTTGTGAAAAGCTTGTTTAAAAACATATTTGCCAAGTGAAAAATGTGGATTTTTATGCACAAATAAAGGTCATTGATAGTATAGATGTTAAGGACTCATTTTTATTCAGATAACAAGTAAATTCCAAGAATAAAATCCTAAAAACCCTAGGGAATACAAAGTTGGAAAGAATGGACTTTTAGAAGAGACCATTAAGGAGTTTTATAATAAGTAGGAGTTCATAAGAATTCATCATCAAAAATCATCAAGACCATGCATATATTGAGTTCATTACATGACATTCATACTAGGAATTCATTCATATACCATCTATACATGAATCATCAACTAGAAACATTTTTTTACCAAATGAGAAATAATTTTTCGGAAAGGGAAAAGTTACAGAACAGATCTGACCCCACTGTTCCGTGACCTTAATGTTTTCAAAACTTGAAAATAATATTATAATTAGATAGATCTTTCGAAGTAGATAGAAATCGATATAAAATTTATGAAATTCCGAGTTAAAATGACCAAGTTATGGTCGTTTTAAGTTGGAACTTCCGCAAATAGCGAGAATTCTGATTTTGTGTAGCTTAGATGCATAGCTTGAATTAGTTAAGTTATGAGATTCTTATTAGGCTATTTTTATTTGGTAAGTGATCCCGAGTACGACAATACCCTATCACCTGACTACCGTTATTAAGAGACCAGTGTACCATGGCGAGTGAGTTTCACTTCTGGTCTCAATTTTGCTTGTGATTGCAATGATAGTCGCACTAGTTACTAAGTAAAGATAAAAAGAATGATTATGTATGATGGGTTAGTTGGGAATTATGATTGTATGTTTTGATACGTGAATTGAACTTAAAGAATATCGAAGCCGGGTGATAAGTTATTGCTTGTATAGAGATGAATTAGAATTGATTGTTTACGAATATTGCTTGGTCACCTAAAAGAATTTGGTTAATTGATATTGGACTTCCATTATAACTGAACTCATTCATATCACGATGGGGATGGAGCATTAGCATTTGTTTTTTTGATCCATAAAACGAATATATGTTGGTTAATCGTGATCCATTAAACGAATTGTTGTTCAGTTACCGTAAGCTTAAACGCGTTGTACCGCAGGATTCGTAAATCTACTAACCCGGGATGAGGTCGCAAGTCCATCCACATATGATTTCCAGTTGGTCATATATTTGTTGAACTCACTTGTTGATGCATTTCACTTGATTGATTTATTACTTGCTTGAATGTTTCGTCTTAATTGTGATTCGGGAGTTTTCACTCACTAAGCTAGTGTAGCTTATACCCCAATAGTTTCCTGTTGCAGTATGAATACCTTTGGCTATCTCCGAGGACCCGTGGACATCAGGTACAGCTCTTGGGTGTTAAGGAGCTTTTGTTAAGGCCGGGACCTAAAAGTAAAAATGGACTTCTAATCCTGTTTTCCTGAACCAGTGCCTGAAGGATAATACAAGGAATTTTGTGAGCCTGTGAATTCTTAGCATTGTTAACGGGGGTATGCTCCCTAGTTCATGTAATAGAATAGTTCCCTATGAGACGGTCATGATTTACATTCTTGTTGCTATGTATGTCTCCTTAAGCTACTATGAAGCAAAGTATGGTCTCTGTATGTTGAGAGTGAGCCTTACACCCGATGTTCAAACTTATGGGAAGACTAAGGTTGTCTTACTTGAGTTTAAATATTGAGTTTGGCGGACTGTGACGTGTAGGGCATACTTTGGGGTGTGACAATAACATTACACAATACTTCTATTTAAATTCTCTCTTTTACCTTCTATCCATGGGTTATCATGTTTCTTCTTATAATTTAATACATGATGTTGAACTAGTTAAGTATTGTTAATCTCATTTAATTATTTGCAGTAATGGATAAAGTGCTATGTAGAACCAATGAAGGAAGAAAGAAAAGGCTAATGGCTATATTGACCATTTATTTTCGAATGTTCACAATTGTTAGGCTTTTACTTGTCATGTTGTCTAGTACTAATACTGTACGATGATATAGGCCTAGAACTTATGTCTTGAACTTTTATGCTAAGAGGGAACATATTAGAAGAATATTATGTGGTGATAATGATAGTTTTAAAGACATGTTAAGAATGGATGCAAGAATTTTTTTTTTAAGCTTTGTGAAATGTTGGAAGCCTTAGGGGTTGAAAGCTACCCGTCATATGCTTATAGATGAACAAGTAGCAAGATCCTACATATTTTGGCCCATAATGTACAAAATAGGGTCATAAAACATAAATTTGGAAGATCGGGTAGAGTAGTTAGTTGGAGTTTTCATAATATGTTGAAAGCAGTTCTTCGCTTGCAAGGTTATTTTCTAAAGAAGCTAAAGCCAATCCTTTCAAGCACGTTAGATGAACGGTGGAAACATTTTGAGATTATTAATAATCTAATCTTATTTTTTGAAACCAAATATTAGAAAATTTTTAATTAATTTCTAATATAATATTTTGTTTTAAGGATAGAATCATTTAGGTGCTTTAGACAAGACATACATAAAGATAAATGTCCCACTTATTGATAAACCTATATATCGAACTCAAAAGGGTGAAGTCGCTACAAATGTTCTTAGAGTTTGCACTTCTAGTATAGATTTTGTTTATGTCCTTCCTGGCTGGGAGGGATCAATAGTTGATAGTATAGTCCTTTGAGATGCTATTAATAGGAAGAATGGATTGAACGTACCTCATGGTAAGACTTTATGCAGTCATTAAAATGGTCCCACCATATTATGTATGAACTTTTCTTGCTTTATGCAACTTATGTCCATATGTCATCATAGGTACATATTATTTAGTTGATGCTGGTTATTCAAATTGTGAAGGTTTTCTAGCACCATTTAGGGTCAACGATATCACTTAAATGAGTGGTGTTAAGGTTATCAACTAAGGACTCTAGAAGAATTCTTTAAATGAAAGATACTATAGCTCGTAATGTTATTGAGAGATGTTTTGGATTGCTTAAGTTGCATTGGGGCATACTTAAAAGTCCATCATTCTACCCTGTCAAAATTCATAATCGCATTATTATATGTTGTTGTTTGCTTCATAACTATATAAGGACTGAAATGACTATTGATCGTATGGAGAATGAACTTGGTGAATCTAAAGAGAACTCTACCAACATGGAAGAAGATGATCCTATTGTGACAGTTCAAACTTCTGATGAATGGAATAATTGGAGACAAGATTTGACACATATGATGTACAACGAATGGAATGTGTCTCATTCATATGAGATTCGATAGCTATTTACATAGTGTATAATGGAGTTTATACTTTGTATTTACATTCATCAATACTTTGTAAATAGCTTTTGTTAGAACTTTGGCCTTTGAATTTTATATTAGCTAAATGAGTGCTGTATTTTTTTTCCTAATTTATGCTTTATGCTAGTTTATTTATATACTTTTCTATTATTTATGGATGAAATGCTTTTTCATATAAGAATGACAGAAACCATGAGAGGAAGCAAGAGAAAGTGGACTCCAGCAGAAGATGCATCACTTATTACGTGTATGGTGGAATTGAAAACAAATGGTAGATTAATGTCGATGTAGGATTCAAGGTTAGTTACTTATTAGAGCTAGAGAAGATGATGTTAGGCAAGGTAGGAGCTGGATTAAAGGCCATTCCACATATTGCATCATGTATAAAAACTTTGAGAAAGGAGTGGGCTACTGTATATGACATGATTCATGGAAGCACTAGTGGATTTGGAAGGGGTAGCAACAAGAATATGCCTAATGCTGAACATGATGCGTGGAAGAACTATATAAAAGTAAGCACTCATTGGTTTTAGTACTTCATGTTGAAACTATAAATAATATTACTTATAATATTTTAATTATTTCAATGTCATAAAAATGTTACCATTTCATAGAAGGAGATTTCCTCATTATGATGAATTATCACTTATTTATGAGAAGGATCGAGCTATTGAAAAGATGCATAGGAAGTTGAAGACATACTTGAAGAACTAGAAAATGGTGAAAATGGTAATAACAATGGGATAGAAGAACAAGGTGATGATCGCAAAGAAGACAATCTAATAGACATAGAAGATTTATCTCCAAACCCTCCTACATTGCACGTACCTAACAAGCGAAAAAGGAAAACTTGTGCAAAAGATACTTCTTCCCATGATATGGTGAGCATTATTAAGGATATTGGAAAGGACATTGGAGATGTTGGTAAAATGTTGAGTGCTGGCTTTAGTTCAAAGCTAAGTGACACATCAAAGGAAGATTACAGAAAACTACTTGTTAAACTTCGTGAAATTGAAGATTTAATATCAAGAGAAAGAAACATTGCTTTAAACAAGCTTCTCACAACCCACAACAACTATTTCTGTTTTTTGAGTTACCACCATGCAAAAGACTAGAATGGGTGAGGATATGCATTGAAGATCATTGGAGGTCATCGTTGTGGAGCATTGGTCAAATAATATGTTTTTTTATTTTGTTTGTATTGGGAAACATATATTTTCCTCATTTTGTTGTTTTATGTTGAATTGAATTGAAAGAACAGTGTTTAGTCAGCTTACTTATATAGCCAATGAAAAAAAATGCACAAGGTTATTTTGTTTTTTGTTTAAATAAAACTATGTCATTTCTATATCTTATTAAGATCTAGCAAATCATATACAAATTTACTATGTAGATTATATGTAACATGTACACATAAGTTATAAGTTATACACGTGAGTTATATTTTATAAGTTAAATAGTAGATATAAGTTATAATTTATAACTTGTATAAATAATATAAAAAGTTATATATATAGATATTACATATAGATAAGTTATAAGTAATATTATATATATAATTTAAATTAACATATAAGTTATGAGTTCTAAGTTATATGTATGTTACACAATATATTAATTTTACATATAAGTATTGAGTTATATATATTACTCAGTTTAAAAAATATAAATAAATAATTTAGAGATTATGAATATATTAGCTATGTGTTATATATGTGATAAATGAATAGCGTATTGATAAAACATATAGGTTATATATAAGTAATAAGTAATACGTGTAAGTTATATTATAAGTTAGATTATATATATGAATATTTATAAGTTATAAGTTATATATGTTTTATGTTATATAAGTAGCAAGTTATGTATGAGCTATACTTCTTGAGTTATAAATAATAGCTTATATATATGCATTATAAGTAATAAGTTATATGAAATATCGGTCATATATATAAGTTATAAATATATATAAAAACACAAATATATAATCTAAACATAAATATAATGTATTATATATGTAATATAAATAACAAGTAAATAGAATATTGACAAAATATGTAAGTTGTATATACAAGTTATATTTTATGTATATAAGTTACACATATAAACTATAATTCATATAAGTTACAAGCTATACAATATATCATTTTTTGTTTATAAGTTATGATTTATCTACATATATATGTCAAAAATGTATAAATTAATAATATAGAATATAAATATTGTATAAATAACAAATAGATAGGGAATTGATAAAATATATAAATTGTATGTATGAGTTATGTATACAATATGTTATAGTTTATAAGTTCTGTGTGTGTGTGTGGACCAACATATAATCTATATGTATTTGTATATGTGTATGTATTATATATACCATATATAAATTATATGTTTATATATTTATATATAATGTGTTTGTTATGAATAGCACATATGTGTGTATGTATGTGAGTATGGGTATTGGTATATGAGTACATTTATATAGCTTTTGTACTTTTTGATCCAAATTGTATCCCAATTTAACACTGTAATCAATAAATTAAAGTAAATGTTAGAATATGTAATTTTAGTAATAAAACTCTAAATGAAGTAAACAAGGTAATAAATGATTCATTGTAAACTGGCCATAAGGGTACATAAATGACGAAAAAGTACGAATTAAAATCAAGATTAGATAAATTTGTAGTACTAAAATAGTTATCTTGCCTAGGGATGCAAGCGGACAGGTTTTTATAGGGTATCGGACCCGCCCCAACCCGATAAATACCCTATAGGGTTTGGGATGGGTTTTGGGATCAATAATAAAACCCTATAGGGTTTTGGGACAAGCATAAAACCCATTAGGAAACCTGAGCCCGTTTAAATATATAAATATATATATTATGTTTAGCCTCAGTCTCTGAAATTAACCAGTTGTGCTCCACTGATTATGAAGTTATTTATATCTCTTTTATAAAATCAATTAGAAAAAGTAAAAAACCTTTGGGCAGTAGACTAATACTCCATAGTCTTCACTTTCAGTCTTAGTCTTGGCTCACTCTCATCAAATTTAAGCCTCTTACTCCCGTTGTCGTACTGTTTCATTCAATGATTTTCTTTCCATGAAAATGATTAGGATTTTATAAAAAGGATTGCATGAGTAATGATAAGAGTTTTTTTCTTGGCTTATAAAGTGGGAACGGATCGGAAATAGAAAAATATGAAAAAAAATTATAATGACGTTTTTAAATATTCTATTGTATAATGATTCTAATTTTATATCGGGTTTCGAGTTTGGGTTCGGGTATCCCATAGGGTTTGCCTAGTGGGTTTTGGGTTCATGGACAAAAACCCTATAAGGTTTGGGACGGGTTTTGGGAATCCTATTTGGTATCGGGTATCGGGTTTTAGTATACCCGGCCTGAACCCGTCCCGGATGCATTCCTAATCCTATCAATAGTACCAAAAAATCTATGTGTTGAATGATATACAATTGTGCAAGAGGTGTTATAAGTAATATGAATTAACTTTCTAATTCCCCATATGGAACCCATAAGGAAAATCTTTGGTTTAGACAAATGCATATTTATGGAAAAAGAATATATTCTCATGATAAAACCATCTAAATAAATAAAAATTGTCCAATTTAATTTGCTCATAACTTCATCATGACACTCTAAAATAATAAAGTTGCTTATAGTCCATTGGTTGATTAATTACATAGTTTATTCCATTCACAAATTATATAAAAATCTTACTTAAGCAAAACAATTATAACTATTTTTCAATATTTGATACCTAAACTTTACCTATTTTTATAATTAACCACTTAAAATTTAAAAGTATTTATTTGGTACCTAAACCTTACTAATTCTTGTGATAAATTATTTGAATTTTGCGAAATTTACTTATTATTATAATTAATTACCTCATTTAGACATTATAAATGAACTTGAAAAGTTTTTAAAAAAATAAATTAACACTTTTAAATTTTGAATAGTTTATTGTACAAGTTAGTAGAGTTAGAGTACCAAATGTGATATTTATCATATGTTAAGTCCACATCCAATCTGTTGATAACAATGTATAATGGTTATCGAGCCTAGATTTTGATTTCTGGTTCAATTTCCTTTAATCTAATTTAGACCAAATCCTAACCTGTTTGATATAAATCATCGACTAAGAATTAAAGGAAATTTTTAAGTTTGGAAAATATTTTGGAGTCGCCACTTGACTAAAGTCGAGAAAAATAAAATTGGAACCAACGGACAGGTTGATCCTGATTTTTCTATTGATTAGCAAAAAATTATTTTAAGAAAATAACAACTAAATTCACGAGTCCGGGCTATCTTGTTAAAACCAATTGGTTACCACCTTTAATTTTGTAATTTTGAATTGTTCCCTTAAAGTCTAAATTATGTTATCATATGATGTTTACAAAATTTTTATTAATTTTATTAAGATTTACAAGATTAGTCAAGATTATCAACATTTACAATATAACTAATTTTGTTAATACAATTTACAGACCATTAACAGTCAATTTATACAAGGTAAAAATATTTGCAAGGTTTATCACATCAAATTATCAATAACAAAAAAAATTATATTTTAAGTCATCCATTAGGTGCTTACGTACTAACTATTCAAGATCAGACAATATATAGATCTTTTAATTTGATGAAAACTTTAGTTTGTTGATTAATTTTAGAAACTCAAAATCTTATCACTTTAAGTTCATTAAACTTTTGTAATATTGTAAGAAATAATTTTTTATTGTAAACCTTAATTTTATCAAATTATGTTTTGATAATTTATGAAAAATTACCTTTTCTAGGTGACAAAGGATTTTGAATTATAAACTATAACGATCATATCAAATCAATTCCCATGTCATTCCAATTCAAAATTGTAATAAGAGATTGTTAATATTCATTCATGATAAAATATCAATTTACACTATCTTGGACATATTCACAAGATCATGGCATCATATGATATAATACTAAGGACATAACTGGGTCGGGTTTTGGATGGATCATATGAACTCAGAACCTGACTCGTTATCCTATAAGGTCCACTAAACTCGATCTTACAACCCTATAATGTTTTTATACTATATTCAAACCTACTCTATGGGGTTTTATTTAGCACCTTAAGCCCAATCTTATAATCGTATAACCCTATGTTTTTTTCAAACTCATTTTCAAATTTTAATAATAAATTTATGAGAAAGTGGTCCTTCTGTATACGTTTTCTATACATTCAAAACTGAAAAAGATCCGCATGGAATAGATAGAATATGTTGCAGACCATATTCATGATTCAACATTTAAACACAAATATATTACTTTTGAGACATAGATAGTGATATAAAATTTTAAGAACGTGGTTAAATTAAATCTCCTGTTAAGGCTAAAATATTATAGATATCGAACAATATTTAAGTAAATATGACCTGGACCAATTTTAATGGGAAAATCCTATGGTCCCGTCATTAATTTTGATAGGACTAGTCTTGTCACCATCCAACGGCTTACACCATGTCCGACTATGATCGAATCACTAAAATAATTAATATTTCATTCACTATATTTATTTTAATGATTAAATTAGTAGCGGGACGGTCTCGTCAACGGAACCATAGAAGCTCTCATTTTAATGAAAAGTTTTAAAATTCTTAACTAGCCAAGTAAATATAAAAGAAAAAACATCTCTAGAAGGTAGAAAAGATGATAGCTCTTACATGTCTTCTTTACACTCCTCGGCCCTTTAGTAATATTTATATTTATTTATTTTTTTAAACTATAGTATCGAGTTGTCGGATATCCATCAGGTGTTATATGATCCAAACCTGACCCTATTACTCTATAGGGTTTTCACTATATATCCAAACATAACGCTAACACCTTATAGAGTTCAACTCTATAGGGTTTTTAACTGATCAGGTAGGTCAAAAACCCTATAACGGCCAACCCGATTATATCCAGATATAGTATGAATTAATTACGCTTTTGAGTTAAAAATATTCTGATAAAAAATTTCATGTTAAAGCAAGATATCAATTCAACCGTAAACTTTACAAAATCACATAAAGGAATTCTTAATATCAATTTTATAATACAAATTCAAAAATTATAACAAAGACACTTGTATGGTGGGGGTTACTGCCGTTGATCGATTATGTGTAATAAGCGTAGTAGTCAACGTGAGAGAAGTCCTGAACTAATGATACATGTAGAAGGTCATAGAGAGAGGTGTGGGAGGTAGAACAGGCAAACTTAATTTTTTGAATGTGCGAAGATGACAAAAGATTAAATCAGATAGATTTGATCGTTCTTGACTCGTTCTTCATAAAATTGGTGCTTCGATACTTGAAGATGTTTCAGTAGAGTTTCCATAAGGTTCTCAATTTTAGCAATTCGTCGAATCTTCTCCACATGAGAGGAGTAACATCGTATTTATAGATATTGGAAGCTGATGCTTGCCTTTGGATTATTCTTAAGGATCTGATAACTGAGATTGAAGCCTTCTTTTCTTTAGTAATAGGCTGGGCTTACAAATGGACTTGGAAAGAGCCTAAGGGCTTTTATATTATAAAATAAGCCCGCTATTTTTTAAAATATCCTTTTTCAATATAAAAGGGCTTAAGATGTATTTTAGTCAAATAAAGCCCAAATTAATCCATAAAAATATTTTTGGGGTCTACTTTTCACGCACGAGAAAATCAAATTAGGTCAAGAGCAGAATGAATAAATCCAACAATCCCTGTTTCGAGCCTACCAAGCCAAATCTCCCTACAACATCCCTTATTGGACTCGGTCTTCTATACCATGTTTGTCACACCCCAAAGGTACCCTAGTAGTAGTATATATGCAACACATATATACTATTACCAGTTTACTGCCAAAGAATGACATATTTTCAAACAAACATGATCTTTTAGTTGCATCGATAATAAATGATAAATACATGTAAGCTACAAATTCGTAAAATATCCACCATCACATGTCTTGAACATCATAATAATATTACAGACCATAATTCTATTATATATGTCTCCAAATACATAAGCTGATAATTCAAATACTAACTAACTTATAACTAGGAAATAATAGTAAATAATTTATCCCAAAATATCCCGTATTCTTCTAGCTTTTAAAATTCTTACCGAAATTGTCACGCCCCAAAGGGTACCATAGACACGACAGTCCGCCACACTCGATATCTAAACTCAAGTATAACGACCTTAGTCATTCTATGAGTTTAAATACCGGGTGTAAGGCTCACGTTCAACATATAGGGAACCATACTTTGAATCGAAATAGCTTAAGGTGATATACATAGCAATAAGAATGCAAATCATAACAGTTATAACAAGAATAATCTATTACATGATCTAAGGGGCATATCTCATCAAAATATTAAGAGTCCTAGGGTCCACAAAAGTCCCTTACATCAACTATTATATATATAGATTTAAGAGGTTCGACTAGAAGTCTATGCCTACATTTAGGTCCCGACTTCTTCAAAAAGCTCCTTGAGGTCCAAAAGCTGTACCTGAGGAAAGTGGCTTCTCGGAGATAATCATAAATATTCATACTGCAATAGGAAACTATAGGGGTACAAGCTTACGAGCTTAGTGAGTTTCACTTCCAAAATTAAAATACTTAACAAAAAATATATATATTAGGTAAGTTATATTAACAACCATATGAAATGTACAAGCAAGTGAGCATACAATACATAAGACTTTCTGGAAATCTTATGTTGAATGGATTTATGCCATCCATTCGGGGTTAGGTGTTTTAAGCCCATACGACCATAGATTTCAATTTTTCCCATTTACATTGTGGTTGATACAGGTGCCCACCCACACACATTTTCGATTCCAGCCATTTTGCCAACATTTGAGTTTACAGGCCCCTTGTTGCCCAGTTATTATGCCTTCTTCCGACAAAGGTATAATAATCTATGCAATGTGACTCACATATGGTATGCATGGTCAATTTGATTATAAGATCATGGCATATTAATTTAACAATTTATGAGCGATCATAGATATTGCAGACACTTCAGTTCTATGCTAAATCATACAAGTATTTACAACAGGCTCATTTCGATATTCTTATCATCGATTCATCCAGGTAGAAATCATATACACACAATTAAATTTTTATCTTACCCTAATTCTAATGCCACTAACGTTACAAGCACAAGCACAATCACAAGCATATAATTTAAAGATAGTGAACTCATTTTGCCATGGCGCGAAAATCCACTTAAATCGTAATAATCCTCAAGAAGGTCTAGTCCATCTCTCAAGTCCCCTAATCAAAAGAAATAACTCTAATGAGTATTTCTATGAAGTTTGAATAAACTTATAAATTCTATTCTAACAAGTTCGCCAAAATTCGTCTAAGAGGAAATTCCAACTTAAAACGACCATAACTTGGTAATTTTAACTCAGAATTTCGCATATTATATATCGATTTCTACCTATTCGATGAGAGCTATCTATTTCTAGAGTTATTTCCAACAAGCAAGGTCGTTTGGTCCATGAAAGTAGGGTACATAATACTATACGAATTTCCCATTCCATAATTCAACTCCTAATTTCAAACGAAGCATCATACTAAAGCTTTGATAGATACTTAGCTATCATTATATCTTGTAAGACTCTATTATATACATATATAACTCAATATCATGCATGATTCATGGGTGTTAGTAAAGCTATTTCCTCATGTGTTTAGATAATGCTTGATAGGATGTATAAGACACTATTTTCCTAACTTTGTTTCTACCAAGTGCATTATGTGTACATGCAAAACCTATAAGTTATTATCATGAATGTCATGAAATGAACTATCTATATGTATATTCTTAATGATATGATATCAAAAATTCTTTTAGAAAACTTTTGGTTTGTAAAACCTTTTGAAATTTCAAAACTTAAGAAAACTAGTTTTATTTTTTCAAAATCACACTTGTTCTTACCAAAACTTTTCCCTAATGACCTATATGTCTATCACCTTCTTTTCTTTAATGGAATTCTTTATTTTGGAGTTGGAAAATAGGTGTTTACATAGGGGGTTTACCTAGATACGAATTTTACAAGATTTTTAAGGAATGAAAACATTGTCTAATCTATCTTTGGAAAACTTTCCTTGTTTTGGGAATATACTTTAATAAATTTCAATTATCCTTGTTAAAACTAGGTCTTTATTACATGTATTCCCTAGAACTTCCATTTTTTAATAAAAATCATCATTTTAGCATTTGGAAATAGGTGTTTAAATAGTGGCCATTTTCAAATCCGAATTTTGAAAGTTTCATTTGAGATTGTTTCCCTTGTGAAACTCATTTAATCTTTCAAAAACTATTCCCTAATCAAACCTACTCCTTAAGGCTTCCATTTGTTTAATAAAAATCTTGTTTTGGAGTTGAAAAATAGGTGTTTACACTTCAAGCTTCCCTTATTACGAATTTAAAACTTGTTATTGGGATTGAAACATAACTTTTGTAAACTTTTCCTTGTTTTGGAAATATTCCTTAGTAGATCTAAGCTTTTTCTCATCAAGATCACCCATTTATGATATCTATTCCCTAAGCCCTTCATTTTTAATATAAAATACACATTTTGAAGTTGAAAAATAGCTTTTCTAAATATGGCTATTTTTAGATCCGAATTTCAAAAATCCATTTTTGTTGAAACTAAAATAGATCTTAGGCTTTCTAACATTTTCCTACTATTATCATGCTATTACAAGTTATATGTATGCATAAAACAAAAACCTAAGGCATTTATGAACTCAAAACCACATGATCTAGTTTACTATACTAGTCATAAATGCATGAACACTATGATCATTATGTGGATATGACTAGATGATGAATACATGCATAAAACATTAATAACGACAACATAGCTTAACAATAAAACAAAGTAATAGCAAAATAATCTTAAATAACAAGACCTACTACATTGTGATGGCAAGGATCTCATGTTCAAGTGTTTCCATATCCCTAGTTTAAAGCTCATGAGGATTTTTGAGTGGAATCACACATGAATGATCTTGCCATTACATGTTTTTAAAATAATGAAGTGTAGGTCTATTACCTATTTAGTATTTGGATCAAGAAAACTTGAAGAAAACAAAAGTGTGTGTGTGTGTGTAGAGAGAGGGAGGCTCAAGGTTTCAAGGAGGAGAGGAGGAGAGAGTTTTGCAAAAATTTTCGAGTTGGCATAAAGTGGTTTATATAGAAAAGTGGATTAGGGTTTGCTTTAATTTAACAAAAAGAAAATAAAACAAATTTGGAGAGGGAATAGAGGGAGAGGGGGTGCCAGTTCAAGGAAGAGAGAGAGGGATATGTGTGTTGTGTAAGTTTCAAAATTAAATAAGTAATTTAAGTAATAAAAGTTATATTGGAAAAGTAAATTATAAGGAAAATGATGAAATATTGTAAGAATAGGTTGTAAGGATGTAAGAATTAGAGTATGAGTGGTTGTACTTCTGAATAGTAGATTAGAAATAAAAAAGTAGATTAGATAATTAAAGTAGTAGTAGTAGTAAATAAAATACGATAAAAAGGTTATAACTATAACTTTTATAACACGAAAAATTATATAACCGATATATTTGAAAATCTTATGAAATTACGAGTCTAACGGTATTAATAACATATATTTAATATCTCTAGTCCCGGGACACGCTTTTCAAAGCCTGTATTCGATCGGGTTCGAAATAGGTCGAAAATAAGTTAATTTGATCTTTTTAAGCACCCTAATATTATCACGAACCAAACTACACTCTTCACTCATATTTCGACTTCTTGGTTTAGGAACGCGGGGTTGCCGGATCTAAACTGCTAGAGTTTCCTGGGAATTTGTTGACCTAAGGTTTCTAGTTGACTTTCTGGTTTAGGGTTTGAACTTGATATTAGCCTAAAAATTAGGGGTTTACAGGAGCCATGCTTCTGGTATTAGGTTTCCATAGGTTTTTAAAATTACAAAGATAAAACCTTTCGCAATGGAATCCAAAAAGAAAATCTTAACCCAGTATCCATCTGTATTGATTAGATTAAAACAAAACAAATAGTTTGATTTCGTACCTCTAAAAGCTTGAAACTTGAAATCAATTTGCAGATTGGATCTGTAGGTACCGCGAAATCACAATACCATCTACGGTATCCACACGAACGAGCACTCTTCAAAAGGATCCTTCGCGTCCTAACGTGATCTAGAATATTTCTAGATGATATTGGGATTTTCACACACAACTCTTCGTGCTTCATTGTTTAGGGTTTGCAGATTCTTTCTGCTGGTTTAATGTTGACAGACAAGTTGTTAACCCTAGAGAGACCTCTTTATGTTCCTTTTATACTAATATAATTCTCACATGAGTAATAACATTAGTGCCCCTTAATATAATTAAGGATAATATTTCAAAAAATATAATTATTGCACATAACAATGTAATAATTTATTATTATTCTTAATAATAATAATAAATTATTTTCCCATAAGACTTTAAATTTAGTCCATAACCCTTTTGGCTTGTTCTTTTATGTGTGACCCTGTAGGTTCACTTAATATTAGCAGTTGACCTAAAACCATTTTGGTCAACAAAACATAAGCGGCCTCTAGCAAGACAATATGTTTACCCAAATTAAGTGAAGATCGATGATCCGATTTTTACCTAATCCATAACTTTTTCATTATCCTGTTGTCACATGATATCTAGATCGAACATAAGGCATGGATAGAGTCATCCTTATACTATTCAATCTTATCATTTCTCAATTTCCAAGTAAACTGATAAAACAAATGAAATTGATCATACTATCAATTCATTTGAGCACGACCATGCATTTTTCAGTTTCACTTATCGAGGGGCCGTGGATATTTCTCTCATAATGAGAGGGAAAAATCTCATCTTAATCACTCAAGTTCCTCTACATAATTTATCTTATGCCCAATCTCAACCTTTATAATCATCCGGTTAAAGATAACGTTTGATTGAGTTAAAACACAATATTCCTTATGTTGGAATCCATGGTGATTTCATGTCTAAGGATATGATGACATTGTTATTTTGAGAATCACTTATGACATAAATCCATGTAGTGATCTCATATCTGGTCAGTCTAGTACGTAGTTCTCTAACATGTATCTATGGTTTGATTTGTATCTCCATAAAAATAAACATCCCATGATTATCAATCAAACCTCATACTAGATTTAATTCATTATTGTTCCCACAATAATGAGCATATAGGGACATTTAGAATAATTAAATTATTCACGGATCCTATTATAAAGTAAACATGCAAACAATATAATAGAAATGTTTATGAATGACAATATCTAGTAATTGGTCTAGGGCACAATCACCAATATTTGGAAGATATAAACCATAGTCAGAGTGTCAACTAGAAAGGTCTTTATGAGTGTGAGTGAAACCACGGGCTCAGTGAATAACTAGACATATTACACATCAAGCAGGTTTATTAGCAAATTATATGTAATGTAGCAATCAAGCATATGCATAGATACAAGCTTGGATGATCTATAATCTAAACATGAAAAGATTTACACCCTCTTTTTAGGATTGAAGAACATTTACTTGATGACTTACCTGCCTAGGAGAGACTAAGTACACAAGAAAATCAATAATTTCTCGTTTTAGGATAATCACTTTAATTTAAGATATTTTAACTGACTATTTCCTGCATCATACCTTAGAAACTCCCTAAGTATTAGCATTTTCAAAGTGATACAACAAACGACGTTCTTTGTTAACACTTAGTTCCCGTGGAACTAATAGAACAAAGATAATCTTCGAAGAACTATTATTTTAGAAACACCAAGCATTAACAGAGAATCGAAATACTAATACATAGCAGACTGTTACTCGTTTAGAATATGCAATAGTGTATGTCGTGTAATGCATGACTGTTTTAATTATAAAGCCAATAATTTTTAGTCTGGTTTATGGTGATCATACATTAGACAATAACATATAATATGCTTTTCAAATCATCAAACAATCTTTATTATCACTTTTTATTATCTTGGTTTGTCAACCAAATAAACAGCTCACAACACATACTCAGTAATTTTCACAACAATCATATTATTGTCTTTGCATTACACATACCTCTAGTTACAAACATAAACAATGTAATAAATCTGAGTTACTCACTTGCTCATGATGACTAATCATAATAGTCTTCAGGGAAATCCACTAATTGATCAGTATCACCTATTGAGATGAATAAAAATATTCATCAATAAAACATATGTTGTATAATTAAACTCTTATGAGTGTCTAAGTATCCTATACTGATATTTCTATTACTTGTATTGGTCTTTTAAGGTAATGATCCTATGATATCATATATTTATTAGTTAATATTTATTTTCATGTTGCTTGTCTTTATCTTAAAGTATTTTATTTTTATTCGTAGTTATAGAGTTTGTATTTAATAACTTAGTACTTTATTATTTTCATTATTATTTTTATATTGTTCATTAGTTCAACCATTTTATGGTAATTGATTAATTTTCTATCATTTAGTTTCATCGTGTTTCTCTTGATCTACTTCATATTATTATATTGTTGTTTTTAGGAATCATATTATTCGTATTTTTAGCTTATTCTAAATTTCCATTTTTATATATGAAACAAGTATCAGACAATTATCGTAATCTATCCTTATTTGTTTGTTATAATAATAAAAGTTTTTGGTATTTTGAACGGTCATTTAAAGTTTAACGCTAAAGGTTTATTAAACATACTAGTATTGAAATATTATTTATTTACTTATTACTGTTTTATCATATTTCTTTTTTATATTATATATATATAATCTATTATGGATGAAACAAACTTCGTCCAAAGAAGTTTTACATGTATGTTGGCATCATACGCTGTCGGTGTTTAACTAGAGGATGCTGATGTTCGTGTAATTTTTTACACATTCTCAGTTCCGGTGTAAGGCCTGCATAGGGCGACATTAGTATTGTTCATCTTCATCCTCGTTTTTCTTTTATTCATAACTTATTTTTCTTATTATCTTGTTGTTTTTAGGAATCATATTATTCGTATTTTTAGCTTATTCTAAATTTCCATTTTTATATATGAAACAAGTATCGGACAATTATTGTAATCTATTCTTATCTGTTTGTTATAATAATAAAAGTTTTTGGTATTTAGAATGGTCATTTAAAGTTTAACGCTAAAGGTTTATTAGACATACTAGTATTGAAATATTATTTATTTACTTATTACTGTTCTATCATATTTCTTTTTTTTTATATTATATATATAATCTTTTATGGACGAAACAAACTTCGTCCAAAGAAGTTTTGCATGTATGTCGGCATTCTACGTCGTTGGCGTTTAACTAGAGGATCCTGATGTTCGTGTAATTTTTTACATGTTCTCAGTTCCAGTGTAAGGCCTGCGTAGGGCCGACATTGGTACTGTTCATATTCTTCCTCGTTTTTCTTTTATTCATAACTTATTTTTCTTATTTTATATGTAAAATCTTGTGTTTAAACTACTTCTAAGTGTTTTTTAATGTTCCACAAGTATTTTCGCGACATAACAACACATATATCATGTTGTAATCCTCATATTTGTGATTTCTTAACTTCTATATATCATCATCATACATATAGATTGTTAAGGTTGGATATTACCTTGTATGGGCAGGTATGGAGGTTTTAAACCCTTTCCCAAAGCTTGAAACGAGCCTAGATTGATGGAATGTTTAGCACTTAAACTAACTTAAAATGAATTTAACTTATCTTTGTTTGCTTCTTTCCTATGCTTATGTTAGGCCTTGTTAAAGCTTGTTTTAATGGTGGTGTTTGTGAGTGTTTTTGCTGCTAGTCTAGGCTGTAGTTTATGTGGTTTGAGGGCTAATGTTTCGGTGCAAATTAAGGGTTTTGTTTGTTGCTCATTAAGGGTATATATATATAAACAAAGGCATCCATTTTCTTTAAGAGTTTTCAGCCAAGAAGAAGAAAACTTCCATCGAAATTTAATTTGCATGCCTTGCTTTCTTTGCATTTAATGAGGTGCTAACTTGGCTCATTTTGATTGGTTTGTATGTTGAATTTGTTGACTTTCTTGAGCAATTTGTTGATGGTTTTTGGCTGGTATAACTCCAAGAAAATCTCAGTATTGTATTTTGTATAAATTGCACCATATATGTACATTATTTATCATAATATTATTTAATTAATTATTTAGCTCAGTTCTAAGGCAATTTATTAAGTTAAATGGGTACAGATATGTCAGTTATTTAGGAGTTCTATCTCCAAAATTTTATTTCATGCTTCTATAAATTTTCTAAATTATTTTAGAGTTCAAACTTAAGTTTAAAATCCACGCGATTAATTATTTTTAGGGTTTTATCTTAAGCGATTAGGGTTTTCAAGCTTAATAGGCTAATTTTTGTTTTAGTCTCTAAAAGCTTTAGAATTCTCTAACTTGAACAATAGGGTGGTCCAAATATTTATTTAGAGTCTAGATTGTTAGTTATGGATCTTTTTTTTTTGTTCTTATTGCGTAGTTATAACCCTAACGGTTCATCCTTAAATTACTGTTTTCTAATTATAAGCTTTATTGATTATTTACTTTCTAATACACTTGAAATCTCATTTAAATTATTTATATACTTTGAGTTTTCGATACCAGCTATGGAATCTTATCTTTATTGTAGGATTTAAGGATATATATATATATATATATAGGTTTATTATTACTTGTGGTTTTAATCTAAGATCTTTATCGGGTCCTACACTAACCTTCTATTTCCTATATTTGCATTTCTATTCATTTCTACTTGTATGAAAATTGTTGGGGTTTACACTGTCATTAGCCTAGAAGACCGGCCGGTGGTATTAAATTGGGCTAAAAGCCCAATTACTGAAATGATCCTCTACAACATTATTATTAATTACATGTTTTTCAAGTTTTCAAAAAATAAAAAATAATAACATAATACAATTCACAATGCAATATTTTAACACTCATCATCATCATCATCATTATTGTAAATAAAAAGGGTATACTTACCTATAGTAGGTGCATATCGGAGGGGAGAACGACAATGGGTTAGGTCGTCGCAGTCGGCATTAGTCAAAGTTGGGTAGCTGCTAACTGGTGATAGCACAGGGTTAAGGGGACGCTGGTCACTGCTATGGAACCAGTTCAACTCGAGGACGATTGTGGGTGGTGGTTTCGGGGAAGGACGGACACATGATTGTACAATTGGAGGGACGGATCCTAATTAAGTTAATCTTGGAATTATTTATTTATATATGTTTGCTATTACATCTTATATATTTAAAAGAATTTCGTTAATGATTTCACTATGATGTTTTTCAAAATTTCATGATAAAATTAATCTAAACAATAATTAAGAATATTTAATGTATTTTATAAGAGATTGTATATATATCACTTGAAAATTAATTATTAATTAAAATATAGAGTTTATATACCACTAAGTTTCGTTTTTAACAAAAAAAAAAAAAGATCATAAAATATGTATAGATGGGATATCTATTAAAGAATTTATGTCCATTTTAATAACATTATTGTTACCAAGACAAATTATATATTCAGTATGCAATAAGGTTCATTTGCAATATATTAATGATGGGATTTGAAGCCATGACCTTTTGGACCTAAAACTATATACTTAACCACTATGTCATGCTTACTTGTGTATCACCATTTTCTCTTTATAATATATATATATATATCTATATAATATTTTTTCTTTTTTAATAAAATTAAGAAAATTAATTGTTCCCTGTCCAAACCCCCCTAGACATGCCCTTGGTTTTGGGTCCTATAACAACGGCAGTGGCTATTAGAGATGTTTCTAACCACCTTGAAGGGGGCTTCCACTACAGACTCATAGGTTTTGAACTTTTGAACACTCTTGTATGTCACACCCTTAAAACGGGCCTAAACAAATAATCTAAAGTTATCATATTATGTGTGTACGCGTAATATGAAAACCATCTTGCAAATCAGAGTTAGCAAGACTCTATCTAAAAAATAACTTTATAAACATTTAATATGAAATTACATTTATGATAAATAAAGGAAATTAGATTTCCTCCAGTCCACTAGAACAGTAGAGAATCGGTATCTCCCACCAAATAGTAAAATAGAATAAATTATCTACGTTTTATAAACATTAGATTACAACATTACAATTCTAATCCATAATCTAGATGGAGTTTCACACAAGAGAAAACCAAAACAAACTATGCTATTTATCCATTTCTTATTCCAAACTTATCTTCTATATTCCAAGGTTTCTTCTACACAGCTTATACCATTCCTGTTGCTTCAGCTATTCCTGTACCCAAAACTAAGGTTGTGAGCTCAACCATAACTCAGTAGATAACAAAACTAAATCACGCTACAATCAAATGTCAAACAAGTTGTATTTAACATACATATGCAATGTACACTTAACCATATGATATGCATAGTTTGGATGACCGAAATCCAAACCAATAGAGATTCACGCCCTCTCTTAGGGGTTGAAGGACTAGTACAGGCCATTCACGCCCAAAAAAACTGTAAACTAAGGAAGGAGGTGCATATTCAACCTTGAGCCTTCAACTCATATCTTTCTTAGCACAAAATCAGTTCTTTTATACCACAGATATATCCATCAACTGCCCTTTGGATATAGCTAAGAAGGGATGACTTCATTTTCAAATACTTTTTATTGAAAAGTAACCTCTAACTTCCCCTTAGACTTAACTAAGGAGGGAGGATTTCTTTTAAAATTCATTTTATGGAAACGTAGCCTTTAACCACTCTTAGATAAGAATAAAGAGTGAGGACTTCCTTTTGAACTTATTTTGTGCATATATCAAAACATTTACTCGATCAACCAACCCTCCACTTCCCTTAGAACCATAGAACCTCCCTAAGTATTAATCCCTAAAGCTGACTCCAATACAGGCGATGTCTTTTGGTGCTTGCTTGGTTCTTGTGAAGCCGACAAGCTTACTAGTAGCCTCAAGCAGACCCACCAATCCCAACAAGTGTTACTATAGAATCGGAATATTAATACGTGATGTAAACTCCTACCTATGTAAGAATGATGTTATGCAATGTATGTCCAATTCATTTAGGGTCAACTAAGATTTATATCATATTAGTCAATGACCATACAAGTTTCAAACACTCAACAATACATAATGCACAATTCACACAAAACAAAGGTTATCACTCAATCTAATCACCAAATAGTAAACGAATCCCCTAACCCCATGCATAATCAGTTATATTAGTATTAACTTAAGTGCAACTATATTACAAACATAAGCAAGGTGATGGATTGTTGTTATCCACCTATCCTCCAAGCTAAGTCATAATAATTCTCTAGGAAAATCAGGGCATCATCCCTAACAACCATCCAATCATCAATATAATCATCAACAACAAATCATCATCATCTTTCATATAAAATCCAAAAAGGATAGAAAGTTAGCTAGCGACTAATTAAAAGAATATATAACAAAAGCAAACATCCATCCAAGAACTTGAATTCATATTAAGATCCTATTTGAGCATACACTAAGTAGGAACCCCGCTATGGCTGTGAAGTTTACCCCCCAAGATACGAATAGTTCTCTATTGTTTGTCAAAGTATTTCTTTTCTCTTTGTTTATAGTCTTTTATTACAAAAACATCATCCAAATATTTGCATACGAAACACTCATTTCATAACCATCTTACACTTAAAACAACATAACTTCCCTATCACTTTAAGTCCAACGTATTACAATTACATACAAGTCACTTATTGGATTTATGTTTATCTAACTTAACCATCTAATTCATTTTATTTTATTGAAGTTCATTAGATCAACTAACTTTAGTTATGTTACTATTTCGTTTCATTTGTAAGAATCATGATAACTTAAGTCCATTAACTAATTCATTTGATATACTTAAAACATATTAAGTCTCATTTAGTTATTAAATTAAATTAAGCTAAGTGAGACTTAAATTTGTTAACTAGGTTTATTTTATGTCTAAGAAGTCTAAACTTGTAGTGTTAACTCCTTACTCTAATGGTCTTGAAGAATTCATGATATTATTAAGCTTAACTACTTATAAACAACTAATGAAACAAATCTATCTTAAGATTTGTTATTTCTAAAATTTCCTAAAACTTAAAACATAACAATCATAGGATTCTTTCTAGGCTTTTCATAGCATTTGGAATCACTTTAATCCAAGTTTGGATGATGAAATTATGATAAAATCAAGTTAACTTGACAAATGAAAGAAAAACAAAGGAGATTTGGGTAAATACGAGCCGTACCAAGGGTAGTGGCGGTGATCACCATGCCCCATATCAAGGAGCGTGTGAAATTTGCAAGAGGGCAGAGGCCACCACTGGGGATGCAATAGGGATGGGTCATATAAAACCCGAACCCAACCCACTTCGCTATAAGGTTACCTAAACCCAACTTGTGACCCTATAAGGTTTTATGTGCAATTCCCAAACCCGCTTGTAAACCCCTAGATTTTTCACAATAGTATACGATAATAAAATAGAAAACGTAAATTAGATAGTGAATTTAGAACCCGATAAAAATCCTAGAGTGGATCTATAAGTTGTAATAAACTCATTCTTAGTTTGAAAAACCTGAATAAAAATTTCCTTGATTTTAATAGATACCAAAAACAAGATTTCGTATCTTGAATTGATAGTTCAAGATATAATCAAAAGTAGCTCTAAAATTTCAAAACCGATAAGATACAATTTATTAATAGAGCTTATCGGTATAAAACAATAATCCAAAGATGAATTACTAAGATTATAAATACATAATAGATACTAATACCGACCAATAATTATTAATCTAGATCTAAAATAAAAAAATTTCAAACCCACTGCTATACTTGATAGGAAATTTTGAATTTATTAGGACTTGGTTCCTAATTTAATTTATTGAATTTGAAAAATTTAATTGTGTAAGTTAAAATACTAAAAATAATTAATCGTGTAAACTTTAAACTAAAAATTTGAATATATAAATAATCTAGAGTTTTTGTAGTAACTTAGATAATTTTATCTCGATAAAACTTATTCGTAACGGTTATAGATATACATTTATAATTTAATATTAGTTAAAATATTTTAATTATTTACTGTTAAACAACTAATAAACAAACAAACAAATAAATAAATAAAAAGAAAACCGAACGTTGAAGCAAATTTATACAAGTCTTCACGCTGCAGAATTTCGATTGACGTGGGAAGAGTGTTTGGAGAATTCAACACGCTACAGTCCACGTTGGAAAAGGGAATGCATGAACAGAGCTGTTGGACTTCACGCACGGAATGGCCTTCAATTACAGAGTCTTCACGTTACATAATTCTCAGCTGAAAACAGAGCAATTCTCGAATTGGAAATAGGGCCTTCACATACAGCAGCAACAACAGGAGTTTCTTGGCTGCAGCAAACTCAAATTGCACCCAACTTTTCTATAATTTAACACATAATTTCAACTTGAAAAAGACACCCCAACCAACCCAAAAGCTACACCTATAACCCACATTTAATGTACAAGAATTTCAGACCAAATGAAAAAGTAAAACAGCTGCAAAGTGAAGTTGAATTTCGTGATACAACAACAAAAGAACTTCTCTGCTGTAGAATTCCAAAATTTTTGTCCAACTTTGATCCAAAATTTGAGCTATAAAATCCAAATGAAACTGACCTATAATCCAACCACAACACTCCACATGTGATCAACAATAAATGACAAGAATTTCAGCTCAAATAAACAACCAAAACAACTCCAAATGTTCTTGCAAAATTGCATCCAACAAGCTACAGTAGAGGAAAATTTAAACCAAAATACAGCAGAACACATACCTAATTTGAGCTCCGATTTTTGTAGGATTCCTATGCTCATTTGAGTTGATATTTTTGACTAATTAAACACCAATAGAAGGCCTTTAAATGGACATTTCAAACACCAACAATTAATTAAAATCGGATATAGAAATCTATCCAAAAATTCAAGAAAAACTGTTTCATAAATTTCAACTTTTTAAACTTCAAATTCCAATTTTTGACCAGGTTTTCAAACAAGTTGATCTCCTAATTTACACATATAAATGACATTAATTAACTACCAAACAAACACAGTTAATGCCCCTCAAAATCAGCCACAAATCTATCAAAACAAAGTCAAAATTGTAATTTAAATTTGCCAAATTCGTATGAAATTTTTCCAGCTGCAAAATCGAGTCCTTCTTAAGCCTAAAACACTTTCTTTAGTCTCCTAAATTTAGTCTAGCCTTAGTACATATATATAAGTTTAAGTTAGCTACAAATTTAGCTCACAACTCCCTCAAAAATCACTCTAAAAATACAGCTACAAAGGAAGTGCGTCCAGCCCTTTCTTTTTCTTTTCCTTTGCAACATCTCCACTTAGATAGCTTAGAAACCTTTTTAAGAAAAAACATAAACCTCTAGTTTACTTCCCATATTCTATCTATACACTAAGCACATCAAGAACATCATTTCCTCCTCTCCAACAACATCTAAAACTAAGTTAAAAAGTCTTGCTTCATCATAGATCCAAGTGGGAACCTAGCACAACAGGGTAAAAATCTTTGTTAGAATTAGTAAACTTTCATTTTAGTTAATGTAGTTAACTTATAATTTAGCTAAAAACTTATTATCTAACCTTTGATATAGGTTTGATTCTTGCTTAGAAAGGGAGTTGGAAATCCTTTTCCATTCCAAGCCAAGGTAACTTTTAAACTATCAACCTATCTTTCTTATATTTGTGTATAGACTTTAGGATGAATTGTTTAACATTGAAGAAAAGTTATGTGGTTGGAAGAAGTTGTTAATCCATTGATGAATTCAAGTAGATGGATTGTTGATGTATTAGAAATGTTTAGATATTGTTGACTAAGGAAGACAACAACTTAGAAATATTATAAAGATGGTAATAGTAAATTCGGATTTAGGAAGGAAGTGAACAAAACAAGGCTCAAATTTCATCTAAACTAGTCTAAATTCATGTCTAATGCTTCTAAGACCTTATATGAACATAAAACTTGATAAAACTAACTTTAAAAGCATGATTAGGAGTTCTACAATCGAAAGGTAATTTCGATATTATTGAGGATTTCCTGGTCGATTACTACAACAGATCAATATGAGCAGGTGAGTAACTCAGACTTATTACATTATTTGTGATTATAGTTTAGCTACATTATAATACAAGTGGGTTATGGGTTTTGCTTGCTATTTGAAATTATTTGTTTGACAAATAATATTAACTACAAGTGATAATGGATGACTTGTGAATTTACTGTATGTGAAGCATGTAAGTGCCTGAATGAAGTTTGAACGCTTATAACCTGACTAAAAATTATGGAATCGTAAGAAAATGATACAAGCATTGCATAAATTGCACATACTGCATTATAACTATGTGATAGCCTACTACGTGTTAGAACTTCGATTCTTTGGTAATACTTGGTTTTTCTAGGCAAGAGGCTAGTAGTTCTACTCAAGTTTATCTTTGTTCTGTCGGTTCCATTGGAACTAACTGGTAATGAAGGACGCCACCCATGGTATCGCTGTGAAATGTCTAACACTTAGTGGAGTTTCTAAGGCTTAAAACAGGAAATGAGTGTTTAAAATAACATTAACATAAAGAGATAATAATTGTGAGGATTGTGGTTTTCCTGTATACTTAGTTTCTCCTGGGTAGGTGATTCATAGATCGATTTTCCTTCAACCCCGATGAGAGGGCGTAAATCTCCATCCTGTTTGGATTCCGATTTGTCCAAGCTTGTAATTGTTCATGTGTTTGATTGATGCATTACATATAATTAATAATAACTTGCTTGTTGTGTGATAAATTCTGGTTATTCACTGAGCCCGTGGTTTACTCACACTCCTACGATCCTTACAGGATGACACTTAAGCCTTGGTTGGTGGCTTCTAGGAGCTTAAAGTCGGTATGTTTCTACAGCTGGGAGAGTTTTGGAAACAGGGAGAGTAGTTTCATTATTTATATGTATTAATTGGTGTAGTACATCAATTTTATTATTTGAGAACTTAGAAAGTTTCATGGTTTGTAATAGTTATTATTCAAACAGTAAGACTTAATTGTGATTTTATTTGCTTTCATCATTTCTTATCATGCAACCAAAAAGATCATGTTTTGTTAAACTCATGTCATTTTCCAAAATAGTTCTAGCAATAATATGTGTATTTGATATTGTCTGGGTTATCAGGCTGTATCATATTATATGTACTACTAGGGTACTATTGAGGCGTGACACCGCTCCTACAGGGTTTGGTCCTGACCTGCCCCCCTTGTTGACTCGATTTTATTTCTATACTTTTTTTCTTTTTTTTTTCCCCTTTTCATTCTTTTTATTTATCATTTTTCTACTTGTTTTCATGATATATTCTTCATTGTATTTATTTGTTTCAATTTATTGTCATTTGATGGTAAAGCTACACATAAAAAGAAAAAAAGAAGTCAATAAGCTAGACAATTGATTTTCAATGTATGATCATCAATTTATACCACAACATAGTAGAATTTATTTTACTCGAGGATTGACATAGATACATAAATACGAGTATTGTCTCTTATTAATTATAAAAAAGTATGAGATTCCCAATGAGACAAAAAAATAAATTATACAATCATAGAGCTATAAAAATAATAAAAATTGAATATATCAAAGTTTTGATGTTATAAAATAGTTTTTTTATTAATCTTAACGAGTCGGGTCGACCTTATAGGATCATAACTACGACCTAAACCTGTAGGGTCACAAAATTTTTTTCCAAACCTGTCCCTTAACCCTATAGGGTTTTTAGCAAGTTGGGTGGGTCGGGTACCTTATAATGATCCGCCCAGTTGCATCCCTAGCCACCACGCCCTGTGGTGACCCAGAAGTGGGTACAGTGGCTGCCATGTGTCATAGTCCGAGAGTTGAGGACTTTATGGGGGTGTTTAACTTGGACATATAAAGTTATGAGTGGCATCAAGTAGAGGGTTTGTTCGAGGTGTGGGTTATATCTGAAAGCGGATCTAGCCTCCCATGAACAAAATAGTTGAGAGTTGATGTCGCTCTCCTGATGAGGCCAAGGGAGGCCGAAACCAGTTGATATAGTTAAACCTCCCAAACATATAAAAGATCGTGGCAAAGCCAAAGGGGTACTCCTTATGAGAATGTAGGGCTCGAAATAGCTTGGGAAGTAAGGGAAGATAAGGTTGGCTCACCATCCAGATTAGCAAGAAACAATGATATGATGGATAGTCGGCACCACATAGGAACTCTTTGAGAGGTAAAACTCCCGTCCCATGACAAATGGTATCAAAGCGAAAGTTCCCAGCTTCATCAGACCACTTAGATGCTACCCAGAGTTCTTAATGAGTGGGTAATTCTTATTGTAGATGCGGTTCATGTGGGCGAAGTTCAAGAGAAGCAACCACCAGAGATAGGACTTCCTTGCCAGAGGGTAAATGTGTCATGAGTCGTGGAGACAAGATTTTGTCCTAATCTTGTTGTCAATTCAACTCGTGTGGATCAAGCTCAAGTGGAGCAACTTCAAGAGTGAAGACATTGTTGCTTGAAGGCAGCTGTGTTGCGAGTTGGGGTGAAGCACGATCTTATGCTCAAACCCTATCATTAGGTAACTCAACAAGAGGCGATCTCGGGGGATGGATGAATGGGTGAGGGTGAGAGGAAGCTTGTGGAAGCCCAAAGTCCTAGTGAGATGATCTTGGGTGTGTTGACAAAGGGTGTGGAGAACAGGTGAGAGCTTGAGAGTGGGTTGTGGCTACAGCAAATTTGCCTTACGACAAGGAGGTCATGAATTTAAGTGGGGGAGAGTGTCACGGTCCAAGAGTTGAGGACTTTATGGGGGTATTTAACTTGGACATATAGAGTTATGAGTAGCATCAGCATGGGGTTTGTTTGGGGTATGGGTTATATCTGAAGGCGGGTCTAGCCTTTCATGAACAAACTGGTTGGAGTTGATGCCGCTCTCTTGATGAGACCAAGGTAGGCCTAAACCAGTTGATATAGTTGAATCTCCCAAACACATGGAAGATCGTGGCAAACCCAAGCGGGCGCTCCTTACGAGAATGTGGGGCTATGAACAAACCTGTGAAGTGAGGGAAGATAAGGCTAGCTCGCCATCCAGATTAGCAATAAACGATAATATGAGGGATGGTTGAGTACTGTATGAGAACTCTTTGAGAGGTGAAACTCCAGTTCCATGGCACCACGCCCCTTGCCATGGCCCATGGGGAGGTGCGTATTAACCCAGAACGTGTCCCCTGTTTTTCGTTTACTTCTTCAAGCTACTTTTTGACATGTTTCATCCATCAAACACCATCCATAACACCATATCAACTCAATAACATAACTTATAACACTTCAATATCCATAATTACATCTTATTTTCTCAATTCATTTCATCAATCATCTAATCTATCCATGAACACACACACATATATGCATAGGTCTTTAATGTTTAACTTCATACACCACTTGTTTACAAGTTTCATCTTAAGGTTTACCTATAACTAGCATTAAATCATCATATATAAGCAATCCCAACAAACAAAATGAAGAAACAACATTATACTTACCTGTTTAAGAAATACATGGGATATCTTCATGCTACTACTACCACTTCCTCCACTCTTGAAGCTTTTACTAACATACTTTCCAACTTTTATCTTCATTTCTAACTTCATTCTATCTCATAAACTTCTCGAGATTGAGATTTGATGGTGGAATTAAGAAAGAAGAAGAGAAGAAGAAAAAGAAAGAGAAAGAAACGTGAAAGAAAAGGAAAGAAGGAAGAAAAGAAAGGAGAATGGCAGTAACAGGAGAGAAAATAAGACTAAATAGGATAAAACCAAAATTAATTAAGGATATTTATAGTCAAGGAGCTTAATTTAAACCTTTCATATCATTATCTTAAGCATTAAAAACAATTATTAGAAGATTTTAGAATATAAATAAGTAAAATCAATAACTTGACTTATAAACCAAGTTTAGAAATTTAATTTGTAAAACTTGATATTTAGTTGAGTTTGAGCTTAGAAACTGATATTTTTAAATGAGTAGGTAATCTCAAAATTCATGAAAATTGGGTATATAGAATTTAGATTGAAGAGGCTGTATTTGAGTATTTTAGAAATCAAAGTATTGAACTTAAGAAAATTTTAGATCATTTATAGATTAAAAGAAAAGAGTATTCAAATTAAAATTGATTGATAACATAGTGGAATTTGGCCTGATGGGAAAAATTACTTAGAGTAAATAAGTAATTTGAAAGAAAAAGAGTTCGAATTTGATAACTAAAAGGATTTAAGAAATTTGGTTCATGAAATGGGTGATTGAAATAGATAAAAGATTGAAAAGGAGTATTTGAAATCTCAATTTCAATTAAGTGTATTTACTACTTGATTATATCAATCTATCCATTTATAACCTATAATTCACGTTATTTATCTTAACTAAACTATCTAAACTTAGTTATTAAATTATACTCTAACAACTTTAGGATTAATTATTCATTGGTAGTTGACATTATATTAGCTTTAGTTTTCATAATTCGAAAGCTATCAATCGTTTTAAGATTTTATTCTTTTACTTACTCTTTCATCGTTTTATTCTAATTAATATATTTAAATTTTCTACCGTTTTTACTTCCATCGTAATTTTGAATTATTTAATAATCTATTATTTATTATGTTAATATTTTATATTTCTGCATTCACTATCCAATCTGTTTAATATTTCTTATTGAGTTATGCTTTCTTGCTATATTAATTTAGGGTTTGTTATAATATATTTATTTCCATAAAACGACTTAAAATTCAAAGTATATAAATTTTAATAGCATTCTTTTATAATTATTTATTTACTCATCATTCATTTATTTACATATATATATATATATATATATTTCACTCGTGTTACTTTTGTAGAATTTTATCTTGAAATATAATAATTCAAATTTTTAAAAGATTACTAAATTATTTAAATTTCAATATTTTTAGATCGCAAGAAATTAGGAATGTCTTCCATGACTTTTCTTAAAACTTTTTCAATAATTTTACATTACTTTCTTAATGATTATTATTTTTGAATTGTATGAATTTGAGTTATTACATTATAACCTTTGATTTCGTCAATTTCGCTTGCATGAACACCAATTTGGATCAAGAGCTCCAAAACCCAAATTTAAGAACAAGAACACGAAGTTAGTAATCTGAGTGAAAATTAATGTCATTCTTCTTTGGGTTGAGTTGTTTAAGTCCTACTTATAGTACTTCAGTTTCAACCTTGTGCTTAAAGCTTACCGATTTTATCAATTTTGCTCCTAAAGTTTTCTAGCCAATTTTAATACAAATTTTGGGGTTTTCTTGGTTTAAAGGATAATTTTTCAATTAAACTAGATACTTGATACTTATACTCTATCAAGAAGTTTCCCATATCTTCTAGCTTGCCTTAAAAACTCAAATTTGACGCAAATTGTGATTTTTTAGGAAAGTGAAAATACGAATTTTTCCAATTTCTAAGCCCCAATTTGATCTAGAAAACCGCTACCAAATCTTACATGTTTAGTATCAATTGAAAGCCCTTTATGTTTAGTTTGCAATTTTACCATAAAGTTTGTGTAATTGCAAACAAAATTGGGTAAAAATGGAGCCAAAGTAAGTCCATCAGGCTAATTCGTGCTTTTCTTCTTTGAGGAAGAAGATAACATGCTGGCATCAGTGATGGTGTTAGCATTCGATTATTTTTTTTAGTTTTTCAAAAGCTCATAATTTAGGATTAGTCGAATAAATCCTAAATGAAGTATATGATAAAAATTACATTAAACTCAAATAATTTTTCTAAAACTTATAAAAATTGAATTTTATACCATTGAAAGAATTTAAATTGTGGAATTTCGAGTATAATATAATATTTTATTTTTATCATATACTAAATTATACAAATATTTTTATTTGTATACTTTTAAGCTTGATTAGCAAAAATAAGTTGTCTAGAATGAAAATAAGACAAAGGATGAAAATGTAGCATCTAATGGCCACATAATCCAAATACTGTTGCTTTTTCCATAATCACAATGCACTTTATTGGTATTAAATTAAGAAATTATCTCTCACCCAACTTTCCAATTCACTAAATAAACTTGAATTGTTAACTACTTCATTAAATATATTGGCTAGGAAGTGCACAAATTCAAAATAAATAAACAATACCCATAAAAGATATAAATATAGTAAGTTAATACAAAATGCCGTAGCTAAACTAAATAAAAGAACAAGTAAGAGATAGTACAATGAAATTTTTAACTAATAAACACTAGAATTTATAGATAGAGAAGTTACACAAAGATAATCTTAAAAAAATTAAAAGTATACCCACAAATAAAACCATTAATCTAAAACACTATAGTAAAGTCCTAATGATTTATTTATTTATGTTTTTTGGCCAAATAATAAAACCTAATTTAATAAAATAAAAATAAGATAACTTCATTACGTTAAGAAACTAGGGTGCAAGTGTCACGCCCCGAAGGGTACCCTAAACGTTGTAGTCCGCCGTACACAATGCTAAAGCCTAGGAATGACTACCTTAGTCACGCAAAGGCTTCCATATCATGTACAAGGCGTACATCACAATCAAAGGAACGCATCGGAGTAGCGTAATTTATATTGATAATAAATAAGTGACAAGGCAAGGAGAATACTTATCATAAAACATACACATATTTCATTTCAATTCTTAGGGGCATATCCACCTATTATCTTCAAATAAATATACATCTCTAATCTTATAAGTCATTATATATAAGGAACCTTACAAAATTACTTCATCTTATGGTTCCATTTCCTTCATAGGAGCTTAACATCCTTCCATGACTTCCTTAATATCATGATCCTCAATTCAAGCTACGGGCATACCTGTTTCAACAAAACCTATAGGGGTGTAAGCTACAACTAGCTTAGTGAGATATTTCTTTTCATTCGCACCATATTTTTAAGCAAGTTTATTTATATTTTCACACATATGCTATGCATACAATGCAACAATCACATGATTACGCAAATATATATAGTTATCCGGAAACCATATATAGAACGGATTTACCCCTCCGTATCAAAGGTTAAGGAACCGAGGATGAAGGTCCTCGACCTTCTACTGCTAGTCCCCAGGTCCTCACTCACAGCGTTCGGTTGGCTCGGCTCCAAACCTAGAGTCGCTTTCCTCGAGCGATTTGGATTCTCCAGGAAGGAACATGGCCCGTGGCACCATACGATCACAGCCAATCCAACTCTACGCGTAGGAGTAGCAGCCTTCCGAAATAGATGTGACTCGATAGATGCTATGCGTGAGCGTTTTAGTTTTCTTAAGCCAAACCTTATTAAGGTTTATTAGGGGCGATCAATCAATTTAGCAAACAATAAACAATCATACAAGTAAGTAAACAAAATTATGTAAACAAGCAGTTCGAAGTTGCGATATTCTTAATTCTTATTTCACGCATAAACATAGAATCACATATATACACATAATCCGAATTCCCCAAACATATCCATTTTTATCTTTTCTTAGTATACTAATGCTACTACTTTACAAGCACAAGCAAAATAACGGAATTAGGAGGAATAACTCACTCGTCCATTTTGCGATCTTCTTAGTCGTAGTAATCCTCGGGTAGGGTAATCTCGTATCTTTCGTTATCTAGACAAAAGAAATACCCAGGATAATTCTTTCATGAATTTTCTATTCTTAGAGACTCTAGACTTTTCTTAAAATCGCGGTAAAATCGTATAAGGAAATTCCAACTTAAAATGGCCATAACTTGCTTATTTTAACTCGAAATTTTGCATATAATATACCGTTTTCTACCTATTCGAAAAGATCTATCCATTTCTAAGGTTATCATTGTCATATAAGGTCATTTGGGTTCCGAAAACATTGGGTAAGATTTAAAACGAAAATTACCAAACTTTTGCAAATCCGTTTTCTAACTCAACTTTATTTTAAAGAAAATCCTTTTGTAACAATATATATATATATATATATATATGAACATATATTTGATAAATACTTTGAGTATATAGATAAGCTCACTTTATATGAAAAATTTCTAATGGTAGTGTCTCAACAATTTATTCCATAAAACAATCCTTTTTAAAGTGTTAAAACTTATCTTGATAAATTCCTTTTTAAGTATTTGGGAGAAACTTTATATTTTCATTATAAATAAACATATTCTTATTTTACTTCCTTCATTTCTTCTTTCAAAATAAGTAAATTTTCCTTTAACCTTAGTCTTTCATAAATTTCACTTCTAGTGATAAAAAATCAATTTTATCAAAAAGTATATTAGGTTGTTGAAAACCTTTTTATAATTTGGTATTTAGGATGGTTTTAGAAAATGAACCTTGTCTTCTTATATTTATTTCTAAAATATAATTTTTTGCTATCTAAAACTTGTTCTTTTATTTCTTTTGAAAAGAGTCATCTTTATTTGATAAAATCATTTGTTTCTTATTTTTATTTATATTCTTTGAAAATAGTTTCTTTTTTAGGAACTTGAAAGTCATTGTTTTTCCTAAGTGGGTTTTAACTTTATGGATTGAATTCATCTTAACTTTGAAAACTAGTTTGTTTCCTTAGTTTTGTTATGGAGTTAAAAGAGTTTAAATCTTAAGCTTTTGTAAAGCTTCTTAATATTTAAAAAATTATTTTGCTAAAACTTAGGTTACCACATTATACAAAGAAAATATTTATTCTTTATGTTTCCTTGGTAAACCACCTTTGTTATTTAAGAAACTTGAGAAAGCTTGTATTACTTTAGTTATATGTTGTTGATAATAACTTTGTGACAAATCACATAATAGAAAATCTAGTTTTGAGTTCATTTAATAAAAGGAAATTCCACTTTTTGATTAGTTGAGACATTAACATTATGTAGATGCAAGTATCATGAGCATATAAAATAATAAGAGCATAAGAAAATACTAGAAATAAATAATGAGCAAGAAAATAAAATATCAAGTATTGGGAACCTTAGCTTCATCAAGGTATCCCGATCAAGTATTGGAGCCTTAGCTTTATCAAGGCATCCCGGAATTAAGAATGGACTAGTCCCGAAAGATTAAAGAAAATCAATAAAAGATTGTTTTGACTTGATATGGACAAGTCTAAGACTAGAAAGACTAGTCTTAAAGAAAAGCATGAAATAAATAAATTGCAAAGCATGATATAAATAAATAACAAATGAGCTTATATGCTCTAAATAAATAAATAAATAAACATATATATAGTATACATAGTGTTATATAACAAATAATAACAATAATAATAACAACATAATAAAATAGGAAGCTTATATACAAGAACAAAACATGAACATGTTGTTGTTTTTACTACTCATATGAGTCTCAAAACAATACTATAGTCATGTTAAGTTACATGACATGAGTGAATAATAGTTGAAAGAAATATTTACCTAAAGTGTGTAAGTGGTATGAAGATGGTAGATGGAATGGGTATTATGTGGATAGTGATATGTGGTAGATAGTTTATGTATGATGGATGATTATTGTGAGGCATTGGTTCGAGAGAGTTTTGGTAGAGAGAATTCTTGAAGAGAGAATTTGTGGAGAGATTTTGAGAGAGTTTTGGTAGTGAAATGAATTGTGTGAAAGAATGGAAGAGGAAGGGGGTATTTATAGAATTTTTGGAGTGAATTTTTGATGTAATAAAATAAATGAGAGGGAAGGAGAGGCTAGTAGTGCCGGCCATGATGCATTGGAGAGAGAGTGAGTTGATTTATGAGTGAAATTTGTAAGAAAATAATTAATATGTAAGGTATGATTTGATATAAGATGTATTGGTAATATAAAAAGTAAGAAAATAGGTATGTAAGTAGTAAGAAATAGGTGTAAGAAAGAGTAGAGATAGTGAAATAGTAATGAATAGTAGAAAAGTACTATGAATAGTAGAATAGACAATTAAAGTACCGGTAGTAATAAAAATACGTGTAATAATGCGATATCTGTAATTTTTAGCTATCGAAAAATTCTAAAACTAATATTTTTGGAATCCTTGTATTTTTACAAGTCTATTGGTATAAACGGAATGCTTTTAATATTCCAAGCTCCGAGACACGCTTTTCGAGCATTGATCCCGTTTGAGTCCGAAGGACACTCGAAATTCGTGAATCTGATATTTTTATGTTACCTTATATTATTACGAACTATTTTAAGCTATTGGGTTAATTTCGTTTTCTAGGGTTTGAGAACGCGGAATTGCCGCATCTTAAATACTAGGGTTCGTTATAGGCTTTGTTGACTTTAGGATTCCGGTTTGACTTCTGGTTTTATTGAGATATTCGTAAGATCGTATAATTTTCAGGTTTTGGTCGTTTTATATTTTTAGCTCGATATCTGTGGTTTCTCTTATTTTATTTGAGATTATTTAATAGTTTTTAGTTTTCGGAATCATTTAACCGAGTCTAGGGTTATGAGTTGACTCAGTTTGAACTTTGGTGAAAATTGAAAATTGTGATTCTAAAATTTTACCGAAGGATTTAAGATTTCATCATTTCGTTGTTAAGCGTATTTGGATTTATCATTTTGATTCGCGTTTTAGGAATTGGGTAGATGATTTAATTGGCGTACGGACGTTGATTATACCAGTAATTGGACTTTATATTTTGTTTCAAGGGTTCTCGTTTTCTCAAGATTCAGAAAACTCGTTTTTGATCTTATTTGGAATTAAGTTTTAACTTGATTCGATTTTTAGGGTTTCGTTTCCGGTGTTTTGACTCGGTCTAGAATTGGGTTTTTATCTTGAGTCGATTTTTCCGGGATTTGAATTTTGATATTAGACTTCTAGGATTATTTTTAAGAATTAGGAATTTTTTCGGGTGTTTACAACAAGACATGTTTATCATTCTTACAAAAAAAAAAAAAAAATACAAAAATGTAAATTGTACAAAAAAATTATCAAATTGCCACCTCTATATCGCATGTTGGAGAATAGATACAAAATTTTCAGTATATATTGCATGTTGGAGAAGAGATATAGTGATGGTATGAATTAAATGTTATAAAAATAGCAGTATTGTATAATGAACGAGCGATACACTATTTGTACATGTATCACACGTTGCATGTGCATATCACATGCGATACATGTAAAAAAGCTATATCGCATGTACAACATGCGATATAATGATTTTATATTGGTAATGGTTAAATATGAAATAATCTATAAGAAAATACCTATATAATGACTAGATTTTTGCTTGCAAATAGAAACTCACATGGCATATTTCGTATGCGGCAAAGGACCTAGAATGGAAACATTCCTACTTCTATATTTGGAAGCAATTTTAAAAGCTGGGATTGCGATTCTAGTTTTGGGAGGATTCAATTATGCTTTTGAGAATGGGGAATTGCAATTCCATTCCAACCTCATTAATATTAATTATTTAAATTACCTTTATATCTAACTACCTATATATTATCCATATTTGTTATTAATGATATCTTTTGTAAATAAACAATTCATTCCATTCCATTTCATTAATGTATCCAAACATAGGAATAAATTTCTTATTCCATTTATTTGATTCCAATCCTTTCAATTCCAAACAATTTTAGTGTATCAAAAGTAACATAAAAGTCTTCATGCGATCCTTGAATCTTTTCCTCTTTTGAAACTTGGGAAAATTCTATGGTTCTGTCATTAAATTTGATAGGACTGGTCCTACTCATACCATATCCAACCGTGATCGAATTACTAAAATAGTTAATATTTCATTTATTATATTTATTTTAATTGTTAGATTATTGACAGAATGGCCCGTAGAAGTTACCTGAAACTTGCTATTCCTTCTATAGATATTCATTAGGGAAATATTATTGGGATGAATATTTGACTCTTTATTTTTATAGAACGTTGCTATTGTGATATTTAGTTTCATTTTAAATATTAAATTAGGATTTCTTATGAACTGTTATTAAGAAAAATAATAAATATAGTAATTTAAGTTCCTATTCATATGACATTCAATGGTTTACTAATTATTTTCTTATGGGACCCATCTACTATCAATAATAACTATTTTAGTTACAATAAGGATATAATATATATTTTATTTTTTTTTAATAACTTCCTTATTATTTATATGTCAAGTAAAGGATGTGATTTAGGTAAAAGAAAAAAAATAATAACAAAAAACTAAGCAATGAAATAGGCATAACTCTTAATCTTTTCAGCTCATTAATTTCCAAGCTTGAGTTTGAATTCTCCTCTTAAAATTATAATAGATAGTAAAAGGGCAAGAAAAAAAGAAAAAAAAAAAAAGACATGTAGTAAACAAACAAAATATTTATATTTTATTTACCTTTGATTCCATTTCTACTATCTATATTTGTTCTAAGATAAATTACAAAAAGCTTATTTGTGTTTTTACTATTTTACAAACAGATGACTTGTAATATTATTTTAGATAAAGAGGTGATCTACATTTTATTAGAAGGTTTTAATACTAAGAGGTGATCTACATTTTATTAGAAGGTTTTAATACTAAGTAATATTACTATGGAGATAGATGTGGAGATCTTATTGGCTAAGATAGTATTATTAATGGCAAAAAAAAAAAAAGATAGTATTATTAAATATATTTAAATAATTAAAATATTCCTCTAAATAATTTAAAAATTCAAAAAGAATTAAAAAATAAAAACCATTAAGTAGACTTTTTCCATCGAAAGCCCAAATCTCCACATTGACATGCTTCGGTCCATCGATTAATTATTTCACAATAGTTCTGGCAAAACGACCACTAAATTCCTTCCCATCGGCAAGTGATTTTCCACGAACATGAGAAACCAACAAGCGAATAGCCGATAATAATATTATAAGAAAATCAACCTTCAACGGAGTTCACGTGCTGAGCATGGGAAATGGCTGCGACTCAACGACGGGACCAACTTTATCACACCATTGAATGGCACAAATCCCCATCACCTTCACTTATCAATAACCAGAAATTTGAAAATAAAACGATCTTTTGATGGAAAAATCCGAATAACTGCCTCCAACAATCCAACTACTTCATCAAATGGCAACATAGATCCTTCCTCGGTTATTGTAGCTTTTGTGAAGTTTGTGAGATTTTGAATCAGAAACTTGAAAGAACTGTACAACAGGCCTCACGGCTTAGTTCTTTAGAGATGTTAGGAAAAATCCAATGTCCTATAATAATAAAGTAATTTTTCCCGTTGCCTATAACGATAACAATAATAATTGAAAAATAATCAATCAAAATGAACACAGGAATTTAACGTGGAAAACTCTAATTGGGGAAAAACCATGGAACATGCACAAATGCTTCCATTATCAATAATAATGGGATTACAAGGTTTGTCTTCACTAGATATACTATGGATCACAAATCTTCACACAACGGTGTATATCAAACAATTGTAGAAACAAGCTTCTCTCTAGACCTCTCTCTAGGTTTTCAAGATAGCCAAGGTGATGCCTAAAAGATAAAACAAGGAGTATTTATATGAAAAAACCAAAGGAAGACTTCAAGCAACATAAGCCGTCTCTACGCCGGCGGTCTTTATGACTGGCGTATACGTTAAAGGCCGGCTCAACGCTAGCGGCTTTTGGTAGGCGTTGAAGCACAACTTCAATTCGACAAATATTGAACGCTGGCTCTTTATAGACAGAGTACATCCTAACACCAGCGGCTTACACATGAACGCCAGTGGCGTTCTAGGCAGCATACGTTGTATTGTTGAAGGCCAATGGCCTTGAACTCAATTGGCCAATGTACATGTTTCAAGCTTCCTTTGCTACACAAATCTCCTTATTTTCCAAGACTTCTTCTAAATATACGATATTTAGGATTCCTCTATATATTTACAGACCCATATAGGTTAGATCCATAACCTAACAAACTCCCCTTTCAACTCATATGGAGAGTTCCATTACACGGCTATCTATCTACAATAAATAAGTTTGTCCTTGGGTATATATCTAAACTGTTTTCATTAGTATGGATCTTCTCTAGCTTCAAAAGCTTTGATTCAGTATATCTCAAATCCAATGATATCTAACATCAAAGTGTTTGGATCTAGAATGAAAAGTTGGATTTTTTATTGAGATGTATAGCACTCTGGCTATCATAAAATAGCTTCAAGTCTTTTGCTCTTGACTGAGTTCCTCTAAAAACTTCTTCATCCACAAGACTTCGTTGTCGGCTTCAATTACAATAGTATATTCTAACTTCAGTGGTGGATAGTGTGACAACTTTTGCAATATAGATTGCCAAGACACTGTTCCCCTTACATAGATAATCAGATAACCAGAAGTGGATTTCCAGAATCAAGATCTCCAGCCATCAACATCGAAAACCCTTCTAATACAGGCTTACTACCACCAAAGTGCAAACACATCTAGAAGTGCCCCTGAGATACCCGAGAATCCATTCAACAGCGGTCCAATGCTCTTTACCTGGATTCGAGAGATAACGACTAACCATACCAATAGCATGAGCAATATCAAGTCTAATGCACACATAGCATACATTAGACTGCCAACTGTAGAGGCATAAGAAATCTTTTTCATGTTTTTTTTTTGTTCTGTTTTACTTTTAGGATACTACTGAGAATTAAGTTTAAAGTGACTGGCAAGTGGAGAACAAATAAGTTTTGCCATGCTCATATTGAATCTCTTTAATACCTTTTCTAGGTATCTCTCCTGTGATAACCACAATTTCTAACTCTTATCATGAATAATTCTCATACCAACAATTTGGCATGCGGGTCCTAAGTCTTTTGCTAAGACTTTATGGCAAAGACTTACTCATGTAATTTTTAGATCTTATATCTTTTTGGTATTATGGCCAATAATCAACATATCATCAACATATAATAGGAGAAGGATGAACTCACCAGTGCCAAATCTCTTTATAAAGACACAATGATATGATGCAATCTTTATATATCCCTGATCAATCATGAAGGATACAAACTTCTTATACCACTGCCTTGGAGCTAGTTTCAACCTATACAAGCTCTTTGCAATTCGCAAACAAGATGCTCCTTTCCCTTGACCTTAAACCCGTCAAGCTGCTCTATGCAGATTTCTTCCACCAAGTCACCATGAAAGAACACCATCTTCAAATCCATTTGCTCAATTTCCAAGTTCAAACAGGCAACAATATTGAGTACAACTCAAATGGAAGAAATCTTCACTGATGAGCTAAGGTTGGTTACAATATTATTTTGATGAGAAAATATATTGTACAAATGCTCCACAACTTAGTTAAGTTACATTTAATAAGAAAAAACTTATTTATGATATGTTTGAGCTTTGTCATGTTTGTGTTTTTGTTTTGTGCTTATTGTTATGAGTGGCTTCAAATACGATTTAGGCCCTAATGTTTTTCGAATCTATCAAAGCTCAAAACACAAAAGCTGTAGAGCTCTCTCTAAGCTTTTTGTAGCAACTTAAATCACTTCAATCGAAGTTTGGATGAAAAAGTTATTATCAAAATATGAAAACATGTCAAGGTTGTCAGAAGCGTATTGGGTCGCCAGTCCATATTGGAAAAATGATTAGAACTGGTCGAAGGCAATGTCGAGGGCAAGGCCAAAGGCTTGACTTGGACTAGCTAGCTAGTGGAAAATAGACCGGCTCACCAGTATACTCTATCAAGGCCAAAAAATAGTCGTTACAAACGTTCTGATTCGACTTTGGAGACTGTTTTCAAGGGCAATGGCAATATTTCTTTAAGAGACTATAAATAGAGTGTTTGAGGTATTTTTATGTGAGAGAGTTGAGCTTATTTTGTAGAGATTATGCCAAAATACTCTCTCATTTTGTGTTTGGATTTGTTGATGAATAGTGCCATAGTGAGTTTTGTGAGTTGATATTTGTAAGGCACTATTCACATGTTTTTGTATGAGAGTTATAGTAAAGTCCTCTCTTGTTTGAGACATAAGTGAAGTCCTCATGTGTTGAGGCAAGTGTGTGAAGTCCTGCATGGTTGTAGGCATTGTAAAGTCCTCATGTTGAGGCAAATTATTTGTGATTGAATAGAGTGTGAAGTCCTCCTTAAGTGAGGCAATTGTGGATTGTGGAGAGTAGGGCATGACTGAACTCCATGTTAAATCTGGTGTTGATCTTCTCCTTCCTTTATTTCTTTATTATTATTGTTTTAATTGCGTGAAAAAAATTGGTTAAAAATATATTAGTTGGTTAAATGTGCTTCTTGAAATGTCCTGGCTTATCAGTAATAACATTTAATATTTTTCCTTCTTGATTTACATCTTTCCCTGGATTTATTTGATATATCAGATGAACCTCTTTTCTTGCTTCTACCACGTCTTTTTGGCTTATCTGTAGCAAGTGCTAAAGTCTAAGAACTCATACCATGATCTTTTCTCTTGGCTTCTTCATTCATTAAACTATCTTTCACCATTGTAATGGTGAGCTTTCAATCTGGAGCAGAATTACTAACAAACACCACAAGTGTCTCTAAGCTATCAGGTAGTGAACTAAACAATAAAGGTGCCTGTATCTCATCATCAAGCATAAGCTTCATAGCAAACAGTTGGTTCATAAGACCTCGAAAATCATTCTAGTGCTCTATCACATTGGATCCATCATTATATTTCAAATTCACCACTCTCCTAATCAAAGAGGTTTTATTCAACGTAGTTTTCCTCTCATACATAAATTACAATTTTTTTCCATAGAACATCAGCTTTGGTTTTCTGCAAACATGATGATACACATGTGATCAACCCATTTGTTGGATATAACCGACAGTTTTTCTATGCATAATTATTTAATCTTCATCAAATTTATTTGTTGGCTTCGCAACATCACAAACCCAAAGGTATTTAGATCTTTACAATATAACATATCCTCCATCATCGACTTCCAAATAAAATAATTTGATGAATTCAATTTTGTATCCTACTGATGATTTCGCCATGCTTGTAAAACCCTAAAACAAAAAAACCTTTTTTTTTTTTTTCCAACCTAGCTCTGATACCACTTGTTGTGAAAAATTTAATGTCCTTTAATAACAAAGTAACTTTTCTCTCACCTATAGCATATAAAAATAATAATTGAAAAATAATCAATAAAAAGGAACACTATGGTTTATCGTGGAAATCCCCAATTGGAGAAAAACCACGGAACCGCCACACAATTTCTTCCACTATCAACAATAATAAGATTACAAGGTTTTTCTTCACTAGATATATTAGTGTATCACAAATCTTCACTACAATGGTGGATCTCAAGCAACTGTAGAAACAAGCCACTCTTTAAAACTCTCTCTAGGTTTTTAGGATAGCCAAGATGACACTCTAAAAGACAAATAAGGAGTATTTATATAAAAAATCCAAAGGAAGACTCGCAGGCGACATAAGCCACCTCTATGTTGGCAGTCTTTATAGCTGGCGTATGTTGAAGGCCAGCTCAATGCTAGTAGCTTTTAGCCGACGTTGAAACACAACTTCGATTTAGCAAATATTGAACGTTGGCTTTACGCCGACAACATACATCCCTAATGCTGACGGCTTGCACATGAATGATATGGCGTTCTAGGCGGTGTACATTGTATGTTGATGTTCAACGACCTTGAAACTCAATTAGCCAGCGTACTCATTTCAGCTTGCTATTATTGTATTCTACAAATCTCCTTATTTTCTAAGTCTTCTCTATAATTACAATATTTTAGGATTTCCTTTGTTATAAGTTATAGAGCCATATGGGTTGGATCTACAACCTAACAAGAGATTCTTCAAAGAATTTGTGATGAAAGTTCTAAAGGTTGATCACATCATAATCAATCGAACAAGGAAGATGGAACACAAAGATTCATTTAATAATTACACGCTAGTAAAGAAGATCAAAGTTCGTCTGTTTGGATTATCAGATTTTTATTTGTATTGTATCTATATTTGATCTGCATATGTAACTTATTTGTATCATAGCTATATTATATTCGTATTGTATCTGTTTGATCAATTTATGATTAAAATTATTAGTTTTTCATCAATATCTATTTCTCTATTTTGAAAATAATAAAAATATGATGTCAAAATTTCTAGAATATAATGAAACAATATTTATTATTTTTTTGAATTATTTATTTTAATTTTTAATTAAATTAATTATCTTAGCCAATAAGATCTCAACACGTATCTTCATAATATTGTTAATTAGTATCAGCCCTTTTTTTAGTAAAATATAGGTCAGTGTTTATATAAAAAATAAAATAAAAATGGTCTTTTTGTAATTATACCTTTGTTTTATATTATGAGATGCCCCGGCCCCAAGTGGGATAAGGACATTCCTTCTCTTCTTTTTCCCAAAAATGATAAGCCTCACGATCTAGAACGGTGAAAGCCCAATACCAATTATTTCTATTTTGTTTAGCTATTATGTCTTCGCATTATTATGCATTTGGTTGGAATAAAATAATGTAACAATGAAATTATAATAAAAAGAAAACAGAATAGAAAATAATAACAAGTCTACATTGTGTGTACGAGGTCTAATCTAATGGGTAAATATATCAATATGTTAAGTAAAAAAAATATTATTCTCTTACCATGTTTGGCAATTTTATTGGAAGTAGAAATAAATGAAAGTGAACGGAAAGAATGGAAGGAAGCGGACCTTTTTGTCATTTCAACCAATTTCTCTCCGTTTCCGTCCTTCTCTCAATTTCGAACGGAAATAGAATTGCCCCAGACTTCTCTCCATTACCTTCACCTCATCCCATTTCACTACTTTTTAAAATACCCAAACAGACAAGATTCATCCCATTTCTCTTCTTTACTGTCAGATTCAATCATCGTCCACTTATCCAAACATAGCATTAGTCCACTGTAATTGCTCATTTTATGATAATATCAATTCTGTAAAATAATTATTTCACCAATTAAATATAGAAATAGAATTATAAGAATAAAGGGCTATCCTCTGATATTTTTGTGAAGCGAATTAAGAAAAATGGAAAAAGAAAAAAAAAAAAAAAAAATATTCCCGCACACTTTTGTAAATTCGAATTTCCTACTCCCTTTCCGGCCCGTCACGCCCATTTTCCAAAAGGAAGCCCAACTTCACAAATGAAGACAGGTCATTTGGTTCATGACCCAATTAAAAAATGGGTTATACGTGTTACTCGGCCCTTAACGAACATCTTCCAGGTGATAATCCAAAGCCTAAGAACACGTTATTGTTCATAAAATGTCTGCCCTTTGCTTCGTTCTTCCTAAGTCCGTCCATCCACGAATGGGCCAAATGAAGATTTCTCAGACCCACATAAATTTTATTCCATCAAAAACCAAGATTTAATGCCTGCCACCCTACTCTTAAATCAGCTAATCGATTCAAAAGACACGGACTGCTCAGCTCGCTCAAATTTTTTAGTTTACATATGAATTGCTAGTTATTGGTCTTTATCTTTTACTAGAGGATGTATTTAGATGGTTTATTTTTTATCTGTATATTTATCTTTTTCAAAATGATATAAATATGCTCAATTTACATTTATACTTTATCTATATTTGATATATTTGATCTTTTAATGAGAAATGCCAATTTTTTTATATGCATCTAATTCTTTATAAATAATTTGTTAGAAAAAAGTTTAAAAAAAATATATGTATCTGTAATTTTTCAATAAACAAACAAAACCTAGAAAAACCATTGTACAAACGGCAACCAATAATCAAAATAGAGATGTGGTTTAAATACCCAATTTATAACGCACAATTTTTTTTAATATATTTAGAGTTCAAATGTCTTTTACAAAGTAAAATTTTCAAACGAGAATGAAAATCCATATATCGTTTGAAAAGCATATTGTTGTAAAAGGTAAAAACTAGACTAGATAAGATTTTTTTTTTTTTTTTAAAAGCAACTAAACCTATACCTTAGCATAGATACTGAAGCAAGTAGTAGAGTTGCTATTTTTTTGGATTGTGTTATTGGAGATGCCTAGAAATAAATTATTTGGTTAAGATATGATACACCTAGGAGGACTAATAACTAGGGTATCTAATAACTAATTTTGTCATTAATTGATAAAAGCCCTAAATTCGAATTAGGGTTTGGACTAACAACATAAAGAGATTCTGCTTACTGAATATGACTCACTGAGAAATGAAATTCTAAGCTCTAATAGGCTAATAATATCACATACGATAATTTGATAGGGTTGCACTTGCTACAATTAATACGATTGATAAGAGTAAGACTCCACAATAGTGACAAATGATACAAAATGTGATAAAGGTTTGATTACAAACGAAGGTATCTATATGACCTACTAAAAATGGCATTTTAGTAAATAAATAGATCTATGAATTGAATTAGACCATGTTGCTTGGGTTTTGTTGGCAAGCTAGTGTTTAACATGATTTTGTAAGTTGTAGTTGGCATCTATTAGTGAGTAGGTACAAATCATATTGGAAAAATAATAAATAACATAATTTTGGGCTCTGTGATTGGCATCTACCGATGAGTCATTAAATCGTGTTCCACTATACACTCCTAAAGTCAATATCTCTATTAGAAACAACGCTACTGGGGATATCGAGCAATCACTTGATCTTCTGCAAGAAAAGGTTAGCAATGTACATAACATAATCTATTTTATGACTGTCACGCTCCGATGGTACCCTAGTAGTCTTTTAGAAGAGACTAAGAAATTCAATATCTCTATTAGAAACAATGCTATTGGGGATACCGAGCAATCACTTGATCTTCTGCAAGAAAAGGTTAGCAACGTACATAACATCATCTATTTTATGATAGGTTATTAAGTGTGATATTTTATTGAAGGGGTCTACAACCACTATTAAAGACTCTCTTCTTCTTGGAGTCCTAGGCAAACTCAAGACAAACTTCATATTGATACTAACGTAAAGTTAGGTAAGTATAGGTAAAAGGATATACTCTCCTCATTACTCCTTCCTTTCCTTTACCTTTTTTATACATTGCTTCCTTTCTAGAACCCTATGCACATCTTTCATCATGCCCCTCCAATAAAAATGTTCATTCCATAGTTCTAATATTCATTTTTCCCCCATATGACCACTACCATTAGCCTCTTGCACCAATAATTCCCTAAGGGACCTAACAGGAATGTAATGTTTTCCTTGTTTATATAGAAAACCATCTACTACATAATACCCATAAACAATAACCCTAGTTCCACTTTGTCACAATAGGACCAAAATAACCTTCATCAACATATTGATTCTTTAACAATTCAAATCCCAATAGCTTAGATTGTAGAGTAATAAGGGCATACTTGCGAGAGAGTGCATAAGCAATTTTTTAACACTTTCCTTTTTATACTTGGTAACATAGGCAAAGCTCTTTAAGAACTCAAACCATTTGGTTTGTTTCCTAAATAGCTTTTGTTGACTCTTAATAGGCTTGCCTCATGATATACCAAGTAGTTTAAGGTTGATCCACTTAGCTTTTCAATGAAGAAGGTAATGGGGCATCTCTTTTGCATCAATACTACCAATTCCTTCTCCAGAAGTTTTGCTTTTTAACTCAAAGGTCTTCCCAAAATCTGGTAATGCTAGTTTTAAAACACTAATCACATGGGGATTTATTACTTCAAAGCTTCTTTGTGCTTTTTCATTCCTCATAAAGGTCACATTCTTTTTGGCGAGCTTAGTGGGAGAACTCACTATGCTATCAAGATTTAGATGAATTGCCTATGGAATGATGTAAGCTCATGGAAGCTCCTAACATTTGTAGTCGATTGAGGAATCGATGAATTCACAATGGTCCTACTATTTTTCTACATCTACTCTAACTTTATCTCTTGAGAAACAACAAACTTAAAAAATAATACCTTTTTTTGGTGGAAAGAACACTTGTGAAGGTTGTTGTACAACTTTACTTCCCTTAACACTAAAAATATAGCTTTAAGGTGTTAGGCATGATATGGTAGATCCCAACTATATACCAAAATATCGTCAAAATATAGCACAATGAGCCTACCAAGGAAATCCCTTGAGATATGGTTCACGAGTCTTGTGAACATGTTAGGAGTATTGGTTAAGGTAAAGTTCACAACCAACCATTTACATAACCCATGCTAGGTCTTGAAGGCAATATTCTTTTCATCACCTGCCCTCATGGAAATATGATGATATCCACTCTTAAGGTTTACCTTTAAAAAGATCTACACTCCATTTTGGTCATCAAACATATAATCAAGCCTGAGAATTGGACATCTGTTCTTGATGGTGATTTTGTTGATTTTGTTGATTGCTTTGCTATCAATATACGTTCTTTAGGTCCTTTTTTAGGACTAGAAGGGTTGGGACAATACAACGAATTTTACTCTCTTTGACATACCCCTTGTTAAATAGTTCATCTACTTGTCTATTTAATTCCTTTACCTCTTCTAGATTCATGTGGTAGATAGGGCAGTTGAGTAAGTTAGCTCTAGTGTAAAGGTCATGGCTTATGGAGGTTATCGTACAACTTTGCTTCCCTTAACACTAAAAATTTAGCTATAAAGTGTTGGACATGGCTTGGTAAATTGATGCTATACACCAAGATGTCATCAAAATACACCATAACAAAACTACTAAGGAAATCCCTAAAGATATGGTTCATGAGTCTTATGAAAGTGTTGCCTGTTGGGAGTGTTAGTTAAGATAAAGTGCATCACCAAACATTTACATAACCCACATATGGTCTTGAAGGCAGTCTTCCATTCATCACCTATCTGCTTTTAAGGTCTCGTTTAGAAAACATCCACGCTCTATTAAGTTCATCTAACATATCATCAAGCATAGGAATTGGATACCATCCTTGATGGTGATTTTGTTGATTGCTCTGCTGTTAATACATATTCTTTAGGTACCATCCTTCTTTAGGACTAGAAGGGTTGAAATGACACAAGGACTTGTATTCTCTTTGAGATACCCCTTCTCAGCCAACTCATTAACTTGTCTCTCCAAGTCCTTCTCCTCTTCTGGATTCATGTCGTAGATGGGTTGGTTGGTAGGACAACTCCAAGCTAAAGGTCAATTGCATGCTTAATATCCCCTTTTGGTGGTAACCCTCTAAGTAATTCCTCAGGAAACATGTTTACAAACTCTTCCTATAATTGTTGCACTTCTGGGGGTGATGGTATCTAGCTCTCCATTTCTAGTAGCTGTCTAACTTGTAGCATAAAAATGGGTTTCTCGTCCTAGATGGATTGAGCTGGCTAGTTCTGGGCTATGAATAAATATTTCTTCTTTTTGACTCTACTCATTTGTATCTTGGTCTCTTTTACTTCTCTAGGTAACATCATGTTTAACCAATCCTCTTCCCATCCTTTTAAAAGGCATAGACAGGTATTCCTTTACTTATCATGTGGCACATGTTGATCAAACAACCATGGTTTCCCTAAGAGGATATAGGAGACACACATGGGAGGGATGTCACAGGTTATCTCATCTTAATATCTGTCTCTTATGCCGAAAGGTATTTTAGCCTACTAAATGATATGTAAGCCCTCCTCCTCATCCAACTAATGTAACATGTAAGGCCAAGGATATTGGGGTGGTTGGCAGATTTAGCTTTTCAACTAAGGATGTAATGGCCATATTTACACAACTCCCTCCATCTACTATAAGTGCACAAAGGATGCCTTTAATTTTTGCACACAATATAAGACAAGTTCTCTCTTTATTCTTCTTTAATAGAATAGGACTTACTTAGCACCCTTCTTAGAACAATGTTCATAAACTAGCCTCCTCATCTTCTCAATGTATATTAGCTTCATCTCCATAGTAGATGTCTAATATAGCAGATAATGCTTTAGGTTCCTTAAGATTTTTTCCTCATATTCACTAATAACCTCCCTTTTGATGTTTGTCATCACTTGTAGGTTAGGGCTTTGGGAAACTATATGCCCATGGCCCAAGCACTTAAAACACTTTATTTGATTAGACTTTCACCTAGAACTTCTAGCTACAACCTTCTTTGGTTCAGTTGTGATGGTAGTGGCTTTACCCTTATTTGAAACAATCTTTTCACTTTGTTTTGTCACACTTACATCCTCTTTGTCATTGGGTGCCATCTTGTTGTTTGAAATATAATTCCTAGATGAGGATCCATACTTGTTAATGGAGGATCTATGAGAATTGCTTTTTCTCTATTGTTAGCTAGTTGGATGGCTTCCTCAAGGGTATCGTATTGATGTAACTTTACTATATGTAATTTCATACTTGCGGCTAGTCACAAATTTATTGGTAAATTGTTGACAAGATTAGTTAGATCCTTCATTTGTTGTTCCATGGACCTTCCATTAGCTACAAGGGTCCTCTACCACCATTGACTCGACTTTAGTTGTCATTCCCCATGATGTCATTCCCCATGATGCCATACATGCTTTCATTTGACATTGTGATCCTAATCTCAACTTCTTCATAAATATGCTCTAGGAAAAATTTTAGTTTAGATAATTTGTCTAATACCTTGGGGGTTTAATGTAAACTTGCAGTTACTTTACTTCTAACATGACTTATTTGCTAACACCACAACATAATACCTTTCAACACAAAACTGACTCCTAATACAACCATACAACAACTTCCAACACTTTCTACACACCACTCGCACAGTATGATGCAATAAGACAAAATAACAAGCACAAACCTTCATTGTAATTGCACTCTAATACCAAAAAATATGATATGCTTAGGAGGACTAACCATTTAGGTATCTAATAATTGATAAAAGCCATAATTTCGTATTGAATTAGGGTTTGGACTAATAAGATAAAGAAATTCCACTTACGTATGATTCACTAAGAAATGAAATTCAAAGCTCTAATAAGCTGTTGATATTACAGATGATATGTAATTTGATAGAGCTACACTTGCCACAATTGATATGATTTATAAGAGTAAGGATTGAGAGTAAAAATTATAAAATAGCGATAAATGATATAGAGTGTGATAAAGGTTTGATTACAAATGAGAGTATCAATATAATCCAATAAAAATGACATTTTGGTAAATAAATAGAAGTCTTAAATCAAAATAAAACAAGCTACTTGGGTCACACAGATGAGCTAGTGTAATTCTTAACGGTGAGTTAGTGTTCAACATGATTCTGTATGTTCTGGTTGGTACTTACCGATGAGTTGGTAACCAAAATAATTTTGGGCTCTGTGATTGATATTTATTGTTGAGCTTACAGGTCCTTTCCCAACACTACACTCCTTAAGTAGGGATGCAAGCGGGGCGGGTCGTTATAGGGTATTCGACCGCCCAACTAGCTAAAAACCCTATAGGGTTTTGGGATTAAAAAAAAACCGATAAGTTATCGAGTCGGGTTTTGGGTTTATTATATAACCCGTTGGGAAAACCTGACTCGGCGTAAATTCAAAATATTAAAAAATTAAAAATATTAAGTTATTAAAGTAAGGAACACATTTATATTCTATATATGTGAAAGTAAGTAGAAATGAAGTGTTTACATCATTTTATATGATATTATTGTCTAAAATTCATTCTTTCAATATAAGTGTTCATATCATTAATAACTTAAAACAAAATTCTTTCTTATGCTTTTTTTTTTTAAGAAAAAAAATTGAAAATCTTGTAGTCGGGCTGGGTCGGGTAATGGGTTTCTTAAAACCCTAGCGAGTCGAGTTTTGGGAATGATAAAAAAACTCGATAGGGTTTTTCTCGGGTTTTGGGACACCTATTAAGACTCATGTTGGGTTCAGGTTTCAAAAAACCCGTTCCGAACCCGCCCCGATTGCGTCCCTATCCTTAAGTCTTGCTTCTTTGAGCGGACATGTATTTGCATGATTGTATAACCTAACACGAGTTCCTACAGATCTACTTAGCAAATTTACAACTCCAAAAAGACAAATATTATGCAAATGAAATTGGATCTTAATATGGCAAGAGAAATGACTGTTAGATTAGTTTGAGAAGAATTTTGGTGTTTGAGGTTGGCTTAAGGTAGGATTGTCAACCATGATGCTTTTGCGTGGCTAATTGTGGTAAAATACAAAGGCCAATTGACTGGCCCATTGTCAATGGTTGAGGTGCACTTGTGATGAGTCAATTTGCTATGGTATTGTACTCGATCTTGAGCTTGATTGAAAAATCAAAACTTGAACTAGACTCGAGTTCGGTCACACTCCTTTATTGAGCTCATGTTCAACTCATAGATATTTATGATAAGCTTGAGTTTGACTTGATTAAGTTATAATTTTTTGCATTTTTTACTTAACAAATATTTAGCTCAAGTTCAATCTTAGGTTAAGATCAAAAGCTTAATTTATTAAATTTAATCACAAATCCATTAAAATGTTTTGTTACATTTTCATTCACATTTTATCTAAAAAACAAAAGATAATGACACAGGTAATCCATACATAATTAAGAAAAACTAAAAGTAATAACAGCACCTTTATTATGTAAATGATGAAATAATAATTTATTATGCCTTTTCAAAACATAACAAAGTTTTTATTTTCTCCCTTCTACGCAAGGACCATAGTCAAGTTCATTTGATTGAACAAGTAATAATAATCTTACATAAGTTACATTAGTAATAATGCCGATAGATCATAAACTTATCAATTATCAAGTAAGAAACCAATACATTAATTGAAAAAACATTATTAAGAGTTAATCCAAAGCACAATAAAATGCAAAAATTTATGGAAATCATCAATAGGACAAAATAAAAGTAAAATAAATCCCCATAGTCATGGTAGTCTTAAGCCCTCAATTGACAATCAAATATTTTCTTAGGTCATTTCTTCTTATGCCCTTATATGTTGATTGTATATTGTACAACTAGACTGGAAAGTTTGTACCAGAAACAAAGTATCTTAAAAACCAGAAAAGAAACTTGCACTTCTATTATGTCAACAATATAATAAAATTTCTACTAGTTTGAATCTTTAACGTCTTGAAAATCATGAACTCTAATGAAAAGTTAAAGAATGCTCCATCTATTATACATAAAAAATAATATGTTGAAAAACCAGCACTACAATAGCAACTTTCTTATCCATAATATATTTATACTTTGCTTCTAATAATTCCATTATGTACAATAATGTGAGTATTAACGCAACTAAGCCAGTAAAAGCATGTAAAGCTATGATTGCTACGGAAACAATGCTACATGAGAGTTGGAGAAAAAGGGTCCAAGGAAACTAAGAAAAAAGAAAGAAAGGTGGCTACGTATTGGGGAGTGTATCAGCCCAAACATCCATGATTAGAAGGCCATACGACTTGTGCCACTACCTGTAGTGATGGGCATAGCGAGTTATGTGCCCTTAGTTTCCTATATTTTCTTAGAATTTTAGGCCTTATCGAGATACATATTGTCCAGACATAGAGGAAGAGAAAATTCCTTTGATATAGGGATTTTCAAAGGAAATTTCATATCTTTTACGGAAAAATAAAACAAGTCAAGAAGATACAAGACATTCAAGATTCAATTTTTAAGGGGTTGTAATTATGAATTCTGTTTTCTCTTCTACTTAAGTGTTTTCCCCGTTAATGCCATTGAGGAGTAAACCCTAGATTAAGATCTTATTTAAAATCTATTTTGTCATGTGATGAAGATTTTTTTGAAATGAAATATTATTGATGTTCTTATGTTCAATTGCATTATATGTTATTGTTGCTTAGATTCATATATCTAGAGTATGAATTTATGTATGATATCATCTAGGTTGAATGAGAAATTACTTTTATGATTAGATCTATGCAATTTATGAGGTTTGCTTATGTAATAGAGACAAGATAAAAAAAAAAAAAACCTTATGTTTTATGATTGAATTGTTGAAGAGTTCATGCTATTCATGTAATTCTATGTTGCCATTGACCGAGTAGAGATCCCAATTGATAAATCTAGGGTTAGACAAGTTAATAGACTTGAGAAGGTTATTACTTGATATTTAGAACTCTATAGCTTAAGAACTCAGTAATGATAATATTTGACTTCTAATGATTCACATGATAGAATAGTGAAAACGTGAAACTGCACTAAAGAATACTCGAGGGAGGGGGAAGTGGGAGATTAAGTATTTGCCCTAAAAGGCTCAAACAACTGGCTTTAATGAAACAGATCAAATTTAATTTTAATAGCGATAGATAATACACAACATATTATAATATGAAATATGAAAGAGATAGAAATAGAAAATTTGAGTCTCAATTTATTGTAGAGTTTAGCCTACTTCCCAATGCCTCCAATCGAGGATTTTACCACTACTTTATTTATCACCAAATGAACACGCTTAAGCTGAGCAGTGCACTACTTTTACAATACTTAGAAAATAAAATATTTTTTTTCTCTCTCTAGGTGCTCACTGATAGATAGCAAATACAAGAACAGAGTACTAGAATATTTTTCTCTCTCTTTTACAAGTTAATGAGTAAGATAGCAAGAAAATTAATGATTTGTTTGTACACAAATAAAAACACTTTTTCACGTCCACACTTCTCTTCTCTTTTGAATCTCCTAAGAACAAAATATTTATAGCCTTCAAAAATTTAAATGCCCATTAGAGATAATGTCTTTAAGTCGTTAAGCATTAAAGGCCCTTTGACAGCTCTTTTTGCACATTAGTTCATGCTTTTAACTGTCACGCCCTAAATCTTGTTGCATCATAAGGTATCACGCCTCATTTTAGCCATAAACCAAGTCTTAGCTTACGCGGACTCCACGAGTCCTGAATTCAAACTTGTCGTGCCTCGAATTTATCACCTCTTAGTTTTGGCTCTTGACTAGAGCTGTGTATATTTGAGCTTATCGAGTATTGGTTTTAAGCTTGTTGCAACATGTTGAGCCCTTGACATGACCTTCAACTAAGATGGTGCATTTTTTTTGAATTTGTCTAACTTTAGACTTTTAACTTATCGCGCCTTGAGAAGTGGACTCATCTATCCCTTGACATGACCCTTGACCAATTACTCAACAATTTTGGACATGTTGAGCTTTGATCTTAAGTTTGTCGTGCCTTAGTGAATGAAGCAGTCTAGCTCTTGACTTGCCCCTCGACTGAGACTGTTCATCACTAATTTATTCCTATTAAAACCTGCATAATCTCCATAAAAACACACAATATATAAATTTATATTCTAGCATATTATTCATCCTATTGTTTGACTAATTAAGTATAATTTTTCATAATTGAATAGTTAATTGTGCATTATGTTGTCTCATCAAAATCCATATTGAACATACAAGTTCAACGAATAGGAGTAGAATAAGATCTAGGTTGTTTTGATAATTGAATTAACCCTTGCTTTTTGTTATTAGTGATTCTTGCTTAGATTTAGTATAATAATAACAATTATTAGTTAATGGTTTAGGTTACAAATCACTCTCAATTAATGGTTGGATTACAAGGATGAAGCTAATATTGGTTATTGGTTAATCTCTATTGAATGACCCTGTACTTAAACACTACATTACGCTCACAATAGGTGCACCTACCTATTGCATTATAGTTATAATTAAGGGCATGTACTTTAATTATTAAAACTATGATTTGGCACGATCATATCCTCGAGTCAAAAACCTAGATCTGCCTATAATAATCTCTAGGTAAGATTCCATGTAGGGACGGATCACAGAAGGATCATTAGGGTGTTACCTTAGTATAAATTGCACTTTTGGTCTACAAACAATAGCCAAGCACATGTAATACTCATTTATTAAGCTGAGTATTCCTTAAATTTATTAATTTAACTAACTATGATAACACATTGAACGAGTAAGGTAATACATGCATCTTAAAACAACATTGATTTGTCGTGGATGCTAGAATCCTCTAACCTTATTATAAAGTATATAAAGTATTTATAACTATTTACACTTCCAAACTTACTTATAGTTTATAGTTATTTAGTTCATGCACTTTTACTACCACTGGTGTTTGAAAGAAACGTAAAATATTATTTTAAAATGAGGATTTAGTATTAAATTTTATAATATCTTAATTTCAAGATTTTAGAGTAATATTAAACCTTAAAGGAATGGGTTAAATAAGTTTCAAGTGCTTCTGAGAAAGAAAACTATGAGTTTGAAGAAGTTATGTAGAGCACAAGTTGGAACAAGGTTATGTTAGATGTTGTGTTCAAAACAAAAGCTTAATGCTATGTAACACAAGTTTGAACAAGGGAGGTGCTTGAAATATAAGCATAACATGAGTTAACATGGGTTGTATTCGAAATAGAAGCGTAACATACCGTAACATAAACTTAAACATAGACTATATTTTAAGTCATGTTGAAAATAGAAGTATAACACGAGTTTGAACATGGCTGTGTTATAGGTTGTGTTCATAGTAGAAGTATAATACAACGTAAACATAGGTTTGCACATGGGCTATGTTACAAGCTGCCTTCGAAATAAAGGCATAGCACGGCTTTTAAAAACAAGCCATATTACGTGTTATGTTTGAAATAGAAGCATAACACAGGCTCAAACATGGGTTGTATTTGATAAATGTGTAAAAATACACATTTATCTTGCACACATATATTGTACTCTTATGCCTACACTTGCAATTTTGGTTTGAAATTTTGCTATAAATTGATGAATTGCAAGCTAGTGGATCATTTGTGCATAATTAACTAAAAAGATGATAAAAATAAACGTGAAATGATATACATGGACTAACATGCTTCTATATTGAGTTAAAGTGCTTTTATTAATAGCTTTTACAAGTGCACTTTGCTATTAGATGTGAAATTGAATCTTTAAAGTGAATTTTGTGTGAGAGAAGGCAAATATGAAATAGAGAAGTGGCTATATGAGGTAGTATTTAGTTTGGTTATTGGTGCTTTAAATTTCATGTTGAAGTTTACATTGCTTATTTGTGATGGTGTGTGTTCTACTAATTTTCTAACCCAAGCACCTAACAAATCTAATCCAAAAACAACGGCATGATGTTTAATTGTAGAGCAGCTTATGCTTAACTCCATTGTCTTAGCTGAATAGTTGCTGGGAACAACCTGAGCCTCATGCCAAACTAAGTTTTAATGATAGAGTAGAAATTCTTGTCACATGATCGAGCTATTGACAAAGTTTAGTGTGCAACAAATGATTTGATTTGCTTCATCTAATGATTGAGCACCCATGAGCATGTAGATCTTTATGGCTAAGTGCTCGAGTGGGAATTCTAAGTGCCTCCTAAAGTTCACGCGACAATCTAAACAACTACTTATCTTCAACTTGAGCTAAAGCAGAACGCTTGTCACGCCCCAAAGAGTGCCCTAAACGTGACAGTTCGCCACACTCGATATTTAAACTCAAGTAAGGCAACCTTAGTCTTCCCATGAGTTTGAACATCGGGTGTAAGGCTCACTTTCAACATATAGAGACCATACTTTGCTTCGAAATATTTTAAGGTGGCATGCATAGCAACACGAATGTGAATCATAACGGTTACAATTAGATTCAATCTATTACATGATCTAGGGGGTATACCCCCGTCAAAACGTTAAGATTTCTCAGACTCTCAAAATCTACTATGTTATCCTACAGCTACTGATTTAGGAATCTCATTTAGAAATCCATGCTTACTTCTAGGTCCCGGCCTCATCAAAAGCTCCTTGGTATCTAAGAGCTGTACCTGATGATAGCGGCTCCTCGGAGATAGCCATAAGTATTCGTACTGCAATAGGAAACTATTGGGGTATAAGTTACACTAGCTTAGTGAGTGAAAACTTCTATATCGCAATTAAAACATAATATTCAAACAAGTGATTAATCAGTCAAATGAAATACATCATCACGTGAATTCAACAAACATATGACCAGCCGAAAATCATATATGGATGGACTTACGCTCTTTATCTTAGGTTAGCAGATTAACGAATCCTGCGGTACGACGCTGTTTAGACTCACGGTCAACCAACTCATATATTCGTTTTATGGATCATGATTAACTAACATATTCATTTTATGGATCACGATTAATCAACATATTCGTTTTATGGATCACGATTAACCAACATATTCGTTTTATGGATCACAAAAAACCAACAAATGCTAATGCTCCATCCCCATCGTGATATGAATGAGTTCAAGTTTATCTTTGATGTCTGATAATCAATTAGACCAATTCTTTTAAGTGATCAAGCAATATTCGCAGACAATCAATTCTAGCTCCTCTCTATACAAGCAATGAATTACCACCCGGCTTCGATATTCTTAAATTCAACTTCACATAACAACAGCAGACAAATTTAATTACCCAAATAACCCCATCATGCGTATTCATTTTTGTCTTTGCTAAGTAACTAGTGCAACTATCATTACAATCACAAGCAATGATTGAAATTGGAAGTGATACTCACTCGGCCATGGTACGCCGGTCTCTTAGTAGTAATAATCGGGTGGTAGGGACTCGTCGGTCTCGGGATCACCTACCAAATAAGAGTACCCTAATGAGAACGTCATCACTTAACTAGTCCAAACTATATATCAAAATTAAACAAAATCGTGATTCTCGCTATTTACGAAAGTTCCTACTTAAAATGGCCATAACTTGGTCATTTTAACTCGGAATTTCGCAAATTTTATATCGATTTCGATCTACTTCAAAATATCTATCTATTTCTAATATTATTTTTAATTTTTGAAAACATTTAGGTCACGGAACAGAGGGATCAGATCTGATCTGTAACCTTTTCTATTTCCGAAAAATTGTTTTGCATTTAATCAAAATGTATCTAGTTGATGATTCATGCGTATATAAAATATGAATAAGTTCCTAACATGAATGACATGTGATGAGTCTAATTATATGCATGATCTTGATGATTTTTTTGACAATGAAAATTTTGAGAACTCCTAAATCTTACAAGACTCTAACAATAACTACTTGAAAATCCAATTTTTCTAAATTTGGCATCTCATTAGTGTTTCGGGATTTCGTTCTTAGAATTTCCTTGTTATCTAAATAAAATGAGTCTTCATCATCTATATTATCCAAGACCTCCATTTCCACATAAAAACTTACATTTTTCACTTTGCAAGTATGTTTTTAAATAGGCTTTTCACAAAAATCCGAATTTTGGAAAAATCCATTTCTTGCATGTTTCCTTTGAGAAAACTTGTATAATGCATCAAAATTTAAAGCTTTACTATATCCATTACCTAAGGACTTCATTTAACACATAAAACATTCATTTTGAGCTTGAATATTAGGTGTTTACATAGGCATCATCCAAAGTTACGAATTTTACAAGTTGAAGACTAACTCAAAATTTTCCATCTCTATTCCACTACTTGTTTTACACATTACTCATATCTAAACTCATTTCAACTTATAAAAATCATTACTTAATGATACCTATTACTTATACCCTTCGTTTTTCATATAAAATATGAGTTTCAAAGTGGTTTCAAAGGTTTTTAAAATAGGTCTTGAAAATCATACGAATTTTCTTTTGAACATTTCTAACAAAAACTTTTTCTTTTCAAGTTTTTTGTCTTATCTTCATAAAGATCTACAACTATCACATTCATATATACAAGACTAAGCCTTTATGAATATTAATGCATGAAAACACAAAATATCCATATGAACATGAATGTCAAGAAAAATATGAGTGTCTAAATACTAGATCTACTACTTATAGTGCATGAAAATGAGTTTAAAGACATGAACATATATTTTCATGCAAGATCTCTACTTTTATATGCATGAACACAATGATACTTCAACAAAAACTCATTAAACACAAGATCTACTCTTGTGATGGCTTGATATTCATGTATTAGTGTTTTCTTATCCCTAGCATTTGCTCATGGGCATTTAAAGTGAAAACACATAAGAATAATCTTGCCATTACAAGATTAGGTAGTAATAAAGCTTGAAATCATCACCTAAAGAGAGATTTGGTGAGGAAATGAAGAAGAAATGAACTTGTGTGTGTGTGTAAGAAGGGAGGGGAGTTCATCGCAAGGAGAGGGAGAGAAGAGAGAGTTTTTCACTTTGTAAAAATTTTGAAAGAGTAAAAATGAAGAGAGAGAATGAAAATGAGTTTATATATTAAGTATATTAGGGTTTGTTTGTATTAAAGAGGAAAAATAAAACAAACAGAGGGGGAAAGAGAGAGAGGGGGTGCTCCGACCACTAGAGGGGGGAGAGAGAGAGAGTTTAGTTTGTTTGAATTTGTAATTTTATGTAATAAAATGTAATAAAAGTAATAATTTAGTAAGAAACAAAATTTTCTTGGAAAAGAAAATATAATGAGTAGTTGTAAGGATGTAAGAATAGGGTATGTGTAGTGTGTAGTGTAGGTTGTACTTGTAAATAGTGGTAAATAGTAGACAAGACATCTATTTTACCGGTAGTAAGGAAAATACGGGAAAAATGCTATAACTGAAATTTTTATAGCTTGGAAAATTATAATATTTATATATTTGAAATCCTTATAAAATTTCAGTTCTAATGGATATTTCGGAATATTTTTTTGAGTTTCTAGTCTCGGGGCTTGCTTTTCCTTAATGGAGCTCGGGAAGGCTCGGAATAGAAATTTTTCTGAAATTAAAACTTTATATGGTTTGAAATATGCTTTAAAACAATAATTCACATTAAATTATTCTATAAAGGTTCTTATATATAGAAATCGGAGAAAAGCTGGACCCAAGGTTCCTAGGTTGCTTGTACTAATCCTATTTGGGGTTTTGGTTTCTGATTTACGGAGTTTACTTGGTTACTAGAAAAACCGGGTTTACAAGCAATCCAAAATTAGTACAACTAAGGTACTTGGAATCCTTATAAATTTACGAGCCTAATGGTACTAATATCATATATCTAATGTTTCGAATCCCGAGGCACGCTTTTTAAAGTTTGTACCCGATTAGGTTTGAAATAGATAGAAAACTCACTACTCTTACATTTTAAAGCGTTCTAGTATTATTGCGACCTAAACTACACTCTTTGCTCATATTCCAACTCCTTGGTGTAGGATCACGAGATTGCTGGGTTGAGTCTACTAAGGTTTCCCGGGAATTGTTGGCTTTGGTTTTCCGGGTAACTTTCCGGTTTAGATCGTTGCCAACTTGGTAGCTGATGTTTTATATTTATAAAAAGTATTTAGTTTGAGAGTATTTATTCATTATTTTATTTTCGTACGTATTTTATCTCTTAACGTTTTCAGAATCCTTAAATCAGGTTTTATAGCTGAAGGTTTATCGTTACTTACTGTTTAATGAATTGTTTTTAGGTTCTATATTACCCGATCTTACCAGTCAGGGCTAGGCATAGAGTCGATACACGTAATGGCTTTGGATTTGGAAACTATTAAGTTCTTATGTTAACTTTAAGGATTTTCTCTTTGTTCAAGATTAAGAAATTTCTGGGTTTGTTTTAGATTTCAGGTTAGTTGAAGTTCGGTTTTAATTGGGAGTCATTTTCAAGGTTTATTTTAAATGTTTATTTTGGAATTATTTACTGAGATTTTCCAAGGCTTACAACGCTAACTGAGCTAATGATGTTGATGTTGAAGAAACTTTTGAACACAAGCATGAGTAGTAGTTAAGCTTTGCGACGTCACCAATCATTTTGATTAAACTGAGTGTTAAGCAATCTAGATATGTCTCATACTGAACAACCCTTATCTCAACTTGAAATTGGTAGCATCTCTAACCCGAGTGCTTAATAGTGCGGACTAAGCATCACCGAGTAGTTATGGGATAAAATGACATAGATTAGAAGTAGGATAACAACATAACCTTCTCAAGCTCTAGATCAAAGCAAGCATGCACTGATGACATGAGCTCCAAATTGCAGTAGGAACTAAGAGCAAGATCAGATTTATAGCTATTGACTAAGCTACTTAGAGCGTTTCATATACGATTGGTAGTTAGACCATCAACCTATTTAACATTTAAATGCCAAGAAGCTTCTAGTTGTTGAATTGTAGAGTGATATCCATCAACCAGCAGTGGCAGTAAATGGTAGGCCCATTAGTTGAAGTGCTAAATAGATCCTTACCATTTACTAAGCTCTACTCCATTTGAGTAGCACCATGTTACTAACTAAGCCAAATAATAGTAGTTCCCTTTGCAGTTCAGAAATAACCCATTAACTGAAAAAATCAGCTGCTTCAAAGTAATGCGAGTAGCAGACTAGATGCATACCAAATAGTGGCATGATTGAGCAGCCTCAACCATGACACTGGCCTGAATGCATGAGTGCTCATCAAGTCCATTGGAGCTCTCATGCCCATAAGAATGAAGCCAAGCTGTAACATACCAAGGTTTAAAACTGAGAAGTTGATGTATGAGTGTTGACCTGAGTGAGAAGTTACAAATAGACCGAACTGATATGAGATGATCCAAGCATCAACCTGTCCATTCTGAACTAAGCTTGCAATATGAAACCCAGTTGGAGTCTCATGAAGAAAATGCCAGCACTTGAAGTAACACAACAGATCGATCGACCACCTTTAGCAACAGCCTATGCAACTTTACTCTACTTCATTGTTTTAGCTGTCACTTACTAAATGCCCATTTTTTTAATTATTAGGAAGACTTCCTCATCTTTAGTACTTTTTGCAATTTTTAGGGATCTACTCCACAGAATATACCCACTTTTACCATTTGATGTAGATCGTATCAACTCTTAAATTTATAATTCCAATTAACTCTTACGACCTAGTTAGGCTGTGTACCTATCTATAGTTGTATAGGGTCAACGGATATCGTCCACAAGGATCTTTAAGACAATTACTAGAATTAACCAGTTTTCCACTATTTAGCAAATCTAATTAAATGCATTATTACTAACAACTACGATTCACTATTTAACTAATTAATTCGCAATCAATGTATATTCACAACCTTAATAATTCAACAATCACAAAACTATACCCTAGACCTTGATACACCACTAACCCTATCAATCTTATTAATAACATTCATCAATGCAGCACGTGTTCTTCAATTGCAGGAACCCTAATTTCATTAATCTCTTTCTCAAGATAATCAAATCCTAACCCTATATGTCTAATGGAAATCTCTTCCTCACTAGATGCATATAAAGGTTGCATTAATGATCACAATTCCTCATAAAGATAAATTCTTGATGCAAAAGATTCATGTAATCTATCTCTAGATTTACATTCAAACCATTCTACTCATGCTAGATCTTTCATATTAATTAATTCGTCGATTCAATTAACAAGAATCATACAATAATCTAATATTGCGCATATACTAGATTAAAACAATCAAGCAACATGAATAGATCCAAGAACAAGAACTTCATTCAACAAATCAATTCAATCCACATTAGGGTTAGGGTTTCTCAAAATCTAAGGCATATAGATCTAAGCTTCCGTTGTAAAATAATTACAAATATAAACCATGGAAGAATAAACATAAAACATGATGATTACACCCTTTAACCAACAAATCTTGTGATGGAAAATTATTAGGAGTTCCTCTTCTTCTCGCACGTCTTCTCTCCTAGGGTTTCTTCTCCTCCATATTATCTCCCCCTTCAACAAAGAGTGGTTGGATCTATTTATAAGAAAATGGATTTGTCTTCTACACGGGCATTCTACATGGGACGTGTTGGGGGCCGTGTTGCTTTCTCATGTCAGCTATTTCCTCGGATTTGTCATGATTTGGAGTCCTACACAAGCCCGATCACAGCCTGTGTTGCGAAGTCGTGTATGTTCCATAAAGCATTCTGTCCATTTCTTATCTCTAATATAAGCATCCAACATAGCTCGTGTTGCTTCCTTATGTTCTTTACAATAGCTTGCTGTACATTTTTCAAGGCCAACACCAGCATTCAACACAGCTTGTGTTGAAATCTCATGTATGTTGAAATTCTTCACTTTGCACTTTCTTCATCAAAACTTGTTGTAATTCATCAAAACATCTCCATAATGCTTATTATCTCCTCTTAATCCTGAAATTAACATATTACTCAAATCAGTATCCTTTTCTACAATTATTCACATAAAAATCACTATAATATCATACTAAAACCATGTGAATAATTAGGGTATTTTGTACTTATCACCATTGCTACCTACCCCTCATACCTTTTACATCACTTTCCACCTAATTTCACTAACCTCTACATCAACATGCTTCATCGTACCAACTCACCTACTCATAGACATCTATACATTCCATCATCTTTAACACACTTCATCTGCATCTTCACACATCGCAGAATATTTCATCCACTTCATCCATCTCATTACATCCATTCCATTCCACATTTCTACCTATACACTTCACCCATACACACTCACATCACTTTCCATCGTATACGATACCATCCATTATCGCCCTTCACTATGGAGTTGGACCCAGAAGTACAAAGGAGAAATTCTTAGTATTTTTCAGGTGTATTCCAATTATATCATTTGTAATGAATTGTGCATATACTATTATTATTAATGAAATTCCACTTTTTAGTATAAGTTAAATTTTTCTAGTGGGATTATGTGATGAGTGAATAGAATTATGAGTAGTTGATTAGTTTTTATAATAGATTTTGTTAATTTGGAACTTTGACTATTTCTATTTTCAATGTTCATAAGATATATTTTCTATAAATCTCTTATGAATCAGGGCTTAAGATATTTGAGAGGGATTCGAGAACCCAATTAAAATAGAAAATATGATTTCAAGACCGACATGGACATGCACAATTTTGGGTCAAATTGTAGAACTCACATTCTTAATGCAATTGAATTTGTGGTTTATGAAATTGGCATGTGCTCGAACCATAAATTCTATTAGAGTAAGATAGTTTGTGAGAGGAACATGTTATTTACCTATTGATCAGATATGGATTACTCGAGAGGAGTATCCATATTATGATTTGAATTTTACAACTCAAGAAGAAAGCAAAATTCTTGTGAGTTTAATTAAAATCCAAATAAACATACCTGATTATAACTATAATGCAACGAATGAAAATCCTAGCCATACCATTATGTAATCCCATATTTCCTTATTTAAGGAGTTCTCGAGTAATTTTAGTGTTAGTGTAGTTTTAGTGTTTTCTTAATTACAATTTATGGTGACAAATTATTAGAAATAGTTTAATTAATTTAAAAATTTGAAAAACTCCATTTTGATTCACCTACCTTGGAGTAAAATCTCTATAATCTAGTACTTAGTCATAAGCTCCATGTAAATCTTCAATCTTCCTCTTTTTCAAGAATTCCTTCAGTCTTTACACCCTGGTGCATGAATTGACAGACTTTAACATCAAGATACATTTTCCCACTTGTTTCCTTTAAGAACATGCAAAAAATTACCTTGAAACTTCTCAAGGATTTCTAAGAATGCATTGCCCTCTCTAGAAACCATCACTTTCAACACCTAAATCCCAAAATCTTTTTATCTACATGTTTGTTTGTTAGGATTGACAAGAAAACAAAACAAATGTCAACTTACTAAGGATTTATGTTTAAGATTCTTCAAGACTTGCAAATACGGGTTGGAAGGGAAGGAGAGAAACCAACAGTAGCATAAAAGAAAGAAAAAAGAAGATATGTTACTTTAGAGAATTTTGAATACATTTCTAAGTAATATATTTGTTGAGATTTTAAGGACAAAAGTATTTTATCTAAACCTTCCATGAAAGTTCAGATAATCACAATTTTATCTTTGTTTATAATTAAATTATTTTGGTTATTTTACCATTAATGCAATTACACAGATGTCGCTTCACTCAAGTTACAAGCATACACAATTACCATATATATTAGTGCATAGCTACATTGCATTCGTGCATTCCAATACCAAACATCCTAAATGATAATGCAATTGAAACAAGCAAATCTTATAAATTTTAAAGTTTCATTTTGGTTGAGATGTGAGGGACATACAATATTATAACATTGAACTTATATCAACTAATTATTTTCTAAAAGAATTATTTTTATTCTTGTGTTGAGAGTATAATGGTGACATTAACGCATTATTGTTAACTCCTTTTCCTATTTCAAACCCACTAATTTCCATTGGAGTAGAATTGGTAGCGTGGCTATAGTGTTGGGATAAGAAATTGGAAATTAGATTTCTAGTCATTGTTTTAGGGTTTATCTTATTGCGATTGAAACTACACATTAAAGCTTAACATTTTAATTAAGAAAACTATAACCATGTGCACATGCAAAAGAAAAACATTACATGTAAATTGATTTTGCCAAAAAGGACAAATAATATTACAAATCAAAATATATGTATATATACTCACATGTAATACACAAACACACACATAATATTACTCACTACCCATCTATCTTAACTTATTTTCAATTTATTAGGCCAATTGCTGAATTGAGACACCGTAAAACAATACAACACACACATTATATAATGTATCACATGAAATATTAAACCTACTTGGATATCTATTCGCTATCTCTATTGTGTATGTGGCTATTTCATTTGGAAGTGTTGCTTGGTGATATGCTTAGGAGGACAATCACTAGGATATCTTAAAACAATAAAGAAAACAAATCTTTGCTTAACTTAGAGATTATGCACCAAGAAAGTAAACACGGATATTACATTAACAAGTAGTTGATATCACTCACAACCATTCACTAATTTTTGGGCTTTCCACAATCCAAAGATCGATAAGAGCAAGACTTGCCACAATTAAAGACGATTGATAAGAGTTAGGGTTTTACTCACAGCGAAAGAATTTCATTCAACTGATAAATCTTATCTTTTACATCAAGGAAACTCTTATTTATACTCATGACCTGATATCTAAAACATGAAAGATATTTAAAAGATAAAATAGGAAAGCAGCTAATTAAAATAAGATTGAAATCTCTCTAAAGATAAAAATCAGAAAGTAGCTAATAAAAGAAAGATGGAAATCTATCTAGAAAGTTGCTTTGATTGTCGCATAAAGTATCGTTAAAAGATCCGTGGGCATCATCTTGCAGACCGTAGATGTAAGTAATACTACGATGTCTATTGGAATCAACTCTTCAATCAAATAGACTTAGTCACGGGTATAGTTGAGGACTCGACTAAGGGCCTGCAATGGTGCGACTCAACTCTTCATGCAAACAGACTCAATTGCAGATGTAGCCAAGGGCTCAACTAAAAGCTTGAGGGTATGACTGTGCATCATTCCTATATTTTTATTACTTTCTTTTTACTGTTCTTTCTTTAATGTCAACATGTTATACTCTAAGTAATCTTACTCTACATGTAATCCATACGCTGAGACAAACTTCTCTCCATTTAGTTCCAAACAATCAGTGATCACTCTCAACACTAAATTTTGCAATCTCTAGCTCTTGATCTCGTAATAGGACCTTCAAGTTGATTCCCATCATCTATGCAGGGTTGATGAAGATTTGTCCCTAAATCTGACAAATCTTCTAATTCATCTTCATCATCATCATCATTATCTGGAACGTCAAGTGGCTAAAACCTCGTATTTTCCTAGTAATTCTAGGTGATAAGCATTATTATTGATCTTCTTAATGATGCGAAAAGGGCCATCTGATCTTGGTGATGGTTTCTAATACTCTGGATGAAATGATTTCAGTCTTTTATGCTTATTTCCTTGTTATTTCCGACACTCTTGAGTCTTTTTAAGATGTTTATAAGCTTTTGCTTGTATTTTTTGAATCACTTGTGCTCGTTCAACCCCATTAATACTTTCCTCTTTTGTTGCTGGTTTGGTTATTAATTCCATAGGAATAGTTGGGTTATTACCATACCCAACTTAAAAGGGAGACCTACTAGTAGAACCAGATGTCAACCTATTATAAGCAAATTCCATAATAGGAAGGCACAAATCCCAATCGATAAGATTCTTACCAATTGTAACTCTGAGTAAAGCACTAAGAGTTCAACTGACAACTTCCATCTTTCCATTTGTTTGAGGATGGCATGAAGTGCTATATATTAATTTAGTTCCTAGTTTTATCCAAAGAGTCTTCCATAAGAAATTTAGAGATTTGACATCCCTGTTAGATATAATGCTGTGAGGAATACCATGCAATGGAACAATCTCCTGCAAAAATAAGTTAGCAATATATAAGGCATCATATATTTTATGACAGGGTAGAAAGTGAGCCATTTTACTAAAATGATCCACGATAACCATGACCAAATCCCGACCTCTTTGTGTTCTAGGTAATCCTAAAACGAAATCCATGCTAATATCACTCTAAGGCCGTGTAGTTAAAGGTAATGGTATATACTCTCCCTAAGACTCTTTCTTCCCTTTTGTCCTTTTAAAAACTACACACCTTTCAATAATGCAATGAACATCTTTCATCTTTCCTATCCAATAAAGATGTTTCTTCAATAATTTTAATGTTCTTTTCCCCCCTAAATGACTAGATAGTCCACCTCCATGTGCCTCATGTACTAATTGTTGAACACGTGTTGTTTAATGTGTGTTTTGATGAGGAAATGAAATGCATAATTAATCACTTGATCATATTTAAGTTACGCTTAATTAGTAAAACAAGTGTTCAATTTGTTTTGGATATGTTTGAACTTGTTTGCTTTGTTTTTATTTATGTTTGATGTTATATCCTGATTTAAACTCTTTTTAGACCTTATTTTGTTTATAATTTGTTAAAGCTTAAAACATGAAAGTTTTAGATCTCTCTTTATGCTTTCTGCAACATCTTGAATCATCTCAATTGAAGTCCAGATAAAGAATTTATGATCAAAATACGAAACAGTGTTGATGTTGGAACTAGACACTGGAATATATCGCTCGAACAGTAATATATGGCGTATGGATGGAAGTTTGATCGGAAATATTCTAATCATGTTCCAGTGGTATACCGATCGGGTGGTAAGGTGTGGCATCTTGACGATAGATGGATTGTTACTCTATTTATAGCGTCAAAATGCTCGGCCTACAGTGTTCGGATGCCATGTTGCAAAAAAATAGCCATTGGAGCCTCTTTTACTTAACCGTTGGAGGTGTGTTTTGTCGGTAATAGCTAGGAGGCTTCAATATGTTCTAAATATAAGTGTTTGGGGACTTGAAGAGAATGGCTAGAGATTATTTATTGCAAACATCTCAATGTAAACACTCTTTACAAGCTTTAATTGTAAATTGTAATATTTTGTGAGTGAGAGCCAAGTGTAATGCTAGGTGCTTTGTAATTGTTATCCTTTGTCAAGCCTTATCCTAAGTGAGCTGTGAGGAAGTTGGTGAAGTCTTGAGTTGAGTCTAGTGTCTTTAAGTTTGTAAAGACTCAACTCAAGTATTTGTTTTGTTGATGTGTTGAAGTCCTCTGTTGGGGCAAATTGTTGTGAATAAAGTAGTGAAGTCCTCCATTGGGGAGGCAATGGTTGTGGATGGTGGAGACTAGGCGGCGGATCGAACTCCATGTTAAAATCGCAGTGTAAACTTTCCTTTCCCTATCTGTCTATTTATTATTGTTAATTATATCTATTATTGTGCATAAATTAGTCATTGAGGTTTAAAAATATTTTGATTTTAGTACATAATCCATATTCTTTAGGTGTTACTTAGTTTTTATACTAATAATTCTCGAACAGTTCCAGTTGGAATACACAATTTCCTATATCTATACAGAAATCCATCTATCAAATGATATCCATCAATGGCTATTCCTTCTACAATTCTAGTCATAATAACCAAAATTGACATCTCCAACATAGATATTCTTCAATAATTCAACAAACATTTTAGTTCGTAGATATATAATAAGAGCATACTTGCATGACAGCGCATCGGCAGCTACGTTGGTATTCCCTTTTTTGTACTTAATAACATAAGCAAAACACTCTAGAAATTCTACCCATTTAGCTTGTCTTCTAGAAAGCCTCTATTGACTTTTATAATACTTCAATGTTTCATGGCCGGCGTAGATAATAAACTAATTAGGTTGCAAATAATGTTACCATACCATGAGTGCTCGAATCAAGGCATAAAACTCCTTATCATATATGGAATAGTTCAATGTAGCACCACTTAATTTCTCATTGAAATAAGCTATGGGTCATTTTTCCTACATTAATACTAAACTAACTCTAACTCCTGAAGCATCGCATTCTAACTTAAAGGTCTTCTCAAAATCAGGTAGTGTGAACATAGGAGTGCTAGTCAACTTAGCTTTGATCTCATGAAAACTTTCCTGTGCCTTATCATCAATACAAAAAAATATTTTTCTTAGTAAGCTTAGTGAGTGGACTCGCAATATTACTGAAATTCTTGATAAACCATCAATAGAATGACGCAAGTCTATGAAAACTTCTGACTTTAGTAGTAGATGTAGATACTGGCCAGTTGACAATGGCTTGAATCTTTCCATCATCTACCTAAATTCCTACTCTAGAAACTACAAATCCTTAGAAGATTACCTTTGATTGACAGAAAGAACACTTCTTCAAGTTGCCATATAACTTCTCAGACCTTAAGACTTCAAACATCACTCGTAAATGATTCACATGACTTTCCAAATCTCTACTATACACCAAGATATCATCAAAGTACATGACTACAAATTTCCCTATATATTCTCCCAACACATGATTCATAAGCCTCATAAAGGTACTAGGCGCATTAGTTAAGCCAAATGGCATTACTAACCACACATATAAACCCTATTTGGTTTTGAAAGTAGTCTTCCACTTGTCTCTTGCCCTCATTCGTATTTGGTGGTAACCACTCTTAAGATCTACCTTTGAAAAAAATTGAGCTTCGTTCAACTTATCCAACATATCATCCAAACGTTAAATGGGATAACGATACTTGACAATAATCTTATTAATAACCCGACTATCAATGTACATTCTCCATGCCCCATCTTTCTTTGGTACCAACAGGATGGGTACTACACAAGGAATAGTACTCTCTCTGACATACCCTTCTTCACAAATTCATCAATTTGCCTCTTTAGCTCTTTTGCTTCTTTATGATTCATCTGATATGTTGGCTGATTTGGTAAAACAACTCCAGGTTGCAAGTTTATAGCATGTTTTATTTCTCTTATAGGTGGTAACCCTGTAGGCAAATCCTCAAGAAATACATCAATATATTCTAATAGTAAATGTTGAATCTCAAGAGCAAAAGGAATCCTAGTCTTGCATCTCCATCATTCATTTTATCTGTAACACATAAACTAGTTCTCCTGCGTATATGCCTTGAACTACATCACCTTTATTTATGAAAAGTGATTTCTTCTTCATAGTCTTGCTCATCTGTGTATGAGCCTCTTTCACTTCTAAAGGTGACATAGGTTTCAAAACTATTCTTTTGCCATCTTTCTGGAAAGTATAAGTATTCCGATATCCATCATGAAGCACTTTATGATCAAACATCCATGGTCTCCTCAGTATCAGATGGGATGCACACATGGGTAATACGTCACATACTATTTCATCTTTGTACTTCTTTCCAATACAAAAAGGAATCTTCACTTGCTGAGTGACATGCAAAACACCCTTCTCACTCAACTAATGAAGTTTATATGGTTTTGGATGTGGCATATGGGCCAATTGCAACTTATCCACAATACTTATAGCAACCACGTTAGTACGACTCCCTCCATCAATGATGAGGGTACATAAATTCCCTTTAATCTTGAAAGGAATATGAAACAGTTTTCTCTTTGTTCTTCTTCAATGGTTGGTGATACACTTAAAATTCTCCTTAATACATTAATGCTCATTTACTGATCTGAACCCTGCTCTTCATAAGTTTCAGCATTTACGTCCCCATAATACTCATCGAAGTTACTAACAGATCACCAGACCCTTCAGACGCCTTATCTTCATCCTTGCTAACTATCTCTCCTCTAATATTTATCATAACTCTTTGATTAAGACATCGAGAGGCAATATGTCCATCTTTGACACTTGAAACATTTAACCCAATGATTTTTCCACTAGAACAACCAGTACCATCTTGTTTCTTGTCATCATTGGGATTAATGGTAGTTTTACCCTTGTTAATAACAGATTCACCTCCTTTATCACTAGATCTACTAGAATACCCTTTTTCACTCCTAGCATCAGAAGAATAAGATTTCTAAGGATTAGAATATTCACCTGCAATAGAATTGTATGGATTATTCCTCTATTGTCTCTCTACTTTGAGGGCTAATTGATAGCCTCTTCAAGTGTGTCATAGTGCTGCAACTCTAAAATACTCGCAATCTCATTTAAGCTAGTAACAAATCTTGCAGTAGTTCGTTCAAGTGGCTCGATAGCTCTACTTTAATCTTTAATGATTCAAATTCTTGAAAATACTCCTCAATGCTTTTGCCACCTTGCTCAATGATTGAAGGCGGATGTAGACTCCTGTTTATAGTATGTAGGAACAAAACATTTCCTCAGTACTCATTTTATCTCTGGCGATGTCCTCATCTTCGCTTCTTCATCCTCCTATAGGTAGATAGTAGATTTTTCCATCACAACATTGTATATCCTGTAAATTTCACTATTGTTAATCTAACCCATGTATGTTCTTCAACATCATAACACTCAAACAATCCTTCAACTTTGCCTTCCCAATCAAGATAATCATCCACAGATACACTTCTTGAAAAGGAAGGCATTTGCATCTTCACATGCTCCAACACTCTTGGTGGTCTAAACTCCTTATCATAGGCATCATTGTATTCAGTGTTATTCCTTTTAACGTCTCTTGCCAGCCGGAATTAGTTGGTAGTGGCAGTGGTGGTGCTTCGATACAGGGTAATATCACATTAGGGTTTTGCAACAATTGTTGCATTGTTTGTACTAGGGTATTAACCATGTTATTCAAATTTTGCAACTATTGACTCATAATCTATCCATCATGGTGCTGAACATGATTATTACCATTGCTTGGAACCCCTCTATTTCCATGAACTCCACTGTTAACCTCTTCACCAAAATTGCTATGTACACTTTCGTTTGACATCTTTAATCACATGCGGTCACAACAACGGTAGAGGTAACCAACCATAACTGAGCTTTGATACCAATAAAGATGATATGCTTAGGAGGATAATCATTAGGATATCTTAAAAAAATAAAGAAAATGAATCTTCACTTGCCCTGGAGATTACGCACCAAGAAAGTAAACATGAATATAACACTAAAAAGTAGTTGATATTACTCACAACCAGATGTTTAGGCTCACCATAATTTGAAGATCGATAAGAGCAAGACTCGCCACAATCAAAGATAATTGATAAGAGTTAGGGTTTTTCTTAAAGAGAAATAATTTCATTCAACTAATAAATCTTGTCTTTTACATGAAGAAAGCTCCTATTTGTACTCATGATATGATATTTAATACATGAAAGATATCTAAAAGATAAAATAGGAAAGTAGCTAATTAAAACAAGATTGAAATCTATCTAAAGATAAAATAGGAAAGCAGCTAATAAAAGAAAAGTTGAAATCTATCTAGAAAGTTCCTCTGATTCTCACATAAAGTATCGTGAAAAGATCCATGGGAATCATCTTGTAGATTGTAGATGTAAGTAATACCGTGATATCTACTGGAATCAACTCTTCAAGCAAATAGATTTAGTTGTAGGTATAGTTGAGGGCTCGACTTAAGGCGTACAAGGGCACGACTCAGCTCTACGACTGTGCATACTTCCTCTATTTTTGTTACTTTCTTCTTCCTGTTCTTTCTTTAATGTTAGCATGTTATACTCCAAGTAATTATACTATACATGTGTAAACCCTTTTTTTCTTAGCAAAACCTAAGTTCGATTTCGGAAAAACTTAAAACCGGAAACCGAAATCCTAAAGAATATCTCTGGACCAATCAGATCTAGAAATCCTATGTCCGACAATACCAAGGATGAAACCCCAGAATAATAGAAATGAGTTAACTCCGAAGTAAAACTCTAAATCGGAAAGTTAATCGGAAATCCTAAGTCAACAAAACTTCAGGAAACCTTAGTCGTTTAGATCCGGCAACCCTGTGTTCTCAAACCAAGAAGTCGAGATATGAGTGAAAAGAGTAGATTGGTTTGTATTAGTATTAGTATGTTTATCAATATCAGATGAGTGGATTTTCGACCTATTTCGAGCCCGATCGGATACAAATCTTGAAAAGTGTGTCATGGGACTTGGGATATTAAATATATGATATTAGTACCGTTAGATTCTTAATTTCATAATATTTCCAAATATATTAGTTATATGATTTTTCGAGTTATAAAAGTTATAGTTATAACCTTTTTGTAGTATTTTCATTACTACCGGTAATTTAAGTGTTTAATCAACTATTTGCTTTCTTTCACACTATTCATCAAGTACAACCACCCATACCCTATTTTACATCCTTGCAATCTATTTACAAATTAACATCACTTCCTTACGAATGTACTTTTCCAATATAATTTAGTACTTAAGTTACTTATTAAAATTTAATTTTATTACACAAAAAAATCAAAACTCTCTCTCTCCCCCTCTCTAGAATCGGTGGCACCCCCTCCCCCTCCCCATTCATTCTCTTTTTTTTTTTCAATTAATTTATTCATACAAACCCTAATTCTTTTCTTATATAATCTCCTTTTCACTTTTACTTTTCCTCATTTCTTACAAATCAAACTTTTGGAAGTATTTTTCTCTCTTCCCTCTCCTCCTTGTCGTGAGCCTTATAGCCCCACACACACAAAAATTTTTTTTCTTTAAGTCTTCTTACTCCACACATCCAAATAGGTAATAGATCTTAATACCCCACTAAAACATGTAATGGCAAGATCATACATGTGTGGTTCCACTAAAAATCCCTATGAGCTTTACGTTAGGGATGTGAAAGCACTTAAGAATGAGATCATTACCATCACAATGTTGGATCTTGAAATCTAAGTTATCTTGTTAGTATTTTGCTATATTATTGTTATATATTTTCTTATAAGATTTTATGCTTATATTTCTATTATTACTCTTTCCTACATATTGTTCATGATGCATTTACATTCATAACATGACTACTATAGTAGATATTGTTTAGAGTAGTTAAAATGACATAGTTGTTTTTCATGCATGAAAGACTTGCTACATAATATTCTTAAGGAAAGAGTTGATCAAAACTCAAGATCCATTTTGTTTCTATCAAAAAGTGAATTTTAAATTCGGATCTTGTGAAAGACCCATTTAGAAAACATGTTTTCCAACTTCAAAATAAAGGTTTTACATGTAAAATGAAGAGATTATGTGATAGGTATCATAAAGTAGTGATTTTTATAAGTTGATCATAGTTTTACTAAGAGAATTTTCAAAACAAGAAAATGATTACAAAATTTAAGTTAGATCTATATTCAACACCAACAAAAATGTAGAACTTCGTAACTAGGGTGAAATGCCAAGAAAACACTTATTTTTCAACATTAAAACAAAGTTTTATTAAAGAAATGGAAGCCCTAGGGAGTAGGTTTTTAGGACTTAGTTTTAGAAAGATTAGATGAGTTTTTCACAAGAAACAATCTTAAAAACAATTTCCCAAAATTCGGATCTAAAAATGATCCCTATTTAAACACCTATTTCCAAATGTCAAAATGAGTATTTTAATGTAAAAATAGAAGCCTTAGGAATAGAAGTAATAAAGACTTAATTTTTATAAGAGTAAATGTGTTTTATCAAAGTAGAAACCTAAAACAAAGGAAAAGTTTTCCAACTAAGATCAAACAATACTTTCCTTTCCAAAAATTGTGCAAAATTCGTCACTAGGTAAAACTCACTTCAAAAATCTATTTTCTAACATTTAAAGGAGGAAATTTATTAGATAATGAAGTTAATAGGTATATAAGTCATAACCTTATCATGTAAACTGTGCATGATTTTCAAAGGAATAAAGCTAGTTTTTCTCAAACAACTGTTCATGGCATTATTGTAAAGTAAAGTTTTTGCAAAATTCTTTTTAATAAAAAAAAATTATTAAGAAATTACATGTAGATAGCTCATATCATGACATTCATGATCATAACTTATAGATATTGCATATACACATAATGTACTTGTTAGAAATAATGCAAATTTCACAAAAATTTCGTAATTTCAATTCTAGTTACTGATAAGATCTGATCCGAACATTCTGACCTAAACATTTTCAAAATTTAGTAATAACATGATAAATAGATAGATCTTTCAAGTAGATAGAAATTGATAGCTTATTTGCGAAATTCCGAGTTAAAATGACCAAGTTATGGCCGTTTTAAGTTGGAATTTCCAATTACTATGGAAATTACGAATTTAAAGAGTTTTAATTGAAAAGTTTGAATTAGTTATGGTATGAAATACTCATAGGGGTATTTCTTTTTTAGGTGATTTTGGAATCAGGGAAAATTCGTGTTTTGATCACTACCATTAGAGATCGAAGACCATGGCCGAGTGAGTTCACTGTCTTTAAATTATATGCTTGTGATTGGCTTGTAATGTTAGTGGATTAGAATTAGGGCAAGATAAAAATTTGATTGTGTGTATATGAGTTTTACTTAGGTGAATCGATGATAAGAATATCGAAATGAGCTTATTGCAAATACTTGTATGATTTAGTATAGAATTGATGTGTCTGCCATATCTATGATCGCCTATAAATTGTTAAATTAATATGCATATCTTATAATCATTGGCCATGCATACCATATGTAGTCACATTGCATAGTTATTATACCTTTGTGGGAAGAAGGCATAATAGCTGGGCAACGAGGGGCTGTAAACTTGAATGTTGGCGTAATGGATGGAAATTGAAATGTTGGCGTAAGGCCGAATTAAAAATGTGTTTGGGTGGACACCTGTATCAACCACAATATAAATGAGAAAAATTGAAATCTATGGTTGTATGGGCCTGAAACACCTAACCCAATGGTGGGTAAATCCATTCAACATAAGACTTCCGGAAGGTCTTATGTATTGTATGCTCACGTGCTTGTGCATTTCATATGGTTGTTAATATAACTTACTTATATATATATTACTTGTTGTGCATTTAATTTTAGGAAGTGGAACTCACTAAGCTAGTGTAGCTTATACCCCCACAGTTTCTTTTTAATGCAGTTCCCGTACTTATGGCTGCGTCCCCGGACCTGGCCAAATTAGGTAATGAGAGACTGGGAGTTATCTCCTTAGAAGTATACGATTGGTCTGTATAGTTTTTAGTAGTGAACCAAGAAGGATCCATTATTACCAAAAAAGATAATACCTAAACTTATGTGTAGTAGGGGAATGCCCCTTAATGCTTTGTAACTGATCCTGAGATATCCGTGGTTTATATTTTTACACTTATTCTATCAAATTGAACTATCTGTCTCCAATTGTTTATGTATTCTATTGTCGTGAAGGAACATCTTGCATACTAACACAAGACTTCTGAATGACTGTGGTAGTGATTCTTAAGTCTCGTTTAGCATGTGGTGGACTATTACGTTTAAGATATCCTTTGGGGCGTGATAACATGTAATCCATAAGCTCAGACAAACTTCTCTTCATTCGGTTCCAAACAATCAGTAATCACTTTCAACACAAATTTTGCAATCCACTAGCTCTCGATCTCGTAATAGGACCTTCAAATCGATTCCTATCACTTGGGTTCATTGTTTTATTACTATACTTTCTTTTGCTTATTTTATATAAACAAATCTTTTCTTTGCCAAATGAAATACAAAGAGTTGGAGGAAAGAAAAATATTTTATCATTACTTATGTTGTCTTACCCATCTCAGGAAGTGATACAAACCTACCAAATTGTGATGAAACTCATTACCTAGATTGGAAATTACATCTAGGATCATTCTAATAATCATGTGGAAAATTGTGAATCGTTACTTAGAAAAACAAGAACCTTGGTACAAGTGAAGATGCCAAAATTAGGGATAGAAAACCGAGTGATAAGTCAGGATGAATGCCATGGGAAATCTTGATAAGTTCAGACAGCTCTTCCAAAAACCAAAGAGAAATCACTTCTCAATTTTGTATTCAATTAACTATCTAATAAGTTACATATGATAGGCTTATATAAGCTAGTCTATTAGCCTCAAAACTAAGCAACATAACAAGAAAAAACATAAAAATTTCGACATAACATAACATTAAGCCACTAGGAAGGATGGCGATGTAAAAACAACTAAAGGCCGATGGTTTTTAAATGAAAACGGTGGCTTTGAATTATAGGCCAGTGGTGTAGCATATAGGCTGGTGGCTTACATCCCATTAAGCTGCTTCCAACTCGTAATATTATTTGAATCTTCAAACTTTGAAATGACTTTAGTCTTCCATGTTGACTTCATTTGATCCTCATCATTCCCTCTTCCTTGAAAGGATTCGTCCTCGAATCAGCATCATTTGTAAGATCCAATTTATAGGATTTCATTGATCTTTGTAAACACTTGGAATGACCATCTCCTCTTGGATGCAATTTGGAATGCTGCTGTTGTAGAACTTTCTTCTTACACACGTGCACCCAATTGTTTGGTTCAAATGCAATTTCCTTATGCCCCTTATTAGCTTGCTTTTCATGTTGCTTGACCAATTCTATATTCTTTTTCTAAACTTACATGTTCAGCAACAGGTATTGGAAGCAATTCTCTTAAAGAAGGTGATTCATTTGGAATTTCTTGGGGAAACAATTCTTTAGATTCTTATAGTAGTGAAACATATTCTCTAGGAAAAGAAGATTTAAGATCGTCATTTGAAAAATAAACATCCTTCTCTAAATCTTTCCCCTCAGTGCTTAATAATGTATCTTTGTCAATCTTTTTACACTCTTACTCTTTTTTTCACTCTCATTCTTTTTATCACTCTCATTCTTTTCTTGAGCACTCTTTTCTCTTTTTCCTTTCTCAGAAGTCTCTCACTATCCTCATTTGATTCTCACAAGCTTCTGATGATTTGAGGGGTGTTAAAATCACATGCCTTTTGTTTAGAACAAAAAGAATAGTGATTATTGAATTCATCATTCTTGAATTTCCTATCAAACTACCATAGTTATCCTAAAACAGAATGACTAGTTTGCATTGGTATGACATCACATAATACTTCATCATGGTACTTTCCAATAGAAAAAGTAATCAGAACCTGCTCAGTCACATGAACTTCTCTAAACTCATTTGACATTTGCAATTTGTAAGATGTTTGATGCTGTAAAGTTTTCAAATTCATCTTGTCTACTGACAAGGTATTAGCAAAACTTATACAACTCCCACTGTCAATACTCAAACTGCATACCTTGTCATTCACATGGCATCTAGGATGAAAAATAGGATCATGTAGGACCTCCTCATCATCATCCCTCAATAGATATGGATTCACTAGTATTTCGCTCATTTTTTCAATCAAGAACAAACTAATTTGCAAAAGAAAGGAAGGATTTTTTTTTTTTAAATTCTCCTTCTTCCTCTTTTTTTTTAATCAAACTCTAGACCTAAATCAAGAATTTCACAAGAACCCTAATCAAACAAATCAAGTTCTTTTGCAAAAAAATCAATGAAACCCTATTCAAACCCTAAAAAACTTTTTTTTAATAAGAAAGACACAAAAACTAACAAACCTAACAAAAGATGAGCAATAAGATTAGACAATTCAAAACTAACAAAAGACAAAAAAAAGTCGAGTTAGGGTTTTGATATACGTTCCTCTAACAAAACTGGATTATAGATTCTGAGAAAACTTTCCATCTAATACCAAATGATAACAACCTCAACAATCTGTTATGAAACCCGTTACCTAGATTGGAAATTAAATCTAGGATCATTCTAAGACTTGTATGGAAAACCGCGACCCATTGCTTAGAAAAGCAAGAACCTTGGTATAAGTGAAGACGCCACCATTGGGGATGGAAAACCAATTGATAAGTTAGGATGAACGCTATAGGAAATTTTGATAAATTCAGACAGTTCTTTCCTGAACCAAAGAGAAATCGCTTCTCAATTTTGTATTCAATCAATTATCTAATAAGTTTCATATGATAGGTTTATATAAGCTGGTCTGTTAGCTTCAAAAATAAGCAACATAATAAGAAAAAACATAAAATTTTTGAAGTAACATAACACTAAGCCACCAGGAGGCCAATGGTGTAAAATCAACCAAACCAGGTTGGTGATTTTTAAATGAAGACCGGCAGCTTTGAATTATAAGTCGGCAGTATAGCATATAGGCCGCTGCTTACATCCCATTAAGCTACTTCCAACTTGTAATATGTAATTTGAATCTTCAACACTTTGAAATGAATTTAGTCTTCCATGGTGATGCTGTCTGATCCTCATTAGGAAGCTGGTGAGATAAATTCTCTTGTTTAGCAAGCCCAAACCATTTGTTTTTGCAATTTATAAGGGAATGTTTTTCCTTTAGAATTTATATTTAATAGAATATGATATACATGATCTCAAAGAAGAAAAAATTGCCTCCCAGTAGAATACAAATATAAAAACATGGTTTCACGATTGGTTGAAACAAGCATACCTCTTGACTAAGACACAAAATATATTTAGATCCTCTCTATTCACTTTTCTTTGATTTTAATAGTTAATGGTTGTAGGTCTAACCTAAACATAGTGCTAAAGCCAAGCAATCTTGAGTTTGAATTTTAGGGTTTTAATTCAACACTAAAATAAACATGGTATTGCAATCATATTAAACTTAACATTATAACAATTTTAACATCACAGCCATTTAATCCAAAGCTTAAAATTTTAGTTAAATGGTTATGGTCTATCATAAAAAAAAAAGGGTTATGGGTCTAATCTAAACATAATATTTGAGCTAAGAGGTCATGGGTTTGAATTTCTACACACATATTTAAACCCATTTATTGAATTCATTCACTTAATGGGGCCTCGGTTAAAGTCTTGACCCACAAGTGTGAGAAGTGTTATACAATAAATATTTAATATAGTATGAACTATTATATTCATTATAAGATATGGCATGGGCCATTATATTTAGTATATAATACCCCTTCTCACTTGTAGGACTTTGACTGAGGCTCACTAAGTGGATAGCTTAATTAAATGGATTGAAATAAGTGTGTAGGGATTTAAACTCAAACTCTTAGATCTAATTCCATATTTAGGTTTGACCCATAACCATTTAATTTAAAAGCTTAGATTTTTAGATTAGATGATTGCATGCTAAAATGGTTGTAGTGCTAATAGAATAATAAAAAAGCAGAGAATGCTTCTTATTATTACATTAGCACACCATGGCCATAACTAATTGTAACACAAGAGACCTTTAAGTTACTTCCCTCATATTACTTCTTCCATTTATGTGATAATACACTTGACATAGCTAAAGCTGTGAATGAACCAAGTGAGTTTTTAAAGGTTTGACTTAAGCTTATTTGAAAATTATCATGACGAAGTTTCAATTGATATTTTTATTGAGTTCGAAGAGCTTGCCTCATTTAGATTAACAATCTTAATTTTAAGCTTAAATTTAGCTCGTTTACAAACTTAGCTCAAGTTGTACCGAGTTTCTTCTTCTTTTTTTATCGAGATTAAAATTTGAGCTCGAGCATGTCTCATTTTAAATAAATGAGCTTTTTCTTTAGCTTGATTTGTTTTCCATTCAAAATTTCCATATCTTGATATTTTTCAAACTTAAAAATAATAGATTTATACTATAATACATACACACATATATAAAATAGATATTAGTATTTTGTTTTAATAAATATTCATATATCATTAAATACAATACTCATACGGCTGCTAGAAAGCTTACTTATTAGCCCAATCCCAAGTTTAAACGGGATTGTTTATGAGCCAACTCGAAGTTCTAAATCGAAGTTCGAGTTCTACTTTTTTACATAAATGAGCTTTATTTTGAGCTTGAATTTAGACTCACTTACTGATCGAGCTTGATTTGGGTCGAGTTTAAAGAGAGTTAAGCTTGAGTTTCTTATGAGTAGTTCGATTTATCTTGTTTGCGTCCTTTAATATAGCATACCCATTTAAAATGGTAATATTTTAACTATCTAATAGTTGATAGTTAGAAGAACAAAAAAATATCTATTGGCAGGAAGGGAAGTGAAAATGACATGAATAATTATAGGGATAAAAGGAAACAATACTTGAAGACCTTAGCCAAAATTGACAGATGATAAGGATTAAAGGAGTTTAGATGCTTGTTTGTGTTTAGTTTCCTAGACCAAAATATGAGAAGTCTAAATAGTAGAATTATTGAAGTTGGAAATTAAATACTATGGACTAATTAATTATTTTGTGCGTGAACTAAAAGATAGTCTAGGTAGGTCATACTTTTACAAGACTAGATTTAAATTATATTATATATTTTTCAAGGAGAATAATTTGATTTATGTTAAAAAATTAAATAGCATATCAATAAACTGTGCTAAGCTTGATTGGGCTTGTTACTAATAAGCTTAACAAGCTTAATATTTTAAAGTAGCACTCAATTTGATTAGCTATTTAAGCTCCTTAATCTCGAGCATAACTCGATTACTAAACGAAATTTGAGTAAAAAATCAAGTTGAATTGAAGTGGTTTGTGAACCAATTTGGTTCATTTACATTCATAATTAGTGGTTGATTATGTCTTCTTTTGCATGACCAGTCGACCACCCTTTGACTTTAGGGGTTTCGTTGATCACGATTAAAAGTCAATTGGAAACCATAAAAGTTAACAAAAGGCTATAACAAACCCTAGAATTTAGATCTAGCATTCTTGTATTATTTAGCTTTAGATAACGGAATTGAGATAATTAGTGATAATAGTTCGTAATAATATAAGGAAGCATAAAAACATCAAATTCGTGAATTTTTAGTGTCTTTTGGATCCGAACGGGAGCAGCTCTCGGAAAGCATATCCTGGGGTTTGGAATAGTATAAATATTCCGATAACATCGTTAGATTCGAAATAATATAAGGATTTCAAAAATATCAGTTTCGTAATTTTTTAATAACTAAATATAAGAGATATCGCATTTATACATATATTTTCTTTACTATCGGTATATTATTAGTCTTGTTTACTATTCATTGTTCGATACTACTATTCCTTACTATTTATATATTTCTACTTTACCTTATAACCTATTCTTCCTACCTACATACCTATTTTTCTACTTTTTTCATTTCCAATATACCTTTACATCAACCATAATTCACATCTTAATTACTTTTTATTACAAAACAATAAATAAAATAACTTCTCTCCCTCTTTCTCTCTAAGGCTGGCATACCCTCTCTCTCCTACATCTATTTTTTTTTCAATTTATTTTATTACATCTAATTTCCTTCCATCTTCAATTATAAATATCTCCTCTTCCTTCACTTCCTTTACACCATCTTTACACATAACAAAACTCTCCCATATTCATTCCGCAAACACTCTCCACAAAAATTTCTCTCTACCAAAACTCTCTTTCATCAAACAATCACAAAAATCCTCCTGTACACATAAACCATCTATAATTTTCTACTACCCACATAATACCCCATTCATCTACCACTTTCATACCACGCAAACACTTTAGGTAAAACTTCTATTCCTCTTTATTTACCATGTCATGTAACATAACATGACCATTGTGTTGTTTTGAAACTCACATGAGTAGTAAAAGCAACAACATGTTCATGGTTTGTTCTTGCATATGAAATTCCAATTTTATTATGTTGTTATTATGCTTCTAGACATGTTGATATTATTGTTGTTGTTATGCTCTAATCTAACTCTTTATATATTGCTAATTATATGTATATCTATATATTTTTAGAGCCTACTGCTCACTAACTTTCTCTAACTTGCTATTATTATCGCTTTTTCTTCTCTTTTCTTTTTCTCTTTTTTTTTTGGACTAGTCTATTCTTAGTCCCGGGTTGCCTTAATGAAGCTAAGGCTCCCAATACTTAATCGGGTTACCTTAATGAAGCTAAGGTTCCCAATCCTTGATATTAATATTACCTTCTTACTATTTCTTATAATTATCCTATCTTATTATGATATATTTCTTTATTTCTCATGACTACATATTCATGATCATGCATGAGCATATTGATATTGTCTCAACAAAATTTTGTTAAATAAAAAGAGAAGATGAGAGTTCTTTTCAAAGTAAACTTTTGCCATGTAAGAAATCATTTTCCCATAAAAACTTAGGAATTTATCTTAGCAAATTTTTTCCGAAAATCTAGAGGAGTTCATTATAAGTTTTTTAGTAACAATAGAACAAGGAATTTTTAGATGATACATAAAGTAGATATATCACACATGCACTTACAAAATAAAAAGTGAAAAATTTTCTTTAAAATTAAAATTTCAAATTCTTGATTAACAAAAGTTTTACTAAACTTCATTAAGAAAGTTTCACCAATACTCTAGAACATCAAGGAATAAACTAGTTTGGAAAATCACCAAGAATGTTTCTTTTACAAAAATAAAATTTTCTTAAAAATAAAATTAGTAAACAACTTAGTAAATCATGTTAATTAAATGAAATAAACTTTAGGAAAATTTAAGAAAAATATAAACTTTGATAAATTTTAACTATTGTCAAACAATATTTAGAAACTACCCTCTCAACCCCATAAATTAAGTTATAAGAGACTTAGAAAGACAAAATTCATTTTTAGAGAAATTTGGCTATTTTCAAAAAGACTAAGAAATATAATTAAAAGGAGAAAATACACACTTAAAATGATTCAATAAATTTTTTCCAACAAACTAAGTGGAAATTTTCAAAGTTCTGCTTTTCCAATTCTAGAAAACATTGCTTTTACAAAAATCATTGTTGAGACAACTTTATTAAATTCATGCATATGATATGAGTCAATATATATATATATATATATTCCAAAGTTTTCCAACGATAATAAAATTTACATTATGGTGCAAGTATTTTTGGATAAAAAAAAGTTTGCAAATTTAAGTTTTGAAAACTGGAATTTTCATGATGAATTTGTATCTTATGGTTTCGAAACTCAAACGACTTTTTATGACAAAAATAACCTTAGAAATGGATAGATCTTTCGAATAGGTATAAAACAGTATATTATATGCGAAATTCTGAGTTAAAATGAGCAAGTTATGGTAATTTTAAGTTGGAATTTCTACCTATATGAATTCTACCGCAACTAGAAAATAGAATTAGAAGTTTTGACTAGAAATTCCATGGAATACTCATTTTGGGCATTTCCTTCGTTTAGGAACCGAGGAGGAGGACGTGTACTACCCCGGGGACTATTTTGACTAAGGAGTATTGTCATGGCCGAGTGAGTCTACTTTCCTTATTTTCATGCTTATGTTTGTGCTTGTAATTTAGTTGCACAAGACTTAAGGAAAGATAAAATTGAAGATGCATGTGTTTATAACTTGTTGAAAGAATATTAAGTATATCGAGCCATGAATTGCTTATAATGAGTTGTATGTTATATAAGCATGTTGAGAGTGTTTGAAGTTGGTTGATCACCTGAAAAGAATTTGTAATACAAATGGCTAGTGTCACGCCCCGAGGGGTATCCTAAACGTGGCAGTTTGCCGTACACAATACTAAAGCCTAGGAATGACTACCTTAGTCACGCAAAGGCTTCCATATCATGTACAAGGCGTACATCACAACCAAGGCAACGCATCGGAGTAACGCAATTTATATTGATAATAAATAAGTAACAAGGAAAAGAGAATACTTATCATTAAACATACATATTGCATTTTAATTCTTAGGGGCATAACTGACCTCAAATAAATATACATCACTTATCACATAAGTCATTTCATATAAAGATTCTTACAACATTACTTCATCTTATGATCCCATTTCCTTCATAGAAGCTTAACCATCCATCCATGACTTCCTTAATGTCATGATCCTCAATTTAAGCCACGGGGATACCTGTTTCAACAAAATCTGTAGGGTATAAGCTACAACTAGCTTAGTGAGATATTCCTTTTCATTCGTACTATATTTTCAAACAAGTTTATTTATTTATTCACACATATGCTATGCATACAATGCAGCAATCACATGATTACGCAAATATATATAGTTAACCGAAAACCATATATAGAACGTATTTATCCCTCCGTATCAAAGGTTAAGGAATCGGGGTTGAAGGTCCTCGACCTTCTACTACTAGTCCCCAGGTCCTCACGCACAGCGTTCGGTTGGCTCGGCTTCGAACCTAGAGTCGCTTTCTCCGAACGATTTGGATTCTCCAGGAAGGAATATGGCCCTGGCACCGCATGATCACAGCCAATCCAATTCTACACTAGGAATAGCAGTCTTCCGAAATAGATGTGACTCGATCGATGCTATGCGTGAGCATTTTAGTTTTCTTAAGCCAAACCTTATTAAGGTTTATTAGGGGCGATCAATGAATTTAGCAAACAATAAACAATCATACAAGTAAGTAAACAAAATTATTTAAACAAGCAGTTTGAAGTTGCGATATTCTTAATTCTCATTTCACGCATAAACATAGAATCACGTATATACACATAATCCTGAATTCCCCCAAACATATTCATTTTTTTTATCTTTTTTTAGTATACTAATGCTACTACTTTACAAGCACAAGCAAGGTAACGAAATTAGGAGGAATAACTCACTCATCCATTTTGCAATCTTCTTAGTCGTAGTGATCCTCGGGTAGGGTATTCTCGTATCCTTCGTCACCTAGTCAAGAGAAATACCCGGGATTAGTCTTTCATGGAATTTCTATCCTTGGAGATTCTAAACTTTATTTAAAATCACGGTAAAATCGAATAAGAGAAAATTCCAATTTAAAATGGGCATAATTTTGCTCATTTTAACTTGGAATTTCACATATAATATACCGTTTTTTACCTATTCGAAAAGATCTATCTATTTCTAAACTTATCTTTATCATAAAAGGAAATTTGGGTTCCAAAAACGTTAGGTACATATTTAAAACGAATTATTTATAAACTTTTGCAAATCCATTTCTAACTCAACTTCATTTTAAAGAAAATCCTTTTGTAACAATATATATATATATATATATATATATATGAACGTATATTTGATGAATACTTTGAGTATAAGCTCACTTTTTATGCAAAGTTTCTAATGGTAGTGTCTCAACAATTTATTTCATAAAACAATCCAATTTGAGTTGTTAAAACTTCAACCTTGATAATTTCTTTTCAAATATTTGAAGAAACTTTATATTTTCTTAGTTCGTTATAAATGGGTATGTTCTTACTTTATTTTCTTCATTCTTTTTCCAAAACAAGTAAATTTTTTATTTTAACCTTAGTCTTTCATAATTTTCACTTTTAGTGACAAAAGATCAATTTTTATCAAAAGTATATTAATTTGTTGAAAACCTTTTTATAATTTTGTATTTAGGATGGTTTTAGAAAATGAATCTTATCTTTATATTTATTTCTAAAATATAAGTTTTTGCTTTCTAAAATTTGTTCTTTTATTTCTTTTGAAAAGAATCATCTTTATTGATAAAATCTATTATTGTTAATCTTACTTTTTATTTATATTCTTTTGGAAATGAGTTCCTTCTTTTTTAGAGATTTGAAAATCATTATTTTTCCTAAGTGGTTTTAACTTTATGGATTAAATCCATCTGAACTTTAAAAACTAGTTTGTTTCTTAGTTTTGTTATGGAGTTACTTCATCAAGGTATCTCGGTCAAGTATTGGAGCCTTAGCTTCATCAAGGCAATCCCGGGATTAAGAGTGGACTAGTCCCGAAAGAAAAGAAAAGAAAAGCAAGGAAAGAAAATTATTTTGATTTGATATGGACAAGTCTAAGACTAGAAAGACTAGTCTTAACAATAACATGAAATAAATAAATTGCATAACTTGAAAGTAAATAAATAACAAATGAGCTTATCTGCTATAAATAAGTATATATACATAATATATATAATATAAGTTAGATTAGAAGCAAATAATAACAATAATAATAACAACATAATAAAATAGAAAGCTTATGTACAAGAACATAACATGAACATGTTGTTGCTTTTACTACTCATATGAGTTTCAAAACAACACCATAGTCATGTTAAGTTACATGACATGAGTGAATAATAGATGGAAGAAATATTTACCTAAAGTGTGTAAGTGGTATGAAGATGGTAGATGGAATGGGTATTATGTGAGTAGTGATATGTGGTAGATAGTTTATGGATGAGGGATGATTTTTGTGAGGAATTGGTTTGAGAGAGTTTTGGTAGAGAGAATTCTTGAAAAGAGAATTTGTGGAGAGATTTTGAGAGAGTTTTGGTAGTGAAATGAATTGTGTGAAAGAATGGAAGAGGAATGGGGTATTTGTAGAATTTTTGGAGTGAATTTTAGATGTAATAAAATAAATTGAAAAAGAAAAATTAAATTGTTGAAAGAGAAAGAGGGGGGCGCGGTTTTGCATCTTTAGGGGGGGAAATGTTTTTATTTTATTTGTTTGTGTAATAAAAAAGAAATGTGTAAGGTTGATGTGAATAAAGTTGTATTGGAAATGAAAAAAGTAAGAAAATAGATATGTAGGTGTAAAAAAAAGTAGAGATAGGTAAATAGTAATGAATAGTAGAAAAGTGCTATGAATAGTAGACTAGACAATTAAAGTACTGGTAGTAATAAAAATACGCGTAATAAGGCGATATCTGTAATTTTTAGCTACAGGAAAATTCTAAAACTGATATTTTTGAAATCCTTATATTTTACGTGTCTATTGGTATAAACAGAATATTTTTAATATTCTGAGCTCTGGGACACGCTTTTCGAGAACTGTCCCTGTTTGAGTCCAAAGGACACTCGAAATTCACGAATCTGATATATTTTATGTTACCTTATATTATTACGAATATTGGCTTAATTTCGTTTTCTAGGGTTTGAAAACGCGGGATTGCTGGATCTTAAACACTAGGGTTCGTTATGGGTGTTGTTGACTTTAGGGTTCCGGTTTGACTTCTGGTTTTGTCGAGATATTCGTAAGATCGTATAATTTTATTTTTGTTTTGATCGTTTTATATTTTTAGCTCGACGTCTATGGTTTATCTTATTTTATTTGTGATTATTTAATAGTTTTTAGTTCTCGGGATCGTTTAACCAAGTCTAGGGTTATGAGTTGACTCAGTTTGACTTTTGGTGAAAATTGAAAATTGTGATTCTAAAATTTTACCGAAGGATTTAGGATTTTATCATTTCATTGTTAAGCGATATTTGGATCTATCGTTTCGATTCGTGTTTTAGGAATTTGGTGGATTATTTAATTGGCGTACAGACGTTGATTATACCGGTAGTTGGACATTATATTTTGTTTCAAAGGTTCTCGTTTTCTCAAGATCCAGAAAGCTCTTTCTTTATCTTATTTCCAATTAAGTTTTAACTTGATTCGCTTTTTAGGGTTTCGTTTCTAGTGTTTTGACTCGGTCTAGAATTTGGTTTTTATCTTGAGTTGATTTTTGGGATTTAAATTCTGATACTTAGACTTCTAGGATTATTTTTAAGAATTATGAAATTTTCGGGGGTTTATAGCTAGACTTAAAATAAAATCGAGACAAGCACTTCATTCGTAGAGTCACATTGCATTTTTTATTATATAAATGGTGGGACATAAGTATGATAGTAGTGCTTGACATAACCGGTAATACCTGTATATGGCAAGTAGGAGCCAGTAAGATCTACAAATTGATGGCTAATAGGAGCCGATATTAACTACGTATTTTTTGGCGAATAGGAGCCGGTAAGTTCTATAAAAATTGTTTTTAAAGAAATGATAGCTGTAATGGGCCGGAATACCTAAAACCAAATGAAGGGCGTAAATTCATTCAATATATGATTCCCATAATATCATAACTCTTGTATGCTTACGTGCTTGTTGCATTCCATTTGCTTGTCTAATAAACTTGGTTGTTATTTTGTTTTAAGTATGATTATTGAGATTATACTCATTAAGCCCGTAAAGCTTCACCCCTATAGATATTTGTATTCACAGGAATACCTGTTTTTATACCCGAAGTCCCCTCATATCTGCGTAAGTTTTCTTTTGGGAGCTTTTGAAGGAAATCTACTTAAAGGATTAGATTAGAATTCCTTTAAAATCTTTTGATGTAGTATTTAAGTTATTGTAAAGACTATTAGTTTATCTCGATCCTTGGAGATTTAGCGGGGATTTGCCCCTAAGATTTGTGTAATAGACTTTTAATTATTTTTATTACGAACTATCTTTATTTTAGATTCTTGTATGTTCAATATTACTTGCTTAGACCACACTTCTCAAAAGTGTCTCCTATTACCATATTGGTCGTCTTACATGTAATACCGAGACTCTCGCGTGACTAAGATAGTCATTCTTAAGTCTTGATATTATATGTGGCGAATTACCACGTTTAGGGTACCATTCGGAGCATGATAAATCATGACTAATTAAAGTTATTTCGGATAGACTAAAGATAATATAAGTCCAATTAGGGCTCAAAAAAATAAATTAAAAAAAAAAGCTTTCTAGTTTGCTTCTAATTAGGAAAAAAAATTTGAAAATTTAAAAAAAATATAAAAAACACTTTAATAAGATAAATTAAAAAATGTTTTTGGATGATAATTTTACATAAAAATCAATTAAATAGAAAAATTAGTCAAATTTGTACATGTATGTATGTGGACCCAGCAAAATGAGCTAAACCCTAGCCTTATCCCTTTCATTTGCTTTTAGCTTTACTCTCTCTTGCTCTCTCCCCCTCTCTCTCTTATCCATTCATTTTCAATTTCTTCTTCAAAATATACTCTATAACACCCTTTCCCAATGTCTCTCTCATGCAAGCTCTTAAAATCTTAAACCCTGACCTTTAATTATGTTCCAATTGCATAATTAGCATATGATTATAGCTAATATTATCTTTTCTTTTTCTCTAGGAAATGATCAAGAATTATAATTTCTTAAGGAGTTTTAGAGCTTCCCATTTTGGATCATACAAGGATAAGGTGAGGAAACCATGTTAAACTTGAGCTTTATCTTAATTTGTACTTATTGAGCCCTTTTAGTGCGTATATTGTTCTTGGGTGATAGTTTGAGCTTGGGAAATCGAGGAAAACAAAGATTGGAGCTCTTTAAGGTTGGCAACCAGCTTTTCAAGTAGGGATAAGGAAAATTCTTTAACTTAGGTTAGGTTTTGAATTCAGTTTAATTGATAAAATTTGGTGAAAGTTGAATCACAAGTGGAAATGTGTTTGTGTGTGTAGGTATGGTATGTGGATGTTTGGGTGGCATGAATGTGTGTGTAGATATGGGTTTGTCTAGCGTGATGTTAAATTAATATCTAAGAACTTGAGGTATTGATTAGAGTTGATTTGAGTAAAATTGGTGGTTTCTATAGCTAGTGCTAGCAAAATCATATTATGGGTTGTTTTGGAATTTATAATTAAGGGGTGTAATTGAATAGGTATTATGTTTTTTAGGTGTTAAAGAAGGGATTCAATAACCTTTTATCGTCAAAAGTGATTAAGGATGATTCATAGTACTAATTGGTGGAATTTATAGTATGAACATGTTGGATAACTTGATGGAATGTTTGGGATCACTTGTGATTAATATAACAAGCATATTTATGTTTGGAATTCAATGATGTTTAATGTGCTTTAAGGACTTATGCCATGTTTGGTATGCGGGAATGAACCCGGAATAGAATCATGACTCTGGGTTCTATTCCCATTTTTATGTCTGGATGCTGTAATCCCTTAATTTTACATAACCCGATTATAATAAATATTACAAATAAAATGCAGAATTATAAAAGAACTATAATAAAAATATCAGTGTTCACGATTTAAATTTTAAGTATAAACAAATTAGAATAAAAAATCCTTATCAATGAGACTTTAAAAATACGGAATGTTTGACATAAAGTAAATGAAAGAATAAAGAAAACAATTTAATATTTAAGAACCTAAATTTTAATATTTGAAACATATCAATACCTTTAAGTTAAATAATTCTGAGTCTATGGAAACTAAAATTATGATTTAACTTAGTAACTTATAATTAGTAAAAAGAACCAAGTAACAAATATAAAATAAATATTAAAATTCTAAATCTAATAAAAGCTCTAGAATAAATCTATAAATAGTAATGAATTCATATGTAATTTCAAACCCTATAAATTTAATAAAGTCAAATTAAGAGCAATATAATTATTAATTTATCAAAATACCACTAAACAAAACTTTTAAACAAATCAAATATAATTTATGATAGTAGGTATAAAAATTAAAACGTAAAAGCCTTAAACTAAAAATTCTATGTATACTATAGTATTCAGAATATTTAATATTGATAAAATGTAAATTTTTATCCAAAAATATTATCGAATCAATATTTCTTATATGTGTCATTTGGACCCGTAAAATTTACTTTTTGCACAAGTTTATATTTTTACCCACTCCTTACATAGTTGTTGGTTATAAATTTATCATATTTTTTTTTTTTTTGTTTTTGTATTTCCATTCATCCCATCTTCTTACATTTTTTTTAATTTTCTTTTTTGTTTTCTCTTTTATTCTTTTGGATTATTCCCCTGTACGTAACAAACATACACACAATAACACACATACACATATCTTTAATAGAAATTCTATGTATACCATAGTGTTTAGAATATTTAATATTAATAATATGTAAATTTTCGTCTAAAAATATTATCGAATAAGTATTTATCATATGTATCATTTGGACCCACAAAATTGACTTTTTCACATGTTCATATTTTTCCCTACTCCTTACACAATTGTTGGTTATAAATTCATCATCTTCTCATTATTTTAGCATTTCCATTCATTCTATCTTCCTTACATTTTTTTTATTCTTTTCATGTTATCTCTTCTCCTTAATTTTTTGAGCCATTTCCTATACGTAACCAACGAATGCAAAACATTTAAAATAATTGACATATTTGTACCCGTTTAGCTTAATAAACTACCCTAAAAATTGATAATTACTTAACTAAACATTATTATAACATTTTTCATTAATCATTGGCACAAATTTTGTACATACGATACAATTTGCACCAAATATACGGCAAAGAATGCATAGATTTTTCCCAGCTGAAATCTTCTCCAACTTTGCAAATAATTCACTAAAAGAGGTCAATAATTCAACACATCAACCAATCAAAATATAGCCAACTCAAGACCTTCATTTAATGCATCAAAACTCACCTTGGACAAGCACAATCTTGGTGGAGATTTCCATGAGAAGAGCTACCATTTTTCTTCTTCTTCTCCATATATATATATATAACACTATATTAAGCCTCATATTGAACAACCAATAAGGCTCTTTACACACATAAAACCAACCCTAAGCAGCCACACAAACTCTCTAAAAACCAGCAACAAAACTCACCCCAAACACAACTCAGCAAGCTCCTATAAAAGAATCAAACCTCATTAAAATATAAATTCAAGCTTGGAAAAGAAGAACAAGGTAAGTTAATTCATTTTAAGTGGTTTAAATTATTAAAACATGATCTTAAACTATACTTCTATACTTCTAGGGTCGAAACAAGGTTTGGAAGAATGATTACCACCTTCAAATTCATCCTAAAAGGTAAAATTTATAAAAACCCTAGTTACACTCTTTAACTTCATACAACTCAAGATTCTATACATGTTGATAGGTTTTATTATGATATATGAGTTTATATAACATGTATAAACACTTAGAAATGCTTTAGAAACAATTTAGACGTGGAAAAATATCAAAATCGGATCAATTCACGTGACTAAGACTATAAATAGTCGTTTTCCAAAAGAGCACAGGTGGAACACGAGGTCGTGTACACCACATGTATCTCTCGGCTTCGATTCTGGGTTTGAAACCCAGAAGAGCACGGCTGGTACACAGCCGTATACCACTCGAAAATTCGAAAAATATATAAAAAAATTAAATTAAATTGAATCAAATATGATTTAGTTCTATTATTATTATTATTATTATTATTATTAAAAGTATTATGTTATAATTATTAAACTCATTATTAGTATAATTATTACTAATCTTATTATTTTATGATGAATATTATTATTATTATATTATTATTATTATTATTATCTTACTAGTATTATGAGTATTATTATTATTATTATTATTGATATTACTACTATAAAAACTCATTATTAATATTGATATTATCATTAATATTATTATTATTACTACTATTACTATTATAAATAATGATATGATTATTATTACTATTGTTATTATTAGTGATAATATTATTATTATTATTACCAATGTTAGTATTAGTTATATTGTTAATGATACTATTATTATGATAATTGTTATTATTAATACCAATTATTATTGTTATTATCACTAATAAATACCATTATCATTATAATAAAAAATATTATTATAAATATTATTATTGTACTACCACTATTATGATTATTACTAGTATTATTATTACTATGATATGTATTATTATTATTGTTATCCCTAAGATTACTACTATTTTAATATAGTTATTATGAAAAATAATATTAGTATTAATATTAAATTTCTTTACAGTCATTACTAATAATATTACTAACATTATTATCATTATTATTTATATTATTGTACTTTCTAAATGAAAATAAAGTATAACAATTGTAAAATATATATTTTATACATAAGAATGGAAATTTAAATAAGCCAAAATTTTAAATAATGTGATACCTATTCATAACAAGAAAGTTATATGAAGTATATGAAAAAAAACACGACGACACTAAACAATAGTAAATAAATACGAGTACTATAGTAGGTCGGATAAGGAACAATATTAAAATAGTGATAACAATAATTATAAAAATATAGGCATGCTAAATATGAATTTTTCAAATACTCGATATGTATATTATATATATATATATATATAAATATATATAAAATCCTACCAAGATCAGGACAAGCAAAATGAAAATAAATAATATAAATAGAACTAATATATCTTAAATAAATTCTTTCACTAAGTGAAATCATATTAGATTGATTAAGCTAATTAAAGTAGAATTAGTAATTGAGTTAGGTGATTAGTTTTAGTCAACTCGGCTTAGATTAATATACTTGATAAAACCATAAAAAGAAAGGAGTACGTAATTTCTAAAATACGTCTACTTTAGAATTAGTATAAATTATAATATAAGTTATACCATAATTAATATGGTGAATATGTTTTTCAAATATCTTATTTTCGGAACTAATAAAAGGATAGATTGATTAAATAATAAAATTGAATAACCATTACAAATAGGAAAACTTCCCTTATAAATTCCATAACTTTGATCATAAGAAAATAAGATATAAATATATATTTATATAGATAAAATTCCTAATTAAATAAGTAGACAATATATTGGAATTGATAATTAGGACCTGGAAGAATACCGTCAATATTGTTATATTAATAAAAAATTAATGATAAATATCTGTTATTTCATTTCATAGGAAAAATAGATCAATTCTTGGATTTCTAGTAGCATATTCCGATAGTTTAACGAGGACCATAGGTGAGTAACTTTGTCCTTATCATACCGTTTGTGCTTGTAGAATAACTGCACCTATAATAATGTATTCAATTGATATGCATAAGGGATTGGGTATATTGCATGATGTATGGTGTATGCTTGATTGCTAAACTATCCTATTTTAAGTGATAAATCTATTGTATGATAATTACTGTATATAGCATGTTGTTGATGTTTGTGAATTGTATGACTACCTTAAACTTGATCAAAATCTATTGGTACCATAAAGGAAATGGCCATGCATCTCATGCATCACGTAAACTGCATATATTGCATAAAGCATGGCCACCTACTCGTGTTATATTCCGGACCTTTGATAATGCTTTGTAAGCTTAGGCCTATAAGGCTAATAGACATACACAAGGTTATCTTAGATCTATTGGTACCATAGGAACTAAAAGGAAAACGAAGGAATGTCGCTTATGGTATTGCTTGGAATGATTAACACCTAGTGGAGGAGTCTAAGGCTGAAAACATGAAATAAGTGTTAAAGAATGATAAATTAAAGTGATAAATAAAGTGATGACTGTTGTTTTCCTGTAATCTTAGTCTTCCCTGGGTAGATGAACCACATAGCAACATGATTCCTTTAACCCCTAAGAGAGGGCGTAAATCTTCATTAGTTTTGGATTCTGGTCATCCAAACTGCGTGTGCCTCATATGGTTTCTTGTTGCATTACATATGTTTGGAAATTATATTTGTTTGTTATTGTCTGATGTGTGGTCTGGTCAGGTTACTCACTGAGCCCGTAGTTCGCTCAACCTCTAACAGTTGTTGTGCAGGAATAATATTAGTTGGGATTGGGCTAGGCATGTGTGAAGAGAGCTTCTCCGACAAACTTTATTGAAGATAGAAATATAGAATATGGTAAACTTATAATGTAAATTAGATAAATTATAATTATTGAAATTTGTAAGTTGTAAGTTTGAAACCCCATTTTCATTATTTGGTAGGGGATACTGATTCTCAGTGATCTTGGTAGAAAGTGGAAAATCGGATTCCATAGTTGAAATCCAGTAATATAATTTACCATTTATATGATAGACATTGATAAATAAATAGAGTCTTGTACACTCTGACTTACAAGATGGCTCTCATATTACGGGTGCACACGTGGTATGATAACTTTAGATTAATCATTCTAGGCCCCTTTTTGAGGCGTGATAGATGCATCCTTAAAAAACTAGAATCACGATTTCTAAAAATCAACAATTCTGAATTTGAGGTGAAATTCGAACTGCCCTTGAGAAGGTGGAACTGCTATTCCATTTTATGCTCATTAATGACTGCTATTATAATTCCCATTTTATCCTCTTATAAATTTATTATTCACATTTATTGTTATGATATTTTTGACGAATACCATGTCCATTCTATTCGATTCCTTGATATATCCAAACAACAGAGAGGATTTATTGTTCTACTATTTATTCCATTCCATTATATACCTCTCATTCTAATTCATTCCATTTCAAATGATTCTTGTGTACTAAACGTGACATTAGAGTTATTACAAATTGATAAGGGTTATATTGATAGGTCTTGTAAGGGTTTTTGTCATAATTTAGGTAATTTAGGCTAAATTAGTGATTGGGTGAATTGAATTTGTTAATTGTATAATTTGTGATTTTTGACATGTTTCTAAGATATTAACAATATCAATTTGGTGATTACTGTGTTTGGAAATGGTTATGGGAATTATAATAAATGTTGGTTTGTTTGGTATGAGCTAGATGATTAATTTAGTGAAGTCTTTGGTTTAGGATGCAAATGTGGTTTTTTGTGTTGATGTTTATGGTTGTAATAGCTTCAATATGTGAGGTAATCATGTCATCTTAGCATTTTAATGTTAATAAAAATCATGTTTTTGGCCCTAGAAAATGTTACTTGACATGTATGTTATAGTTGCTAAGGATAATTACGAAAACTATCTCTACTTTGTGATTGGTGAATTTGAATGTATCTTTTTGTAAAAATTTTCAAATTTAAAACAAATTATAAAGATTTGCTAAGTTGTGTATGTCTATATTATATTGATTATCTAAGATACATATGACATAACATGTGATTATGTTATGCTATTAGTGTGAACTTACTCTTCTTTCATGGAATTATTAACTATATAGTTAAAATTCCATATAAAACTACTTATTTCTTTTTTTTTCTTTATGATGGTAGTATCCAAGGCCTATTAACCCTCAATTACAAGTAATGAGGTTGGGTGATAAGAATAAACTTCCTACGGTCTTATTATAAGAGCCTGAGCAAAGGGATTACAAAATTTAACTAAAAGAATTCTATTGAATCAACCTCAAGAAGATGAGTATTGTTTCTTACATGGCTATCGAATATATCATATCAATGATTATGGGTCAATTGGTAAGAAATTAGAAGAAAAAAAATGAAGGAGGTGAAGGTGATAGGACTTACACCCAAGATTATTGAAGAGAAGGAGACCAGAGGCCACCAAGGACATGGTCATGCCCGTGACTTATAAAAAAGGGAAGATCTGAGCTCACTAAGGGGAGAGTCATGGCCATGACTTTGCAGAAAGAGGGAGACCCAAGCCTACTAAGGGGAGAGTCACTGTCGTGACTCTCATGATCAACCAAAAATCATGCCCATGATTGATAAATTTATGAAGATTAGAGGCTAGCCATGGGAAGATTATGCCCATGATTCATCTTTACCCTATTTTGCGTGAATTTTTTTTTTGAATTTATATTATTTATAAGTTTGCCATTAATGAGGGGTTATATAAATATGCACTCTTATGTTGTAAACCCTAACAAGACATTATTATTAAACTCCTTCTTTATATTTGCCTTTCATTTTTTAGAGCAAATAATTGAGTTCTTATCAATCCCTAGCAATTGTGGTGAATAACCACTCCATCTTTCTTGTGCATCATATCAAGTAAGATAGGGTATAGTTCGGGTTGCTATCGGGTGTCATATATGATAATAACACCGATCATATCTGTTAATTTCATTCGAGATCAATATTTAAGACTTAATACACCATAAGCCTAGTTTAAAGAAAATCTTCCGCAACCAGGGGGAAATGATAGGAATCAACTCCCTACGGGTCCTATTATAAGAGCCCGAGTAAAGGGATTACAAAATTTAACTCAAAGAATTCTATTGAATCAACCTCAAGAAGATGAGTATGGTTTCTTACATGGCTATGGAATATATCATATCAATGATTATGGGTCAATTTGTAATAAATTAAGAGAGAAAAATGAAGGAAGTGAAGGTGATAGGACATTCACGCCTGTGATTAGGAGTGTTCATGGTTTGGTTAACTGGTCCATGGCTCTATTTTTTGAACCTAACCATTATGATCGATATTTTAATATCGTGATCCTAAACTAATTTATTATAAATGGTTAATCGTCTTAATAGTTAACCCTTTTTTTTTCGATTTTTGATTTTTAGCCATTTAACATAATAGTTATGCAAAATTTGTAATTAACCATATTTTTCAATATGTCCATAAAAAAATTAGAGCAAATTTTTTTTATAATTATATTAAAAACTGTAAATTAAAAATATAAGACATATGAAACAATTGTCAACATATATTGGTGCCATCAAGATAACCATTATAATAGCATTTTGCCTGTGTGTTCTTATCAACATTAAATAGTTAAGCTCAATACAAAATCTCAATCAAATACCATCATTCCAATTTTCAAACATACATGCATTTTTTCCTTCTCATTTCAACAATTCATTTCAACATAATTCATATTGATAACACCATCAAACATACAATAATAAAAAAGTCTTCAAGACTTGAATTATTATCAAATTAAAACATGATTATTCTGATCAAAACATGTTTGGAATTATAATAGTATAATAACTTAAAGTTGAACACTTTCTTGTGAGCTCCATCACTTTCTTATATTCCCCAAGAAGATTGGGTTTCACGTTTCAACATGATAATTTAGTGTGTGTGTGTGTATATATATTTTGAAAAAATAATTATATAAGTATATTATAAATTATATATATTTATAAATACGGATCGGTTAACCGAAACCATCGTTTTTGGTTCTATAAATCGAATCCGTAACTGAAAATCGAAAAAATAAAAAATGCAAATCCTAAACCTAAATCGATGGATCGGTTAATCGTTTTTTTTTTGTATTGGTTTTTCGATTTTGGTTTGATTAACCTAAACATTTGGGTTTTTTTTTTTCACACTCTTAGGCAAATGACCTACCAGCTGCAATAATAAAGTTGGAATATCAATTTCATTCTTATAAACCAAACGCAACATAAGAGTAAAAAAAAAAAAAAAATCCACTAAAATAACATTTCACATTAACAATATATATAATTTATTATTTTTAAATATGGTTAAGCCAAAGACTTTTATAATTTATTGGTATAAATACTAAGTTTTTCAACAAAATGATTAAGTCTAATTTTTTAAAATATTTAAGGGAAAAATAAAAAAACTATCATTCTAAGATATTTATGTATAAATATTTGATGATGGGTGCAAAACTCTTTTATATTAAAAATAGTTCTATGGAATTTAATAGAAACTAATATTAAAGATTTGTAAAGTAAAGGTACAAAATAGAAAGGCATACGTCTCGAATTGGATTATATGTGCAATTAATCTAGCAATTTTATATTCATAAATTACTAATACTTAACGACAAAGGACAAGGCTATGTTTCGGTCACATGGCTGTGACTTAGTTTTGCCCTTTTCGAACAGTGATTGGGCTACATTTCTAAAGTTTTGTGTTTACAGTGGATTTGTTAGGTGAGTTTAATGTTTTTATTTATGACACAGGATTGCTTGGTTCTTTAAATGATAACTATATTTGGTGGAAAAAAAAAAAAACTAAAGGTGTGATATTTGTTTACCACTCATTAAGAAAAATTACCATGATGTGAAATAAGTTACTAATATACATTTTAAAATTTCAGTATTACATCTTAAAGATATTATTTACGTAATTCATAAGGAATTTGCATTTTATAATTGCGATGTTGAAAATGTTTAGGTCCAAAAATCGCAAGTTACAACTGCAAGTTATACTATTACATATAACTTGTATTTCTTTAAATGTAATAATTTTTTCCTCCAATAAACTATGAAAGCATATGTCTAGAATAACAAAGGCTAGTGAAAATAGTAATTAAATTTAATCAAACTGATTTGACTAATTAACTCCATTTAATGTTCCATACAGACAAAAAAATCATGAAAAAATATAAATATTTAAAAAATGGTAACTCATATTATTAATATGAATATAGTAATAGCACTATTTTATTTGGAAAATTTTTATTATGTGGTCTTCTTTTTTATTAAACTGTCTAATAAACATCTCAGATACATATTTAATTATAATCAAATTATTGCAATACTTGTCACATCAACTCTTATATTCATTAGATTACATCATGATGGGTTAAACAATCCTGTTGATTAACTAGACCACATAAGTTCTGTCTTTGCTTTTGAGGGGTAATGTGGTATTTCATACTTGAAAAAATATATATGAGTAAATCTCACATTTGATACCTAAGGTTTTCCTATTTGTGCAATTTTTGAATGAGTCAATTTGCTTCCTGAACATTTTACACATTTGTAATTAGTAACATAATTAGCTACTATTTTCTTCACTACCAATAAAAAAAAAGGATGCAATTATGTGATAAGTCTTATCAATACTGAAATGACCTCCCATAGAAGAATTACAAAACTTCAATAGCTACAAGGGAATAATATGTGAAGAAGGCACAAAAAAAAAAAAAATCTGATTATTATTATATAAGACAACACTAATTAAAGAATATATAATTAAGCCCATTAAGACTATGGATTATAATTTAGATGGAATTGGGCTTTATTATTAAGATTAGACCTAATTAGAGTAATATGAGTTATTGGACTTAAGAATTGAGTAAAAGTCCGGTTAGAATGAATTTAGATTTAATTAAGGCTATTGGGCCTTCTAAAATTCCTATTTAAGCCCACTAATTATATTTAGGGCTTTTGGATCCAAGAAATGTTACATGAGCCCATTAGAGAATTCAATACCTAGAAATTGATAATGAACTTAAATAATTTGAAATAAGCCCAATTAGAATAATTATAAATCATTAGGCCCATATATGGCAATTTAAGTCCATGAAGAGTACTCTAGTAATTATTTTGTTTTGATGCCCTAAAGTTCTAAGGAAAGTCAATTTGAGTAGTTTAGGCCTATTGATGGTCTATTCTGAAACATAGGACCACTGGAGCTGAACCTAATATACTAATGGGTTGAGACAACCTACGAAGCCCAAACTCTATTGACATAACCCACAATAAGCGACCCGGCCGTAGTAGGTGCTCAATTACCTTCACAGTCCGCCTTACTCATTGCTCAACATGAATAGCGTGGTTGGCCTGGTCTCTAAATAGTAGAGTCATTGATTTGCCCCATGTCCTCCACTATTAGTGCCACTTGCTTACTACACCACAACATCTGTAACCGCTAGGTCGGTTGCCTATAAATACTTATTTATTTCTATGGAGATAGATAATATCGCACTCAACTACTTTCTCCAATCCAACTTATGGCTTTATCATGACTATCTCTAACTTAGGTATCAGAGTGGCCATACCGACCCCACGCTCGATGCACCATTAACTAGTTTCCTATCTTTGTAAACCTTACTTCCAACATCAATCTGAGACTAGATTTCCAAGGTTTAGTCTTTACTGGATTCGAGCAAGCGACCAAGCCCATTAGTGTTGAAATAGGCCAAAAAGTAGTTAAAAATCAATATTTTGACCCTAAAGAATTAGCTAAGCCCATACTTGTTAAATTATAGCCCATTTTAATTTATTTAGCCAAATTGGACCTAAATTGATATCGAAGCCCATCTTATAATTTATAAGCCCGGGTTACCTGATTTATCAACCAACCAAAACTCACTTTTAATCTAGTTAAATCATGTTACGTCTAAATTATCAATTAAATCAATTTTAGGATTAAAAGCCTATAATAGTCCAAATTATTTAAGCTCATTTTTAGTTCATTTAGTCAATTTAAGCCCTAAGTCATCAACTAAGCTTGTTTTACACTTCAAAGCCCAACATGAGTCCATTTATTTAATTTAGGCCTAAAATATGCTAATGGAATTATTTGTAATTAACTTTAAGATCAAAGGTGTAGTTTTAGCCTTATATTTTTTATAATTATATTTAGGCAAATTGCATAAACCTCCCCTAAATACTTTAAAATTTGCATGGACTCCTAACCTTTTAAAAGTCAGTACTTACACTCTCTCAAAAGCTGAGTTGGCAAATAAAATAGAATTCAATTAATTTCAATGCTGATGTGTCATTTATTATAATAATTATTTTTGTTTTAAAAAAATCTAGAAAAAGATTCTAAAAATAAAAAAATTAGCAGTTCTGTAAACCCCGAATTTTTTCAAGAATGGTTTTGTAATACCAAATCGAAACCTTAAAGACTGGCCCAAGATGAAACCGAACCTTAAACAATTTCGATCACGAGATTTCATAAGAGAATCTTCAAGAACAAAAATAGAAAATTCAATAATCATTCAATTCAAAAATCTGAGCATGAGACAATCCATCTATCCAATCCCTGGTGTAAACTCCTCAATTTTTAGGGTAAAATTGGATTAAGCCCTAACTTTAGGCAAACCGAAGTTTCAAAAGTCAACAAAGACTAAGACACTCTAACAGTTTTAACTCCGGTAAACCCGCGCTCTCAAACCCTAGAAAACAGAATTGAGTTAAAGATTTATAAGAGTTCATAATAATATAGGGAAGTATAAAAATATCAGATTCATCTAATTTTAGTGTCTTTTGGATCGAGCGGGATCAGTTTCGAAAACCATACACGGGAACATCGAACGGTAAAAATATTCTAATAACACCAAAAGACTCGTAATTATACAAGGATTTCAAAAATATTAGTTTCATAATTTTTTGGTAACTAAAAATATCAAATATAGCTCATTTACACGTATTTTTATTACTACCGGTATTTTATTTATCTAATTTACTATTTATAGTACTATTCCTACTATTCATTACTATTTTACTATCTCTACTTTTTCTTATACCTATTTCTTACTATCTACACATCTATTTCCTACACTTTTATATTTTCAACACAACTTTATTCATATCAAACCTTACACATTATTACTTTTCTTTTCAAAAATACAAAATTTAATCAAAACTCTCTCTCTCCTCTCCTTGATGACCGCTGGCCCTCCCTCTCTCTTTCTTAATATTATTTCTTTTTCAATTTATTTTATTACATCAAAATTTCACTCCAAAATTCTATAAATACCCCATTCTTTCACACATTCATTTTACATAACAAAACTCTACCAAAATTCTCTCTCAAAACCTCTCTCCAACAATCCCCTCTCAAAATACTCTCTACCATTTGCTGCTCTTCAAGAAAAATAATAAACACACTACCCATTCATCTCTTTTCAAATCCTCCATTAAAACTTAGGTAAAATCCTACTTATATCTCTTTATCATGTTCATACAACTAGCATGAGCTTAGTATATATTTCTTAAACTCATGAGAGTTAAAGAAGCAACAATATGTTTATGTTTTGTTTTTGTTCATGTTCATATTTTACATCATGTTATTATGTTGTTGTTATTATGTTATTATTATTTTTGCTCTAATCTAACTTCTATATAGTATTATGTATATAATGTATATATATTTCTTTAGAGCATATAAGCTCACTTGTTATTTATTTATTCATGCCTTGTAATTTATTTATTTACATGTTTCAAGTAATTTATTAAGACTAGTCTTTCTAGTCTTAGACTTGTCCATATCAAGTCAAAACGATTTTCTTTCTTTTCTTTTCTTTTTCTTTTTGGGACTAGTCTATTCTTAGTCTCAGGTTGCCTTGATGAAGCTAAGGCTTCCAATACATGATTGGGATACCTTGATGAAGTTAAGGTTCCAATGTTTGATCGTATTATTACGTTTATTTACTTATGAGTATTTCTTTCTATCTTATTATGTATTATCTTACTTTTTCACAACTACATAATCATATTCATACATGATTAGAATATTGTTTTCTTAAATAAAAATAAAAATGGGTTCTTTCTTAAACATAGAGAAGTAAACTAGATTTCTTAACAAAAGGAATTTTCAACAAAAGATCTAAGTTTTGTTTTTAATAAACTCTTTTTAAAAGATAAGCTAATCATAAATTCTATAAGAAGTATTAATGAAGATTCCTTCAAAATAATAAAAGGAACTCATTTCTTTTATAAATCGAAACTAAATACTCCATAAAGATAGAATTTTTAGCATTGAACTTAAGATTTTAACTCAACCATATCATTCATAAAACTTAAATAGGTTCACTATAGACTTTGAAAATCACATACTAAGAAAGTTTCTATAAAACTTAACTTTTATATATAGTTATTCTCTTTTTAAAAATTAAAATGAATTTTTTGCTAAGTTCTAATATTGAAAATTCTTTATTAGGAAAGTTTTTCTTATAAACTTATGTAAAAGAATTATTCCACCACTTGATAAATATTAAGAATAAAACAAGTTTTTCAAATCAAGGTAAAATCAACTCATTATTTTAGAAACCAACTTAGAAAAATAAAAATTTCCAGGAAAGTAAAGTTTCAAAGGTAAACTTATTTCCTAAAGAAGAAAAGAATATAAAAATGAGGAGAAAACATGCATTTAACACAACCCCACATATTTGACCACACCAACAACTTAAGAAAAATTTTGAAAAGCTTAATTGCAATCACTAGAAATATAGTTGGTAGATAACTTAAAGAACCAAATTTTTTGGAATTAATTTATTTGAAAAGTGAGAAAATCAAATTATAATAGGAAAAATTTACTCATAAAAACCCAAGTATATTTTAGTTTTCCTTCTAGCAATTCAAAAAGGAGAAATTATCAAAGTTTCATATTTTAAAACTCTTAAAGACAAATTATTTGTGAAATATCAATGCTGAGACAACACTATAAAAATCATGCATACGATGTGAGTATAAATATATGTTCAAAAGATTTTTCAACTATATAAATATCCATATATTTTGCTTGAAGATTTTCGAGTAAAAAAGAAGTTTGGAAAATCATATTTTGTGGACTATGAAATTAGTAACTAATCAGTACTGTAATAATTTGCAACCAAAATGCTTTTTTATGACAAAAATAACCTTAGAAATGGATAGATTTTTTCGAGTAGGTAGAAAACGGTATATTATATGCGAAATTCCGAGTTAAAATGAGCTAGTTATGGCCATTTTAGGTTGGATTTTCTCTTATCCGAATTTTGACGCAAATGCTAGAATAGAATTAGAAAGTTTAAGAAGAGATTTCATGAAATACCCATCTTGGGTATTTCTTTCGTTTAGGTAACGAAGTTTGGGAGGATCCATATTCAGAGGACCATTACGAGTAAAGAGTTTTTAGCAAGGATGGCCGAGTGAGTTTTTTCCTACCTTTTACGTACTTGTTTGTGCTTGTAGCTAGAGGCACTAGAAGTAGGGAAAGATGAAAATGAATTATGCATGATAATATTGGTTGAAAGAATGCTAAGCATACCAAGACATGAATTGTTGTTAATTAAATTGTGTTTTATTATTATTATGTTAGAGTGTGTGCAAATTCTATGATCACCTTTAAATTACTTTAATCATATATTATGAGTTATATTAATTCATTCATGCATATTAAGTAGTTAGTTTCATTTCATTTTCTATTATACTCGACGGGACAAGAGTATAGTAGTAGGGTTTGTAGGAGCCATAAGTCTGCAAGATGGGCGAATATGAGCAAAAAAGAACTATTTCAGGATGGCGAGTAGGAGCTAGAAATAAACTACATAAGTTAGATTTCAAAGATGTGTTTTAAAGAGCTTGAAACACCTAACCTCTAAATGGAAGGTAAATTCATTCAAAACATATGATTTCCAGTATATCATATATTACTTGTTCACTTGCTTGATGCATTCATATGCTTGTTTAATAACTTGTTGAATATTATCAATACGAGTACGTGAATTAGAAATATTCTCACTAAACTAGTTATGCTTATACTCCGATAAATTTTTGTTGTATTAGGACCAATATCTCTTACACCCGAGGACTTCATATACTCGAGTGGGATTATGTTTTCGAGAGCTTCTGGAAATCCTTTGAAGATCTTAAGCTAAATATCCTTTAATATCTTTTGGTATTAGTATTGTTTCCTTGTGTGGAAGACTAAGCTGATATTATGATTGTTTGGAGATTTATAAGGGAAAGCCCCTAAGATGATGTAAGGATTATTCTCTTAATGTTAAATTAGATGGTTATCTAGATTTCTTGTATGTTGCATTTACTATCTCGAACTACACATCTTACCGGTGTCTCCTATTGTTGTAATAGACGTCTTACATATGGTGTTGAAGCTTCTGCATGATTTCGAGAAGTCATTCTTAAGTTTTAATACTATATGTGGCGGACTGCCATGTCTAAGGTACTCTTTGGGGCGTGACAAGTTCCACCATCAATTGTAAACCCTCAAATTTTTGGAATTAGTTTAGCTTAAACCCAAATTTGGAAGTCAACCAGAACCCTAAAGTCAACAAAACTCTAGTTAGACATAATAACTTAAGTCTAGCAATCCCGAATAAGCAACTCTAAGAAAGTAAGTAAGAGTTAGTATATAGAATAGTGCGTAATTACCTAAGGAAGCTTAAAAGATCAGATTAGTAAAACCGTGAATTGTTTTGAACCCGATCGAACACAGTTCTTGAAAAACGTATCCTGAGGCTCGGAATAGTAAAAATATTCTGAATATACGGTTAGACTCGTAAAAATATAAGGTTTTCAAAAATATCAATTTTATAATTCTTCGGTAACTAAAAATATAAGTTATTGCAATTATATGCGTATTTTCTTACTATCGGTATTTAAATTGTTAAGTCTACTTTACATTACACTATTTATTACTATTCTACAGTATTCTTTCCTCTATACTTTTTCTTACACCTACTCTTACAAACACCTTAACCTATAACCTTTACTTTTTACCTGTCCCATAACTTTATTTCACATCTACCTTAAATATTACATTTATTTAACAAAAATACAAAATAAAAATCTCTCTCTCCCTCTATCTCACTATGGTCCCCCTACCCCACCCCCCCAACATAACCCTCTCAATTTTGTTTTATTTTTCTTTTATTTTAATCACTCAAAAATCATTCCACATTTCCTATAAATACCTCCCTCCTTTTTCACTTCTTTCATACAATTACTATACACAAATTCTCCTCTTAAAACTCTCTCCAAATATCCTCCCAAAAACTCTCTCCAAATAATCCCAAAACCAATTTCTACCTACACAAAACTCATAACCACATAACACTCCAAAAATCTTCTTTAGGTAAACTTTTCTTATTATTTTCTTCTCCTCATGTCATGTAACTTTACATGACCATGGTGTGAGTTTCCAAAAACTAAATGTTATGGAAGCTACACTATGTTTATGTATTGTTCTTGTTCATGAAAATCCATTTATGTATATATTGTTTTATTTTGTTCATGTTATTATTATGTCTAAGTATTATTATGTATCTATATACATACATATTCTTTAGAGCATATAAGCTCGCTTGCAATTTATTTAATTTCATGCAAAGCAATTTATTTATTTCTTTCTTTGCAATTTATTTAATTCTTGCTATTTTAAGACTAGTCTCTAGTCTTAGACTTGTCCTCATCAAGTCAAAACAAATTTTTCTTTCTTTCATTTTATTTTTCTTTTGAGACTAGTCTACTTCTTAGTCCCGAGAGCCTTAAAGAAGCTAAGACACCCAATACTTGACTTATTTATTATTTATGTTATTTTTGCTTGCTATTATTTCTCATAAATCATGCCATTAAGATTGCTGTCCAAAATTTTCAAGTTCTAAAAATAATTGATAAAAAGGAGATTTTATCACTTAGAAATAAGTTTATATGAAATATAAAATCTATGGTTTAACAAAAATAAAGTCATTCCTTTCCAAGTTATAAGAGGAACTCACTACGAATTTTAGAAACCACTTTTGTTGTGAAAAGCTTTTAAATCATTTCTATATTACTTTGTTTTTCAAAAAAGAAAAAGAAAATAATTTTTGATACAAAAAATGATTTCTATGAGAACATAATATAAAGGAAACCTTATGAGAAAAGAATGAGAATTTTCAAATTAAGATCTTTTCAAACAAATGGTCAAGGAAAATTGTATAGAAAATAAATAGGAAAAATAGCACTAATGTAGAGAATGTAGAAAAGAAGAAAATTACTTTTCAAAAAGTCATCTAGGAAAAAAATAAATAAGTTAAACATAAAGTAATTCTTTGAAAATAAAAGAATCAAAGTATTCATTTCAAAAGATTTACGAAATGAATTTCTTGTAAATAATAGATTACTAAACCCCCAAATTGTCATTGTTTTACTTAAGAAACATGGATGAACAACAAACACTTGAGAATGAATAAATATGAGCTAAGTAGATATAAAAAGAGGATTTTTCAACTATATAGATAACTAAGTATTTATCAAACAAATCTTGAATGATTTAAAATTTGAAGCAAAATTGTTTTTGAGATAGAAAATTTGTGGTGAATTTGATCACCATTGTTTTGGGGCCTAAATTGTTTAGTTTGATGAAAATAGTTTTAGAAATGGATAGATCTTTTCGAGTAGGCAGAAATCGGTATATTATAAACGCAATTCCGAGTTAAAATGACCAAGTATGGCCATTTTAAATTGGAATTCTCCTTTATACGAACTTTAACGTTCTTATGACATTGTTTTGTCAAAATTCAAGAATATCATCAAGAAATACTCATTTTGGGTATTTTCTTTGACTAGGTGATTCCGAGGAAGAATACCTGTACCTCGAGGACTATTTCGATTAAGAGGATTGTGTGAGCGACTCACCCGTGTAGAAGAATAGTCAACATGACATCGTGAGTTTATTTCCTTAAAATGCTTTCCTTACTTGTGCTTGTAATTTAGTTGCATTAGAATTAGGAAAAGACAAATGGATATATATGTAAAATAATTCTTTGAAAGAATCCTAAGAATATCGAGGCCGAAATTGATTTAATGTTTGTTTTAGTCTAACACTTGATTTGTATGAGATTCTTTGATCACCTTAAATCTGATAATAATAATATTATGATATCATAAATAAATGGATTCATGCATACCATGAAGTGAGTCACATTGCATTGGGTTATTATCCTTGGGTAAGAAGGATTGTAGCTCAGGTTGAAAGTAACACTTGGCGGAGTGATCGAAAGCGATTGCTTGGCGACATGAAGGAAATGGTTGGCAGAAGATCCGAAAGCAAGGCTCAATTCAAGTAGACTTCATATGCTTGGCGATATTGATCGAAAGCATAAATATTTTTAACTAAAACTACTTGTTTTGAGGTTACGTATCACCAAACCCCGAATGGAGGGCGTAAATCATTCAACATATAGTTCCCGTAAAACTATTTGCTTGTTTGCCCACATGTATGTTGCATTCTTTGATTGCTTAAACAATGTTGAATTTTTGTTACAAGAAGTTATTTGTGGAAAGTTCTCACTAAGCTTGTTAGTTATACCCCTATGAATTTTTGCAATTCACATATTTGTGGTTGAGGCCATGTAGACCTTGCAGCAGGTATTTTCCTTTTAGTTAAGGAATTTCAAGATAAAGTTAGTGTTTGATGAGTTGTAGTAATATCTTGTAATAGATTTGTAAATAAGGGAAATGTCCCTAAGCTTTGTAAGATCATTGTTATGAATAAATGAATATTATGAATCCTCTTTTCTTAATCTGTTGTTATATCTTCTTAAGCTTCATAATTCCATGTATGGTCCTCTAAATTTGTGAAAAGCATGCCTTACACTAAATATCAAGCTTTTGGAGGGGCTAAGGTGTATACTTAAGCTTTAATATTGAGTGTGGCAGACTGTTACGTTTAGGGTCCCTTGGGGCGTGACATCGATGCTAATGCCATTAATTGGATAGATTCAAATTGTTGTGCTGAAATATCAATTAAAATGCCATTATTTTTTCTATTATTAAATAAGATATCAAAAGAGGAATATCATCATACATGCATGTGATCGCCGTAGGAGTCTAATACAGTTATAAAAGAATAAAAAAAAGAGGGTTAGGTTAAAAGTTTCAACTTATGTACTACGTGGACAATTTTGACCCCATGTAATTCGTGAGTAAAGTGGGCTAACTCGCTTGCGGGTAAGGTTGGATCACAAGCATAAAATTATTTATTTATTTATTTTTAAATATGAGTAAACTTATGAAATTTTTTTTTTTCAAAAAAAATGCTAGAAATAGTAAATAACTATATGTAAATATGCATTAAAAATTAACCAAATTAAAAGAATAAGAAAGTAAAAATAATGTTAAATAATAATTTTTTTTTATTTTTAATGTGTATTTATAATCTTTATCAAATTTTATCCCATATATTGAATAATTTCTTTTTTTTAGTTTTGATTGAAAACAACATTTTATATTTAGTATGATTATTATTATGTTAAAAGTTTGCAGAAAGAAAAAAGAAAAAAATTTAGTAGATTGGTTAGCACAATGGCAATACATATAGGAAAGGAAGGCCAAAATTTTTTCTCACTTTATAATGAGGCAAAGTGGACTAGATGCTAATCATGAGCTAAAGGAAGATGATAGATGGGTCTATCTTAGTTCGCTTGTACAACCTCCACGCAAGTGATTGGATTAGATATATGTCGTTGGGCTTGAACGAGCTCCAATACTCTGAACAGGAAAAGATACATATGTAATGGTGATGGTGGACCACTGATGGAGAAAATATGCTGATTTTTTCATTAATTAATTCATCATTATTTTTTATTAATGTTCGCAACAATCTCATGATGATGAATTAAATGGCACTTTTTGATGGACCGTACTAGTTTCCAAAACAGAAGACATATAATTCCCAATCGTAACCCCGTACTCTTAACATTAAGCAAAAATAGAATAGCTACCGCTAAAAAATCTTCCATCTAAACTATTGTTAAAACCTCCTTAATCTTTCCAACTGTCACTATCCTTAGTTAGTCTGCACTCTCCATTACCACCATCTTCTCTTTCAATTTCTCAATTGCATCCTCCAATTCTAATTCCTCATCATCAACCACAATCAAAGCTCTCCTTAGCAAGCTTAATAGATCGAGCAACATCACGCTCTCTTGTGAGCTTGCCATAGCCTCCACCGGCTGCCTTTTACTTATCTTGGTATCCACTTGCAATCTCTTTGTGACAACCCAACCCCAGTATCGTTGGGCTTAGCGGCATCGCATACTACTCAGGTGTTGTTTCATATAGATAGGGCATTTACTATAGTTACAGCTTACGAGAGTCGAACTCCTGACCTATGCTTTTGTTTGCCATGAAGGCAACGCCTCTCACTTATTGAGCTAAATGCCCTACCTGTGCAGAACAATACCTGAGTAATATACGATGCCGATGCCTTTTTATGTGATGACCCACCCCCAGTACCATCTGGCTTAGCGGCATCACACACTACTCAAGTATTGTCCTCATAGGCATAGGAACATCCTTGCTGCAATGTACACGGATCGAACCCATGACCTAAGCTTTTTGCTTGCCTCAAAGGAAACACCTTTCACTGGTTGACAAAGAAAAGGCATAGGTCAAGGGTTCAACTCTCGTAAGTTGCAGCTAGAGTGAATGCCTTGCTTATGCGAAACAATACCTAAGTAGTGTGCGATGACGCTAAGCCCGACAGTACTAGCTATGGGTCATCACATAAAAAGGCATAGCTTAACTGGTGAAAGGGGTTACTTTTGAGGCAAGCAAAAGGCTTATCTCATGGGTTTGATCCACATATATTGCAACGAGGATGTGCCTATGCCTAGGAGAACAATACTTGAGTAGTATGCGATGCCACTAAGCCCGACGGTACTGAGGGTGGGTTGTCATACTCTCCAAGTGTGTTGCCTTCTCCGTCGTGATCATAGACCATGGTAAAGACGAAGCAGAAGAGGATTGTTGGCCTGAAGTCGGCAATCTAGAGGAAGAGACACTTGAAGGGAGTGAGCCATGGGGAAGAAAAGACGAAGAAGATGTCTTATCTAGTGGTAATGAGTTTCTAGGTAAAATAGGTTTGGTAGTAAGAGGGGAACTGGTCAATTAAGGTTGTTTGGTGGGTTTGATTTTGTGGACAAGAGTTCAAAAGTTTTTGGAAGAGGAAATCCTAGTGTGAGAACCAGTCAGTGTAGAAAGTTGTGAAATGGTTGGGTGAGTTACATGAATTCGTGTTGTGAATTTACCATTGTTGTTGTACCAAAAAGCAAATTATTGGTATAATCATATTGGATCCATTTTAATTAGTGGTGGTGGCGGCAACACTGATGGCGGAAGTGGTGAATTTTCATTTTTTATTTTTTTAGATTTTTGTCTAAATACTTTTTATAATGACACGTTAGCACTGAATTAATTTAATTCTTTTATTTTATATGCTGGCTTAGTTTTGGAGGGGGTATGGGTGTTGACTTTTAAATAAGTTAGGGGTCCATGTAATTTTCAAAGTATTCAGGGTAGGTCCACGCAATTTACCTATTATATTTTAATGATTTCCAACTTTCTATTATTACAATCAATAATTTAATTAATTTGATTTTAATCTTATAAAATTTAATATCAATCTAATCTCATTCAAGAAAGTTGCAATTAGTTTAGCATTTAATTGGATTGCAAAGTGATTTGATACTTACATGCACATTCCTACATATCTCATAGTTGTAGTCCGACACATGTGCCTATGTGTATACCAATCTTATTAAGATTAATTAACATGCATACATACATATTCATAAAAATATACATGCATCAAGAATTTGTTTTCATTATTTATTATATAACTAATTTGTACTGTAATTAATTAAATCACATTAAAATATGACCAGATTACATTCCCAACTCATTCACACATGTGTGCACAACTCCTCAAAATAGATTTAATTCACTTTAATATATATATATATATATCATTCTTAGAATTATATATGTATATTTGATGTATTTGTCACGCCCCAAACGGTATCCTAAACGTGGCAGTCTGCCACATACGGTATTAAAACTTAAGAATGACTTCCCAAAGTCATACGAAAGTTTTTAACACCATATATAAGGCGTCTATCATAAAATAGGAGACACCAGTGGGATGTATAGTTCGAGATAGTAAATATAGCATGCAAGAATCTAAATAATCATCCAATTTATCATTAAGAGAATATAATCTTTACATCATCTTAGGGGTTTCCCCCCTATAATTCTCTAAACAATCATAATATCAACTTAATCTTTCACACAACAAAATAATACTAACACCAAAATACATTAAAGGATATTTAACCTAAGATCTTCAAAAGAATCCCGGAAGCTTTTCTAAAACATCATCCCACTTGAGTATATGAAGTCTTCAGGCATAAAAGATATAGTCCTGTTACAACAAAGGTCTATCGGAGTATAAGCATAACTAGCTTAGTGAGAATATTCTTGAATCAACGTACTTGTATAAATAACTTTCAAACAAGTTATTAAACAAGCATATGAATGCATCAAGCAAGTGATCAAGCAATACATATGATCTACCGAAAATCATATGTTTGAATGGATTTACCCCTCCATTCAGGGTTAGGTGTTCCAGGCTCTTTAAAACCCATCTTTAAATCCAACTCATGTAGTTTGTTTCAGGCATCTACTTGCCCATCTCAAAATAGTTCTTTCAGGCTCCTAATCGCCTATCTTAAAATAGTTCTTTTAGGCTCCTAATCGCCTATCTTGTAGATTTCTGGCTAATGCACACCTGGCTACTATACTCTTGTCCCATCGAGAATAGCAGCTCATGCAATGAAACTAACTACGTGATATGCATGATTCAATTAATATAATTCATAGAATATGATTAGAGTAATTTGAAGGTGATCACAAAATTTGCACACACTCCAATAGAATAATAGTAAAACATAAGTTAATTAACAACGATTCATGCCTCTGTATGCTTAACATTCTTTCAGCCAATATTATCATACATAATTCATTTTCATCTTTTCCTACTTCTAGTGCCTCTAGCTACAAGCACAACCAAGTATGTAAAAGGTAGGAAATAAACTCACTTGGCCATGAGGATCTATCTTCCTTATGGATGAGTCGATAGATAAATCCACTAATTAAAATAATCCTCCGGGTATGAATACTCCTCCTCGGGATCACCTAATCAAGAAGAATATCCATAATGAGTATTTCTTATTGATTCTATGGTACTTATCAAAATCTATGTCATAAGATTGTTAAAATTCGTATAGAAGGTAATTCCAATTTAAAATGGCCATAACTTGGTCATTTTAACTCGGAATTGTGCAAATAATATACCGTTTTCTACCTACTCAAAAAGATCTATCCATTTCTAAGGTTATTTTTATCATAAAAAGCCATTTGGGTTGGAAAATGCTACGGTACAGAATAGTTACGAATTTATAGTTCGCAAAAATATGGTTTTTTCCAAACTTCACTTTATTCAAAATCCTTAAGCAAAATATATGGATATATATATATATATATATATATATAGTTGAAAAATCCTTTGAACATATATTTATACTCATATTGTATGCATGATTTTTGTAGTGTTGTCTCAATATTGATATTTCATAAACAATTTGTCTTTGATGGTTTTAAAAGATAAAACTTTTGAGAATTTCTCCTTTTTTATTTGTTTAGAAAAGTATATTTGAGTGGTTATGAGTAAATGTTTTCCTATTATAATTTTATTTTCTCACTTTTCAAAAGTAAATTCATTTTAAAAAATTTGATTCTTTAAGTTATCTACTAACTTTATTTCTAGTGATTGAAAAATAAGTTTTTTAAAATATCATTTAAGTTTTTGATGTGGTCAAATATTTGAAGTTATGTTAAATGTATGTTTTCCTTTTATTTTTATATCATTTATCTTCTTTAGAAAATAGATATACCTTTAAAACTTTACTTTCTTGGTAAATTTTATTTTTCTAAGTTGGTTTTCAAAATAGTGAGTTGACTTTATCTCGGTTTGAAAAACTTGTTTTATTCTTAATATTTGTTAAATAGTAGAATAATTTTCTTAGACAAGTTTATAAGAAAAGTTTTCTTAATAAAGAATTGCTAACATTGTAACTTAGCAAAATTTCATTTTAAATTTTGAAAAGAGAATAACAACATATAAAAATTAAGTTTTGAAGAGGCTTTCTTAGTAGGTGATTTTCAAAGTCTATAATGAACCTACTTAAGTGTTATAAAAGATATGGTTGAGTTAAAATCCTTCAATGCTTAAAATTCTTTCTTTTTGAAGTACTAAGTTTCGATTTTTAAAAGAAATGAGTTCCTTTAATTATTTTGAAGAAATCTACATTAGTAATTCTTCTAGAATTTGTGTTTAGCTTATCATTTGAAAAGAATTAAAAAGAAAAAATAGATCTTTTTATTGAAAATTCCTTTTGTGAAGAAATCTTAGTTTACTTTTCTTTATTTAAGAAAGAACTCATTTTTATTTTTATTTAAGACAACAACATTCTTAATCATGCATGAATATGTAGCAATATAAAAGTAAAGATAATACATAATAAGATAGAAAGAAATACTTGTAAGTAAATAAACATAATAAAATAGTCAAGCATTGGGAACCTTAGCTTCATCAAGGTATCCCGATCATGTATTGGGAGCCTTAGCTTCATCAAAGCTACCTGGGATTAAGAATAGACTAGTCCCAAAAGAGAAGAGAAGAAAAGAAAATAAAAGAAAAGAGAAGAAAGAAAATTATTTTAACTTGATATGGACAAGTCTAAGACTAGAAAGACTAGTTTTAATAAATTGCATAAAACAAGGAAATAAATAAATTGCAAGACATAAAAATAAATAAATAACAAAAAAGCTTATATGCTCTAAATAAATATATATACATAGTATACATAATATTATATAAGTTAGATTAGAGCAAAAATAATAACAATAAAATAATAACATAATGTGAAATATGAACATGAACAAAAATAAAACATGAACATATTGTTGCTTCTTTAACTCATATGAGCCTAAGAAACATACACTAAGCTCATGCTAAGTTGTATGAATATGATGAAGAAATTTAAGTAGGATTTTACCTAAGGTTTAATGGAAGGTTTGAAAAGAAATGAATGGGTTTTGTGTTTGTTATTTTCTTCTTGAAGTTGTAGGGAATGGTAGAGAGTATTTTGATATTGGAGAGAGGTTTTGAGAGGGTATTTTAGTAAAGTTTTGTTTTGTAAAATGGATGTGTGAAAGAATGAAGGAGGAATGGGGTATTTATAGAATTTTTGGAGTGAATTATTGATGTAATAAAATAATTGAAAAAGAAAAATAAATGAGAGGGAGAGAGAGGGAACTAGCGCCGGCCATGAGGGAAGGAAAGAGAGAGTGAGTTGATTTGTTTGTATTTTGTAAGAAAATAATTAATATGTAAGATATAATTTGATATAAGATGTATTGGAAATGTAAAAGTGTAAGAAAATAGATATGTAGATAGTAAGAAATAGGTGTAAGAAAAAGCAGAGATAGTGAAATAGTAATGAATAGTAGGAATAATACTATGAATAGTAGATTAGACATATAAAATACCGGTAGTAATAAAAATACGGGTAAACGAGCTATATCTATTATTTTTAGTTACCGAAAAATTGTAAAACTATTATTTTTGAAATCCTTGTTTAATTACGAGTCTTTTGGTGTTAATGAAATATTTTATTATTCCAAGCTCCGAGACATGCTTTTCGAGAACTGATCCCGTTTTGAGTTTGAAGGACACTCGAAATTCGTGAATCTGATATTTTTATGTTACCCTATATTATTACGAACTATTTTAAGCCATTAACTTAATTTCATTTTCTAGGGTTTGAGAACGCGGGATTGCTGAAGTTGAAATTGTTTGATTGTCTTGATCTTTTGTTGACTTTTGAAACTCCAGTTTGACTAGGGTTAGGGTTTAATCCAACTTTACCCCAGAAACTGAGGGGTTTATCTCCGGGGTTGGATAGGTGGATCTTCTCATGTTCGGGTTTTTGAATTAAAGGATTATTTGAACTTTCTATTTTTGTTTTTGGAGATTCTCTTATGAATTCCTATAATCGAATTTGTTTAAAGTTCGGTTTCAACTTGGGTCTAACTTTAGGGTTTCGATTTGGTATTCCAAAACCATTCTCGAAAAATTCAGGGACTTACAGTATTAATTTAACACAATTTCCCATAAAAAATTGAAAGAAATACATATATATATATTCCATAATTTTTGCCAACATCAAAATATCCATGTACATCAATTATTTCATTAATGACAACATATCAAATTGCATGTATAATGTCCCTTTTTTTGCATTATTTATATATATTTTTTATTATTATCAAATCAATTATCGTGTATATATATATATATATATATAGAGAGAGAGAGTTGGATTAGCACTGATTTTTATAACCTACCTATCTCATCATTTATCAAAGTAATGGTGCTTCTACGATCTCCTCAATGGGACTGTCCAATAAACTATTTAACCTCTAAAGTAAATAGAGCAATTAGAATATTAAATATTTTAGTGGTTCAATCACAGTTATATATATAGTGAGTAGTTGGATAGTAATGGGATAAGTCCCATCAAAATTAATGATGGGACCATAAAATTTCCTATCGAAGCAAATCAAGTCCATACATATATGTATGCATATACTGGCCACAAATCATAACGGACCTTCCTATGTTCATCACGTCAATTCAATTTGAACAATACCGATAAAATCCACTTATGTTCGGGATGACATATGATATAACTGTAATCAAATTAAATCTAATAATCAAATCATTACATAATATGTATGTCAACATCAAATTCACATCCAACATGAATACCCATTAATCAAACAAAATATACTTACTAGTTTGCAAATGACAAGCTTAATTTCTCAACTTCAAACTTGATTTTTGATCTTCAGATAATTCCTAAATATTCAATTGAAATAGAGATTAGATATGTATGAATTAGGTGATAGAATTTGTAGAAGTGTTGGGTATTCATTTACCTATTTTTGGTGCAAGATTGACTATGGAATGACTGAGTTTTTGAGCTTAATGTGAGTATGTGTCTATTTGTTCTAAAGCTGGAAGTATTGTTGCGGAATTAGGGGGTTTTTGGAGTTAATTCTCGATAGTTTGTGAAATAAACAAGAGGGTATGCACATGTCATGGGGTCTTTTTATGCCATGTCTCTAAGTAATAACCGTGGTTAAGAGGGCTTGGTTAGTTGTAATTAGTGTAGTTTAGAAGTGGGTTGGTCTTTAACTATTTAGCTAAGTTGTAAAAGAACTAAATTGAAAGTGTGGAAATTATTAGGTCAAGTCACATATGGTTGCATACAAATGACTTGTACACAAGTTGTAAAGTGCTAAGTTAGTGTTTGTTATGTTAAGGTTAATGTATTTTTATGCTAGATTTAAAAAAGTGTTAGGTTAGTATATTTATTCTAGGTACAACTTGACCTAACACTAACCCTAGAAAGTGGATTTCTTTGGAGCTAGATTGGTTAAAGTGGTGAGACATGGTTAAGAACAAATGACAAATGAGGAGTAGACAAGACCAGATATTTTGGTATGTTATTAAAGTAATAGCTATGATTAATTTATCACTTGTCTTATGAGAAAGAATATGGGTTTAGGCCTTTGATGGGTTTTGATCTATTGAATGGGTTGGGTTATACATATACAGGTTGGTATTTCATTTTAGGGGCTTGGATTTAATTAAAACATAAGCTTATATAATATGAATTGATATAGATTAAATGGTTAATTAATTTAGAAATACTCAATTTGATATATAGGAATAATTTGAGAGAAATTTTTTGGTATAAATTTAAGGTATTGAAATCTCTATTTCAATTAAATTCATTTACCAATCAATTATGCCAAGTTACCTAATTAATTAATATAGATTGTAGAATTTACTAAATTAAGTTTTGTGAGTTTGATTATTATTTTAAGTTTAAATTAAAGTTCATAGCTACCCATATTTTTACACTACTTAGCTTATACCTTCTTAAATTAACATAGTGAAATTCGAGATATCTCACTTATTATCATGTCCAGCTGTGTAAACAATGCTATAGTCATAACCAAGCAACTGAACTAAGTATTTCTATTGGTTTGGTGTTTGAATCACTTATGTCAACAATTCCTTTAAGCTACGATGGACAGTTTATATGACAAAATCTGCCTTTGGCAAATATTGTCTCTATTTTCGCGTAGCTTTTACTAATGCACGTAGTTTTTGAATGTACACTAATGCTTTCATCATGTAAATTGGGAACTTCTTACTAAAAAAGGCAATTGGTTTCTCCTCTCACAAAAGGACAACGTAATAGTTCCCCATGCATCTATTTTAATAACAAATTGCTTATGAAAGTTTGGTAATTGCTATAATGGTGTAGATCATAGTGTCTATTTCAACTTTAAAAGCAATTGTTTGCATCAATGAATTTGATTTTGCAATTTGTAGCTTGCCTCTAATATGTAACTTCAAGCAAAAAAAAAAAAAAAAAAATGAAACAACTAAGTGAAAGATGTAGAGAAGCCTTTTATTTGATTTGAAAGTGTCACAAATGCTATTTGATATTGATTCGTAGTGCCTTTTTCTTTACGCATGAAGAGTGCTGCTTGTAGATCATCATACTCTGATAGCCTAAATCTTGCCTCTAAAGATTTGAAAAAAGCTTCCTATGTTGACAACTAACTATTAATGTGCATCAACTGGAACCACTCGGATGCAACCCCCTCCATGGTGAGTGAAGATATGGTTAGCCTCTTTAATTCTTCAACTTTGTAAAAATTGAAGAATTCTTAAGTAGTAAATATCCACTTCTTAAAACAATCTCCTGACAATTTCAACAATTCTAGCTTAATATTTCTCACAAGATTATCATTTCTTGAATGCGATGATGACTCTCCCACATCTGAATTTGATCTTGATTGTTGAAATTGAGTATGATTGCATTGTTGCTCCAATTGTTCCATTCTTATAGATATTTCTTGTAGAATATTCTGAGAATGCTTCTTAAAGTTGTTGTTGCTTTTGAATAGCCAAAAACATATTTCTCATTAAACCATATCTGACACCATGGAAGAATGTGAATTTCTTATTTTCAGTGCCGTAAATGAATCGATGAGAGCTCTAAATTGTAAAGTAATGGGCTTAAAGAGTTACTTAAGCCTAGCTTACACTTTATTCACTACTATCCCAAACCTTAGCTACTAAAAACTCTCACTTTCACTTTTCTAAGCTAAGTAAACTCGCCTCTCTTTTCTTTCTTTCGTTTGTTTCTTTCTCTATCTCAAGGTTTCACTAATCTCTCCCACTCATGTGGATTTGTAAGCACTTTTCAAGCTATTTGAGTTGCCTCGAAACTCCTAATCTCTAAAAGATGCCAATATGTTTGTGATAATGAGATAATGCCCAATTCTTTTCATTATTTCTCATTTATAACATATCTTCTTAGGGTAAATATGATATTTTAGTTACATGTACTTAGAGATATCACTTTAATTTCTGTTAATTTGTTATAAGTTGTAACTATCACAACTACTAATTAATTTACACGCAGCTATTCTAACACTAAATTATCTAACCATCTTGGTTTGTCTCTCTGACGTTGTAATCTAAATATAACATTTTCTTAGTTAACTACCATAATGTAGGTGCTATAAACGAGATCGAAAAGTTTGTATGTAGCAAATCAATACTTTTAAAATTTAAGTAATTAATTGCATTAGTTAACAAAGTTCAAGTATCAATTATAACATTTGCCATATATATATATATATTTTATCTTTTAGTTTTCTTTTTTTTTTTCTTTTCATTCCAACTAGTACAACTATTAAGAGAGGGAATCAAACCTAGTCCATTTCGTTAGAAGACCAGTGTTTATACTATTAGGCTACAAAAGCCATGGCTAATTATCTATACTTTTAAAATCATCAATTTCATCAACTATTAAGTTTTTTTAAGCTTATCTGTATTAACTTTTAACTGTATGTAGAGTCATCTCTATCGAATTAACCTTTTTGACCAATTATAAACTGATCCATATAAAATGCGATTTTTTTTCCAATGGTAATTGCAGAAGAATTTATTAATAGTTAAGTAAACAAGTGCTCAATAGATTGATAAAGACCAAGTTTAACCTAACCCAAGTACATAGTTACATATATTCTTATTATAATCAACAATATTAAAGTTTGATTCCTAAAGAAGCCTTTAACAGACTGAGAACATAGTTAAAAATATCAAGAGGAAAGTTGCTAAAGAAAGAGAAGTCTTGATTCATTGTGGCTCAACTCTGCACTATATTAGGTGCAATCCTGTTTCCTTCTCTAGGTGTTAATAATAAAATTTGCTTTTGCTAAAGTTGTTTGCTTTTAAAAACATTAGTGGCTAAGTTAGGATCAACCAACCCATTGATCCTAACTTATTATTTTTTCTTAATCTTGGTCTCGTGGCAACTTTAAAAGTTTTAAAAACTAAGTTTTAGTTCCTAATTGAGAGTTTGTATCAAATAAGTTCAAGGTTTGACATAAATTGAATAAAAAAAGTTAATCGAAAATCGAAAACTTAGGCCCGATATGGCTCTCATCTATAATATTCCTACCTATATATAGGCAAAGAAAAATAAAGAATTCAATAGAATCTAAAACGAGTTTTAATTTAAATAAAATATAAGAATGCCAACACCTAATATGATAAAATAAATGAATCTAAATATCTTGCATTGATGTTGAGATGATCCAAACACCAATTTTAAGGGATTGAAATCATTTAAAGTCATTTAAAGCCAAACAAAGTCAAATAAAGGCTAAAGCAATCAATTTTTTTGAAACTATCAATTTTTCGTCCAATCTGGGAACTTAAATTTTTGAAAATTCAAAAACAATTTTAAAATAATAAAATGAAGTAATTTAGAGTTTGAATTTAGTTGATAAATTGCAAGGAAACCAACAAAGTAGTGAAATTAATTAAAAATTATAGATAGGAAATCATGAGCCCTAAAAATTATGTCACAGAGGACATTCTAAGCAAAAGGCAAAAGAAACCCTAGCCCCTTTACCCTAATTTCTTTTTTGCTATTATTCTTCATTTATTCTTTAAAACACTCTGAAAGAAAACTTACTGGGTAAGACCTTAACCCATAAACCTTAATACTTTAGTAAGCTTTAATTAGCTAGATAATATAAGATTAAGCTATTTCCTCTTATTTTTCTTAATAAAAAATGAAGAAGACATAATCATCTCAAGCGGATATTAGAGTTAATATTTTTTCAAGGACAAAGAGGTGTACATTAAGTAATTAGCAAAGTAAAATTAAGATATTTTTTAAGTTTTTATGGGGGTTTGGTAACTCTAGTAAAATGTATTAGGTTGAAATTTGGAAGAAATCATCTCCACTTTTCTTTGTAAAGTGACGTAAGCTAGGAAGGAGGGGAAAGGAAATTAATAATAATAATTTTTTAAAAATAACAAAAGTGCCATTGGGACAGAAATAATTTCAAATTTAGACAAGTTAAACACGTCTCTTGAAGATACGAGTTTGATAAGATTATATTAATCTCCTTTCTTCAAGAGACAATTTTGGTCATGACTAAACCAAAAAAAAAAAAAAAAAATAATAAGAAAGAAATAGAAATAAATATGAAATAAAAAGTAGAGAAATTTTTTTAAAAAGTAAATTGTAAAGACCCGACATATATTATATTAAAATATGACATGTTAAGTTCCTAAGCATGTATAATATATGGATATATTACACATAAAGTTATCTGGAAAAGGTGTGTTTATGTGAATTGCTTGTTTAACCAATTTAAATACATAACTTTAACAAAAACTATTCATTAAGGAGTAGATACTTTAATATAACAACATATGGATACCAATAACTTGGTATCTCAAAATTTACAAACCATAGATTACATGCTATATAAGGAAAAGTAAATACTTTCTATTACAACTTAGGCTTATAAACAAGCCATGTCTATACTATTACACTTTTAAACAAAACAAAATTTGAGTTGGTCTCTTTTGCCAAGAAAACAACAAGATCAATCCAGGAGTCCTAGTCATCACACTCATCCAAAAAGTCCTCAAAGTCCATCCCATAGCTTAAGAAATCATAAAACTCGTTATCTTTGATACCTGAAAGAGAAAAAGTGAGCCAGAGGCTCAGTACACAGTAATAAAAACAAATACGATGTGGCACACACTCCTGAACTAATGTAAGGCAAATCATAAATTATTTCTCTTTAATTAAGTCAACAATACAAGACTGGAGTATTCAAACTCTGAATTCAATCCTGAGTAACTCCAGTTGCTCAGGGGGTTGATATAAGCAGTTCGAATATTAATATCTCTATTATATCCTCATAAAGAAAATATAATTTCATCTAGGGTTTACAGCTGTTATCAACTTTACTTAACTTAATTAATAATATCACCTAGTTTAATCGTCCCCATAAATATGAATGAAATCATATTATATCCTTTTAAAAATAAGAAAATGTTACAACGATACGATACCCCCTTCCCCAATCAATTACCCACCGAGCCACTAAGAAAGGTCATTGCGTCATGAGTAAGTAGCCTAAGCGCCCAGACTACCATGTTAACCTCATTAATAGGTTTACCGCTTCCTAGACCAGATTCAACGGCATAAAGCACAACTAATTTCAAACAATATCTAATTCCTCTTTGATTAGAGTTGGTTTAGAAATATCTAATCTTAACAATCAACAATTACATTACTGCATACCTTGATAATTAGGTTTATCAAGCAAAAGTCCACTATTCAAACTCAGTTGAGTATGAGAATCGGTTAAAGAAATTATTCCACATAAAACATGGTTAATTCGCAATCATATTCCAATTCATAATCACTTACACAATATATATCACGTTTCAAACAAATACATATATTAAATATCACTATTTCTCAGTTGAATATAATCATAATTAGTTTCTAAATATTTAACATTCATTAATCTTAAATCAACACATATAATAACATAACTTAGTATTAATACTCGCAATAGGTTCATATAAGCTTTACAATTAATCACAAATTAAGAACCAATTAAGGAAAACCATATAAAGTAATAAAAGTATTTCAAAAAAAAATATTATTATTATTATTTTCAATTTGAACGTACATTGGTTCAACGTCGACAGTGCAGGAGGAGAAGGCTGGCGGCATACATCTTAGGTCGGCGGTATAGAAATGCAGACAGACTTAAGAAGAAACTAGTAAGCAAAATACCTCTTCCTACAGACCATTTGGACCCATCATAAACACATAAAAAGCTCTAGAACGTACAACACCCTTTCCCACATGTTGTTTGGGAGCCGTTTGGACCATAAATGAAATACCCTAAACCTTTACATATATTAGAAATTAGGTTTAGATAGATTTGAATGAATTAAATTAATCATAGGATATAAATAGACAACTTGACAAAGTTAGATGAGTAATTAATTAAATGAAATTTGAGATTTTGATTCCAAATCTCCTAAACATGTTTCTAAATTGTTTAGAGGATTTCAAAACTCTTGATTCTTAGCCTAAATACTAATTCCTAAATCTTAGAAAAATTTGAGTTCATTTGCTTGTATAAAAATATCAGTTCTTAAACTTGAACTCAAATTAAATATCTTTTATCCAAAATAAATTCCTAAATTAAGTTCTTATTTTAAGTTCTTAATTTCTAATCTATCAGTTCTAAAATTATCTTTGAAATATTTCTAGAACTATAGATATTGAGCTGATAGTTCTAAAACTATACCTAAATTCTAAAATATCCTAAGTTTTATAATTATCCTTTCTCTTTTAATTCTTCCTCTGCCTCTCTCTCTTCTTCTTATTTCTTCTGTTCCTTTCTTTCTCTTTGCTTTCTTTCTTTCTTTGATCTCTCCTTCTCAATCTCAAATTCAAGACAAGATCAAGAAGAGAAATTAAAGCTAAGGAAGAAGATAGAAAAGAGGAATCAAAGCTAGAATAGTGGAAAGAAGTTCCTTTATGCATGTGTCTCAAAAGCTAAGTTTTCTATCTTGAGTTAAATATTTCTTAATTGTTGTTTACAAGCTTATAATTGATATATGGATGTTAGAAATGGGTTGAGAGTGTTGTTTATTTATGTATTTGTTGATATATGCTTGTTGGATGGTTGGTATGTGAAGAGGAGGATGATGCATAGTGGAAGTTGGGATTTGATGAAGTTTGGATTGGTTTGATATTGTTGCATGAATTTTGAAGTGTTAAAAGTTGTTATAGGTGTTTAATTGATGTTAGAATTGATATAGGAAGCTTAGTAGATGATTTGAAGAAGTTTTGATAAGAGTAAAGTATAAAAAACATGTTTTTGCAAAGCTATTCTGTCTTCAACACCCCTGGCGTTGAGCCTGGTGTTGAAGTGAACAGAATACCATTTCCTTAACGCTACTAGTGTTGAATCTCTACATTACAGGCGTTGAAATTTACGCCGCCGGTGTAGAAGTGCCGACGTTCGTTTTATAATATTGCTTTGTTTCACAGCTTGATCGCATTTTGACCATAACTTTTTCATATGACCTCCGATTAAGGTGATTCAAGTTGCTATAGAAATCTTAAAAAGAGATATACAACTTTTATGTTTTAAGTTTTTAAAAATTCGAAACGTATCAATGCTTAAATTTTGGTTCTTTCCAGCTATTGTGTTTTCCTAAACAAATCAAAACTTGTTTTTGATTTCTAAATGTTTATTGTAAAATGTAAATGGATCTTTTTGATCTAAAATGAGATAGATTAATGATATTTGATGTGTAATGATGATTGAAGGATATACTGAAGTATGATTTAAGTATATTTGTTGAATCAACTAATAATTGAATTTCCATGAGTATTAAACTAAAAGTAGTTATGTTGTATATATGATTTCCATTGCTTGATTTATGATATTGTGATGACTTAGTGAAACTAAATGATCTTAGTAAGTATATAAATGATGATTTATGTATTTATATGAATTTAATTTGAATTTTCTTTATGCTATGTTTAAGATTTAGTATGTTTTAAGTTGTGTTTTTCTTCAATTGTTTTCCTTGTTTATCATTTGTTATTATGATTAGCCATTGGACTTAAGTGAACTTGCTAAGCATGTTAGTGTTAAGTTAAGCTTATGTATGAATTATATTTGAATTTTATGAGTGTTGTGCTTAATGTTTAAAGCTAGGTATTTGTATACATGATTTGAAGTTATAGGTGATGATTTTAAAAGTTAATATAATATTGTTAGATGAATACTTGTTAAGTTATACCTTTATGTAAGTAATATTTGAAATCCTTAAATGTTGAGTTTAAAGTTAGTTATAAAATGAACTTAGCTAACAAAATTAAGTTCAACTTGATTAAATAGAGTTGAATGAGTTAAAATGAATTAGATTGAGTTAGTTTAACCATCTTTGACTTAGTTTTTGAATTAAATGATTAAGGTTAATTAATTTGGCTAAGTTTAAGTTGATGTGAGCTTAAGTTGACATAGATCCTACATGTATAATGAATTATTAATGAATCTAAGTTCAACTTGACTAAATGAGCTTGAATTAGCTAAAAGGAATTAGATTACTTAAGTTTAATCAACTTGAACTAGTTTTAGATTAAATGATTAATTCTAAACAATTTGGCTAAGGTTAAGCTAAAATGGGTTAATAACTAATAATTAGCTTAGATGAATAAATTAGGATGATCTTTGAATAACATGAGCAATAAGTTGTTTCAAATGTTTATTTACTTCGAATATGAATGCTTTTATGTATGAATGCTTTATATATGTTATGTTTAGTGATAAGAAATTATAATTAAAGTGAAAAGAATTACTTTGACAGACAGAGGAGAACTATCCATATTTTGGTGGGGCGATATTCGCAGCCATAGTAGGGTTCCACATTAGTATTTGATCAAATAGAGTGTAATAAAAGTTTGATATAAGTTCTTTTATGAATTTGATATAAGTGGATGTTAGTTTAATTTCTTATATGAGTTCTTTCCTGAAACAGTGATGGATATCTGACATATCTTATGAGGCGGTTTCTGATCTATCTTCTGAGATAGCTTCTACCTCTGTTTGTAAATCATATTCAAGGTACGTAGTAACTTGCATGATGATTGATAGGATAGTCATCCTAAATGGATTAAGAACTTAAAGACGGCTTAATAATTGATGAGTGTTGGTTATGCTTTACATCGTTGAATCTGGATCCGGGGAGCGACAGCCTTGTCATGATGCAATGGCACGGTAGTTTAGGCACTTAACCCAATCTTTTGTCATGATGCAATGACTCAAATCCATGATGTAATGGTTCGTCATGATGCAATGGTGGTTTATCTTAATGGCTAAGTGGATAGCTAATGGGGTTAACTATATTGGTGTATTCTCTACTTAGGCTTGGGAGGAAATAATGTTTTAGTTCACGGGTAAGAGACCGTTGAACTAATTGATGTTATAGACCGGGATAAGTGGAGTGTATAAAGGAGTGTAAACCCTAGATGGCGCTATTAATATTCTTTATTGGTTAGATATAGGAGATATAGAGATCCGGTCTACCTATATCAACCCTCTGAGCAGCTGTTGTTACTCAGGACCCTGAGATTCCCATTGGCTTGTTTTGAAGTGTGAGTGCTCCATTGTTGATTTGTTTATTTTAATGGAAAGATAATAACTTGTGGATTGATGCATTGCATTTAGTTAAGCTCACGTACCACTTCGTGTGTGATTGCGTTATTGTGTACTAGGCTTCGGCTTATTCTTGTTGTTGTTATTCTTTTTACAGGTTTTGTTGTTGATAAAGATGATGTTGATGAAGTTGATGATGATGAGTTCTTGATGATGTTGTCTCGGGTTTTTAGGTGCTTCTGTTGACTCGGGAAGGATTGTGGATAAGTGATGTGGGTTAGGAGCGTTGAGTAGTTTAGTTTTTTTATTTCTTCTTTTGTTTGTTTTATAGAGACTGGATTTATTTATATATTGTATTTTCTTTTAAGGGCTTGTTAATGCCCAAATGTTAGTAAATAATTATCTACCCCTAAGAGTAAATCATAAAGTATTTTTATAAATTTAGTTTCTTAAAAAACTAGTTTGCTCTATAGGGAGTAGAAGTTTATAAGTCGTTTTATAAAATTTGATTTTCCGCTGCCAAGTCCATTTATTTAAAAATCTAACTAAATGATTTCTTAGATTAAAATTGGTTTAGCAACGTTCAACATAAACACATTCTTTAAAGACAACCTTACGTATAATTCGTAAGAGTTATACATGATTGGGGAGTTGGTGTGCTTAATTTGAGAATTGAGCATGTCGAGTCTTTATAATAAACTCTCCAAACACCCCTCAAAATGGGTCGTTTGATAGGGTGTTTGAAACTTTTTGAACTTCCCCTATTTCAAACTCAAATTTTACACACTTTTCACTACTCCAACTTTACTTTACGCCCTATATACACATCATATAACATTTCTTAAGCATTTAACAACACAAAACAAGTATAAACTCTACTTCTCAACATCAAACAACTCTCAAACATCAATTAACATGAATTAACTCCTTCCTTTCCAACTTTTGCCAACTCATGCATACTCAAAATAACTCCTACACATAACACCACTCATCCAACTCAAACACTTCAACTCAAAACAAATTTAAAGCTTATACCAACCTCTTTACTACAACTTCAAGCATCCAAAAGCTTCTTTAAGCAACTCATCATACCAACACTACTTGTAATCTACCAAGAGACTAATTTTTTTATAGAAATTCATGGAACAAAAAGAAAAATAAATCATAAAAAATGACATATAAACTTATCTTAACTTTTAGATGGTGAGTGGAGGAGAATTCTTGGTGATTTGAGCAAGGAAATTTGATAAAAAAAAAAGGTTGGGGAATTGTGCTTAGAAAATCCAATGAATTTTAGGGCCTATTAGGGTTGTTTTGGCTTGATATTTCTGATAAAAAAGAGTTGATATTATCCCCATTATGTTGACTTTGAAGGTAGTTGCTACGAGAGAGAAAAAAATGCATGGGCTTGGGCTTTTAATTAATGAGCAGGGCTTGGTTTAAGGTTCAAAATCTACAATATTACATTTAGGTTTAGTTTTGGTTTAAGTTTGTTTTAATAACTCAAGCTTTACATGCATTAAAACCAACAATCAACATAATTATCAAAACTCACTAACACATCATATTCTAATATGTTTAGTTTGTTAACTAAGATATATTCACAAAATTTTCATATTTCAAATAAATAGAACATATATATGCTATATACTATTATTACTAAATTATACCAACACTCCATATTTTATTGACCAACTATTTATCACAATTTTCATATTTCAAGCAAACATATTATATTCTCATCAACCAAACACTCAATAAAACTTCATAATTTAATTAAATCAAATTGTATATATTAAATTATCAAGTATTGAGAATTAAGCTATTTCATAAATATTATTAAATGTTTATTCTCCATGTAAATAGAAATTAATTATTATCTATTGACAAATTTAATGTGTTATTAATAACAACACATTAAATAAATATAATTAAAGAAAATATATCTATTTGCTTTATATAAGATACCACTATAAAATCTATCCCATTTCTGAAAAATGTGAGACTTTTTTTTTTTTGAATAATCTACCATTGCTAAACAAATAGAAAAGTTATCGTCTTATGCTTTATTTGTTTCGTTTATTGTTTTTACACTTTCACCTAACAAAAGTATAATTCTTCGTAATAGTCAAAAGGGACATGAGCACATGTTCACATGATTATAGTCCTTTTAAAAAAATGAAAATTAATGATATGTGTTGCAACTATGGAAGATGAAGGAATAGGGAAGGAGGATGGAAATAGAAAGAACATTAGAATAGACAATGAAAATGAAAATGCTCATCCCATAAGTCATGGCTGTTTTTGCTAGAATAGTCAATCATATAGTATACATTCTCATCAACATACGTTTTACAAGTATCAAAGTTGTATGGTTGAACTCTTTTGAGTAGTGGATGGTTAGAAAGGTATTGTATATGTACACACATTAAACGAAACAAATAACGTATTCCGATTTTGTTCAAAAAGAAAAAAAGTCTCACATTATTTAAAAGTATGATTGATTTTATGGTGTATTTTAGAAAAAGCAAATAGACTTTTTTAATTATATATGTCTAATGTGTTGTTATTAATAACAAATTAAATGTTGTTAATAAATAATAAATAATTGCTATTCAAATGGAAAATAGCTAAAAATTTAGTAATATTTAATTTTTTTTAAATTTCTCTAATATTTATTTTAATTTTATTTATTTCTTATTACTTTTTTTAAATTTTTTGTTTAGTCTTGATCAAACTTATCTTTTGAAAAGACTAGTTGATAAACCAAAATTATTCCTATTTTTTGAATGCCAAAATGGACTTTTATTGATCATTTTATTGATAAATATTATGAATTTGGCACTTAAAAATATTAATTTATGTTTTCAGGCCTTTAAAGGAGTTATTTTATGGAAAGACAGCAAAATGGGTCAAAATTGCAAAGTTTGGACCAAAAAGTGGTTAACATAACAAAGACAAGCCGTATCCCAAGCTGTGTCAATTTTTATGTAGAGGAAAACAGCCAGACATGCTCAAGTGACACGACCTGTCCTCAAACCTGTCTATTTGACAGTCCGTTATTTTTTAAGAAACGGCTTTTTTATTGAATAGTAACCCCCTATTTATTAAAGAAACGTCTATTGGACATTAAAGGTGTTGGTTTTTCTCAATTATAGATTTTGATGATAACAAAAAGAATGAAATAACAATTATTTTGAGTTGTGTTTGTCAGAAAATTTGTCAAGAAGTTTAGAAATTAATTCTTTACACAACTCAGAAGAATACTCAGAAAGTAAAGCAGAAGGTACATTGCTTATAAACAAGTTCTTAAACCAAGGCAGAAGGTATATCGGAAGCAAAGTCAGAAGGTACAATATAATCTGCAGAAGGTATATCAGAAGCAAAAGTCAGAAAGTGTGATATAATCTTTTATGAAGAAAAACAAGTTTTAATCGATCCATTGAAGACCTAGCTCCAAAGATTGGATGTATTTGGAAAATATATTCAATCTGTTCCACATAAGTTGGTTCAATATCCACAGGGTTTTCATTTTATGGATTTAAAATATAATCATGACAATTCAAGTTTATTTCTTATTCTGAATATTTTGGATGAATTGCATAAGAGTAAATGAAGGAAATATATATAACATAAATAAAGGATAAGACACAAGCAAGAAATTATAGAGCTTGTCTGAAATCAGATTAGCATCAATAAATCTGATGAGCGGTAATAAAAGAAGATGAAGCATGAACAGTGGCAGACGAGTTCAACGGAAAGTGATTCGAATTTCTTTTCTTTTGAGAATTTTATGCAGGATTATAGTGATTTGAGGTTATCCCAATCTTATGGAAGTTTATCAGATGTTCTAATTTCAAAAGCAAGGTAGATTATGAAGATAAACTTGAAGGTATTATGCCAAACGAAAAATATGGAAACAGAGCTTATCATATCGTCTTTCTCGGAAATTTGAAATTGAGGCTTATCTGGAAAATTCAAATTCGAACGTTGAAGGAAACAAATAAAATCCAGGAGCTTCAAGTCAGAAACAACAACACACATAGAGGATAACATTTCGAAAAAGAAAAAGAGCGAAATTGTGTATTCGTTACTGTTCATCTTCTTCGTTGCAACACTGTAGAGGATTGTTATTGTTTTCCTCAGATTTTGAATTACTTTTTGTTTGAGTGATTGTGAGTTGCAAGTAGGCTCAGTAGTTTGATTGTTTAAGAGAATCAAGCTAAGTGAATTGTGAACTTCTTGTAACGATTTTCATTGATTGGATTAGTGGAACAAAATCGGTGTGGATTACCGGTGACCCTGGCTTGGAGCTGGAAGAGAGGATTGACGCTCAAGGCGGAACCTCTATATATCGAATTTGCTATCTCTTCTCTCATCTCTTTTGATTTTCGTGCAAATTTAATTTCACTTGCTGCATGTGTTCTTCAGTCAGAAAGTGAAGCAGAGAGTAGTGTAATTATTGTTCTTGAGTCAGAAGGTTAATCAGAGGGTATTTCAGAAAGTTCCAAGAAGAAAACATTTAGAACTCAAACTTATTTTCCGAGTGCTTGAGCATTGTGTTTTGATCTGTTGTGTTGTTTTTTAAGTGTTCATTTGTGATTTTCACATTTACGAGAAAAATCTAAAGCCATTTTATAGTATAATCAAGTGGTGTGAATTTTGTTTGAAATTATTTTTAAAAACAAGTTTTTATAACCAATTCACCCCCCTCTTGGTTATCTTTTAGGGACCAACAAAAGGGGTGTTACTTTGAAAAGCTAAAAGACCCGTAACTCCCGTAACTTCCCATTTCCTCCATGATGAGCATTCAATTCCATTTATGTGTTACTTTGGAAAGCCAAAAGATCCAAAACTCCTGTAACTTCCCATTTCCTCCATCAATGAGCATTCAATTCCATTTATGCAAAGATCATTATAAAATGAAGATGGGAAGAATCAAAGGGGAGAAGAACAAGAAAAGGAGAGACAAAGACAAGAAAAAACACAATTTTATGTATTTTCACAGCAGCATTTGTGCTTGAGTGTATCAATTTACCAAGGAACATCATTTGTATTGCTAATCTAATTTTAGATCCTTTCTATTTCTCCTTGTTATTGATTTATATTGTTTTATCTATGGAGGAGTAGTTTAATATTGCTTGGGTATTGTGGATCCTTGATTGATTTCATGTGATTCATTTGTTCTTAATTTCAAAATGTGTTGATTTTATTGTATTCAATAGCTTGCGCCTAAAGAATGAGTCTAATTCGATGGTGCATCCCATTGGATTCATGTTTGATTTTTGTTAAAAATACACCAAAAGGTTGATTTAATGAATAGATCTAAAGCTATTGATGGGATTGCTCATAATCACCTAGAGATAGGGATGGTGAAATCTTCTGTCACTCGTTTTGAATTCATCAGTTTGGTTTTAAAAAGAAGGATTCTTGTTCTTTATGCAAATTTAAGTTGCTAATAGTCAGGAAGACATTCCGACAGTTTGGCTTAGGTTTAGGTGCTTTTGACTTTGAGAGAAGCATTAGCATAATTTAGTAAATCCGATGTTCAATAATCAATACAACTTTTTGAGAAAATTCTTGAGTCGTATGAATAGATCTTAGGTAAAACATGACCCAAGCAACCTTGTGAATTGATTTATCCTTTTGTATGCTTGCTGTGAAATCTGTGAATATTAGACTTAGTTTAGTTTCTATGTATAAAACCAAATCTGAATTTTTTTTTTTTGGCTAGATAATAGGAAAAGAGTGAGTAGAAGTACTCATCAACGTTCCGTAGGAATATGACCTAGATCATTTCTCTATGCTACATTTGATGGGTGCGCTTGCCCTATAAGACCATAGTTGAAAAGAAAACGATTTAGAAAATTTATAAATTTAAAATTGGTCTTTTGAATCTATCACTAGTTCAAGCACTAATGAACTTATCTCATGTTTAACTTACCTAAATCTAAGATTATTTTTATCCTAGTGGTATTTTCTTAATTTTTTAAAATCATTATTATTAATTTCCTTTTCCCCCATGAAGGAGGTTTCAAGAGGAAATTCTACAAGTTTGGTAAGAGTACAAGCCCATTCATGCTAGAAATGTAAATGGATATTTATGGAAATTTGTTAGTGTGCTTATACGTATAGTGGCATTTGAGTGTGGTGATGGTGTACTATGTAGCATGTGTAGGCTCGAATGTGCATGTTTTAATGTTAAAATTTTGATTAGGAAATTGGTTTATTGAGTGACATATAAGTTTGTCAGTGATTTGGATGATATAGGTTGGTAATAGTTCATTTAAGTTGAATTAGGCAAGGTAAGGGCTACAAGTGAGAAAACGTTTATGTCACTTGTTCCAAAACTAATGACTTTTAAGGATATAAAATTGATTCTAATGTGTACTGAGTGTTAAGAAGTATGATTTAATCATCTCTTTAGCCTATAAGCAATTAAGAATGCGCAACGATCATGAATAGCATGATTTGTGATATGAATAAGTGAAATCCACATGTTTGATGTTTTGGGAATATTTATATTAATAGGATAAATGTGTTCATAGCTGAAATATAATGGTATATACTGGTTTAAGTAGAATTTTGATATACCACATTAATAAGAATTAAGTGGAAGTGTTACATGAAATATATTTGAAGAATTGAGCATAATATGTGATTGGATAGCTTAAAATGTATAAACGTGTAATTATAGAATTTTCTTATGTTTTGCTGTTGTGGATGCTTTTTTTTTTTATTGTAATTTGTTAACTAGAATAGAGTTTACACAAATGGTAACAAAAACTAGATAGTAAGAGCATGCAATGTAACCAGTAGATAACTAGATACCTAGTTTTGAGTGGTTTCACAAATTCAGATTCGATTTAGTAACTTGGGTTGGAAAAAAAGTCAACTTATATCTTAAAAATGATGTCTTAATAACATAAAATTAATAAATTAATTTAATTAGGTCATGTAAGTGCTTGAATGGTAAAATGCATTGTATGATTGTATTGCTTAGAAACAATATTACTTTATAAGTTGTGACAAATATGAGGTGAGTAAGGTAATTAAGAAAAATCATATCATTGAGGGACCAATTAAAAACACTCATTAATGCCCTATGATGCATGTGTTGTATTAACTAATTATGTATTGGGATGTAATTATACTTCCTTCACATGGAGATATAATATGATACATCTATTTGAAAATACAAATTTTTAAGTGGTATAAATGAATTAGGGAATGTGATGACATATATGCATCATGTGAATATGACTAAAATCTTAAATTTAGTCTATCTCATGCGTAAATCACAACTATGATTTAATAAGGGACTTGAAAGCTATGAAATGTGCATAATAGAGTTCCAATAATTATGTAGGAAGTAAATGGAATATTTGTAATATCTTAATATCTCCATTATGTTAAAGTGGAAATAATTATAATTAACTAGTTAAAGTAATGGCAAAAAAAAAAAAAAAAAAAGCTAGTTAAAGTGTACTTTTGACTAGTCACATAACAATTGGATCAAGGATAATAAGAGCCTAATCAACCAAATAGGATACTACAGATATTAACATGAAGCTTCTGTCTTAAGCAGTGGTCATTGATGGTTGTTCCTTCTTATTTGGGCCACCCCTTATTTAATAATTGGATTATCCGTCCTTCACACATTCTTTACTAATGTCAAGAAGGATTGAACAAAAAATTCCTTAGGTGCATAGTATACTCTATGTCTATGAACATCCCCTAGATGCATATTTTAACAAACTCCTTTTTGTTACACATATCCTAGTTTTCTAAAGTGCGTTCCCTAAAACACTTGATGTAATCTAATACTTTGTTGAATTTGTTGTAAATCTACAACTACTTCTGTGACAATCAACTGAAAATACACGAATTATTTAGTAATGTAATCTTTATGCAAAACAGGATGTTTCTTTATTTGTCTTGTAGCAATTTTTCTTCTCCTATTGAAAATTGACATTCTTCTCTAGGTCACAATTAGGTTGAACTTGTAAAAAAGAGTCTCAATCTTCCCATGTTGAATCCTCTTGAGATAATCCATCCCTTTGAACTAAATTTTGTTTTGTAGAACCCCTTGATTCGAAATAATCCGACCACTTTAAATCTATGATGGTTAAATTAAGGTTTGTTCTTTAGTAACATTTGTTGGTAAATACAAAGTTGCATTTATAGATTCTTGAGCATTCTTGAGTTGAAATTCATGAAAGACATCACATATTTGTGCATAAGAAAGAAGACCCCCTCCTAATTAGTGGATGAATTAATCTTTTCCGATATTTTATAATGTCTATAAAATTGACGAGACAACTTATAAACCTCTATCAAGAGACAACATATTTCTTATATGGCTGTAATTTAATTAATACCAATTTTCTTGGTTACAACTCTACATCTATCCAATTATGATCAGCATATTGCTTCACCTTTGATTGAGCCTTTAATCAGTTATCTCTCAAAATTTTCAACATAGCATCCTTTATTTTAAGCTTTAGATCGACAACTTCCACTCATGAGGCTCCTTGATAAGATGGAATAGTAGGTAGAGATCTACCATTCACTAGTTTAAAATGGAGTAGATTGAGCACCTTCGTAAAAAGAGGTATTGCAGGCATATTCCTCCCATTATGGTTGTCAAATTCGCGAGTCAACTCATACGTTTCTATGAATTTACAAGTTGATGATCAGATTTCAATTCAACTCGCATATAAAATCGGTTTTTGAGTAAATTCATGTACAATTGCAATTTTATATAGTAGCATCAGTAGCAGAATCGTAAGTAGAATCGGTGTAGAATAATAAAGTTGTATTTTTGTACTTTTTTTCCTATCTGAACTTTAAAAAAGAAATCAATTTAATATGTTTAAATTTAGGGTTTTTGGGGTTGGTTTTTTATGTTTATCTTAATCTAACTTAATTTTAGTATTTTCCTAATTTTTTTCCTTTTATTTTTTATCTTTTAGAGACTTATTTTCTCTTAGGTTATATACTTTGATAGATTTTGAATGATTGGAATGAAAATTAAACAAATATATATAAATATAGTGCTATATTTTTTCCCTTGTTTAATAATTTTTTATATGTAATTGAATTGTCATAAATGCAATTATTTTTTGCATAAATATATAGCGAACATGAAAATGTTTATTACTACACAAAACCAACTACTCACACATGATAATTTAATGATTTGCAATATATCTTAATAATTGTAGATTATGAATCTTCATTAAATAAAAATAATTATTTTAATTATCAAAATTGTACTAAATATATTAATAAGAGTGTGTAAATTATGATTGGAAAAACTTAAATTTTGGTTGTATGTAACTAATTTAATACTAAATTCTTTATTTTCATAATTTATTTAAAATTTCATTAGTATAGTAAGTAAATCTATGGTTTTTGCAAGCAAATTTACATTAGTATTAGAATATTATGATTCTACGTTCCGATTCTAAGGATCCTCTAGCGATTCTAGGTAGAAACTCGAGTTTGACAGCCATGCCGCCCATGATAAATACATACTCCAATGAGTGGGACAATCCATAGCAAATTCCCTCAAATATTGTTGCATAATGCGATTTAGAACTTCAATCTGCCTATCTGATTGAGGATTATATGCACTACTCATCTTTAACACTATGTCACTCAATGTAAATAGCTTACTCCAAAATCTACTCATGAAAATAAGGTCCCTTTTAGATACAATTGTCCTAGGAAACCCATGAAGCCTAACTATCTTCTTAGCAAATAAAGTAGCAACCACGATGGTAGTAAACTAAGAATTAAGCAGGCATAAATGATAGTTTTTTGTAAGTCTGTCTATTGCAACTAAAATAATAGTATACACATGGGATTTAGGAAAACATGTGATGAAATCCATGCTCATATCAATCCACATTTGCTCTAGAATAAGAAGCAAGTGAAGTAAGCTCACCGATGATTTTGTCTCATACTTAATCTATTAGCAAATAGCACAACTGCATACAGATAACACAATATGTGTTCTCATCCCTTGCTAAAAAAATTCAGCTGCAATCCTTCCATATGTTTTCAAAAACCTAAAATGGCCTGATAGTGGAGAGTCATTAATTCCTTAAAATGATAGGATTAGGAATAAGAGAGGATTGAGGCATCAAAAAAATTTACTATATAGAATAAAAAACCATCCTTCCATTACAAGGTGTTTCGTATAAATGCCTTACTGAACCATATCAATCATCTGCTGAAATTTAGCAATATTATGGTATTCCTATTTAAGCATATCAATAAGATGAAAACAAGGGATTTTATAGCTCAAATATGACAACTCAGCCACTTCTCATCTAGATAATGTGTTGGTTACTTGATTTTCTACCCTTGTGTTGTATATAATAGAATAGTCATAACCAAACAATTTGACTAAGTATTAATGTTGTTCAGACATTTGAATAACTTGAGATAGAATCTCTTTGGGCTCTTATGATATGTTTTTATAGTAAAATGGGCTCTTAGCAACTACTGGTGCCACTTCTTAACAGCTTTTACTAAAGCATATAATTCTCGCATATAAGTGGAAGCTTTTTGTAAGTATGAAGGTAACTTCTCACTAAAATAGAAAATAAGGTGATTGTTTTAGAGCAAAACAACCCTTACACCACTCTTAGAAAGTGTTTGTCTTTACCATAAAAGGTATGTAAAGTGTGGTAGTGCTAAAATTAAGGCATGAATCAACTCATTCTTAAGCTTTTTAAAAGCTACTAATGATTGAGCATTCCATTCAAAACTATTAGCTTTTAACATGTCTATTAATGGATTAACTATCGATGCATAACCCTTCACAAACCTCCTATAGTGCCTTGCCAATCTAAAAAATGCTCGTAGTTGCTTAAGATCCATAGTAAAGGGCAATTCTTCACAACCTCAATCTTTGTTTTATCTGGAGCAACTCCTCCTTTCAACACAATATATCTAAGATACTTAATAGTATATTGAGCAAGCTTGCACTTAGTTTTCTTCAAATAAAATTCATTATCAACTAAAACGTTTGCAATACCCTCTTAAGATGTACCAAATTTTCCTCTATAGTCGAACTATAAGTAAATATATTGTCGAAAAACACAATAACAAATTTGCATAAAATGCTTGAAACATCTATTCATGATGCTTTGAAATGTAGCGAAGAATTGTATAACCCGAAAGGCATAACAATAAACTCATAATAGCCTTGATTGATTCTAAAGTATCTTCTCAATACACCCAGGGTACATCCCTATTTGAGGACAGCCTACCCACAAATCTAATTTAGAATAAATCTTTGATGTATTCAGTTCTCAAACAATTCATCAATCATTAGGATCAGAAATCCACCCTTTATTGTGGCCTCATTTAAAACTTATAATTAATACGAAATCTCTAAGTTTCATCCTCTTTTTAACCAATTAAATCGATGAAAGAAAATGTAATACTACGCTATATAAGGCCTTATTTTAGCATATCTTCCACTTGCTTCTCCATCTCATTTTTCTGAAAATGAGAATATCTATGTGGCTTGGCATTAATGGTTCTTCCTACTTCAAATATATTTTGTGTTATACTTGCTGGAGTGGTGGCAATGATGATGGAGCCTAAATTTTTTTTTGCAAATTTACCTAATAGTTCATCTAAGGATTACAAGTGTATTTATGATCTTGTGGAATACTAATCTTTTGAGCCATAAACTAATAACAAGAAGCAACTCCATTAGTTTCAATTGATCTTTTAAATGGGTAAACTACATTCGAAGGTCATAATTTTTGGAGGTAAGTTCATTTGGGGTCACAACATTTTGAGTGATTTATTTGAAATCATAACATTTAGGGAAGTGGGTCAATTGAGATCATCATTGACATGTGTCACAATATGGTAGATCTTTTGAGTTTTAATTAAATTTTCTCCTATTGACATGTGTCAATGGTGACCTCAATTGACCCACTTCTCTAAACATTGACCTATAATGAACTACTTGAAACACCGTGACCTCAAATGAACTTACTCCTAAATGTTATGACCTTTTAGTCTAATTTAATCTCTTTCAAACTAACTATGAGATATTTGAGGCCCATTATCCAAGTTGATCCCAATAATGAAATCTAGTGCCTATCTGTCATAAAAGCCATTGCCAGCTTCATATGGTAAATAATAATTGGCTTTAGGCCTTGTAACTACTGAACTCTTAACATAATCTTTGCTCAATGAATTGATAAAACATAGAATGTCTCAAAAAATTGATTCTCCTAAATTTTCAAAGGAATCTCAACACATTGCCCTCACAATGTAATTTATCATCATTCCATATCACTACATTGAATTGAGGGCTTGGGAAAACTATAAGATTCATATTTTTAACTGCTATAGTTTGAATAAAGTTATGTGTACCCTCACTAGCAACTAGTACATTAATAATTTTCCCACTAATAATATTGATGGTCCTGTTTCAAAGCTACTGAGTTTCAATAATTTATAAGCCTACCATTCTACTCCTAAACTCTATTTTAATAGGCAAGTGCACCTATCATTTCAGTGGTATAGAGTAGAGTATAGGATCATCTCCATAGGGAATATTTTCAAGCACTAGTATTACTTTAATCTTCCTATTATCTAGCAAATCGTAAGGAATTGATTGGATGAAAGCTTATTAATCTAAAACTAAGAATTACACTAAGTTATATTAACAAAACAACACACAAAAGTGAAACACAACAAGCACGATCAGATTTGCTCATTTCCTTAATATGAATTTATAAATATGTTTCTCTAATGATTATTATCTGTAAGAATCCATTAAGTAAGTGAACGTTCTTCTCAAAAGCACTCACATCTAACAACTAGTGTGTCAACCAGAATGTTTTGCAGATTAATAGCTACTTGAATATTACATTAAGATTAATTTATTTCTAAATTCTCTAAACAAATACATAAAGTCTCACTATGATATCTCTATCACTACGAGCGACTCACCTAGTAAATAAGATCTACTTAATGGAATCTTCTCTTGATGTCTTCCATTGAAATCTGGTCAAGAAGTTGTTACGCTTTCACTACTTCTTGAGATTATTAATTCTATTTACTAGAACTAAATAATTATTAGATGAATTAAACTTAATGATAAGATTCAAGTTAATTCCATGAATAAATCCTATTCTCTACTCATACATAATGATATAACAATAGATAAACAACTACAAAAAATAAACACAATAGAAGAGAAGAGAAGAGGGAGTGGAGAAAAGATAAAACCCTTTTATTGGATTTGGGTGAAGATCTGGAGTCTTGCACACAACACACGAACAACATGATTCCTTTGACTTTCTCAAGTTTTTCAGGAAAAATTACAACTTGCAAACTAATACAAGATTACCAACATATACTATGGATAGATACAATCACTATGAACTCACCCTCTCCTTCCTTATAGGAGGGAGAGGTTCTACAAGATGTCAGGATCCTAAGAAAATTACGATGAAATGATGAGAAGGTGTGATAATGTCTAGATTCTCTTTGAAGGAATGGATGTGGTGTATTTTATACCCATAACGTTTCTTGAAAAGGTTATAGTGAAAATATACAAATTAAACTAAGAATTACATTGTTTGGTTAAAGAAATATAAAAGTCGTAATCACGCCCTTGATCTAGCCCTTAGTAGACAGTGGTCCCAAATTTTCTCCCATTTCTTCATGGATCATAGGGGTGATTTCCAGTCCCAATGCTCTAACTTCCTCAAATTAGTTATCATGCCCATGATTTTCAATACTATAAATCGTTCATGTTGTAGCTTTCAAAAAATCACCCTCTTCATCCAGCCCTTGGTAGACACTGGTCTTTAATTTTTCTCCATTTCTTCATGAATCATGAGCGCGATTTCAAGTCCAGATGTACTGACTTCTTCGTTTTACAGAGATCATGCCTGTGACCTTCCCCTTAGTGGGCTTTAGTATTCAAAATTCCTCTTTCCAGCAAGAATCATAGCCACTGACTTCAGTCCAGTTACTTTAATTCCTCCTCTACAATTGTTACGCTCGTGAAGCTTTCATATGTTCTCCTTATCTTGACTCTCTTGATTAGTCCTTGGTCAAATTCACCTCTAGTCTTCATACATGTCCTCCAAATGCTTTGAAATAATTATATAACTCAATTAGGTATCAATTCTTATATAAATACTACTTAGAAGCTCTAAATTGAACTTAAATATATACGAGAAAATCATATAAAAATTAATCTTATCAAATACCCTGGAATCTCAGTGTTTTAGGAGTCAATGTTCCCATAATGGCATGACAACTGATACTCAATGAGTTTTCCTCAATACTATTTTTTGCATCTTTTGTTACTACATTTTTAGAAAATTCTAGCTCATCCTCACTCAATAATAGCATAAATCTAGGTTTACATTAATGGTTCTTTCAAGTTTGAAAAATTCTCATCATAGTTAAAACAAAGACCTTGCTTCTTTATTGTTTGTAATTCTGTGGAGAAAGACTTTTTAACTAGTAATGGTTGTTTATCGAATGTGGTAGGCGGAGTAGAAATAGAAGTGTTGGTATTAGAAATGAATGGTTTTGAAAATTGTAAAGTGGTTTTTGAAGAATAGGTAGAGGGTTTCAAGAACTGTGTTTGGTGAAAAAGTTTTCCTTCATAAAGTTTGCAAGTGAAATGGCTCGAACAAGTGTCTTAAGTCTATTAATTTGGATGTCAACTTGAAATAAGGATTAAGGGCATATATGAATCAACTGATAAGAAAATTTTCATTAAAGAATCACTACTCTATTAGAAAGGGACTCCAAAGAAGCTTAATATTTTGTTGTTACATTTGTTTCAGTAAGTTGTGTGAGTTCACCTTGCGAATCTTCAAATTTTGATGGACTAAACCGCAACTTCAAATCCTTCAAGAATCTTGGCTGATGTAGTAAGTAAATTGTTTAATCTACGTCATTGCATCCACTCCAACGTATCACTCTTCAAGGTAAAAAACTTAATAGCCAATCTCTTATTCATAGGTACATCATGAAAATTGAAAAAAAAAATTGTTTTGGAAATCCATTGAATAAATTACCACCTTGAAACTTTGGTATTTTAAACTTGATATTTTCTAACAAAGAATCTAACATGCTAGTTAAACTTGTCAACTAATGCTCTAAACGAATCATGCAGTGTTTTATTGAGCGATCGCATTGATTCTTGCGTCTGATTTGCATTAGTTTCATAGTTTTTACCAAAGAAGATACCACTGATTGCAACTCATTCATCTTTGATTGTTGCATATTTTCTTTGATTGTTGCTACCTGCTACAGTTTGTTGAGGCTGTTGATGTTTGTTGTAAATATACAACTATTATGTTACAATCAATTAAAAATACATGAATCTATTTTGTAATGCAATCTTTGTGTCAAATAGGTTGTTTCCTCATTTTTCTTGTAACAAGATGAGGAACAAATTTAATATTTAGAATTACAATAAAATATTATTAGCTCCACTATAACGTCTAGAACATAAAAGAGAAGACCCTACGATCAATCTATTTAGAAAAAAAAACATTACATTGGTTTTACTTTAAATCTAATTTGTGAGATAAAAATGATATTTAACTAGTTGTGCTCATAAGATGCTCATTTCCTTGGAGTCATTGACGCTGGGGAAAGAGGTTGTGGCATTCTTTCAAAATGTTTTGAGGGCAAGCATAAGATTCAATTCTATCTTACTTTCATAGAGTATCAAAACATATAAATTTTCCATCCAAGTTACATAATTCTATAAATATATATATACACAAACATTAAAATGCAAGTGTCAAAAGGCAAAAAATCCAAATATATAAAATAAAATTTACTCTATATTAATATACATTCATAAAATGGATGATACTCAAACTAAATATAAACCCCAATGCATATAGGAGAAAATTTTATCTTGTGAAATAATCTTGAACCAACTAATTATATTAATATCTTAATCAATAAGCCATAACTTGAAGATCCTTCTCAAAAAACTTAGATCAATTTATGTAAAGTTTTATCACTTCTTTATATATATCATCAACACTTAGACATTTGATAACTGGCTTTCCTTCTTTGTAGCCTCTAATTCTATATTTAGATATTAAATCAAATCTTGCCTTCTTCTTTCCATTAATTGCTTTCACACCCATACATTAATTTTTTACAGCAAGTTATTACAAAGACGTGAAATGAATGCATCCCCATTTAGATATGACCTTGCCATAAATTTTAGATAGATTAGACACGCTTCTTTAATTGTTAAATTATATTCAAATTTCTTTGTAAAATAATGTCAAAAAATTGATCTATTTAGAAATATAAATCATCAGAGTATATTAATAGCCAATTGCGAAGTCTTCTTATTATAAATTTATGGGAAAATTATTCTTCATACTCATCTTCTTAAATTACTACACAAGAGCAAACTTGGAAGTACGAAATTTAATTTACTAAAGACATTTAGTATATATATTAAGATTCCTAGGACAAGCCATCATTGAATAATAAGAAATTTCACATGTTAGACTGAGGAAAGTCGTTCCTTTCAAAATAAATATATGACAAGTTAAAATGTCTCTTTGAAGGACTTTGTTAAGAACAATATAAAGCCACTAACCTTTCTATTAAGTAATAATAATTATGTATAATTGTATAAACTTGGAAACTTTTATAAAACATTCAAATAAAGCTTTCCTTATACATTGTTTATTGGTAGTAACCCTCTAATCATTCTTATCCCAATTTTTTTTCATGGTTTAAGAACACATGACATTTTCCTTCCATATTTCAAATTGAAATAGCATTATTGCAATCCTATAAAGGATGGTTATGATACCTCTTATAGAGAAATTGCTAGGTGGCTAGAACTCAAAGGGGAAAAAATGAGAGAAAATGGAGATAATATTGTTGAAGAAAAAGTCAAAAAATTTGATGTTGCTTGTCTCTCTCTTGATCTAAAGCTTGGCAATGATTTAGATGATCATGGTATCAAGGAAAATGATGAGCAAAGTGATGAGGGGCATGGACATGAGAAGAAGGGTCATGAAGTTGCTAGGGTTTTTTCTTGCGACTTTTGCAAAAGGGTGTTCTCCACCTCCCAAGCTCTTGGAGACACCAAAATGCACATAGATAAGAGCGAATAAGGCAAAACAATATAATGGTAAATTAGAGTATAATGGATTTAGACATACTCATTTATCTTATAATCCTTTCAAACCTTTTATAGATCATTAGGTAGTGGATCATCTCCTCTTGGGATATGACCAAATTCACTGATTCATAAACCATATATACGACCCTACAACTCATTAGGGTTTGGTTTTGATCGTCATGCACATTCTTTACTATCTATATCAACTTCACAACCTTATGTTGATTCAAGATCGATTAAGGTACTGTGCAATTATCTTGGTGCTTATTGCTTTGGAGGATCATCTATACTTTCTTCTTCCTCAAAATATCTGGATTAGTTGGTGCAAGCATTGGAGATGGGACGCAAGACAATAATAATCATGATAATCAAGAAGATCTAGATTTGTCCCTCAAGCTTTGATCATCAATTACAGTGTCTTAATGACTAGTAATTGAAATTCTTACATGCATGAAGTATTTTAAATTGAACTCATATAAAAATAAGGGATGTTGATGTCTGTGTTTTATAGTCTTATTGATTGTAATATAAAGTTCGAACTATTTGCTACATTTTTACTGTTTTTATCATATGAATAATCATTGGTTGATGATTTTTTTTTTAAAAAGATAGCATTTAATTTTTTTTAATCTTATCTATTTTTTTTTTTTTTTTTTTTTTTTGCTAAATATCTATTTTGATTTAAAAATACAAATTTAAACATCTATATATGGTATGTTAAGCCAATACCATAATTAGGCTCAACCAAATCTGGGATATGTCTGAGCCCAATCTAATTAATTAATAGATAGTTGGTGTGTTTTGGGTGGCATGGACCCAAAACTATTTCGTCTGAAATTTATATTTTAGATGAAATTTTTGAAGTAATTTAAAGAATTTCATAAAAAAATCCATAATTTTACATTGAAATGCAATATCTCAAGAATACATTGTTCTAATTATACTATCTTTAATATAAAGGTAAATTTACTCACTTTATTTTTTTTTTAAGTTTAGAGATTTCTTTAATATTTTAGTTTACCAAACAAACCTCATCTTCTTAATAATTTTTGATAAATCATCAATATGTCAAATTATTATGATAAAACAGTATCATTCCAGGATTGGATTTCACTGGCCTAAAAACTTCCAAAACAAGGGCAGCTTCCTATTATAACTCCAACTTTCATTCTTCTTAGTAATTCTGGAGTCGATATTAGTTATCACTAGCTACCAGTCTTCAATAAAGAAGAAGTATATGCTTATCTTAAAAATGATCATAAAAGTAATTTAAAATTAATTTGTTCTTTATTTATTTCTTAAGTATACAGTTTTAGGGAAATAAAACAACATTGTTTATTTAGCGATTAAATGTAATTGGGCTTTCATATATATATATATAATGTGTTTGTATAGTGTGTGTGTGTATATTCCAGTGAACCAAACTATATAGTGTGTGTATATATATAATAGGTTTCACTATAGTTTTAGCTTAAGGATTATATCCCAAAGTAATTTATTCCTAACCCATTTGATGAAAATTATTGACGTAGAAGATTATAAGAAAAAGTTTTCTTGGACTATTTCACAAGATAAATTTTTCTTATAAGTTTTAGTATTTATTGTATTTCAGTTATTGCTTTTCATAAAGATAATATATTAATGTGAATAAAAATCACTAGATCATAGTATAAAAGGTTCAAAATAAGAGAAATAATGTCTATTAAATTAATACCTTTATCAATTGATTTTATATGATGTTGATTTTATTTATAAATTTACAAATTCTCAAGTTCATAAAATTTATCAAATTAAGAATTTTATAAATAGGCTTTATAGAGTGATTATTCAATTTTAGATTAAAATATTAATTACTTAGGGGTGAACAAGGGGTCCTATCGTCTAAGACACCACCCATTTTCTACTCGACTAAAAGAGGTTCGAATGAGTATTGAGGGTCATAGATAGGGTATAAATACAATTTTTCCAAAACATACTTTTACAAGGTAGAGGTATTGGGTTTTCATATTCTATACCCATCCTTTGTTTTTTTTTTTGGCCATTATACTCATCCTTGAACTGATACTCTAATATGTAGAATGTGAATGCTCCTAAATACCTTGTAGACATGATATTAATAATTATTAAATAATATTAATAAATAAGATAAAAACAATAAACTCTTTACTTTTTTCCTTTTTTTTTCTATACATATCCAAAAGGAGCCGAAGCCTATTTATTATGAAAAACCCTAATTAAAGTGTTATTAGACCTAAAGCATTTCTTTTCATTTGTCCCTTTTATATTATTATTCTTTATCTTCTTACTTTGCTTTTCTAATTTTAAACCTAATTTAATGTGACTTTCAAACTAGAGTAGCACAAGAAAATATTCATTCACCAAGTTTACTCTTTAATTTTGTATTTTCTTTTAAATTTTTCCCATACAAAATGTCTATAAAATGTTAGTTAAGAAATTTCAGTCAAAGAATTTAGTTGATCACTTTATTTTGTGTTTTCGATTGTTGTTTCCATGTATGATGTTATTCTTTCTCTTGGTATAAAGATATTTCAACTTTCACGCATGAATAATTTCTACTATCAAAGATTGTAATCTTGAGAAATTAACTTTTTATGTTTCTTTTCACGAATTGTTTATAATGAATGAATGAACATATAGCAATTTATCATATTACATAAAACTGATATATTATTATGAATTTAAAATTTAAGAAAGAAAAAAATATTATAGGTTTCATAGGCTTAATGCCACATAAATTATTTAATTTCATTTAGCCGTTGGAATTGAAGGACATGATGTGGTAGAAAAGGTTAGCTCTTTATTAATATTTTTCTCATTCATGTTGAGTTTTCCATGCTTTATATTATATCTGAATGTATAGTGTAAAATGAAGCAAATGATAAAGAAACAAAATAACGGTTTTTATTCATCCTTATTTAATGAACCTTTAAAACATTATTTTGATTAGAGTTGCAAATAAGTATAAGCCAAGTCGAATAGAGCTTTTCATACTATAACTCGGGCGGTTTAAAATATACTTGAGCTCGAGCTTAAAAAGAAGATAGTTTAACTCAAACTCAAATTCAAACTCATTTAGATAAACAAGTTTCATTTCAAGTTCATGCTTAACTCTTTAACAAATTTAGCTTCAATTAAGTTAAACTCGAATAGCTCACTATCCTTAAAAATATAACAAAAAAATCCAAGAAATTAAACGCATAAAATGAATACATATATAAATAAATAAATGATTAGGTAAATTAGTTTTTTATTTTAATTATATTTTATATGTATAATATATAATGTATAATATCTATAACACTCGCAAGCCTAAATAAGTCTACTCATGAGACTTATGTGCCTAAACAAGAGTTCGAGCTCGACTTATTTAGATAAATTCTCAAGCTTAATTCATTTACTAAACAAACTTGTGAAATTAACTTATTTGTAACCTAAACTTTGATGTTTCTTTTTTCTCCCATTTTATAATTTTTTTTCAAAGGTTAGAGAAATCAATGAAATTGGATAGTTGTTAATCTTTAAACTAACTAATAATTTCAACCACTTAGAGTGTCTATTTGATCTATGTTGTTTTATTTGAGTAGGATAAGGTTTGACAAAACTATTGGTAAGTAAGTCATCTTTGTCGATGAGAAACTTTATGAGGTCCTTAAAATGGAGTATTAGGTAAGTTTGTAAAGAAATTACATGTTATATATGTGATTTATAAATCACATGTTTTACCTAGTTGGACAAGGAGAAGAATAAGATGTAAGGTCAATTTATAACAAAAAAAAAAAAAAAAATTGCAAGTTAGAATTGTGATATTTAAGTTATGTCCTTTAGTTGTGTTGTTTGTAAATTCACCAATTTCACAAAATTGCACATTGAAGCTACAATATTATAATGGTATTTGATAAATTATACTTTCTCGAACCACTTATTTAAAAAAATTTCCTTTTTTTTAAGAACCTCTCTAGTTCTCCATCAACAATTTAAGCAACCTTATTTAAAAACCTCTCTACTCTAGGTGTAGCATTCTTAAAAAGACTTCTTGAATGGAGATTTTAATATATAAACAATAAATTCAATAGTTGTCGAATAAGTAGCAAATGGTAGAATAAATGACATAACAAGAAGCTTGACCATCCCTTGGTTTATCATTCACTCATGTTCTTGATGACAAACCAATTTTTTCTCTTCTTGTCATCCAGGTTTACTCTAAGCTCATCCTTTTCATAAGAAACATCATTTTAGTATGGTCATAGTCTCCTTTATATCTAGGAGGCTACACTATCCAACTAGTTTCGACTTGCTAAGATCTTCGAGAAGAGTAGTAGTAGCTCTTGACTGGTTTGCTCACAGGAGGTCAAACGCATCTTCAAAGTAAACCTACTCCCAAAACAAACTATCCTACCAATGCCACTTACAATATTACATGATTGAGTTAACACTGTCATTTGGTTCAGAGAACTTGGATCCTCACATGCTTCCTTACTTGAATTCATTATGCCCTAATCGTGAGGCAAAAATGCTACCACTCCTTAACATTCGGACCCATAAGATCATCATTCCATTTGTTGTCCACTCTACACAAGATTATCCTATTAGGGACCTTAAGCTTCCACAAGCTTCCTACATCTTCCTAAGTCATCTATTATAAAGAGATCTTATATTTTAAGTGGACTATTTTCATTAAAATAAATGTCTAGTGTGACAATCCATAATTGTTTAGAATAGCCAATTAAATGGACAACTTAATATGAAGTTAATGTAAATAGTGTAAATAATTTCAAAAAGTTTAATTGGGTAGTAAAATTGAAAATAAAAAATATATGTTGATTATTGAAAAAGTGGCTACAATTTAAGCATTGAATACAAGATTACCCCCTTTCCTTTTCACACCCATGACACATAGAAGTTGATTTTATACAGTTAGGTGCTTATTATTCCTCGATAAATAATAAATGGGTAAATTTCACCTGAAAGTCATAACGTTTGAGAGTAAGTTTATTTGAGGTCACAATGTTTTGAATGGTTAATTTGATGTCACAATGTATAGGAAAGTAGGTCAACTGAGGTCATCATTGACATGTGGCATAATGTAATAGATCTTCTGAGTTTTAATTAAACTTTTCTCATATTGACACATGTTAATGATAACCTCAATTGACCCACTTCTTTAAATGTTGTAACCTCAAATGAATTTTCTCTCCTAAACATTATGAACTTTTGGTGTAGTTTATGTAAGCACCGGAAAATTTTAATAAATAATTGCAAAATGAATTTGAAAATAAACCCTAAAAATCACTCCAAATTAAAATCGAATTTCTACAAGTCCTAAATCACGAACGAATCTAAAAAAAATGGAAAATTCTTAATCATGAGAAAATGAAAATCCTTAAAAATAAAATAAGAACTCAATGGTCTTCAAATTCAAAACCACAACGTACGAAAAATTCCATATTTAGCTCCGGCTTATAAAATCGGCTAATATAAAGCCTAAAAACAAATTATTAAAAAGTAAATAATGATTAACCTTCGGAAATGAAACCCAATTCAAAAATTCTGAAAACGTTAAAAGATATTAAATACTTACAAAAATGAAATGTAAAACAAATTTCTCAAAGTAAATACGTTGTATAAACATAAAATATCAGTTTCCAAATTGGCAAAGACCTAAACCGGAAAATCACCTGGAAACCCTAAGTGGAATACAATAGTCTAAGTCCGGCAATCTAACGCCCCTAACCCTAGAGGCCGAGATGTAGTTTAAATATGTAGAATAGCTTATAGTAATATAAATTTGTCTAAAAACATCAGATTGGTAAATTTTTGACCTATTTCAAACCCATTCGGATACAGACTTCAAAAAGCATGTCCCGAGGCTCGAGATATCAAAAATATACCAATAGTACCTTTAGACTCATAATTTCATAAGATTTCCAAATATATCGGTTATATAATTTGTAACGCCCTAAACTAAGGCATTACAACCCGTCACGTGTCCTCTCTTGATTAGGACACGCTAAGGCTCTAATATCCACAAACAATATGAATATCACCTGTATAACTCACAAGGTATAAAAGAAATCATATGGTCCTCATAAATAAACATTATGATAAATATAAAATCTCTATAATCAGAAAACTAGACATTGTTGACATAACTGCAGGTCAACAAGTCAAACCATGCCCTAAAACTGTCACCACATGAAATCTCAAAATACAACTTAAAATTTAAATAAACAAAATATAAATCAATCATTAAAGTTTTCTCTGATCCATCCTATATCATCTATAACTACACAACTAGTCATCAACAGGGTAGTCAGGACCGCTAACGCCATCCCTATCGTCATAGATGATATCAAAACCCGAAAGATTATAAATCACATCATCATCACCTGCACCTGAAATATAATAGAATGAGCGGCGAAGCCTAGTACGATAATATCCAATCCAGTTCAAGCAAGGTTATGCACAAACAACATATATATAAATACATGCAACTAAACTAAATGCATACAATAGGTTGTTATCTATTTTAGTCCAGCAAAACAACACAGTTCAAAATCTAGTATACATAAATCCTGAACCCAGAGTAACTCAGACTCTGCTATAAAAACATCAAACTGATTTGAAAATAGTTAATCATATATACATATATGGATGAGTGGGTATTCCCCAAACATCCCAATTCCTGAACACCTAAATTCTACCGGAATCATTTCTTAGCACGATTCCACTCGGGACAACCTCACACTAAGATCATCAAGGTGCCTCACCAGTATCACTGTCTGCTAGGTCTCTACTGGTCAAAGCCAACCACAACCAGACAGACAATTATTAAGCCGAATATCTATTAAGTTCATTATGCAATTCTGTTCCTACATCCATTCACAAAAATTCTAATCTACAAGCACATATATCAAGCAATGGATTGGTCGTACCTTTCTAAATTTCAGGAATCCAAATCAAATCCCCAGAATTTGATGCCGACAACACACAAAGTCAACCCAAACTCCACCAATTCTTATATCTACATCAACAACAGTTTCACAAACTCCAAATGTCCTGTTACAATATATATATATATATATATGTATCAACAGACATGATGGCAATATCTTAACAAACATGAATTCTCCAAAAATCCTAACCTGAAAAGAAATCTCCGTTATCTGCACAATCTATTTTGATCAATCTCCACAATTATCTTCAAGAATAATAAGGAACCACACTAAACTCTACAATCATCAATTATTTTCATCAAAACCCTAATTCGCAATATATTAAGATTGTTTAGATCGTATTTTGTTGGAATCCATAATAGAAGAGATTTACTTACTATTTTGATTCGCTAAAACCCGTCTCGCATTCACCAATTTACTGATCTCACACGTGCTAGGGTTTTTCTCCAAAATCTTTCATATAAAAATTTAACCAAACCCTAAGAAACTTGTATAAATTGTAAAGAATCCTAATGAAAAGATTAAGATTACTTACTTTGGATCAAAAAATATTCTCCAATGATTTTCCAAGCATATATCTCCAAGAACTCTCCAAAAATCTCTATCACGAAGGAGAAATATTATAAAGAAAAATTCTGTCGAAAATGATTTTCGCGTCTCATATTTATAGAAATTTGGTCATATGCCGGCCCTACATCAGCGGCGTACCTGCAGATTTGGCCGGCTTACACCATACGCTGGCAAACTTACATGAACGTCGGCAGCTTTCGTTGAGGCTTTGGTTTCCTAGAATTCAATTCTTTCTTCCTACGCCGGCAAATCCTCGACCTACGCTGACAGCTTTCATGCCGGTGTTGGGAAGAAACCCTAGTGAATGCCGGCAGCTTTTCTCCCAGCGTTAAGAAAAACGCTACTGTTCCCATCCTACGTTATCTATATGCCGGCGGCGTAGATTCTCCAGGCGACGGCGTACAGTCTGTTACAGAGTACGCTGGAAATTTTAAAACCTAGGCCGGCGGTGTTTTCTTCAGGAATGCCGGCCTTCATTGCAGAAATTAAGAAAATTGATCTAAATTGTTGCTAATCTTAATCAAGCCTTTCATATGAACACAATACAATTGTATTTCAACTTTGACCATAAAGCCTTCTTATTTAATATCCTTTTACTCTTTGACCCTTCAATTTCCATAACAGTACTTTAGAAACAAAAAGACACGAAACCCTTCAATTCTTGTAACAGCACAGAAACGAAAAGACACCTCATGTATTATATGCCTGCCATATAATACATAAATAAAACTTATAAGGATGGACTATAAAACCCTCTTATTTTTTCAATATATGACAACTTTTGCCCTTTATCGTAATTTATTGAAGATTTATTATTTTTAAAGCCTTGTTGACCATCATCAATGTGAGGGTTGATAATAATATCTCATTTATCAGGGTTGACCATAGAACCCTCTTATTTTATAACAAATGACAAACTCGCCCTTCTTTATAAAATATTTATCTTTATGTTACATAATTTTTCGGGTTATAAAAGTTACAGTTATAACCTTTTTACCGTATTTTCATTATTACCGGTAAGTGATTAATTTTTTGCACTATTCACTTTTATTTCATTACAAAATTTTATTATTCTTATAAAGCCTTATATTATTAGATAAATTTTTTATATACTATAGAAATTTTTTTTCTAAAATTTATTTAGTTCGGGCTTTTACGGGATTAGATTCTGTTTAAGACCCGATATTAAAAATAAAATAAATTAATTTAATAATTTAAAAATAATTTAAAAATATTTTTATTTCCATAAAATTTTTTAGAATTTTTCGGGTTAAAAAAATATCATTTATAGCCCATATTCGCGTATTTTGATCATACCGGTAACATATTTGTTAAAATACTAAAATAATTTAAATAATTATTTAATTTCAATTATGAAAAATTTGCTACAAATATTTGGAATAAATTTTCTAATTTTATTTTATTTTGTTTATTTTATTAAGAAAGTACTTTTATAACCCATACTTTTAAGTACACTTTACACATATCACTTCCTTTTCACTTCAATCCTTCTACACATTAACCACACTTCATGGCAGATTTTGACCCTCTTTATGGCTGCCATTGTCCTTTATTTACTCATATTTTGACTAAATTAATTATATTCTACTCCTTCTTAAGAAAGCTACATTACACATATATTACACAATTCAATTCAAGTCAAATTTCAACAAAATTCACTCTCTCTCCCTCTCTCTTTCACGTGGATAGCAGCCCCTCCCTTGCTGCCTTTGTTTTATTTTTTCTTCTTTTATTCAATTAAAACACTCATTTTCTCTCTGTCCTTCATTTATCATTCCTTCCTTTTTCATTCTTCAGTTTCTCTCTCTCTTTTTCCTCTCTTTCTTCTTCATTTCCTCTTGTTCTTTCATGAAAAACAAGCTGCCCCCACTTCTAAAAATAGCTTCCACACTTCATTCTTGAATATTTTTGAGCAAATCTTCATCTCAAAGCTTCTATAGGTGATATAGGTAAAGTGTAATGAAGGTTTCATGCATCAAATGACCTTCCATAAGCTTAAAAGCTTAGGATGATGCTGCCAAAAATGAAACACTCCTTTTCTCCACTTTTATTATCTTGTATTACAATTATTTTCTTGTTTAAAGTTGATATATATTGTAGATCTAACTTTTTGTAGCTTTGATTTTTGTTTATGCCATTGATCTTAATATTTAAGTTATTATTCTTGTTATTACTTATGATTTATGCATATATTTCTCATTCACATGTGTTCATGCACTTATAACTAGTTTAGAAAACTAGATCTAGAGTTTTGAGTTCATAAAATGCATTAGACTTTGTTTTATGTTCATGAGCAACTTGTAATAGCATGATGATGGTAGGAAAGTTGTAGGAAACTCAAGATCTATTTTATTTTCAACAAAAATAATTTTTGAAAATTCGGATGAAAATGGAATCATATTTAGAAAAGTTGTTTTTCAACTTCAAAATGTGTATTTTTCATTTAAAATGAAGGGCTTAGGGTATAGATATTATAAATGAGAGTTTTTGATGAATAAAGTTTAGATCTATGAGTTTATAGTTTACTACCATGCATTTGTTTTATGTTTATGTTCATATTAAGTATAGATCTTAGTTTTGAACTCAAACAAAATTGTGAAATTCGTATTTTGGCAAGACCCCCATTTAAAAACCACTTTCCAAGTGTCAAAATGTAATTTTTACTTAAGAAAATGAAAGCTTACTATATGTATATCATCAAGACTTCTTTTTACAAGAATCAATGGTGATTTTCAAAATAAAAATTCTATTTTCGGATTTTGGCCAAGGCCTATTTTAAAAACATGTTTTCCAATTCAAAAATAAAGTTTTTATTTAAGAAATGAAAGGCTTTTAGGATAGGATATGTAAGGAATGGATTTTCATGAGCTTAGATAGCTTTTATCAAAAGATATAACCAAAAATGCATTTTGTAAATTCGGATCCCAACCAAGACTAATTTTTTAAAACCTATTTATCAACTCCAAAACTCATGTTTTATGTGAAAAATGAAGTATATAGGTAATAGATATCATTAAGCAATGATTTTTACAAGTTAAAATGAGTTTAGGCATGAGTAATGTATAAAACAAGTAATGGAATTAAAATGGAAAATTTTGAGTTAGTGATCAAATTGTCAAATTCGTAATTTGAGATGAAGCATATGTAATCACTTAGTATTTGAGCTCAAATTGCAAGTTTTATGTGTTAAATGAAGTCCTTAGACAATCGATATAGTAAAGCTTCAAATTTTGATGCATTAAACAAGTTTTCTCATAAGAAATATGCAAGAAATGAAAATTTCCAAAATTCGGATTTTTGTGAAAAGCTTGTTTAAAAACATATTTGCAAAGTGTAAAATGCAAATTTTTGTGTAAGAATGAAGTCCTTAGTGGTTATGTATGATTGAGCCCTAATTTTCTAAATATCAAATGATTTTTACTTGAAGGAATCACTCAAAAACTAATTTCTATAAAATTCGGATTTTGGAGTCAACTCTACATGAAGACATGTTTACAAAGTGCAAAATGGAAATTTTATGTAGAAATGAAAGTCATAAGTAATTGATATAATGAAGACTCAATTTTAACAAAAATAATTATACTTTCTTAAGTAATAAATCCAAAACAAATGGAAATGATCAAAGTTAGAAAACTAGATTTTTCATAAGTAGTTGTTATTATGGTCTTGCAAGATAAAAAGTTATAAAATTTCCTTTTAGCAAAAATCATCAAGATCATGTATATATTAAGCTCATCTCATGTCATCATGTTAGGAAATCATTCATATTGCATGTATAGCCAATTTATATAGTAGGAACATTACAAACATTTACAAAACTATTTTTCGGAATCGGAAACCGTTACTGATCAGATCTGATCCCTCTTCGAGACCTAAATGTTTTCAAAACTTGAAAATAATATTAGAAATAGATAGATCTTTCGAAGTAGATATCGATATATAATTTGCGAGATTCCGAGTTAAAATGACCAAGTTATGGCCGTTTTAAGTTGGAATTCCCGCTTAGGACGAGAATTACGAATTTGATAGTTCGTATAAAATCGTTTGGATTAGTTTGAGTTGAAATACTTATTAAGTATTTCTTCCTTTTTAGGTGATCCCGAATCGACGATTCCCTGCCACCGAATTATTATTACTAGAAGACCGGTGATCCAATGGCCGAGTGAGTTTTCTCCTTATTTTGTTACCTTGTTTGTGCTTGTAGTTAGTTGCATTAGAATTATAGGAACAAGATAAAAATCGATATGAATGGGGATGGGATATGATGAGACTGTGATGAATGTATGCCAAAGAATACTAAAGCATATCGAAACCACGATTTGATTGGATAACTGCACGTTCATATTATTTCTGTTATATGTGTGATATTGGTTGGTCACTCTAAAGAATGTATAAATATTTTGACCTAAGCAAAAATTAAATTGGTCATGCATCGCATCGGACATATTGCATTTGGTAGCATGCTACTCCTACGCAGGTCGATCGGTATGGTCCGTCGATGCCTCGTTTGGATAACGAGCCCGGTGCCAGAGCTCATTCAGGGGTACTAAGGCGCATGTGGATGCATTCCTTGGATGAGCCTAGCCGAGTCGAGTGCTAAGAGCCGAGGGCTTGGGGACTAGATGCGGTCGTGTAGACTCAATACCATTCCTAACCCAAGATACGGAGGGCGTAAATCCGTTCTGTGTGTGGGTTCCGGATACCCATGCATAATTGCTTGCTCACGTGTTTGTTCATGCATAGCATATGATTGATTAACTTGATTGTTATGGTACGGAATTAAGGGAATTCTCACTAAGCTAGTGTAGCTTACCCAATAGTTGTTTAAATGAACAGGTTATATCAAGAATGCAAAGTGGGGACCGATTGGTTGGAGCCGGGAATGACTCGGGATTTCGGCAAGAATAAGAATGTTTGAAGTTATCAGCTAGTTTTATGATTTGCCTTGTAATAGTTTTATGTAGTGAAGTCTTGGATGAATGTAATTGAAGTTTGATGAATTGTATTTGAAGTATAGTGATTCGTATATGAAGTATAGTGTTTTATATGGAGTTAGTAATTGAATTTCCTTTACATTGTTACTCAAGTGTACCAATAAAATGTATCTCCGATGTGTCTCCTTTATGTGTTAGACGCCTTGTACATAGTATGGAAGCCTTCGCGTGACTGAGGTGGTCATTCTTAGGCTTTAATATTGTGTACGGCGGTGCCATTTAGGGTACCTTCGGGGCGTGACAGTTTAAATATTGTAAAGACAATAATGACATTTTAGATAAGCTATCTACATTTAAAAAAAACAAATATATTTAAAAATATCTATCAATTAAATTACTTAAAGTTAAATAGATATATGTAAAATAAATTACTTATATATGAAGCATCACGATGGAGGAAAAATGTAATAATTATAAATAGGTGAAATGCAAATTTATTTTTTAAGTTGAAAGTGTTAAATTTATGTAACACTTACGGTATGCGAATTATGACCAGTTTTATTTTTTTTCTCTAAATTAATGCTTAATTGATGCAATTTACATATAAAACAACAAACAACAGCAATAAAGTGCAATAAATAAAGGCAAAGGGTTGGAGAAGATTACACCGTGATTTAATGTGGAGTTTGGCTTGTCACTTAGTCTCCATGACACACACAATGTTTTGCTTAATTGAACACTCCACACACTTTATTCCATAAGTAAAAAAAAATGCTCTAATGAAGCTACACAACACTTGAGTTGTGCCTTTTATAACAATATTCAAACACTTAAGGCATAAACTCTTATCACACTCTAACACATTTGAGAAACTCTCAAACAATCTCTAATATAGTACCTTACAATAGATTGCAACTTAAAAACAAATGGCTAGTTGAAATACATAAAAAGTTTGGACTCTTTACAATTAGTCTAGTTCAGTCCTGAGTGCTCTACAACTTTTGACCATTCTACACTCAAGTGGTCCAGACTCTTTCACAAGTGGTCTAAACCTCTCGAGTGCTTTCTTCTTTTAGCCCATGTTGTGGTCAAGTGGTCCAGACTCTTTTGACAAGTGGTTCGAACTTCTGCTTGCATTGCATTTCTTTCTTCTCATGTGATCACTTTAACTTTGCCAAGTGGTCCGAACCTGTTAAAAATGACCTATAAAAAATAAAACAAACCATTATTTAAGTCCATATCACTTTAACACGATCCAAACCATTGTATAAATACAATGTATCACCCTACATATTTGTTTTTCTTTTTAAATGTAACTTATTCCAATCAAATGAGTAATTGTACGATCCATTTCTTCATAAAAAATCATATTGAACTTACTAGTTCAATAATCTCCTTCTTTTAAACAAGGAGAATCATTGCATAATTAACCTCTTCTCAATACAACACTCCCCCTCGTTTATATATCCATGTTTTGAAGGAATTTTAGCTAATAAGTTCAAAAAGTTTATGCTTAACTTGAGGAAACATAAGTTACACTTAAATTACAAAACAACTACACACAAAGCACAAGCATGTAGATTAGACTCATTAGTTCAATACAAAGACTTAGTTATTACATAAAATAAACAATAAATGGTTGGCTAAAAAAGAAAACCAATAAATGACATTTCTTAGACACTGAAACTTGGATGTAGACCTCGGCATGGATTAGGATAGACCCATGAACTAGCCCAACCCAAAACTGATAGAGTCGAATTGTCAATCTAGCTTAATTGCACTAGCCATGACCCATATGCTAACTTAGCAGGTTGACAGATTAGGATTGGTTCAAGGCTACTGACCTAGTAGCTTAAGTGCATAAAATTAAAAGAAAAAAAAAAGAAAAATGGAAAAACCATAAAGAAAAAAGTGAAAGAAAGAAATAAATATTTAAACTTATTTACATGATAATAGTTAACAGTAATTATGCATTCATGACATTAAATGTGCAATTATTATTGTCATATAAGTGACAAATATGGTTACGATGATGTGTAGTTTGACTTTTATAGAGCTCTAATAAAAATGATTTTTAGTTTTCAACAATGAAGGACTTATGTTTTCGTTGTAGAGTTTGTCTTGGGTGTTTTATAGTCTTATATTACTAATTTTATAACTAAATATAGATGTACTTATATATAAATAAATATATATCTTAAACTATTCTTCTAGCAAATGGGTTAAACCTATTGATCTAAGGCTTGATTTCACTGAGTTTTTATTTTATCTGATTAAAAAAAAGAAAATCCCTATTATTTCCTTCGATTTTATTTTATTTTTTTTGGAAAAAAATAATATGGTCAACACACCATTATACCGGCCTATGAACTAGCATGTTTCGTTTAGAACTAACGTAACCCAAACTTAGGCAAACTATTTCATGCCACTCCTAGGGGTTGGCATAGATTGGTTAACTAGTCTATTGCCCCATTTGTTGAACCTAACTATTATAATCGATTTTTTAAATGGTCAAACCTAAACTGGTCCATTATTAACAGTTAACAGCCTTAATGATTAACCTTTTTCTTGGTTAATATTTTCAATTTTCTGTTTTTAATCATTTAGCATATTGGTTAACTAAAAGTTGTAGTTAACCATCTTTTCAGTTGATTTGTAAAAAATTAAACCATTTTGTTTCTTAAAGTTACATGTTATTAAAACATCATCTTAACTGTAATAGATAAAATTATGTCAGTTCATGTATAAAAGGAGAATAATATGAATAGCAGCCTGGAAATAATAGCCATATCTATTGTTTCAAAACCTCTCAAGCTCATCCTAGAAAAATCAAATACTTATATTTTTTTTTACTTCTTTTTCTTCACAACACCAACAGCCTTTAAAAGAAAATAGATAAATAAATAAAAACTTCATCCATATAGATAGAACTATAATATTATAATACACAAGTAGTTTAAACCAAGACCAATGCTTAATAACATTACATTAGGTCTTAACTCTATAGCTTATTTATAAATATCGGTTAACCATTAACCATTAGTTTTTGGTGGTTACAAATCGAAATCAAAACCGAAAATCGAAAAAAATTAAAACCATGAACTTAAACCGTAACCGATGGACTGGTTAACCATATTTTTTGGATTAGTTTTTCGATTTCGGTTCGGTTTTTTAGTTTAGTTAATTTTTTTGCCCACCCTTACTTGTGATTGTTGAAGAGAAGGAGATTAAAGGCCACCAAGGACATGGTCATGCTTGTGACTTATGAAAAGGGGAAGATCAGAACCCAATAAGGGAAGTGTCACAACCGTGACTCTCATGATCAACCAAAAATTACGCCGTTAGTCATCCTTACCCTATTTTGCACGAATTTTCTTTATGAATTTGTATTATTTATAAGTTTGCCATTAATGAAGGGATATATAAATACCTACTCTTATATTGTAAACCCTAACAAGACATTATTATTAAACTCCTTCTTTGTATTTGCCTTTCATTTTGGAGAGCAAATCATTGGGTTCTTATCAATCCCTTGCGATTGTGGCGAATAACCACTCCATCTTTCTTGTGCATCATACAAGTGAGAGAGAGTGTAGTTTGGATTGCTATCAGTACATCATATTCGATAATAATGCCAAGCATATATGTTAATTTCATTCCAAATCAATATTTAAGACCTAATACACCATAAACCTAGTTTGGGCACCTCATTAGGCTTTTTCATCCCCCATGTTTTTGTTTGCTTGGAGTCATTAGCACCCTAGTGTTGCATATTTTTGGATGTTAAGAATTTGTTGCTTAGCTAACTTTTATTTAAATAACTAAAATTATTAGTTGTTGCATTAGAATTAGATGTGTAGAAATGTGAGTATGTGCTTGATATTACTATGGTATTGGCTTTGTTGCTCACTTTTATCATTTCAAGTACTGAGGATGACTTATATCTTAATGTTCACCATGACTCCTTGAAATATGGGGTTGAGAATGAGGCTTCAGCTTGTAGATAACATGGACACAATTTTGGTGGATTGAAATTATTCTTAGCTAAAATTTTCTAACTACAAAACTTGCGAAAATTATTTTGAATATTTGAATTATTATAATTAACTATTCTCTTAACTACTTCAAGTTAACTTTGAAATATATGTTTTGAATGTGAGTCAAGCCCATTTGATAAGGCCCTTTTGATTGCCATGTTTATATTTTTGAAATCTTAAAATTTGTTATAGGTTTTGTTTACAAGTTTTTGTAAATTTTCATATTATTAAAAAATAGACAATTTTTTTTTAAATTTCCAAAAGTTTAATCATGGTTTTATGAACAAAATTGGATAGAAACCCAAATAGATAATGTAATCTTTACATATGTTGTTTACGTGATATATAGTTGTGTGTGTGGCAAAATTAGTGTGTCTCATGTGCTTGGGGCATGAAGTTATCTTGTATAACTCCCCTTAGCTGACCATTTTAAACCTTAGGACCATCAATTTGCTCCTTCGAAGGGTCTTAATTAATTTTTTAGAGTTTCAAAAGTCGTATCTACGTGAAGCACAACTTAGATATATGATTAACAAGTTTATTGAATGTGCATTTTAGGTTAATGACTTAAATAAATCAAAAGTTTTTGGTCTCACCTAAGCAATTGAGAAGGGAGCTTAAATTTATCGCCTTCAAAAAATTTTCATCTTTTTGAAAATATTAGTTATTGACAACTTAGTAAATAAATGGCCGAATTATATGTTATGAGCATATAACTAAAGAAATGAAAAATAAAGGGTTGAAGAATAAGCAAATTAGGCATTCATATAGTGGCTCCTCTTCATAAGTTATTCTACTCTTATAACTCGAGTATAACACATGTCTACCAACTTTAGAGGAAAAAAAAACCTACAAATCATATAATTTTAATTACCAAAATACGAACAATAAACCACATCTAATAAATGTGATTTTGATTTTACCAAAGAAATTTAACGTTTGACATTCTATTTTGAAACTAAAGTACATTGCAAAATCACATGTTTAACATCATATAAATTATAAATGGAAAGTTGAACTGTATCTTGAATATGCGATTTGCTATAAATGAAAAGTTTTACTATTTTTGTAAAAATCACATGTAAGATGTATATTCATAGAAAAAGTAAAATTGGCTAGGTTCACAGTTCAAAATGCACAAAATCTACCTTATTTCTCTTTCATTTGTCACATAAAAATTACAAAACCGACCTTTGCCACCCTTGTCTTGCTATTATATAAGGTCAAGGCTTTTATTCTAAGTAATGTGGGACAAGTATTTTAGCCAAAACTAGAGACAGTTTAGAGGGTCTACTTTGACGGGGCTTTTCCGACAAAACGGTCGTGCTTGGTGTTTTGTAGTGGTAATGAATGTAAAGTAGATGTGGAGTGGTCTCACATGACAACATTTTCGAAAGTGGAGTGAAGTGACTTTTTGAAAAATAAAACTTTAAAATTCATGATTGTGTTAGTAAAATAGAATAAAAGAAAGAACTCATTAGTTATTCTCACATTGTTTATTAACTCATTGTCAAAATGAATGAAACGAATAGACAGGTTTGTCTAGTGGAATAGATTCCTATTAAGTTTTACAACAAAATGCAAAATTATCTAACGACATCATTTTCAATTCCAAAGAAGAAAAGTAACAGTAACAATTCTAGGTGACTTTTAGTTTTAAAGAAGAAAAGTAAGAATTGTACTTTAACTTTAAAATTTTACACATCTTAAATATACTATGAAACAAAGTATCTATAGTAAAGGCACGTATTAAATATGAAATATAAAATATATGGTAATTATAATGTATATCTTTTGTTTTCAACTATACAACAACTAAAATTAAAACTAAAACTTGACTAGAAATATGATAAACTCTCTATTATCATGTTCTTGATATTTGAGTAATGATGCGATTAATGAGATAAGTATTATTAGTTACATAAGCAATGCTATATATTTCATTTTGTATCAAAAAAATACTTGAGTTTTAATTTGTTAAAATTGTAATTTAATGTAGTCGCAATTTTTTTTTATTTCAAAATTGAAATACTGATTATTATTATATTTTAAGTGACCCTGGTTTGACCTATTGACCTTAACTCCCTTGCATGTCCGAGTCAACTATCTAGGCTTGGTCTGACAATAATGATAATTATATTTATTAATAATATAATTGGTATTTATATAAATAACTTTTGGATGTATTGGTAAAATGACTATTTTCCCCTTTCAACTCCCTTATCGAGTATCCCGTTGTCTACACTAATCATTTCACTCTATCAAAATAAAAATTAAAAAAAAAAATTAAGACTACAACATACAACAACTCTTGTGTATAATGGATTAATTACTTTTAGGGCTATAAACAAGTCAGACCAAGCTGAGCATTTGAAGGCCTAGGCTTGGATTACTTAACAAATTAACAAGCTTGAGTCAAGTTAGACTTGTAACAAGTTTGAAAGTATAGGCTTGAGCTTGGGCTCATGCGCTCGAACCCGTTAAGGATTTGCATGTTCGAGCTCAATTTATTTAGCTTAACAAGCTTGAGCTTGTTTATATAAATAATAATATATAGTATTATAGTAATATAAATAATTATATATAATACAATAATATTATAAAGGAAAAAAATGCTCACAAGCCTAACTTTAAGCCCTTAATGAGATGACTTGCAGCCTAAGAAAAGTTAAAACTTGATTTGTTTAATTAAATGAGTTTTATTTGAGATTGAATTCAGCTTGTTTATTAAACAAGTTCGAGCCAAGTAGGAACTAAAATGAGCCAACTTGGCTCGTTTATAGCCTTGACTACTTTAATGATTTACTCAAAACGTGTGTTGTTGTAGTTAGTCAAAGAGAGATTGATTTGTTTCTTTTAATCACAGGATATATTGTTCGTCTCATGTGCTTCAAAATGCCTTTTGCATACTCAATATAAGTGACGAGACGAGTAGCGGCCTTTCCTTTTTCGATATAGTGATTTCATTTTTGCTGACAGTAAATTTTGTTTCCTTAAAATTCTAACTAAATCGACTGACTTAAAGTGGAATGCTTCCTTAGTGAAGAAAATTCCTTTTCTATTATAACTTTCGAAAATTTACGTGAAATCTGTGCAATGGAATTTGAATTTCCAACTCGAATTTGAATGACATCATTTAAAATATTCACTAAATCCTCTTACAGACAAAAGCCTTTATCTCTTTAAACAATTAAATAAATCGCTTTGCTTTTCCTGGGAAATAAATACCTTATAACTTCAATTTGATAAATAAAATAAACACAACACAATCCAAAATATTTATCTGCAAAAATCATTTTTCATTTCAATTGATAAAATTATATTGAAATTTCATTTGTCGGGAGAATAATAAGAAATAGACCTCTATCATATCTATGAGATTTTTTAGAAAGATCTTCAATCTCACTCAATGGGTCATATAAAACCAATACTTGCTCTAGTATTCTATTGGGTTTTTCATATTATACTCATTATAATAATTAATAGAAAATTTTTCAAGCTTGTAATCAGCTTCGCCCTGACCTCATTAACTTCATTTTATTTTTAAGAAATAATGAGATATCTTGGCACATATACTATAACATTTGCCACCATGTTTGTTCTTTGCATTCTCTTTAAAGTCTCAATTTCTTATCATCAATAGTGGGTAATATGTGAATATATATATATAAAAATGATGTAATATATGGGGTCATCTTATTCCCCACATTACATATAAAATAACATAACTCTTAGAATTCATAGTAGGATTTTATATAATAGAATAATCAAGATGAGTGATAATGTGAACGAAACTGACAACAGGATAGTTAGCTAGTAGCAATGTAAAATAAATAGTTCATTTATCCTTAAGATTTGAACTACAAGATATTTTCGAATAAATGTTCAAAGCCAAGAATATTTCTAATACAACATTGATGCAAAATTAATCTAAGATGTAATGTCTACATTGATCATGATCTATATGCAAAATGACATGATTAGATATTAGAAGACAAAGTGAAGACTACGATGTAGTACAGCTCGATAAGTAGTTGATAGGAAGGAATCATGATCAATAGGATTGAATTAAGCTTGGGCAAAGTTATGATAGGATTATCTGAGGGTAGGAGAGTTTGAATAAAATGCTATATATGAATTGTGCTCACTAATGATTAAATTTGATGATGAACTTTATATGAGACTATTTCTTTATTTTTCTTTTTTTGTGTGAATCTAATTGTTCACGTCAACCCTCGATTAGTGGGCTATAAATTGGACCTTGTTTTCCTTAATTTGTTTTGAGTACTTTTGTGTAATGTGTTTTTGGGACGTTAGTAGCATGTTGGTTTCTTATATTGAAATTAAATAACTTAAACAATTATATGTTACATTAGATTAGGTATGTGTGACATATAAGTATGTATTTGAATTACTATGTATTAGATTTCTTTTTCTTATTTTTCTTCTATTATGTATGATGACTTCTACATGGATTGGTATTATGAATCTAGCAGGATCGGCTTTAGTGATAAGTATTCGAGTATTGAGGATTATAGATAAGGTGCAGGCTGGAGACGCTTACCTAAAGTTTTCATTTGTTAAAGACACTTTACTGATGAAATTGTGTGCCAAGCTTTACAAACTTAATGTTACTTCGATATAATTGTAGGCACAATATATCTAACTTTGCTTTAAGGATGACCTTGCTAGTCGATTATTGAGCTGTTGAATGGGTTTATACCTTACTCTTTCACGGCCAAGGCCATAATTATAAATAAATTATGTTTTTAAATATTTTAATCTCATGAGGTTATTTTACAAGTGTTGATAGAGAATATTGGCTATAGCTCGTTAGGCTTAATATCATAGAGAGCCTAATAGACACTCGAGCTACGAAGCCCCATAAAGGCCATTGGCCCATGAGACCTCTGCAGTATGAGGATCTTGGCCTTGCACCAAAGCTTCTTTGGGGCCTTGGTTTGGTAGGGACCTTAGCTCTTAGCCTAACCTCACTCCTTAACCACGTACAATGAGGACCATACCTCTACTCCTCCTGAGATCTTCTTAGGGATTAATTCCAAGCATGACCACCTCCACGTGGATCCGCTTAAGTTCGAGGTTACCTACCTCTTTATGGGCTTAAGCCCACATGAGGCAACATCCTATAGGCTCCAAATGGAGGTATGAAAAATGTTATAAATAAACCCATACCCCTAAAGGTACAAGTGCCCTACTTTTCCTACCATTCTATAGTGGTTTACTCTCTCCAAACCATTGATGATTTAAGTATTGGATTGGCCTGCTAGACATTCTCTGTCAATAATGTATGATACTACATTAACCACATTGCCTTTATTCCACATGCAACCATTCTTTTTAAGGCACCTAATGTAGGGAAGGTGGTATGCCAAAAAAATGACACTATTGGAACTGGCGTAACGGAAATAGAAAATATGAGGCAGATGAATAATGAAGGGTAAATTATACCTAAAGATTACAACATTTGAGAGCAAGTTCATTTGAGGTTATAGCGTTTTAAGTGGTTAAAAAGAGATAACAATTTTTAAAGAAGTGAATCAATTAAGATTACTACTAACACGTATCAATAAGAGAAATGTTTAAAATTAAAATTTCACTTACTTACCACTAATCGTGTTCTATATATGTAGGCCTATTGATCTGAACGGGATGTGTATATAAAATTTCAGATGCTACCAGCAAGTATACTGGGTCTTGATCAAGTAATATAGAACGAGTAGAGTATCATTCCCATAGAGACTAAATTAATTACTAGATTGGTATTAACTTATACTAATATTTAGGTAATCAAAGTTGATCAATTAACTGACTAAATTATGTCTACTAAGAATGCAAATGAGAATGTGAGAATGATATATAAGATGAATGTGTGAAGGAGAAGAATCCATCCTAATCTGAGTTTATATTATATGAATAATTAGGATTATGGATATTTGTAAGAAATTATAAAGACCAAAACAAAGTTTTAGTGAACCATAAAATAATCTATTAGCTTCCGCTAGACAAATTATCAATGGAATCTAATTTATAATCATAAATCTTCCAATTCTATGATTATCTAATATCCTAAATTAACTTCTCCTAATTCCTTAGTGAGAAATTAAAATAAAATATTGCATGAAGTACGTGGAACAATTTCTAAATTAAAATCAAACTTGATTGTTTCCACAAATGTTGTTTAATTTCCATTCATGAATTCCTATGAATCTCAATTCTTTTTCTAAATCATCAAAATTCTTATCAATTCAATTTCAGTTAGAAATAAAATAGATAATTAGGATTCAATACAAATACGCCATAATTCTAACAATCCTATAACATAAATTCAATAATCATTTTAGCAAAATTAGGACTTCATCACTTCCCACAAAGAAATATTTAGCTACTCATTGATGATGATTCAAAAATCAGATAAGAATATGTAATTGATAGCATTATAAACAAATAATTCAGATAAATGAATTGCATAAGAAAGAGATTAGTTATCACCAATTCAAGTATCACAATCTTCAATTACAATTCTTGAAAGCTCCCACATTTCTCTCACAAATCTCTATGAAAATGCTAGACTAATTCTATATGAAGTGAACTACTTTACTACTGCTTGTGGATGAATGTTGGAGGGGGGTTATTTATAGGAAAAATTTCGTGTAAGACATTAAATGAAATTTGATGTTTCACTTCGTACGCTGGCAGTTATGGATCCTACGCCGGCGGCTTACAAGCGGTGTATCTTCAATTTCTTCTTTACGCAGGCAGTGCACTGGCAGCTTTCAAATTCGGTTACACAGGTAGGCCGCTTCTACGCCGGCGGCTTAGATGTAGATCTAGCCGGCATATGTGATGAGAAATGAAAGGTTTGGCCAATTTTAACGAAAGTTGCTCTAAAGCCAGTGGCTTTGACATCGGCCTAGATACTCCAACAGATTTGTCTCTTTAATTTCCTTCAAGCAAGTGTTGTATTCATGTTGCTTTAGATCTGTGACCTACACTGCCTCAACGCCGGCGGCTTAGTAGCCGACTTAGATTGTAACTTCTTCAAAGCTGGTGACCTTTCCATTCTGAGCTACCGGCCTTTCGTGTATGTTGGCCTCTTCAACTTCAATGCCGGTGGCTTTGAGGCGGCGTTAAGTTGGTTGATTCAAAGGCTGGCAAAGCTGGCAGTGTAAGCAGCAGCGGCTTGAGGGTAAGCCATCTGAATGCTGGCGGCTTTGAATGTTGAAATGCCGGCGTATCCTTTAATTTTCACTTCAAATTTCTTGTTTTGATTTCTTTGTCCAAATTAGTCCTGAAACATGAATTTTAATCAAAACAAATATCCATTCTAGCTCTTATGAATATCAACAAGTTGTGTAAAATATGATCTTATCACCTATCGTGCTTTACTACCTTATCTCTATCGGTAGATTACCACTTGCAACACGTGGAGCCATCAATGGGATACCTTCGAAAGAAATACCTCTTGCATAACATGGGTGGCCTCAAGAAAGGAGAGATAGGGAGTTCCATGGTGAAATTAATAACATAACTAAGCTGATCCACTTGCCTTGAATCAGCTGAGCATTTCCTCAGTCTTGGGTTTTAAAAGGGGGGAACAAGTGTTGAGTTTAGATTATAAGAGGATGAAGGTTGATAGTTCCATCTCCTTCTTCGACATAGCTTATGAAGGTATTCATGCCCCTTACCTACATGCTTTGGTTGATTAACTAAAATTTTAGGATGGACGGTTAAGAAGGTGATGTTCGACATGGGTAGTAGTGTTGGTATACTCTTTGACCATGCTTACGAGAAGATGAAGCACCTATTGAAGGAAAAGTTTATACTCTATGAGCTACATAGCTTGGACAATATGACTGTTTTAACTAAGGAATTATCACCTTGCCTCTTGAGCTCAGTGATGAGGAACATTATGTCACATATTAGATCAATTTTCTTATGGTCAATTGTTAATCCCTATGCAACGCCATCTTTAGTAACTCCATGGAATCGATCTTTAGGATTATGGTCTCTTAACTACTTCTTAAGGCTAAGTTTTTGACCTTAACAGAATTAGGCATGTGCAAAATGGACATGGAGTAATGGAGGAAACTGTACCTCAAGGCTCTACAACTAGATCATGTATGTGTTGTGGAGTGTAATCCAGAAAATAGATTTGAAGGTTGTAATGAGTCTACAAAACACACCAAGGAGGTGTGTCTTGATGACAATCTAGAGCACTCGACCCAATTAAGTAACTTGGTCCAATGAACTTGAAGAATAGCTAATCACGTTCTTGTAGGAAAACAAAGGTGTTTTTGCTTGATCTCTATCCATTATGCTAGGAATTACCCGAATGTGATCACTTACCAGTTGCATATCAACAAGACTTAGAGGCCAGTGTGGCAGAAGATTAGGCATTTTGCCTTAGAGAGACAAGTGGCAATAGAGGAAGGAGTTTAGAAGCTTCTTTAATTTGGCTTTATTTTAAAAGAGAAATACCTAACCAAGCTAGCTAATGTAGTGTTGGTCAATAAATCAAATGGCAAATGGCACATGTGTATTGACTATACCGACCTCAACAAGGCTGTTTGAAAGACTGCTTACTGCTTCCTTAGATGAATTGGCTCATTGACAAAACTTTGATCCTCTCTTCGGCTTCATAGATGCCTTTTTAGGCAATAGTTAAATAAAGATACACCCTAATGATGAGGTGCATACCTCTTTCATCACCACCTTTGTCAATTACTGCTACAAAATGATGTGTTTGGAATAAAAAATGTCTGTGCCACCTTTCAAAGGATGGTGACAACAGTTTTCATACAACATATTGGTAGAAACATGAAAGGTATTTGTTGATGACATGATCATGAAAAGCATGGAAGCTGTAGACCACCTTTGCAATCTTTATGAGACGTTTGACAGGCATTGGTTTTACAACATGAAGCTGAATCCCTAGAAAAGTGTTTGTGAAGCCACTTTGGAGAAATTCCTTGGCTACATGTTATCATTATGAGAGATAGAAGCTAAACTCAAGAAGATCAGAGTGGTAGCAGAAATGCAACCCCCCTCCTTGATAAAAGATGTGCAGAGGCTAGTCAATTGCATTGCTACTTTGACCAGGTTCTTGTTGAGAAGTGTAGACTAATGCTTGGAATTCTTCAAGGTTCTAAAAAATATATATCAGTTCTAGTGGATGGATTTATGCTAGAAAGCATTTAAGGATCTGAAACAATTTTTGACTAACCCTTTAATTATAAACCCCCAAAGTTTTACGATCAGTTGAGTTTAAAACCTAATTAGAAGGTCAACTAAAAACCCTAAAGACAACAAAATCCTAGTCAGATGCAACCGTTTAAATCCGACAAACCTATGTTCGTAACCCTAAGTGACTAAATAAGAGATTACTATGCAAAATAGTTCGTAATAGCATAAGAGAACTTAAAAATATCAAATTAGTCAAACCGCAATTCGTTTTGAACCAGATCGGATACAATTTTCGAAAAGCGTGTCCCGAGGCTTGGAATGGTAAAAATATTTCGATTATACCATTAGAATTGTCAAAATATAAGGTTTTCAAAAATATTAGTTTTATAATTTTTCTATAGCTAAAAATATCAAATATCGCATTTATACGCTATTTTTTTACTACCGGTACTTTATTAGTCATATCTATTTTACATTACACTATTCATTACTATTCTACACTATTCATCTATCCTTACTTTTCCTTATAACCTATATATCTATTTTCTTACAATATTCATTTCCAATACAATTTCTCATCTCTCACATCTCACTTTTAATTAATAAAAATACAAAAAACTAAAATCCCTCTCTCTCTTTCTCACAAATTGCATCGGTTGCTCCCTCATTCCCTTTTAATTTATTTCAATTTATTTAATTAATACAAATTACTCTAACTTTTTCCTATAAATACCACATCTTCCTTTCATTTCCTCCACACCTTTCATACACTACCATTCTTCTCCCAAAATCTCTCCGAAAGCACTCTAAAAGTTTCTCTAGTTTTTCTTCTTTTATAGGTAATACTCTTTTAAGCTTTCCTTATGTTCATTTGCTTGGAATGAGCATAGTGTGTGTTTTCTAAAACTATGGAGGATAAGAAAGCAGCAATATATTCATACTTCGTTTTTTGTTTATAAATCTATTTTCCTTTATGTTATTCATATCTATATCTAAATAAATATATCTATGTAGTTATATGTATCTTTTAGAGCATATAACCTCATTTGTCATTGCAATTTACTTACTTCTCTTGCAATTTATTTATTTTCAAGTTGTTTTAAAACTAATCTTTCTAGTCTTAGATTTGTCCTCATCAAGTCAAAACAATTTTCTTTTTCTTTTGCGACTAGTCTAATCTTAGTCTTGGGAAGCCTTGAAGAAGCTAAGGCTACCAATACTTGACAATTATTATTAATATGCTTATTTATTTCTTATATTCTTTATTATCTTATCTTGTGATTTTTTTTTTATAAATTGCATGATCATATTCATGCATGGCTAATAAGTTGTTGTCCAAATAAAAAGAAAAGGAATCCTTTTGATAAAAGAACAAAATTTTATCACTAAATAAATATTTTTTTCCCCAAGACTTAGAAAAATGTTTTCAAATAAATTTCTTTTAAAGGTCTATATAAACTCATCATGAAATTTCAAACTATTAATAGAAGAAGTTTCGTCAAAGTCTAAAGGTACTTCCTTTTCAAATAACAAAAGAAATCTTGATATATACTATTTTTACCAACTTTCTAAATCAAGAGCTAAATAAGTTTTTAATAAAATCAACTCACAAGGAAAATGAAAAAAAAAAATTCAAAGAATAAACTCATCAAGTACTACTAAAGAAAACTTTTGGAAATTATATTTTTCAATACCTAGAAATAAAATTGGTAAATAACCTCAAAAGACAAAACTTTATTTGCAACTTACTTTTGATAAACTAAAGAACCAAAATATAGAATATTAGATTTTGATCAACCAAAAAAAAAATTATAAGTTACTTTAACTGCCTAAAGTAAAGTTTAACAAATCCAAATTTTCCAAAACACTAGGATAGGTTGTTCTAAAGAAATTAATTAAATAAGACAACACCGATAGCATCATGCATAAATTATGACTCTATTTATATACATAAGGAATCCTTTTCAATTACATACATATTTGAGTTTTACTCAAACAAGCCTTAGTAAAGGAAGAATTAGAAAATGTTGTTTTTCAAGAAAGGAATCTTCGTGTTAGATCTGTACCCTTCTAAACCAAGATGCAAATGACCTTTTATAGTAAAAGTAACCTTATAAATGGATAGATCCTTTTGAGTAGGTAGAAAACTTCATATAATATGCGAAATTCCGAATTAAAATGAGCAAGTTATGGCTATTTTAAGTTAGAACTTCCTTCAATCTAATTTTGCCGCAATTTAGAGATAGACTTAGAATCTTTAAAGTGGAAATTCTATGAAAGACTCATTTTGGGTATTTCATCTTGTTTAGGTGAAGAAGAAACGATATCGCCTTTCCGAAAAATTATTTTGACCAGGAGCGATCGTCATGGAGTGAGTTAATCCCTTACTAATTACATTTCCTTGATTTTGCTTGTAAGTAGTAGCATTAGAGAGTGAGGAAAAAGACATAAATAAATGTTGTGTGAATTGGATTTATGATTGAATGATGTGATTTTTGAATAAAAGCTAAGTATATCGAAAGAAGAATTGATGAATAGTTTATGTTTTCTTGCAATAGGTATGATGAATATTGTTTTAGTCACCTTTAACTAGGAATCGATAATAATTGAATAAACCAATATTAAGAACAATTTATGCATAACATATTGTGTGTCACATTTATTTTTTCGCTACTATTCTTCGTGTGGAGAAACGAGGAGTTGTAGTGGTAGCTAGTAGGAGCCAGAAGTCTACATGGGCTAGTAGGAGCCAGAAAGTCTATGTAGGCAAGTAGGAGCTGGTAAGTCTACAATTATTGATGGTAAGTCTATACAGAATGTGCCGCCGCCAGCTGCTAATGCACTTGAAGCAATAGTAGAAGCACCAGCACTACCAGAAGCTGAATCCTAAATTGCCCCCTTGCCGGCACCACCACCACCCTGACCTTATCGAAGTTTCTTATTAGACTTCATCAAAAGTAATCGATACTTTGATGGGAGTTTTAGAAAACCTAATGAAGCAGAAGAGTGGTTAGTGCAAATAGAAAGATCCTTTGCTGCTTTCGAAATACCTCATCACCTCCACCTGGACTATGGCACCTATATGCTAAGATTCAATGCAGGAGAGTGGTGGGAATCAAAGAGTAGAGAGTTACTACCACCTGTGACTTGGGCAACTTTTAGAAGAGAATTCTTGGAGAATTATTTTCACAGGAGTTTGAGGGTGCAGTATGGTGGAGATTTCCTTCATATATCCTAAAAAGGAAGAACAGACGAACAATATGAGACCGAATTTAGTTGTTTACTCAGGTATGCACCGGACTCCTTCAAACACAGTGAAGAGTTAAAAAAGCAGGTCTTTCTGAGTGGCCTGGATGAGGACTTGAGGATGCTGTTGGAAGAGTTGAATTTAAGGACCCTTCGTGAATTGGTTGAAAGAGCTTATATTATAGAAAGAGCTAGGAAGAGGAAGAGTAAAGTGTAAGAGAAAAGAACCTTTGTGTTTGGGAAAAGGACTCATGACAGTTATGGTCCTAGCTTCCAAAACAAGAAGTTTAAGTCTTTCAGCAGCTATAAAGGAGGTGCTAGTGGCAAAAGGGAAGCACTAAAGGTTAAGGTATCATACTGGAAGTGTAAAGAAGAGCATTGCCCAAAGAGATGCCCCCTACTCCAGCATAAATGTTATTTCTGTGGAGACCCTAGCCATAAGATCAATGATTGCCCGAAGAAGGCTTCCACCATCTGCTTTCTATGCAAGCAAACTGGGCACTTTACCAATGAATGTCTACAAAGGAAGAATGCCCCAGCTAGACCGCTTCATACAACTGGAGGAACTAAATAAAAAAAAGCAGGAATGGAGAAAGCAGCCCAAATCATTCCGGAGCGACTGTCCAAGGGATAAGGATTTACAACTTGGAAGGGCAGTGGGTGTATGAGGAATCAGACAATGAAGAAGCTGAAGTAGCAGCCTTAGATGGAGATTGTGACCTTGACTTTGGTCTGGTAATAGGTTAGAATCAGAAACTCCTTTACCTTTATGTTGCAAGTTCTTAAAGTTTCATTCATTCAATTCTTAACCCAGAAAGTGTAAAGCTTTATACAAATAGATGGTTTATGTATACTAGATTTGTGACTAGTATAAAATTCGAATACAATTTACATACGTGTAGCTAGTCAAATTGCCTATGCTTTGTTCGATACCGGAGCTACACATTCCTTTGTCACCAATAGTTTGGCTAAGCGAACCAGCCTACCCATAGACACAATTGCTATCAGTTTCGAGTTAAGACCCCTACCAGGAGCGTAGTGTCAACCAAAGAAGAGCATAAGGATTGTCCCATGGAGATATAAGGATGCTACACTAAGTGTGACCTGATAATATTAGAATGAGCAAATATGAGGTGATCTTAAGAATGAGTTGGTTGACGTTCGTTCAAGCTTTAGTAGACTGTAGACGAAAAGAGAAGTGAATTTTAAGAATCAAGATGGAAGTGAGATAGTATTCAAGGGAAAATCCATAGTAAGGTTGAACTCATTTGAGTTATTAATGGATGATAAGGAGATCAACTTAAGTAATGATGATATAAAGGAGAATGAAGGAGAGAAACCTGAGTTGGAAACTATACCTGTGATTAAGGAATTCTTGGATGTATTTCCTGATGGATTACCTAGATTACCACCTAAGGGGGAATCGATTTTGAAATTGACCTAATGGCAAATACATAGTCGATATCAAAGGTACTTTACCAGATGTCACCAATTGAGCTAAAGAAGCTGAAACCCAGTTGCAAGACTTGCTAGACCAAGGTTTCATTCGACCAAGTGTATCACCCTGGGGAGCACCAATTTTGTTTGTGAAAAAGAAGGATGGTTTTGTGCACTTGTGCATTGATTATCAGGAACTCAATAAGGTTACTATCAAGAATAAGTATCCGCTTCAAAGGACAGATGATCTTTTTGACAAACTTCAAGGAGCTAGTATCTTCTTAGATCAGGGTATCATTGGTTAAGGATCAAGTTAGAAGATGTACCCAAGATGGCTTTTCGAACCTGCTATGACATTACAAGTTTTTGGTAATGCCCTTTTGTTTAACCAATGCACCAGCAGCTTTTATGGATCTCATGAAGCAAGTGTACAAACCCTTGTTAGATAAGTGCGTGATAGTCTTTATAGACGATATTTTGATCTACTACAAGACATGGGAACAACATGAAGAACACTTGAGAATGGCACTATAGACTTTATGTGAACATAAGTTGTATGCTAAGCTATCTAAGTGTGACTTCTAGTTGGATAGGATATCTTTCCTATGACATGTCATATCTAGAGAAGCTATATCGGTGGACCCCGAGAAAATCAAAACAATAATGGAATGGAGACAACCTAGGACCATCACAGAAGTGAGAATTTTTCTTAGATTGGCTGGATATTATAGAAAGTTTGTGAAGAACTTTTCTACCATAGCCAAACCCCTAACATAGTTGACTCAGAAGGATGAAAAGTTCATTTGGATTGATAAAAGAGAACAAGGTTTTCAAATACTCAAGAAATGACTTGTCTCCACCTCAATTTTAGTGTTACCAGACCTCAAGAAACCTTATACGGTACATTGCGATGCCTCTAGAAATGGCCTCGGGTGTGTGTTGATGCAAGGTAGAAGGGTGATTGCGTATGCCTCATGACAACTCAGGCCTCATGAGCAAAATTACCCTACCCATGACCTGGAGCTAGCCGCCATAGTCTTTATACTTAAGTTATGGAGACATTACCTATATGGGCAAAGATGCAAGATCTACACCGATCATAAAAGTCTCAAGTATTTATTCATGCAAAAGGAGTTGAATATGCGGCAACGAAGATGGTTATAACTTATCAAGGATTATGACCTTAGGATAAACTACTTCCTAAGAAGAGTAAACGCTGTCACAGATACCCTAAGCACAAAGAATCATGGAGAAGTGGCTACCTTACTCACTGATAAGAAAGAGTTAGTAAGCGAATTTGAGAAAATGAGTATCGAATTTGTAGGGCAAAGTATGGAGGTAGAAATCGCCAACTTAGTCATAGAACCAACCTTAATAGAAAGGATCAAGGAAGCCCAATGGTATGATGAGGTGATTTAAAAGATTAAAGGAAAGGTACAGGAGGGAAAGTATATGGATTTCACAATAGATGAAGACGAGGTTGTGAGAATGAAAGGGAGATTATGTGTTACAGGTGATGATGAAATGAGGAAAGAAATCATGAGTGAAGCACATCATTCGGGATATACAATGCACCCAGGAGAGACTAAGATGTATCAAGATCTGAAAAGCCACTATTAATGGAATGGTATGAAAAGAGACATAACCGATTTCGTGATGAAATGTCCAACATGCTAATAAGTAAAAGTGGAACACCAAAGACTAGGAAGACTCTTGAAACCCCTGCCGATACCCGAATGGAAATAGGATCAAATTACGATGGATTTTGTATGTGGACTACCAAGAACATCTATAGGATATGATGCCATTTGGGTTGTAGTTGACCGATTGATGAAGATAGCTCATTTCCTTCCAATCAACATGACGTATTCCATGGATAAGTTAGCCACAATATATATAAGAGAGATAGTACGCTTGCATGGAGTGCTTATAGGAATCGTCTTCGATCGAAACCCAAGGTTCGTGTCTAAGTTTTGGATAAGCTTACAAAGATGTTTGGGAATGAAACTATATTTTAGTACTGCCAATCACCCTCAAATAGAGGGTTAATCAGAAAGAACAATACGAACTCTGGAGGATATGTTGCACGCCTGTGTAATGAGTTTAAGGGTAGTTTGATGCATACCGACCATTGGTGGAGTTTTCTTACAATAACAGTTACCATTCCACAATTCAAATGCCACCTTACGAAGCATTGTATAGAAGGTAGTGTAGGTCACCATTGTTCTGGGACAATGTGGAGAAGTTGAGCATTGGACCCGACTTGGTACAAGATGCAACCAATAAGGTACGAATCATTCAACAAAAGATGAAGAAAGCACAATATCGATAGAAAAGCTAGGCGGATATGAAAAGACATATTATCGAGTTTAAGGCTAGAGACCATGTATAATTGAAGGTGAACCCCATCAAGAGTATTCACAGAGTCTGGGCACAAGGAAAATTGAGCCTACAATATATTGAACCTTTTGAAGTGCTTGAAAGAGTAGGAGATTTTGCTTATCGTCTGGCCTTACCTCCTAACTTATCGAGAATCCATAACGTATTTCATGTATTGATTTTATGAAAGCACGTGCCAGATCCTAACAAAATCACAGAGTTGGAACTAGTACAGTTAAAAGAAAACCTTAACCACGAAGAGCACCTGATTCAAAGTTTGGATCATAAAGTACAAAAGCTTCGAAACAAGGAGATCAAGTATGTGAAGGTTCTGTGGAGGAATCACTCAGGAGAAGAGGCCACCTATGAAGCTGAAAATGATATACGCTAGAAGTATACAAGCTTGTTTAAAGAATCAGGTATGAACTTCAAGTTTTGAGGGAAAAACTTTCTTTAAGAGGGGTAAGTTGTAAACCCCTAAAGTTTTACGATTGGTTGAGCTCAAGCCCTAATTAGAAGGTCAACCGAAAACCCTAAAGTCAACAAAACCCTAGTCAGACGCAACTATAAAGTCCGGCAAACCTGTGTTTGTAGCCCTAAGTGAGTAAGTAAGAGATTAGTATGTAGAATAGTTCGTAATAGTATAAGAGAATTTAAAAATATCATATTAGTCAAACCATGATTTGTTTTGAACCAGATCAGATACAGTTTTCAAAAAGTGTGTCCTGAGGCTTGGAATGGTAAAAATATTTCGAATATATACCTTTAGACTCGTAAAAATATAATGTTTTCAAAAATATCAGTTGTATAATTTTTTGGTAGCTAAAAATATCAGATATCGCATTTATACGTGTATTTTCCTACTATTGGTACTTTATTTGTCATATATACTTTGCATTACACTATTTATTACTATTCTACACTATTCATCTATCTCTACTTTTCCTTACAACCTACTCTTACAATCTACACATCTATTTTCTTATAATTTCCATTTCCAATACAACTTCACATCTCTCACATCTCACTTTTCATTAATAAAAATACAAAAAAAAAAATCCCTCTCCCTCTTTCTCACAAATTGCGCCGACCCCTCCCTCATTCCCTCTTAATTTATTTTAATTTTTAATTAACATAAATCACCCTCTACTTTTTCCTATAAATACCACTTCTTCCTTCCATTTTCTTCACACCATTCATACACTACCATTCCTCTCTCAAAATCTCTCCAAAAGCTCTTTAAAAGTTTCTTTAGTTTTTCTTCTTTTATAGGTAATACCCTTTTAAGCTTTCTTTATATTCATTTGCTTAGTATGAGCATAGTGTGCGTTTTCTAAACCCATGGAGGTTAAGAAAGCAACAATATATTTATACTTTGTTCTTATTCATAAATCTATTTTCCTTTATGTTATTCATATCTATATCTAACTAAATATATCTATATAGTTATATATATCTTATTATAGCATATAAGCTCATTTTTTATCGTAATTTACTTACTTTCAATGCAATTTATTTACTTTCAATTTTTTTTAAGACTAGTCTTTCTAGTCTTAGATTTGTCCTCATCAAGTCAAAATAATTTTCTTTTTCTTTTGCGACTAGTCTAATCTTAGTCTTGGGAAGCCTTGAAGAAGCTAAGGCTCCCAATACTTGACAATTATTATTAATATGCTTATTTATTTCTTATATTCTTTATTATCTTATTTTGTGATATTTTTATCTTTTATAAACTACATGATCATATTCATGCATGGCTAATAAGTTGTTGTCTGAATAAAAAGAAAAAGAATCCTTTTGATAAAAGAACAAAATTTTATCACTAAATAAATATTTTTTCCAAAAGACTTAGAAAAATGTTTTCAAATAAATTTCTTTTAAAGGTCTATATAAACTCATCATGAAATTTCAAACTATTAATAAAAGAAGTTTCTTCAAAGTCTAAAGATACTTTCTTTTCAAATAACAAAAGAAATCTTGATATATACTATTTTTACCAACTTTCTAAACTAAGAGCTAAATAAGTTTTTAAGAAAATCAACTCACAAGGAAAATGAAAAAAAAAATTCAAAGAATAAACTCATCAAGTACTACTAAAGAAAACTTTTGGAAATTCTATTTTTCAATACCTAGAAATAAAATTGGTAGATAACCTCAAAAGACAACTTTATTTTCAACTTACTTTTCATAAACTAAAGAACCAAAATATAGAATATTAGATTTTGATCAACAAAAAAAAAAAAATTATAACTTACTTCAACTGCATAAAGTAAAGTTTAACAAATCCAAATTTTCCAAAACACTAGGAAAGGTTGTTTTAAAGAAAATTAATTAAATAAGACAACACCGATAACATCATGCATAAATTATGACTCTATTTATATACATAAGGAATCCTTTTCAATTACATACATATTTGAGTTTTACTTAAACAAGCCTTAGTAAAGGAAGGATTAGAAAATGTTGTTTTTCAAGAAGGGAATCTTCGTGTTAGATCTGTACCCTTCTAAACCAAGATGCAAATGACCTTTTATAGTAAAAGTAACCTTATAAATGGATAGATCTTTTCGAGTAAGTAGAAAATGACATATAATATGTGAAATTCTGAGTTAAAATGAGCAAGTTATGGCCATTTTAAATTGAAACTTCAATCTAATTTTACCGCAATTTAGAGATAGACTTAGAATCTTTAAAGTGGAAATTCTATGAAAGACTCATTTTGGGTATTTCATCTTATTTAGGTGAAGAAGGAACCGATATCATATTTCCGGAAGATTATTTTGACCAGGAGCGATCATCATGGAGTGAGTTAATCCCTTACTAATTACGTTTTGTTGATTTTGCCTGTAAGTAGTAGCACTATAGAGTAAGAAAAATATAATTGAATAAATGTTGTGTGAATTGGATTCATGATTGAATGATGTGGTTTTTGAATAAAAGCTAAGTATATCGAAAGAAGAATTGATGAATAATTTATGTTTTCTTCCAATAGGTATGATGAATATTGTTTTGGTCACCTTTAACTAGAAATCAACAATAATTGAATAAACCAATATCAAGAACAATTCATGCATGACATAATGTGAGTCACATTTATTTTTTTCGCTACTATTCTTTATGTGGGGAAACAGGAGTTGTAGTGGTGGTTAGTAGGAGTCGGAAAGTCTACATGGGCTAGTAAGAGCCGGAAAGTCTACATGGACAAGTAGGAGCCGGTAAGTCTACAATTGTTGATGGTCGTATGAGTCAATAAGCACCCAACCCTCGACATGGAGGGCGCAAAATCCATGCTACACAAGATTTCTGGTTAATCATGTATATTTTGTTTACTCATGTGATTGATGCATTCCCATATAATTGTCTAAATACTTATATGTTTTATGGAAATGCTTTGAAGAAGGGTGTTATCTCACTACGCTAGTTTTGCTTATAACCCTATAACTTTTTGTTATAGTTTGATTGCCTATGGTTGGCACCAAGGAGCCCATTTTATTAGATATGAGCCAAAAGTTACTAAGAGTTTTCGGAAGAAGTTTACATAATTTAGTTTTGAATAGTAACCTTCTAAGAGAAATCTCTACAGTAGACTTTTATTATATTCATGTATGTTTTTAAGATGGCTTATTTTAACCAAGGCTTTTAGTACGGGGGAATGCTCCTAAGAAGTTGTGAGAAACTTTTATCTTAATGATTATTACATGTTTACCTTCATAAGTTCTTGCATGCTTTTATTATCTGCTTAAACGTAATACCCCTTTGAGTCTCCTACTATCTTGAAAGCATGTCTTGCATGTGATATCGAAGCTCTTGCGTTTCTAAGATTGTCATTTATTAGCTTTAATATTATGTGCGGCAGGCTACCACGTTTAGGATACCTTCTGAGGCGTGACACTATTGCTTTACACTTTTATCTTAGGGATTTGTATTTATACCTGGCTGTTAGTAACTGAACCTTCTCCTTAGTGCTTGCCTAAGCTATCAGAGGTAGCATCAACTCATAATTATGTTAGGTGTCCTCGCCATAGTGATATCGACCCACTAGATCATGTGCTTAATGATTTACCTTTGAGAGCAGCTCTGAAAACCCAATGTGTCTAGGAGGATGATAAAGTATGAGATTGGCAAGTAGGAAAAAATGACATGGACTCTCCATGTGGATGGCTCCTCCACTCGAAGGGAAGTAGCGCTGGTATGGTGTTATAATGGCCTAATGGGGTCAAAGCTTGTTAAAGTTTTGGTTCTTTACTAGCAACAATGAATTTATGAGGCATCAATCGCTGGCCTCGAGCTTGCGATGGATAGTTGAAAAGCAAGAAATTTTTTAGATGCTATGTTGGTGGTCTAGCAAGTGAAGGGTGATTATGAGGCTAGGGATGAAGGGATGGCTAAGTATCTTAAAGCCATACGAGTCCTTGTAATGGAGTTTCCCTCCTAGAATATTAAAAAAATTCAAAAGGCCAAGAACTATAAGGCCAACAGACTCTCTAAATTTTCCTCTATGGTGAACTCCAATCTAGAATAAACTAAAGAGAAGGTATTTATGGAATACTTCCCATAAAAGATTACCTTGAAACAATCCCATGAGGTGCTTGACTTACAAGTTGCACCCTTTTTGTTCAGCTAGATAGACATGATCATTAGTTATCTAAAGGATGGGACCTTACCCCTTGACAAGAAGGAAGCAAAAAGCCTCATGCATCAAGCTTTAACACTACTTTGATCAATGTTGTGTTGTATAAATGAGGTTTTAGCTTCCCTCTATTGAAGCGCCTACATCTAAGGGTGTTCGCGGATCGGTTAATCGGTCCGTGGTCTTATTTTTTGAACCTAATCATAATGATCGCTTTTTTAGTATCATATTCCTTAACTTATCCATTATAAACGGTTAACTGCCTTAATGGTTAACCATTTTGTTAAAGTTTTTTTTTTTTTCCGTTTTCGGTTTTTAACCATTTAATGTAATGGTTTCAATAAATCAAATTGATAATTTCAACAAACCTTTTTTTTTTATCTTTTATCATAGAGTTTTTCTTTAAATTATTATATATATTACAATAGCTTAAAAAAAAAGGAAAATCAAATTAAGGAAAATGAGAAAAACAAGCCTTTGGATGTATCATTATCAACAAAAATCAAACCAAATCAATTACCACATCAACTTCCATCAAACATAGGATAATAGTACTTTAATCAAAATCCAAGGAACATTAACATATGTAAATTATATGTATATGTAAATCATATGTGTATATATATTTTTAAAAAATAATTATATGTATATGTAAATTATACATATAATATATTTATAAATATTGAAAACGGTTAACCATTAACTGTCGGTTTTTTGATGTTACAAATCAAAACCAAAACCGAAAGCCAAATAAATTAAAAACCGTAATCCTAAACCAAAACCAATGGACCGGTTAATCATACTTTTCGGATTGGTTTTTCGATTTCGATTAGGTTTTTCGGTTTCATTGGTTTTTTTGCACACCCCTACCTACATCTTGATGAGGCACATCAAGTTCTTGAGTACATGTTGGAGAGTATAGCAATCACATTCAAGCATAGTTTTTCTATATTAGAGTTGTTTGAGTTGGCTACTTCTTCCCCAAAATTGACCATCCTTCGAGTTCTAATCTCTATTGCCTCACCAGCCCATGGCCCTTTGCTTAGTAGGGCTTAGAAGTTCTCGGTCCACTCCCTGTATGAATGAGGTAAGGAAATTCATTAAAGTCAGGTTGGATTACTTCACAAAGTGGGTTAAGGCTGAGGAAGTAGCTAAAGATACAAAGAAGAACATGTGAAGCTTCATTTACAATAATATCCTAGTTAAGTTCGGTGTACCACATTCCATAATGATGGACAAAGATAGTCTAACTACAAGGATATGAACGGATTTTGCGCCATGTGCAAGATTGTGCTACACTATACTTAGGTTTCCCATTTGCAAGCAAATAGGCAGGTCAAGGAGGTGAACAAGGCCATCATGGGAAGCATAAAGGCGAGGGTCAATCTCATGAGTGGCAAGTGGATTGATAAACTCCCTAATATCTTATGGGGAGATTGGATTACTAGGTAGATACCGACTAAAGAGGCCCCTTTTCAACTTACCTTTAGATCTAAAGCTGTATTGCCTTTGAACTCGAGCTTCCAAATCTTAAGGTCCAAACATATGAAAAGATGGTTAACTAGAATGAGTTTTGAGGACAGTTAGATGCTCTGGAAGAGACTTATAAATCTTTTGCTTAAGGAACTTCTTAGGGACCTTCTAATTGAGGGACCCCTTCAAGATCTTCCACCTGAGGCAGTCCTTAGGAACCTTTAAACTGTTGACCATCTCTAAGATCTTCTTTAGGAGGAGAACTTTAGGGGCTTTATTCAATAGTAGTCGACATCGGTAAAGCATCTTGACCCTAGGGAGGAGCATCTATGAAAGTAGGAACTATTTAAGGAGCTGAGGGATCCTATTCCCTTTCTTCATTACACTCCTTTTCATTTTCTCCTTCACTAAGCTAGCTGCATAGGCAACTAAGATCAAGCTATCAATATGTCTCCTTACCCCATTATGAATGAGCCTTATGGTCTCTAGAACAAAACCCTTCTAGAGGTTGTCTCACTCCTCACTTTCCTATGGTTCCTCAATCATACCCTTCTCAATCTAAGGAATGATGACCTTCCCATATTCCAGGTTGAAGACTAATAACTCATATTTACTCTGTTCAAATTAAGGGGATTTATACTTATTTTACTTGATTATTTGTTGAATTTCTCATAAATTGGATTATTATTGTTTAATTTGTTGTTTTTAGTTTCTTTTTGCTTAAAAGAAGGAATCAAAGTGATTTAATCAAGAATTAGAGTGAAAATAGCAAAAGCATGGAATCTAAGCTAAAGTTATGCCCGTGATCTTTACTTACGGTTCACAATGAAGAACTTAAACCATGCCTATGATTTTGTCAAGGAGAAAACATGAAGAATTGGAGGTAGAATCAATCGTGTCAGCAACCATATTCTCAATAAACTCCTATAGTTAACACTATGATAAAGCATGAACAAGGATGAAATTTTCCTCGAAGACAATTGCGGTGTGAACCGAGGCTACGATTATACCCATGGATAAGCCCTTAATATGCATGTGGTTTTTTGACATAGTTTCTTATAACAAATCTGCCACAATAGCATTGTAATCTTTATTTATTGCGTGTATGAATAAATAGATGTGTATAGTAGTGAGGATATACATAATTCATTGTGAATATTCCACACTTATTGTACCATAACTAATTAAAGAGAGAATTCTAGTGAGAGAAACTTCCACTCTGCTAGGATTCAAGCTTTTTGGATCAATTCAACAACTAAATCGAGTTCATTTTGCAAGGATTCCTGTGCTCATAATTGTTTTCTATCATAATTTCTCTAAATTCATGCTTAGATTGATGAATCTCATGGAGAACTAATTGTTTTGCGCTTAGATTTTGTGGATCGAAGTTCTGATTCATGTAATTCTGCTTGTGCATTAATTGAACTATTGTTGAGTTTTTGTAATTAATAGCTTAAGTTGCATTTTCTTGGATTTGTGTGTGTACTCCAAATGAATTCTTGTAAAATTTCAATTGAAAAGATTAAAAAAATTATTCTTTTGAATAGATCTAAGCTATTAATAAAGATTACTCATAACATATAAAGATAAACTGGTGAAATTATTCTACCACTTAATTGATTTTCATGAAACGTGTTTTTTAATCAAATGATTGTTGTTTTTAATGCGGATCTAGGTTGCTAGTGGCTAGAAAGAGATTCTAGTTGTTTGACTTAGGTTTAGATGCTAATGACACTCAAGAGAGACATTAATATATTTTCGTGAATTCGACAGTATAAGATTATTCAACAAAGATTTCATTGAGATTGTTTAATGAAATTATACGATAAAAATTTGGTGAAGCAAGATCTAAGCTATTCCTTACATTTTGAACTTATCCTCTTGTCAATTGATCTAAAAACATTTGTATAAGTGGTTTAATTTTGTAAATACTTGGTTAGCTTGTGAATATTATGCATATGAGTTTTCTTAGGCTAGATAATAGACGAAGGTGAGTACGGTAGGTACCAACATCCCCTTAGAATACAACCTAACTGTTCTATGCTACTTAGATAGGTAAGCTTACCTATAATGGTTGTGAACGAAGTTGAATTGATCTCTTAGCTTTTCACTTATAAATTTTCAAAACTTCATCTTCGTGTCTTCATAACTAACCATTGATTTGGCCTTACAGGCTGTTGACCTGACCTCGAAGAGTAGTAGACACATCCTATAAGACAAAAATTCATGGTCATTTCACTAAGGATTCAATCAGCATAAAACCACTTAACAAGTTTGAAGTTTACCTTCTCCTTCTTTAAGTTCCCATCAATCTCCACCACCTGCTTGGTAACCAAGTATGCCCCTCTCACTTGGCCTTTAGTTTCTTTGTTAAGTTTTCCTTAGCTTGCCTCTCGTCCTTTAGCCTCCCTTCCATCCCTCTTTAGCTGATTGATGGCTGCATGGGCCTTTTGAAATTTGCTTTCTATGGAGATAGCCTTCCTTTCGAGTTCGCTATTTCGACACTAATAATCTTCATCCATCAAGCAAAGTTAAGTCGATAAAGTGGCCTTATCCTCAATTAAACTTTCTTTCACCTTCTCAGCTTTGGATAGTTGTTGCACTAGCTCTTTGACCTTTGCTTCGTGCTTCATTGAAAGCTCATCGACCTAAGCCTCAACATCTATTGCTTGTTGTTTTGCCTTTACCGAAAGAAAACTTATGCTAGTTACAGAACTTGATATGAGTAAGCCATAAAAAAATTTTCTATAACTTATACCTTAATTCCATTTTCCCATGACTAGCTTAATGTACAAGCCATAGATGCCACACCTTATAAGAAAGGTAAAAATATCACTAAGAAAGAAAAGTATGAAGAGAAAAATAAACATGGACCCACGAAATTAAATGCAATACTAACCTTGTAAATCTTCATAGTAGCAAACTAAATGCATCAACCTCTGTCTCGACCCTCCTCTCTTACGGTATATCTAACTCTTTCTTGTCTTAGGGCAATGTAAGACCTAAAAAATATATATATATATATCGAGTTAATTGTCGTGTTGAGCCTTAATATGCTCCTAGATTTGATTGGGCTTCAACCTTGAGTACATGCCCTAGGATCTGAAGCATTGACCTAACGACTAACATTATCCTGGGGAAGATTGCCACTTGCTTTTAGGCCAGTTGACCCCACAGTTTTCTTGAGAGCCCAATATTGCCCTCGGCGGATTCCACTTGGGGGGACTCTTGTACCCTAGGAGAATTTGCTACTTCTATAGGAACAAAAGGACTCTAGATCTTAGGGTATCATGGACCCCAAGCCTAAGCAGGCCTCTAAATCGTGGGGACCTCTTTTTGAGCAGAGTTGCAACTTCCCTGACCTTTTGCTTCTTAGTGAAGGGTTCACACCTTGGAGTACCCTTTGGACCTTAAGTATTAATAGTCTTCGGTTAAGCCTCAATAGTAAGCCTTTTTAACAGGGCCTTCTTCTTAACAACCTTAGCCTATTTCTTCTTCGAAGTACCACCTTGCTAGAACAACAATATTGTATCACCCTTACTTGGAAGCTTTCCACTGCACAAGCATAATGCAAAAAAAAAAAAAAAAAAGGAACAAAATGAGTAAAGGAGCAGTGAAGTTAGATTAGAGGTACAACCTTCTCATCAAGCACTATGAAGATGATCTACTCCTCAACATACTTGGTTAGATAGCTCCTCCCTTTAGGCAAGAATGGACTTGGTAAAAAAAGCGTAGGAAAGAGAGAAAAGGTTAAATTTATCCTAAGAATAGGAGTTTTTACCTCTAATTTGAAGCTTCTTACTATGGGTAATGGGCAAGTCCTTCAAATAATTCTCACCACTTTAGTAGCATGTAAGGGCTTACCGTCTCCTGCTCCATCATAAAAAACACCTATCTTCTTCGTTGTCTCGGATTTGTGAATGCCCAGTTTGCCAATCTTTCCTTCCTTAATAGGATTGCACCAAGACATAAAAAGATCGAATTTGTACTGGGCTCCTTCCTTGATGCTTATGACCTTGTACTTGCTCTTCTGACGGTGCCTAATCGAGTTGTCGAGCCTATCAAAAAGCTTCTATGAGGACTTTGATTGCTCACTACTAGAAAAATGAATTTAGGCAACACTATACATAGCAACGGTTTGATAACCCTTGCCATAATTTTAATATGTAACGGTTAATGCAACGTTTATAAAACTATTACATAATTATTTATCTTAAGCAATGATTCAATAAAAAAGTGTTACCTTAGACAATTTAGGCAAAGGTTATATTACAACCGTTGCCACTTTTAAATGTAAGGCAACAATAATAAACCATTGCCTTTTTCACTTTAAAACCAGCGTGCGAATAGATATAGGGAAAAAAAAGCGAGTAGAAAGAGGGGTTAATTTCCATCAGCAATTCCCTAATTCTCTCGCTCTCTCCCCCCTTCTCTTTTCAAAACTCTTTCTCCCATTCTCCGAAGTTTGATCTTCCCATCGCTTCTGGCATTTTAACAAGAAGATAATAAGATACTTCTTGGTTCCTCCTTAAGGTACTCTCTCTCTCAATCAATGCTTTAATTTTTAATCTTTGTGGTCTGTATGATTTTTCTTCAGTTTTCACGCAAACTGTTCGATAGAATGGCACTGAGAATTTTGCAATTTTGATAGACGAAGGAGTAGATTTTGGGTTAATGCGTGAGTTCGAATCTAGGTTGCATGAGTTTGAATATAGGTTTGTTGAGTTCGAATCTGGGTTTGTGAGTTTTAATTTGGGTTTGTGGAGTTCGAATATGGGTTTATGGAGTTCGAATCTCTATTTGTGAGTTTGAATTTGGGTTTGTGGAGTTCGAATTTGGGTTTATGAGTTCTACTCGGATCTGGAGAATGAGAGGGACTAGCAGCGTTTGGGAGAGCTAAAGGTGGTTGCATGGGCATCATGGATTTAGAGATTCTGGGTTCGGGTTGTTCTGAGTTCTTGGCGGGATGGAGGTTCGTTTGGTTGGTAGCAGTATAGGTTAACATGAAGGAGGTTATTCTGATATGATTGTCTGGTGTTGTTCGAAGGTCAGATTTGAATCGATTCAGTCGTGTTACCTCGAGAAAGATTTGAGTGGAAAATACACACTGCTTGTATTGCGTATTCTATATGTGTTGAAGTGCCTATCATTGTTTGACACTATCAATCATCATTTTTATGTAATTATTCATCACGTTTACATTCGACATTACTTTTTTCTGCTGTAATATAAATTGTCGTGAAACTAAGTTTCACTATACTCTTTACCTAGAATTAGTTCTCAAATTTGCATCTACTCTATAGTTTTATTGCAGAATATTCATCTATTCTTCAATACGTAAGTGTTGCATTAGTACTACATGTTATTTCCATTTTTCATTTCACTTGAATCATTTTTATATACTCTTTTTATTCTTTTTCTTTTCTACTAATAATAAGGTATTCACTTATGTCTTTTCTTGATGCTTTACAGGTCCAGTACCTAAATTTCTTCAAAGCAGTGTGATGATAGGTCAATTATGAAGACTTCTTGTGCAAAACAAAAATTGCATACTAAAATGAAGTGGTTCTTATCTACTACTATGCAGTGTTGTCACATTACATCTGCACCAGAAAAAAGACAGATATTTCATGGAAGAAGATTATTGAGAACTGCGTTTTATATTTTAGTCTACATGGTTGCTGTTTATTATTACAAATTTCCACATAGCTTGTTCTTAAGATTCTTTAATTGCATCAATCCTAACATTCTTTAGGTGCCAATTGAAATCCTAATTCTTCTTAATTTAATACAACATTACATTACAAGCTGAAATTAGATGATACCCCTGTGATTAATAGTTGTAATAAAATAATATGCATTGATGAATTGAAATTTTACAGACTTTTGGGTATTGTTAAGTCCTCATATCGGACTTTTACTTTTTATGGAATGAAGCCATCTCTCGGACTTAAACTTTTGGGTTTGGCACAGAAGCTATGATAGGTTTAAGGATTGTGGTGTGGGTATGAAGTATATTTTTTGAGGTTATTTTAAACAATTATAAACTATCTTGTAATTATATTGCTGGTGCACTTTTTCCATGGAATAACCCTCTAACCAACATATTCGTTAATCTATTTGCTACTTGCTTTTGGAAGTTTTCTGCACATAGTTCCTTGTGTATAACATGGTGTCCCACTAAAATAACCTATTAAGAGCTTAACATTTGTTGGTCCTAGGAATGAATCCAATTATATTGCTGGTGCACTTTTTCCGCTTTGATTTTTTGATCTACGATTCTTGTGATTCACTATGGTGAGTGAAGGCATCTTTTGATTATTCAAACAGGCCTTTGGAGCAGACAGGAAAGAAGTGAGGGCTGTACTTCCATGAGTGGACTCCACAAATGAAGCCTTTTAAACACTGCGACCTCCTGTAAACGACTAATTGGAAAAAAGGAACCAGGAATAAAAAGGTCTTTGTCTCATTAAAGATGGCCATCAATTGGGGTTGTATTTTTTGATATGGATCAGCTTCTGTGCTCTCTAGTCGTTCAGCACATATATAACCCTCAGTGGATTTGTTTCTATGCCCTCGTGTATTTGTCTCAATTCTTTTTTGAGGGCGTTGTGTTTCATAATTCCTCAATTGTGAGTTACTCAAAACATAATTCCTACTAGTAATATACCATCTATTATCTTCCTTCCTCCAGGTGGTCTAACTTCTAAAGCCAGAGTTCATTAATCATCTTAGCATTTCTTAAGCCCAGGACTGGCACCTACATTTCAGGTTTGTACATATGCTTTGATCCAAAAGTTAAACCCATTAGTTCTTTTAGGATGTCTAAATATGTTGGTCTCCTTTGCTTCTTAATCTTCTTCCTCTTTTAATCTTTTTTAAAGAAAAATGAAATTTAATAGTTATGATAGTTTCTTGTATTTGCCCCTTCCCTGCCTTGATGTGTTAAGACACCATGCTTTATCCATATGGTTTTTTAAAAAGGCTTTCACATTTTTGGATGACCGATGTGTGCCTCCTCCTTTTAATATAATATCAACAAAACAGTACAAGGTGGATCATAGTCCTCCAATTTCATTTTTCTTTTTCTTTCTTTTTTTTTTTTTTTTCCGAACTACCATGTATGGTATATTTATTGGAGCATGAAGAATCAAATCTTTATCCATCATGAGATTAATAGTGTCCATACCATTAAATTATAAGATTTGAAGCAACATTATGTTATAGGAAACGGTAAGCAAATATGGAGATAGAAATTCAGACACATGTTTGTAAAGTAGGAGAATACATATATGTGTGTATGTGTGCCTATTTGTTCCGGTGAGCAATTTGCCGTCCATTTTGGTAATGAGGTTGTAGGTGAATGCAGCAGGAAGAGGCGTTTAGGACGAATTTAAAATTTAAAATCATTGTTCATGTATAAATATATATACTGGCTGGTAACTTTCTTGGTTCTTATATCAAGTTTTGCCTTTTCTTTTTTTTTTTTCATTTTATTGAACTTTTATATTTGTCATGTATATATTTTTAAGTCTTCTGGTCGATATGTTGATTTCAGTAGTTTCCTGTTCCAATGCTTGTTGATTAAATTCTTAAACACAGTCAAAACCCCCCGATACGATACAGTTGAATACACTTCCTTTAAATAAAAAAAATGCAGAAGGATGATCATGTTTGCCTCTCTTGACATATCACAGTCAACATTCCAAGTGAACCTTTTCAACATTGTCAATTCAATCACTTGCGTTCACATGATCAGAGAGCTAGCCTCACAGCTGCAAACGGTAGTCTGAAGTTACCATTAAAGTATACCACCAGCAATGGTTCCACATATTCCAGTACCTACACCTGCCTCTAACTCAGCAGTCCTTGCCACCGTCAACTGTCTCTATCCATTTGTGTGAATTGTGAACAAATTATCTCTAGGCAATCAGCACAATGTTTTTTTATGCAAAGAACATCCTTAATTTCTTCACCTTCTCTAGAATGCCCATATAAAAGGAAAAACTTAGCTACCAAGTACCGTACCACCCCCCACCCAATTTAAAAACTTCCATTTTAATAGTTGTATTCAAGGCAAGTATTGTATTTACATTAGATGGAATTTCAATCTCATAGCCAACTAAAGTCATGCCGATCCTTGAAGTTTTGCCTTTTCTTTTAAAATTTAAAATCATTGTTCATGTATAAATATATATACTGGCTGGTAACTTTCTTGGTTCTTATATCAAGTTTTGCCTTTTCTTTTTTTTCATTTTATTGAACTTTTATATTTGTCATGTATATATTTTTAAGTCTTTTGGTCGATATGTTGTAAGAAAAAAAAAAATTTACATCTGTATGAATATGTATTTTCAAATATGTCAATATGAATGTCTTGACGAAATTATTCTCTTGCCGCTTGCTGTAGAGTAGAATTAGGCATTGAAATAGTTTGCACTTTAAAAAGAGAATATATATATATATTTATATATACAAAGGCGTTCAATTTTGCCAAATGCTACAAAAATGATTTTACTGGCAAGGTGTCACTGAGCGCATTGAACTGCCAATTTAAAATTGTACCTTTCGTGGTGTCATTTACACAACTGCAACCTCCTGTGCTTCTGTATTTATTCGCACCTATCCCAGGGTGTTTAATAACATATATCTATTATTGCACAGCATAGAACTCATGGATAAAGGAGACAAACGATGGATGTCATATCCTAGAACGAGTAATGAGTATATTCATGGATTGGAAGAATTCTTGGATATGGCTTTTGCTGGACAGCTCAAGGAGAGGAAATTGCTTGTCCATGCAAGAAGTGTTGTCATAGATATCGGTACCATAGAAATATTGTTTATGAACACTTGATATGTGATGGTTCCACTCCGGGATATATTGAATGGGTTTTTCATGGAGAGGGATCATCATCAAGGTTTAACCAAAATGTTGTAGATGATAGTGATGCCAATGACAGTTCATTTGCTATTTTAACTATTTCTGTCAAATGGATCCATCCGTGCTCTGCCTGTTCCCAGCCTTAATTAACATCTCTTTACCTTACCTTATTTCACGTTTCCTAAAGCATTCACCTCATGAAACATGGTCGATCTTATCAAATTGACATGTTGATTTCTATCCATTTCCACTTAATTTATAAATCTTACCATAATTTGTGTATACATCAATATAACTATAATGCTAATGTACTATAGAGTACAGATGTACTGTTTGTTCTAAGTCATGAACTGGTCGACCATGTACTTCCGATCCAGATAAGCAACCATGTGAAAAAATAATAATGACTGTTCTCATATTTGACTATATCAGTAAATTGTATGATCCTGTATTCTTATGCTATATTTGTTCTAATTTTTTTATTAACTCATTTAGAAAAGAAAAAAACCCGAGGACCAACAGTAATGAAGGAGGTGCATGCTCGTTCGGAAGAAGATCGTAAACCAATTATTTTGAATGAGTATAACCAGCCTGTTGGTCCAGATGATCGGACTTTGAATGAATTTAGCAACTTTTTAGGGACTTTGGCTCGAAATGCAACTCTTGCACCTTTGAATGTTGAGACTTGGCATAAAATGACAACTAAGGAAGAATTGTGGGAATATGTGCAAGTAAGCTAAATATTTTTTTAACTTTTCTTTTCCTCTTGGTTTAATTAGTTAAACATTCATTGAACTAATCGGTTTACTATCATAGAAAAAATATGCAGTTCCTCTAGAAGGTAAAAAATGGGTCCTTGAGGCGATTGGTGATGACTGGAGGATTCACAAAAGTAGATTGAAGCAATCATATTATACAAAATATATGACTAACAAAGAAAGACTGCAGAACAAGCCAAAAAATGTGCCAGAAGAACAATTTAGATATCTTTTGAATTATTGGAGTTCTGATAAGGCAAAGGTATAATATATTTGTATCATACAATGAATTTTTGTATTGTTAATTTTACATTTAGAACTAAAAAACTAATTATGATTTCTTGGATAAGCAGAAAATGTCTACTATAAACAAAGTGAACAGGGGAAAACAGAAAGACAATCATACCATGGGACCAAAAACATTAGCTAGAGTGCGTAATGAATTGGTAAGAACTTTATCTAGTATTATTTTATTGCTATGTAATGTTATTTGCAAATTAATTATCACAAGTTAAGTGATAATATTGACTATCATTTCATTTAGCAAAATGCAAAGGAGGATAAAGCACCGCCTACTCGTTTGGAGTTATATATTGCTACTCGAAAAAGAAATCCTGAACGAGAGTACAAACAATCTGATGAGGATGTACAAAATAAAATTGTGAGCATTTTCTCTTTTTTTTTTTTTTAAATTTATGATGGGATCCTTTGTATTGGTACATATTGAAAACATACTTCTAAATTATAACATGCACTTAATGATGGTAGGCACGAATGGAGGCATTACAATCTCAACAATTTGAACAAGATGAAGAAAGTAATGAAACAGTTGATGTATTTTCTGAAGTTATGGGAAAAGAGCATAATGGACGTGTTAGACTTTATGGGAGGGGTGTCACTTCATCTGTTTTGAAAGAAAAAGGAGTAGTTAGTAAGTCATCTTTAAGAGCACCGCAAGAATTTATAGAATCTATCAAAGCAGGATTAAAGGAAGAAATGCAAAGAGATATGGAAGTAGAACTAGAACGAAGAATGCAACAACAAAGGACTGAAATGACTAAGGAAATCATGTCAATGCTTCTATCACAACTTCAAATGGTCAATCCTAGCTTGAATATTGATGCTAACATCATAGGTAACTTGGCTCCAGAAGTAAGGTCTCCCGGTGATGCTTGTAGTGCACCAAATCAACGTACTTTATGCAATACACAATCTTCAAATGGCATGCATAATCCTCCGATCCAGGTAACTTTTTGATGGTTTATATGAACATTTTATGTTTAAATACTTAAATAAGTTTTTAGTAATAAATACGAAGAATTCATATCTAACACTATTGTTTTCTTTTGTTCTTTTGTAGGAAAATGATGTTGAAAACAATGAAGATTAGAGTGGATATGCCGAAATCTTCACATGATAACAAATTATAGATATCTTCCACTTCTTAATGATTTTGAAGTTTGTTTAAATATTATATCATATTAGGAACCTTGTTATTAATTTGTATGATGGTCATTTTGTTGTGACTACTGTTTAATTGTATTCAGAACCTTATTATTCCTATCTAGCATTGTGAACTCAAACAATTACTCATTTGAGTACATTGAAAAGTTATTACTCATGAGATTTCTAAAGTTTAATTATATGCAAAGATATAATTTGTGAGTATTATTATATTTATAATTTATATTGTAACATAAAAGTTTATAATGTTTACAGGTTTTGTAATATCGAACTCCAAAATAATAGATACTAAGATTAATTATTATCAACAATTATTACATTAAATCTATGATATAAACCATTGCACTAGCTCTTATATCCATTGCTTTAAATATTGGATAAATTGTTGCAATTATATTTAGAAACTGTTGCAGTAGATATTCATAAACCATTGCATTAGCTTTTATAACCGTTGCTTTAGATATAGGATAAACTGTTGCATGTTGATATGAAAACCATTGCAATAACTTTGCATAAACCGTTGCACTAGTTTTCATTATCGTTGTTTTAGATATATGATAAACCGTTGCAATTTATATACCAAACCGTTGCATTAAAATTTATAAAACCGTTGCTCTTTTGTGTTCGAACTGTTGCATATGCTAAACTTAAAACCGTTGCTTTAAACTAATATAGCAATAGTTCCATTAAGTGTTGCAGTTGAAGGTATTAACCGTTGCCTTAAGAAAAGGCAACAGAGGTCAAATGAAACGGTTGCAAAACTGTTGCCTAAAATCAAATGCAACAGTTTAAAGGTCTATAGCAACAGTTTGTGACCGTTACTATAAACATAAAATGTAGTAATGGCTTTATGAGGTACCACCATCCATTAGACTGATGCTTACAAGTATAATACTTCATAAATAGGGTTGGAGTTATCCTTACGACCACAATCTTACATAAGGCCTCAAAGAGCACGAAAAGTCTCTAGGAGTCTGGAAGGATTTAAGAAGGTTCCAACCTGAAATAATTCAACACCCTCTTTTGGAAGTCTGAAAAGGGTATCTTCGGCCTATACTAGAAGTGTTTTGAGTAAAAAGGAAAGGTTGTACTTTCCTAACATGCATACCCTATCCATCTCAAAAGGGGTCGTGATCCTCCATGCCTTCGGGCATCTTGACATATACTTCTTTTCAAATTCTTAAGTCTTTGGTGTAGTGAGGTTGCTCTTAACACCATTGGGTCCCTTACCTTCAATGACATCCTTATAGATTGGAGTCACTACCATCGCATCCTTGCCATCAATGGGGTAATTATCTAAAGGTATCCAATAGACCCTCCCGCTCAACTCCTCATACTTACTGCCCTTTTAGGAAGAAGAATCACCGTAAGCCTCCATCCCCATTGCCACTACCTGGCCTGCTACTGCTAGAGCTATTACCAAACAATGATCTCTCATTATACTCCCTAACCCTATCACTTAAGTTATCAGTGCTAGAGGAAGACATGACTTGACCACTTCTTGTAAGAACCCTACCTACTTTCTCACTACTAGAATTGTAAAAAGAGGAATGATTGTTAAAATTACCTATGATTCCTTCATAATTTGCCATGATCCTTGAAGTAACTTGAATTTTTTCTTTGTTAAGTGTTATACCTTATGATTGACAGAAAAAATATAGGCTTCCCCCCTCCCTTCTTCCTTAAAGTTAGAGTAAAAGAAAGGGAGAAAGAAATGGCCAAAATTTAGCTGTTAAAGGGTGTATATATATATTATATAGAGAAGGAAATTAGTTGCCTTACGAAATGCTTTTCGAAAATTGTTTATGTGTTTTGGGATCGAAACCATCACTTCATCACATCCACTGTTAGATGTCAAAGTAGCTAGCACATGCATGCCTTCGTTTTTCAAATTTGAAGGCTTCTCTAACAAGTTACCTCACTTTGAGCCAATAGCTTCTCTTATCCCTCCATAGGGATGTAACCTTAGGATATCACATTGTTTGAAAGAGCCAAATCAACCCTCAACAAACGCTACGTGACCCTTAGAAGGGGACCTCTACTACCTCATGTAACTCCTTAATACCTATAATTACTAGAACCGGCTAAGGTCATGAGAGTCCTTGAGCTTTACTTTCTCGAGCTAGCTAATCAATAGGGCGAACTCCAAATGGTCCTTGACAAATAAAATCAACTAGGGATGCATCTCAAATGGCTAGAGACAACCCCGCGATGTTCGATCCTAACCCAACAGGTCAATTACGGGTCTCTAAGGCTACATTTAATACTCCACTCTCCTTGTTGGCTCAAGTGTTGATAACAATATCTGGCCACATCCCGATGGGCCCAACATCCTCCTTATAGGCTGGAGGCCCCATAGAAAGCCTTGTAACATTTGGACCAAGAAGCTCGATAAGCATCCTTGGCCTATGAGACCTCCAAAATACGAGGACCTTGGCCTCACTCCAAAGCTCTTCTAAGGCGTTGGTTTAGCTTGGACCTCGACTCTTAGCTTGACCTCGCTTCCTAACCATGCACAATGAGGATCATACCCCACTCGGATCCCCATGGAGGAATAATTCCAAGCATACCTCCATGAGGACTAGCTTGACTCTGAGGTTACCTACCTTCTTATGGGTGCAAGTCTACATGCAGTAAGATCCCATGGACCTAATTAAGGTATGACTAATGGCTATAAATAAACCTACATCCCCAGAGGTATGGGTATGCTACTAGTCCTTCCATTCTATAGTATTTTAATCTTTTGAACCCATTATGACTTAAGCATCAAAGTGATCATGTCGAACAACCCCTAGCATACCACTAACCATGTTCTATGTGTGTGAGTCATCGTGCTCCAGTAATCCATCTCTACCAGCAAATTACCACTTATAACAATAAGTTTTGTAAAGCAAATATGTTAGATTTTTAGAAATTTAATAATAGTTTCTTAAATTATTAAACAAGTTAAAAACTTACACAGTAATAATAATAATAGCCTTGTGTAGATTAGTTAACTGGTACATATAGTGCATTGCTACACTACAGTACTTAGGATGTAATATAATTCTTATTTAAATGATGTGACAAAAGTTGATCTTACACAAATTAGGAGTTAAGTGAGTGATTTTAATGTTTTTGGTACATTTGAATGTAGTTGAGGGAATTGTGCATGAAAGTTACATCAAGATTTAGTCTAGATCACGATTTCATTTTCTTGCTCGTAAGTGGGTTTTTTTTAATTCTTTTAGATTTATCCTCTACTCTGAGTGAAGTAAAAATAATTATGCTTGATTTTTATTTGCACATATAGGACAAATATCACTAGCATTACGTCCTTTTCTCATGATTTATTCAATTTCTCATCTTCTGCTAAATATCCAACATATTTAACATATTGCTTTATTCGCTTGATTTAAAGTTTGAGATTATTCTTCTTTCTTAATCTTTAGTTGATTTTTCACGTGACTAATTGTATTTGGTTTAGTGCATGCTGTCTTCAATTGTTTTACATTTACTTAAATCTATATTTTGCTTGAAGACAATCAAAGTCCAAAGAGGGTAGTTGACAAATACAGGAACTGCCATATATTGTTCCAAATTTATACTACACTTTGCATGTTGTATCGTGCTTCTAATAGGGAAATATTTGGAATTCAACAAAACATGCTTAAGGAAGTTTAAGTGCAATAATAGAAGAAAGAAGACCAAGAATTGCGTAATCTAAACTTGCTATCGAGACTTGTGCGTATGAAGCATCGGTTCGTTTAAATAAAGTGATCAAATTTGGAGAAATTGAAAATCTGAAAGGACCTTGTTCTGATGTGGTTCCAATCCATTTGGATGAAGTCAACAACCTAGAGTGAAGTTACTTACCATCTAATTTCATTTGAACGATGCCTTGAGTCATTTGACTGATGTCATTGTATAGGAGAGACAATCACTATGATCGAATTCCATCCAACGAAGCTTCCTGCCACTTGAATAATGTTTCAACCATGATATGTGCATAATTTTACAACTGATTAAAAATTACCCATCACCTATGTATGTTTATGTATATAAATATATATTATATATATATATACATGAATATAAGCTTTAGAAATATTATTTTTCATGGTATGTCGACATTGCCAACTTCTTCTTAATAGGCAAGAATCGGCTACAAGAGGCCAATTTAAAAAAAAAAATGTGAAAAAAAAGAGATACTTTTAGGAAGAGCTATGCCTATATTTCCAATGATCCCTCATATCCAACGTTAACCCTGCAGCACACTTGTCACTCACATTAAGCAATGCATGCTACAGTTGAAGTGTTTTCTTGAACACCTATATATTCAAGCTATATATATATATATATATTATATATATTATATTATATGTATTTCATAGTAAGTCATTTCAAATTCTTATGCTAAACAATATAATTAAAGTAGGAGCAAGTTTATGATATTAAAAATTCAGTTCTGTCTTCTGATCATTTATATATCCAGTAAATAATAAGCATATAATAAGCTTGTGGTTTTTCTTTTTTGTTTTTTCCTTATATATTTATTTATTTATTAATAATTTGCTGTCTTTTGTTCTTATGGTAAGGTGTGCGGCCTACATCATAGAGTGTTTTTTGGCATACCTCAAGGTTAACATAGCCCTGTAAGGACCATCACGTAGGCCAAAGTGGAACCAAATGTGAAGTCCCTCTCATTTGAAAACCCTTGCAACCAAACCAAATCTTGCTATATCAGCAGTCTAAGGATTTTAGCCCACCACCCCCACCCTTCCCCATCCTCTAATTCTTCTATCAAAAGTCACGAGACTGAAACTCTTTTGTAAAAAAATTTAGAGAGAGAAAAGAAGAGAGAGAGAGAGAGAGAGAGAATGGCTGTGGCTGTGGCTGGCATATATGGCAGGAGAACTGATAGAGAACATTCAAAGCTCCTTTTCTCTACCTTCACTCAACTAGCCTTTATATTGCAGTCTCAACTGAAGTCACATAATTTTCTAAAACATCACTTATCTTTCATCTGAAAGATCACTTACTAACCCCACAACATTAATTTCCTTTTTTTTTTTTTATCCTTTTTGTTCCATTTTCCTTTTCTCTATTCTGTCTTTCTCTGTCGGTACAATGTAGGTCTTCCCCACATAAAATCAACTCTTATTTCTAGCTACATTTCTTTCTTTTTCCTTTGGCTATTTATAGTTTGTGCTTTTTCCATCATTAATTACTCCCTTGTTTGTTCGTTTGTTTTTTTTCCCCCCTTAATCAAACAAAAAAAAAAAAAAAAAACCAATTAATCCTTCTCCATTTTCCTTTTTATTTTCAGGAGATCCTCTGATGATAACCCATTAGACCTCAACAATTTCCCTGACGATGATCCTAATTATAATAAACAGGTTTTTGAAGCTAGTAGCTCCTCGTCGGCAGGTGGGTAATAGTACTTCCCTCAAAAATTTCATTTTTCTTCATTTTAAAAATTAATTATATATATATATATGTATGTATTCTCTAAACAACCTGAAAGGAGGTTGTGTGTAAGGTTCAGCTTGGAGAATACAATCTTATTACCTATAAAATCAAATAGTTATTGTTGATATATATTTTAGGGTTCCCTGTTTTATTCAACATGTTCTGAATGTAATGATTTGTCTTTATGTTTTAATAATACCAAGTTGATCTTGTTTTGTTCTCAAAAACGAGATTGTTAACCAGGTTGTTCCTCTTGATTTTTATTCCTGGTCGGAGGCTATATATATATATTAACGTTTAACGTTGTACTAAATTAAATTAACATATGGTCCTCCTCACGCATACTTTTTTTTTTTTTTTTTTTTTTTTAATTATTACAGCGCATAGAAAGAAGAAAAACAGCAGCACCGACAAGGAAGGTAAAGACGAATGCGGGAAAGTGTACGAGTGTAGGTTTTGTTCCCTCAAGTTCTGCAAATCTCAAGCGCTTGGAGGACACATGAATCGCCACCGTCAAGGCAAAACTAATTAAACTCTTATATAAACCTCAAAAAAAAAAAAAAAAATTTCATTGCTTGTCACTTGTATCATGTCGTTTTGTTAATGATTGTTATATGTGTTCATAAATATATTGTATGAGAATGAGTATGAGGAATGATAGATGAAGCGTAGTCATGTCATCTATTAGGGGGCGGGGGGTTGGTTTTCCCGAAGGCAGACAAAGCTTGACTTTACTGAAATTGTTGGTGGTGCGAGATGTGATGTTTGATTTCCTTTGTTTTTTTTTTTAATTTTCTTTTTTTTTTTTTGGTGGTATGTTTGCGTGAATGTTTCAGAGAGGGAGACAGAAACACTGAACCGTGCTCGTCAGCTGGTCTTCGGTAACGATACCCTAGCCGCCTCCTCCCTAGCTCATCCTCATCTAGGGTACTCTTATATCTCCTTATCTTTCTCTCTCTCTCTCTTTTTGTTTTATTTAACTTGATATAGCATTTCCATATCTCCATGAAACCTCTATCCTTTGTTTTCTTCCCCAATTTTATAGATACATCTTTTCTATTATTAGTTATATATGTTTTCTTGTTTGGATGTATTGTCTTTTCAGTTTAAATATTTGCTTTTTTAATGTTTTGTTGTTGTAATAGATGCCCATCAATCCCTGGAGTTTACAATCCTGGAGGAACAAACAGGAGATGCATCTAGTCTAGGGTTCAGATCCATTTACCCATCTGGAAGAATGTTCTCCGGACCTAATCCCAATCCTTCGTCGTTATCATCCTCTCCTTACCACCAACAATACATTTATCCATCACATTCACCTTCACGCATCGTCCCATTGACACCCCAATACCATCGTCACCACAACAACCCACCAAATGAATATTGCTTAGGGCACGTCCTTTCCCCTCATCTTCTCAGCACAGTCCTCATCATCATCATCATCATCAAACTCTAAACAATAACTATGGTAGTAGCATTGGGGGTGTAAATGAGTCAAACTACACCTGCATGGGAGCCCCTAGTACCCGGTTTGCTGCCCGGGCGAGGTGGTGGAAACGACATCGCCACCGGGGTTTCAAGCAGTAGAGAAGTTGGGTCCGGAGGAGGACATCACCACCATCATCATCATCATGATCAAGAAGGCACTATGATGGTGATGGATTGGGAAAGGAGCTATGGGGAGGGACAGGGACACAACAAAGAATAGATCCTGGGTCCTTGAACAATCGGTTTCAAGATGGGTTCTAATGATTTAGTGGGAGTGGAGATCAAAGACAAGCCACTGTCGTAAAAGAGGCCGGAGAGGGACATAACGAGGAAGAGGAACTGACAAATGGGGTCATGCAAGAAAGGAGAGAAATTTTGGTTTTTCTAAAGGGACAAGGATGGATGCTTTTTTATTGAGATCATGGACAATATATAATCTCAGTTAGTTTGTCATGGAGCCGGAATTGATAAAGTTTGTTTGTTTTTTACTTCTCTTTCTACTTATTATGCGAAAAAAAGGGAACTATGGATGAAAGACTTGTCTTGCACTTGCGGGACAAGAGAGTTAGATATGAACTGAAACTTCCCAACCCCCCCTTTTTTGCATTTCCATCATCATTCCATTTTGCATGCCCACTGCCTACTTCTCTAATTCCTCCCCACTCCTTTACTTTTCCTTTATATCCACTCTTCCCTTTCCTTACCTATAAAAATGCTTTCACAGGCATAACCTTTTTTTTTTTTTTTTCAATTTTACAAATTATTAGTTTTATCTATTAGGAAATTGGTAATTTATTTATTATCACGAGAAGATATATCAAATAAAAATTTTAAAATAATTGAAATTAGTTTATATATAATGATTGAATTTCTATTGTACAAATCTCTGTGACATAGTGATATAAACGATGATTCGATAGTGGCGTGGATTAAATTTAAATCCCTTCTTTCTATTGAAATTATTGGAAAAAAAAATAGGCTGAATTTCTATTACATGCTGTTTATTATATACACACGGTACATAAATGCTAATGAAATATTAATTTATAAAGAGATTATATAATTATTAAAGTTATAATTAATTTTGAAAACTATCAAACTCGTCCGCCGCTAAATTTATAAAAAAATTTGTCGATATCTATGCATCGAATCTATGTGGACATTGCATACAATAATCGATTAGGGAATCATTTTACTCCAACCATTTTCCACAGTAATTCAGGCTTTGTCAAGATTTTATTAAAGGATGAAGCATCTTAGGTGCACGCAAATGGAGCCTGCAATGTCCAATATTAGTACCAAAATCGTTAGTTCAACGCAAAACTCTTTTAATACTGCTGGTACTAGTGGCTAAAATGAGTTTTTTTTATTTTTTTTTTTTTTTTTATGGATCATAAGGATTATTATAATGTGACCATATAAGATCATTACAATGCTAATATGAAGAATCAAACTTGATGAGAATTTGCATTAGACCAAGTGCAACTAGGTTATAAGACCATTCGCAAAATGAGTTTTGTTGTTATATAGGATTCAAGCTTAAAACTTCTGGCTCGACTATTCCAATGTGAGGATATAAATAGCAAGTGGACATCAATAACAATTAAATTTTGGCGGAACGGTAATCTTTTCATTTTTTTTCTCGGAGATCTACAACATTCTCATTGTCTTGAAATTTGAGAATACAAAGAAAAAAACAAATTGTAGTCATATTATATTGATTTAGATATATGTTATGTAAAATCATATTTAAATAGCAAGTGGACATCAATAACAATTCACTTTTAGTTTTTTATGGGAAAATTATAAGTGAGAGGATTGATGTTTGGAGTTACGTTTAAATAGAGGATCAAACTTTTATGTGGTTAAAATAAATGATAATAATGTTATATTAAGTGGTTAAAGTAAAGGAACAAACTTACAAGTGATTGAAAAAGAGGATCAACATGGATAAAAACAGGATGTTGTCACTATCCTATATACCCTATGTATGTGCCATGCCAGCTTCATTTGAAGGTGTTATAAACGTACTATTATGAGATCTCTTGTTTGAACTACATAGTATAATGATGATCTTTTTATTTTTACCACTTGATAGCACAATCCTCTTTATGAATTTAACCCAATTGTGGATTACTTCACTTGTAATTTTCTTAATCTTCATTATATGGGATATGTAGCTTCCACCACTAGTATAAAGATCAAAATCCCAGTATAATAATTAATGTCTAAATGAAAACACAATTGGATAACTAATAAAAGTCAATACGAAACAAGTGTGTGGAAACAACATAAACTACCATAGGATAAACAATTTACTAATTGTGATGCAACATAATTATTAATCTAAACCATCGTTTTTGTTATTTTCATTTAAATCCATTTGCAAAAACATACAAATGAAACTAGGCCTGTAGAATCAATTTTGAAAGCATGGATCTTTATATGATCAACGGAGATCATAAGTCATTTTAAAAGTGTGGATCAAATACTTATAGACATTTTTCAATGTGCAGGCTAAATTTTATAGTTTCTAGAAGTTTGATGCATTAAATCTATAAAGTTGATTATTGAAAGTGAGTATCCATGTGATCTCTAAAGGCTATTAGTTATTTTGAAAATGTGATGCAGGCCATAGTCATTTTGGAAGTGTGGCTTTCTAGATGTTCCAAGTCTCCGCAAAAGATTGTTGACAAGAATAGCCATTAGTAAATAGATTTATTACACAAAATACACGTTGTACATGACTTAAGTTATACAAGCATGCATTTAATCGAACACAATGCCTAATATTACTCCAAATGATTATTTGAGCAATATTAATCAACTACACAAAAGAAAAAAATCCACTTCTAAATGAAAAAAAAAAAAACTTAATTTTAATTTTGTCCTATGTATGTAATCAGGAGGCATTCATTCATTTGGCCTCTTATACCATTTGAATGTCCCACTTGAGGCACTAAAAGTTTAGAAGGCATTAAGTAAGCCCTTAATTTTTAGGATAATTTCAAGCTTAAACCCAAAGTCGGAAAGTCAACCGAAAACCCTAGGTCAACAAATCCTTAAAAAACTCTATCAATTTAGATCCAGCAATCCTGTGTTCTTAAACTGAGAAGTTGAAATATGAGAGGAAAGTGTAGATTGATTTGTAATAATATTAGGATGCTTAAAAATATCAGATTGATAAAATTTTGACCTATTTCAAATCCGATCAGATACAAACTTTGAAAAGCATGTCCCAAGGCTCGAGATACCAAAAATATGTTATTAGTACCATTAGATTCGTAATTTCATAAGATTTTCAAATATATCAGTTATATAATTTTTCAGTTTATAAAAGTTTCAGTTATAGCTTTTTATCGCATTTCATTACTATCGGTAATTTAATTGTCTAATCTATTTTTTGATTTCTAATCACACTATTCACAAGTACAATCACCCATATCCTATTCTTACATCCTTACAACGTATTCTTATAATATTACATCATTTTCCTGACATTTAATTTTCCAATACATTTTATTACTTAAATTACTTTTAAATTTGAATTTTGTTACACAAAACAAATATCAAACATCCCTCTCTATCCTCCTTGGAAAACAGTACCCCTCCCCCCTTGTTCTCTCTCTCTCTCATTTTGTTTAAATTTTCTCCTTTATTTACTTAAAACAAACCCTAATCCATTTTCTATAAATACTCCTTTGTCTTTCACTTTTCACTCTCTCTCTTTCTTTACAAAAATCAAATTTTGGGGAAAGGTTTTCTCTCCCTCTCCTCTCCTCTTCTTGCCGTGAGTGTCACACACACACACAACTTTTTTTTTTTCTTTCAAGTTTCTTATTCCAAACACTTCATAGGTAGTAGATCTTGATCCTACCACCATAAAACATGAAATGGCAAGAATCATACATGTGTGGTTCCACAAAAATCCCCATAAGCTTTATGCTAGGGATGTGGAAACATTAAAGCATGATATTCTTATTATCACAATGTTGTAGATCTTGATATTTAAGTTGCTTTATTATTATTTTGCTATATTATTGTTTTATGTTGATATTATTGATATTTTGAGCATGTATTCATTCATTAACCACATCTACATAATGTTGATGTTGCATTTGCATTCATGACTTGCATGATAGACTAGATCTAGATGTTTTGAACACATAAATGCCATAGATTTTTGTTTTATGTACATAAAAGACTTGTAGTAGCATTATAATAGTGAGAAAATGTTAGAAAGTCAAGATCTATCTTTGTTTCAACAAAAATGATTTGGAAATTCGGATATAAAAAGAACCCTATTTTAAAACCTATTTTTCAACTCCAAAATGAGTATTTTACATTAAATATGAAGGGTTTAGGGAATAAGTATCATAAAGGAATGATTTTGAGGAGCAAAGCTTAGATCTACTAAGAGATAATTTTAAAACAAGAAAAGCTTACGAAAGTTATGTTAGCATTATGTTTCAACCCCAACAACCAACTTAAAATTCGTAACAATGAAAGGTTGATATGTAAACACCAATTTTTCAATCCTAAAACAAGAGTTTTATTGAAGAAATAGAAGCCTTAAGGAGTAGGTTGGATTATGATTTAATTTTTGAAAGATTGAATGAGTTTTACATAAGAAACAATCTCAAATGTAAATTTCAAAATTCGGATTTAGAAATAACCCCCATTTAAACACCTATTTCCAATTACAAAAATGAGGATTTTAATAGAAAAATAGAAGCCTTAGAGAATACATGTAATAAAGACTTAATTTTGACAAGGATAAGTGAAATTTATCAAGGTATAATCCTAAAACAAGGAAATGTTTCAAAATATAGATCAAACAATGTTTTCATTCCTTAAAATTTTGTAAAATTCATAACTAGGTAAAACCCCTATTAAAACATCTATTTTCCAACTCTAAAATGAAGAATTTTATTAAAATAATGAAGATGTTAGGCATATAGATCATTAAGGTTGTATTTTGATAAAAACAAGTGTGATTTTGCAAGAAATAAAACTAGTTTTTTAAGTCAAGTAATTCCAAAGGTCTTGTGAAGCAAAAGTTTTCTAAGAGAATTCTTGTTAATAAATATCATTAAGGATATACAGATAGATAGCTCATCTCATGACATTCATGATAATAACTTGTAAATATTGCATGTACATATAATATACTTGGTAGAAACAAAGATTAAGAAAATAGTATCTTTCAAATCCATAAGCATTGTCTAAGCACATGAGGAAATAGATTGATCAAAGCTCATGAATCATGCATAATTGAATGATATATGTATAAAAGCAGTTTTCCAAATATAATGATAGCTAAGTATCTATCAAAGCTTGCAAATGATGCTTGGATTGAAATTAGAATTTGATTTATGGGTTGGGAATCTCATATAGCACTCTCTACCCTACTGTTCATGGAACAAACGACCTTGTTTGATGAAAATAACTTTAGAAAAAATAGCTTCGTCGAATAGATAGAAATTGATATATAATATGCGAAATTCCAAGTTAAAATGACTAAGCTATGACCATTTTAAGTTATAATTTCCTCTTAACGAACTTGTTAGAATAAATTTATAAGTTTCATTTAAACTTCATAGAAATACTCATTGGAAGTATTTCTTTTGTTAAGAGACTTGGGAGAGACTAGACCTTCCCGAGACTATTACCATTAAGAGGAATTTTGGGCCATGGCAAATTGAGTTCTTTCCTTAAATTGCATGCTTATGATTATGCTTGTAATGATGATGACATTAAGAACTAGGGCAAGATAAAATTGGAATGTGCATGTGAATCTGCTTGGTTGAATCGATGAGAAGAATATCAAAATGGGAATTGTTAAATATATGTAATTTAGTATAGAATTGAAGTGTCTGAAATCTCTATGATTGCCTATAAATTCACTTAAATAATATGTCATGACCATATAATTAAATTGCCCATGCATAACATATATAAGTCACATTTCATTTGTTATTATACCTTTGTGGGAAAAAGGCATAATAGCTAGGCAACGGGTGGGCTTGAAAACTCGAATGTTGGGGCGGGGTCACCTGAATTAAAATGGAAGTGGAGTAAGCACTTGAATCAACTACATAAACATGAGTGGGTAGGCACCTGAATCATCCACTATTTAAATGAGAAAAATTGAAATTATGGTTGTATGGGCCTAAAACACCTAACCCTGAATGGAGGGCGTAAATCCATTCAACATAGGACTCCTGAAAAGTCTTATGTATTGTATGCCCACGTGCTTATGCATTTCATATGATTGTTTAATATAACTTGCTTGCCCTATTGTTTGATGAAGTATTTAATTTGGAAGTGAAACTCACTAAGCTCGTAAGTTTATACCCTAGTTTCCTATTGCAGTACAATTATTTATGGCTATCCCCAAGAAGCCAATTTCCTCAAGTACAGCTTTTAGAATATAAGGAGCTTTTTGAAGAAGTCGGAACCAGATGGTAGGCATGGACTTCTAGTTAAATCTCCTTAGTAAACATATATGTTGTTGTAAGAGACTTTGTGGACCTTAAAAACTCTTAATGTTTTGATAGGGGTATGCCCCTTAGATCCTTGTAATAGATTAATCTTGGTCATAAGTGTTATGATTTATTTTTTATTACTTTGTATGTTTTCTTAAGCTATTTCAATTCAAAGTAAGGTCCCTACATGGTGAACGTAAGCCTTACAACCGGTGTCTAAACTCATGGAATGACTAAGGATTATCATACTTGAGTTTAAATATCGAGTGTTGCGGACTATCGCATTTAGGGTACCCTTTGGGTGTAACAGTTTAAGCTCTACTAAGACAGTCTTTGATGATCAAGTGGTAAAGTAGGACAAAATAAGGGTCAAAATCTTTTTCCTATTTGAATGATATATTCCAAACAATAAAAATATACCTACCATATGAAAGTTAGTTTAAAACCTTATAATAGAGTAATGCTCAATGCATGTCTATCCTTTAAGCGACATGATCTAATCATCCAAGCAACACAAATTTTGTAAACATTTAGGGGTTTGCCACTTCTCACTCTAGTACCCATTTTTTACGAACTCCAAAGTTTAATTTTGAGCACTTTAGGATACAATAACTTGGTTTTTGGTTAGTTTTAATGTTTTAATGGTATTTGGAGTGTTTAACACTGGTAAAACATCAAGTTTATGGGGATTTGTAGATTAGTTTATTGGAAATGTTAAACATGTTTCTTTTAATCCTATCACCATGTAATGCTAGGTGTTTCTTGCATATTGGTATTGAATATGTGGGATTTAGTTATGCATATTCATAAAATTCTATAAATTGTAACTCACCCTCATATTTGTGTAAATTGGTGCCTTTGATACCTTGACTAGATTTAAAGATTTGTTGAATAAGCTATAATGTTTTCAAAACAATGCATGTTATTGTAATTTTATTCTATAAACATTAGAACTTATTCATGTTATGTGGTTGAAACTATAATTACAACTTGTAATAGCGTGCAATTAATTACTTATCAAATCTCTAAAGAAAATTACCATAGTAGCTAATAACTCTTCATGTTCCTTCTTCCATTACTACCTAGAGTTTTACTGCTCCTCTACATGTTTTATTTTGACTCAAGCATCTCCCATGCTATTTATAGCTTGAGCCGAATCAAGCTTGGTGTGATGTGCTATATATGGCAGTAACTAAATAGACTGAGTTTTAAAAATTTATAAATTTATTAACAAAATTCTAACTATGGTCAACATAGTAAGGCAAGTATACTTATGGTTATACCATTGAATTGAGTATAGATGTCGTTTTACCTTAGGGACTAGGGAACTTGGCAATTACTCCAACTCACCATTTCCCTATTATCTAAACTAAAATTAAAGAGGATTTTAACAACTAGAACTATCAAATAACTACACTAAACTAGAAATGATTCATAACAATTTACAAAACGATGTTAATCAAAATCACAAAGCACATAGATCTTGTTTTATCGTTAGGCGTTATCATGTAACTTGATAAATTCTCACTGATTTCATATCAACTTCTTGAATTGCTTAATCCTCAAATGTATATTAAATTCTAAGATCATTAACCTCTAATCATAAGTTCATCAATTGGAATCTCTTCTAATTAATAGAAATTTAGAATTGCATTAAGCATCAAAATTCATTGAATCAATTCATCAATAGCAAGAAGATTTCACAACTCTATCTCTAAAGTTACGAGCAATCTTCATCAATAGCTTAGATTTATTCATTGAGATGATTTCTCAGTCAATTTTTAATATAATCAGACATGAATCCACATCATGCACTATACAAATTCAATATGCATTAAGCACTAGCTATTGAATTAAAAAAATCAATATTACTTGCATTAAATCACAACAGGAGTCACATGAATTAGACCTAAGGATCCACAAGATTTAAGTTAAGCAATTACTCTTCCATAGATCTAACAATGCAATTCAGTAATTTAGAGAAGTATGAGAGAATAATGATAAGAATAAAGCTTGCTGAACTGAGAGCCTTTGTAATTTGAACGATCTCCTTAAATTTTCTCTGAAAAATGATTGAAAATTAGCTTTGAATCTAAGCTAAATTATATATGATTTTCCAAAATTAGATGATTCTCTATATATTATTTTTTTTACTACAGTGTAGTCTATATCTCTTCTGTCCTTTTTCTCTCACATGTCATAGGGATATGTGCAAAAAGGCCTATTTATAGTACAAGGCCAGCTGACATAGCAAGAGATCATAAAATAACGAAATATACGTCAAATTGGCATGATATGCCCCACTAAATGGCTATGCCTCAGGCTGTGTGTCCCAATCTAAAATACAACTTCAATATAGCATAGGTGTGTCAAGGACAGTGGTTTCTTCTATGAACAAGCTACTAAATGTCTATGACTACTCCCTTAATCGCGTGAAAGATTGTAAAATTTCTTTAACATTTGAAGCTAATGTTTGTATGGTCGCATCTAAAGGAGTGTTATCAATTGTGTATGTAGGTTTTAGCATTACATGCCCACACCTTGGATAGTGTTACACTCTAGAACAAATTGGTTTAACTTTGGGTACGTCCCTTGGCATAGTTGTTGGTGGGATTGCGGCAACTACTGTGTTTCACTTTTGTCTTAATACGGCCATGCCATAACTCGTGTTGTTGACTATGAATAAAATTCTTTCATGCTATTTATGGTGTGGTTGTATGATCTTATAGTCTCCTTACTTTATGGGTTTTTTTGTTGATCTTTTTTGTGTTATTTCTTCATGAATTGATGATGAAGTGTCCATATGAGCTTCATTCACATAAGATCAACAAATAACAATATTAAGTGCTAATTTTCAAGATTGTTGATGAAAATAGATGCAACTTAAGATTAAATAATCCTTGAATAAAAAGAACAAATAATCCTATCAAGCCTCTAGATGTTGCACTTGCTTACTTAATAGCTGAGTGCTGTCCTCTAGACTCTAAGTTAAGCCTCGACCTTATTCCACTACTCTTACTTAGCCTTTGAATCCTTGTTCATTCTCAGCAACTCCTTTTTAAGTTTATGCTAGGCTAGAGAACTTAGCTTATAAGTTGCTATACTTTTCCTTACTTGACTGTTATCTCTAAACATAAACATAAGCATCAAAATGACCTTTACCACCTTAAGTACTACTATTTAGACAAATGCAATTGGAGAAGTCATAGTCTTTTTCATCCATAGTATTAGCAACTTGCCACTATCTCTTCTCAGTCATGGCAAGGCTCATAACATATTGCCCAAAAACACTAATGAGCAATCATTATGATGATTAGTATAAGAAACAAAGCATGTAGCAAGAATAAAACTTCGTAAGTACTAACACAAATTTGACCCTATATTTTGAAGGAGGTATTGAATTTCCTCAATTGATAGATGTTGATTTGCAATTGTGCGACTAAGGAGACTTAGAATTGCTTCTATGGCTACTAAAATTGGCATTATAATGAAATTCAATATCATTATCATCTCTTTAGGACATTACCTTTGGATGGCATTATAATGAAATTCAATATCACTATCATCTCTTTAGGACTTTACCTTTGAATCTCTTGGTTGAGAGGGTTCAAACTCCTTTGAAGTAGTTTCTATAGGAAAACAAACAAGTATTGAATGAGGAACGATAAAAATGGAGTTTTCCTTTGCCTCAACATCTTTTTCCATCTGGAATGGGCTCAAACCTCATCAATTTCATCTTTCCCAATACCTCTCTACACTAAGATTATACCATAACAACCAATGGAACCTTCATTTGTAAGGGCGATCCTTAGTAACCACATATTCCTTCCTCTTCTGTTAACAAGCCACATTACCATTTGCTTATCAAGATACCAGTGTCGTACCTGTCATGCCCCGAGGGTACCCTAGTAGTAATAAACAAGCCTCACTTGAATATTATTACTAGTTTATCTTCAGAGAGTGACATATTTTCAAAAAACAGGATATTTTAGTTGCTTGGATAAGTAAGGATAAATACATGCGAGATATAAATTAGTAAATAACTGTCATCTCAATCATAGAGTATCATGGATCATTACAAACCATGTAGTCTTTTCGTAATTCACCAAATACATAACTGATAAGATAATACTAACTAATCTATTCTAAGAAAAATATAAACCACTTATCCCAAATAGAACCATAACCTTTCAGCTTTTAAACCTTTACCGGAGCATTAATCTTGGAAGTAACTAACCAAGGTCGAAGCGTAAACCTGAAAGGACTGTTAGAGTGTGAGCGAAACCACGGGTTCGGTGAATAACCAACATATTACACACCAAATAAGTTTATTAACAAATCATATGCAATGCAATCACTCATTCATATGCTCAAATATAAGCTTGGATGATCTAGAGTCTAAACAGGAAAAAGATTTACGTCCTATTTTTAGGGTTAAAAAACAATTACTTTATAACCCACCTGCCTAGGAGAGACTAAGTTTACAGGAAAATCAACGATTTCTCGTCTTAGGCTTATCACTTTTAGCTTAATGATGCTTTAACTGACTATTTTCTATATCAATCCTTAGAAACTCCCTAAGTATTAATCATTTCAAAGCGATACTACGGGCGACGTTCTTCATTACCACTTAGTTCCCATAGAACCGACGAAACAAATAAAACCTTAGAAGAACTAACACTTTAGAAAAATCAAGCATTAACATATAACTAAAATATTAATACATAGCAGGCTATCACCCATTTGTATATATAATAATGCAGTACGTGTAATGCATGGCTAGGTTATTTAATAAGTCAATAATTCTTATTCAGTTTCATGGTAGTCATACATTACACACAATAAGCATCATACTATTTCACATCATCATACCATTGTATTAGTACTTTCGTAATGCTATATTAAATATCATACAATCAGATCACAACACATTTCAATCAAAACAATCATATTATTATCTTTGCATTTCATATTCAACTAATTATAAACACAAACAGTATAATATGACTGAGTTACTCACCTGCTCATATTGGCTAGTCGTAATAATTAGCCAGAAAGTCGTCTATAGTGTCAAAGTCACCTAAATGAATAAAAATATTCATCAATGAGGCATAAATTATATAAGTAAAATTCCTATGAGTGTCTAAGTGTCCTATTTTGATATTTGACTTTGTTTCTATTACTTATTTTGGTTCTTTAATGGTCTTATGATAACAATTATTATTTAATATTTTATTTTCATTTTGCTTGTCTTGATCTTATTTGATATTTGTATACATGTATCGGGTATTCGAAAAATTTATATTTAGCTAATTTTTTTGTAGTTATTATTATTACTACTATTTTTATATTTCTTTATCTAATCCATTATGGTAACTCGTATTTATTTACTACTGTTTAGTGTCGTCATGTTTCTTTTTATATACTTTATATAATTACTTCGTCATTTTTAGATATCAAATTATTCATAAATTTAGTTTATTTAAATTTCCATTCTTATTTATCTATAATAGATAATTATTTAGAATATTTATAATTCATTTCTATTTGTACGCTATGCTAATATTGGCAATAATGTTGATGGTAATATTTTTTAATAATTTTAGGAGTTGCTAAATTGCACCTATTACATTTTAGTAATCTTTTAAATCATTTTAGTTGGATTTACTTGCTAAAATTTATTTATTTCTCTTATTACATTTATGTAAATATAATATATATATATATATATTTATACGGGTTTTGAACGAAATAGACTTAATTTGGAAAATTTTACATGTATGCCGGCACATACATCGCCGGTGTTGATTTCCAGATGCCAGCATTCTTAGGTTTTACAAGTTATTTTGTATCAGGGTACGCTGGATTGTAGGCTGCCAGCTTTACCACGTATGTCGGATTTTACACTGCTTGCGTAGAATTTAAGCTGACCGGCGTTCGTTCATTTTATGTAAAAATAAACTTTACATAGCTTCTATTTCAGTGCAAACCGTCTCAACACCACCGACCTACCATGTACTCTACCAGTGTTGAGCGTATACACTACTGGCGTAGGGGCAGTATTGACACTGTTCATCATCTTCTCCGATTTTTGTTTCATTGTACTTGTTTTTCTCAATACATATGTATATCAATATATATTTTAAGCATTCCTAGGGTGTTCCTCAGTGTTTATACATGTTATATATATGCATATATCATCATATAACCTATCATCATGTAGTATAATCCTCGTTTGATGCATGCAAGGGTATAACTAGGGTTTTCATGCAACTTATCTTGTTTGGACGAGTTTGGTGATTTAATCCTTCTCCCAAATCTTGTTCCAACCCTAGGATGATAAAAGTATGTTTTAAGACCATCTTTAATTATTTTAAACTATTTAAAATGAATTAACTTACCTTGTTTGTCTTCCTCTTAAGCTTGTTTAATGGTTATTTTATGGAGCTTGTTTAGTGTGGTTTTGGTGGCCTTTGTAAGGACGAATTTCTGCTATTGTTTGGAAGGTATGTTGGTTTTGTTGTGATGTAAATTAAGTGGCTTGTTCCTTTGTTAATTAGACCCACATATATAAAGGAAATGAAGAAGACAACACTATCATTGTTCAGCCAAAGAGGTGATGTTTGTTCCATCGAAAAGTTACAATAATTCTCCCTACAATTAATGACTTGCTTAGTTGGCATATTTTAATTGGCTTTCTACTTATTTTCTTTGGCTTTGGACATCAACTTGACCCATTTCTTCTCAAATTTCAGTTGTGCAAAACCCAATAAATTTCCAACTATGTATACCACACAATTTGCACTGCAAAACACACATATATTAATATAATATTAATTATTTAATTGTTTCTCTTAGTTTTAGGATAGTTTATTGAGTTTTAAACGAATACAAATATGATAATTATTCAAGAGTTTTATCTTCAAGAAAAAATTATTTAGAGTTCTACAAATTTTCTAGATTGTTATTGAGTTCATATTTATGTTTAAAGTTTACGCGATTAATTATTTTTAGACTTTTATCTCCCCCGATTAGAGTTTTCTAAGCTTAATAGGTCAATTTTCATTTTAGGCTCTAATAGCTCAAGTATACTCTAACTAAAATAACGATGTGATGTAAATATTATTTGGAACCTAGATAATTAGTTATACATCTGTTTATATTTTTATTGTGTATTTATAATTCTAACGGTTCATCCATGAATTATCGTTTTCTAACTATAAGCTTAGTTAATTATTTATTCTTTACCATATTTAAAATCCTAACTAAATTATTCTTACATCTTGAGTTGTCGATACCCACTACGAAATCTTAATAGTAGTATTTAATACTATCTAGGAATTTTTGTTTTAGGGTTTGAAATTATATATAGGCTCATTATTACTTATGATTTTATTCTAATGCTTGGTTGAGTTTATACTAACATTCTATTTTCTATTTTTTATATTTTTATCTATTTCTATTTGTATGAAAAATCTCGGGGTTTACAGTACACTCTTTGATTACCACACTCGTAGCAAGCCGATAGTTACTATAGCCTTCTTAGCCAACTTTTAAATGTATGGCACAAAATCTACCTTCATTAAATTCACAGTGACAGTAGATGGCACTCTCTGATCGGTGTAGACAATGAAACCATCAGGAAACAAAATGGGCATTATAGGGTAAATGTTACTACCATGCTGAGCACGCAACACATACAACTCCTCCCCCATACTTTAGCTATACGTTGGCATCCTTTGGTTCTCGTGGTATTACCACTTAACATGGTAAAATACTAGTATCCCATACTTTGTTCCTCTTTCATCTTATGATAGTCTGGGGGAACAATCCTTGTGCATTACACTGTAAGCATATGCAGAATGGTCTTTGCATCAATCAAACTATCGCTTGCCCAATCTAAGAACTTAGAGATTTCATTGATTGTCTCCTATTTACTAAGGCTTAATCTTGCTATGTCACCTTGTTAGATGGACGCAACTCACCTTGTGCAAAAGCTGAGTTGTTCGAAAGACTCCATAATTATAAACTTATTCTTTTAACCATTCACATTAGGATCCAAGCTACTAAATATCCTCCTTTGAGACCGAGCAGTCAATTAGCTTTACCTATTCTCAAGTTTTTTATTTAAAAATAGTATTGGCATATTTGTGAAGCAAGACTATACTCTAAATTGACACATAGTGCCTCCAACACCACTAGTAGTCTCCAAGAGTAACGTAAGGGAGGTACCAAAAATAGTCAAAACATTGCTTTTGGAAATGAACAAAAAGAGTTGCAATCCAAACACCAAGAACTTTTTATATAAACAGATGTGTTTCCATGAAAGAAAGGAACTCAAGTTAACCAACTCGACATCTTAAATTCCATTCGTTTAGAAGAATCCACCAACACCTAGAAACGAATGAGGTATATTCTTCATCCCTTAGTATACTTTTCCCTTCATGTGGCACTGGACCTTAATACAATTATTAGTGGCATAAATGCTATTTTGTCAACTTACTTTTCTTTCTACCATCAAGATTACGTCGTAAAAAAGGAACTATAAAGCTTCAGTAAGTGTCGCAGCATTTGAATGTGCCATTATGCTTAAGAAGAGGCAACCCTTTGTGCGTGCTTCACTGAGACCCTAAAGTTACCATCTACCATCCTTGGACTTGGAGAACTAAAGGCAAAGTTCAAACATATGATTAAGTTACTATGGAAAGGGAGGGAGGGGGGGCTTAACCACGAATTGGTATCCCTTGAAGATATAGATAATTGAATCTCTAAGACGTTTATGAGAAGATGAGAGTAAAAAGGGTTTTGAAAGTTTAGGAAATATGGAAAAGTGAAAGAGTGAAAGAGTGAAAGAATAATCGTTATTTATTAGTAACAAAGTGATGTGATTGTCATAGGAACTTTGATAGGAAATGACGTATCAAAAGAGAGTAACCGACATACATCACATCAACCATACCTAATACAATGCTTATCAATCACACTTGTTATTTTACCAAAGTTCAAATGGAAAGCTTCTTGGAGAAGCTTCACCAACCAAATCATTATACTAACTTGATTCAAACAATTCAACACATACCCTCACCCTATGTGTTTCGATGGAGTAACTAATCAAATTGTGCGTTCACGAAAAGCAAGACCTCAGTAACAGACCTCACCAATAATCATTTTTGCTCATCAATTCTTCTAAATAATCATCATTCGAGCCAGAATTACCAGCTCATTGGTATATTAATGGAGTTGGCTATTATGAGGCCTTCCGTTTAGTAGCAACTTAAGAAGATGCAAAAGCTCATTCTTACATTCTGCCAACCATGTTACATCCTCAAGATGTCTCTACTAATCTGTGGTAAAGGAAGGGGCGATGTAAGAAGAAGAGACAAGAGTTGCATTAATGTTCGTCCTTCGTCCAAGGATCCTCTAAGTGCCTTCATTTACTAAAAGTCGAGGGGAAGACCATAAAGCTAGGAAAAATTGTGGTGATAGAGAGTTGACCTCCTTTGGCTACTTAGTTCCACTAATTCCTTCGCAATGACAAAGTGCTAATGATTAGAGCTGGACAAATGGGCTATAACCCGTGGGTTGGCCCGTTTAACCCACTTTTAAAACAGGTTATGGTTGATTTTTTTCAACCCGTTTAAAAGAGGGCTAAAAATACCTAGCCAGTTTAACCTACGGGATAAAGTGGGTTAATCCGCAACGGGCCGGGTTGGCACACTTTTTTTTTTAGATTAAAAAATAGAACGGTTTAATTTTTTTCGTATACGTATAATGAGTCTTCAAATTATGAATAAGTATAGGTATTTGTAAGAAAACCTAAAACCTATTTTACCTTACGTAGTAGAATAGGTTTTGAAAAAGTATTAAAGTAACGAGTTAGGCTTTTAGTTTTAATTTGACAATACTTGTTCCTAGACCATAAAGATACCAGTTTCAATTTTATCAGATGTAAAAATATTATAAATAATTTGGTGTTTCTTCTTTTACACATATATATATATATATATTTTAATAAGTAAACTTAAACTTTATTGTGGAAAATAGAGCCTTTGCGTATCCCATATAAGAGGGGATACGTGGTGGGTTGTGATGCCTTATTTTAGGGCATTACAACTTATTTGGTATCAGAGCAGTGGTTCTAGACCTGTGTAACAAAACTGACGAGAACGTCAGTTCTATAAGTGGGGGAGTGTGTAACACCCCTTAAATATAGATAGTGAAACTCTAATCATTGAGGCGCCTTTTCGGTGCAATGGCTTGGAGTTTGTCAGAACTCCAAAGTTAAGCGTGCTCTGGGTAGAGCAATCTCATGATAGGTAACCCCCTGGGAAGAGTTGGCACCAAAAAGGACAAAACCGTGCAGTGTATGGCCAAAGCGGACAATACCTCAGTGGGTAGATTTTTCAAGTCGTTACACAGTGCCTCTGATGTCCTGATTGTACCTGAGGGTGCTGCTAGTTCTGGGAGGTACTGCGTACCTGGCATCACGATCTCTGCCAGGGTGGCTGAGGGCTTAGGGGTGCCCCTATGCTGCAGTGGAGCCAGAGGTAGCAAGTTGTGTAAATAGTTCAGAGCTTAGGTTTTGAATCATATAGATTTAAGTTTTGATTCCTTATGACGGTGATATTTGGGAAGTGGGGTAGAATATAGGTTTTTATTTAGTTTAAGTTTGATGTTCTTATAGATTTAGTTTTGATCTTGATTGGATACCTTTATTCTAATCTTGTGGTGTTTTGTTGTATTAGAATGCCTCAAGAAGAAATTTGCGGAGAATGAGAATTTGGGACAGCAGCAGGATGAGAGCAGGCTCAGAATCAGGACTTGCCACCACCTCTACCTATTAGATAGCAGGTTCCAGTTGATGCTGCACAGCTTATGCAAGCTGTGAATGCCTTGTTAGGAGTGGTTGGTCAACAACAACAAGATATGAGGAGGGACATGCAGATGGTCCAAGAAAACTCTGAAGCTTGGAGACAGGAGACACAAAGGCTGAATGGAAATGGAGGGAATGGAGCTAAGCATGCAAATGTGCTTGGTTCGAATAAATTCGTGGACCTTGTGCATAAGTTTGAACCAGTACCAGGTAAACCTCTCGAAGCACAGTTATGGATAGAAGAGGTTGAGAAGACATTTGCTGCTTTGGATATTTTAGAGAACAAGGAAGTTGAATATGCCTCCTATTTGCTGATTGGGAGAGCCAATAACTGGTGGTTGAGCGCCAAAAGGCACATGATTGGTATAATTACATGGCAAATGTTTCAGCAGGCCTTTTACAGAGAATTCCTTCCTGACAGTGTTAAGCAGAGAATGCTTCAAGAATATTACACTCTGCAGCAAGGAAAGATGACGGTAGAAGAATATGAGGTGGAATTGCACAGGTTGATGAGATTTCTACCTGACGCTTTGAAAGAGAGTGAAGAGGCCAAGGTTAGCAGATTCATCACTGGACTAGAGCCTGAGATACAATATTGTAGACACCCAATTTTTGCCCAATTAAAAAATGGGCTTAAGTTTACAATAAATTAATGTCATGTTGAGTTCATCAAAAATAATAATAATAATAATAATAATAATAATAATAATAATAATAATAATAATAATAATAAATAATAGTATAATAAAAAAGAGAGAATATAGAAAATAGAAAAATAAAAAAATAGAGGAATAAAATATGTGTAATAAAGTAATTAAATGATTAATAGTAATGTAAATAAAATATATGTAGGAAAAAATTAAAATAAATAAAAAATCATTTAAGCTCAATATAACATATATTCAAAGAAATAGCAAATTGTTGCTTTCTTAATTAAGTTTTTCAATTCAAAGAAATAGTAAATTGTTGCTTTCTTAATCAAGTTTTTCAAAGAAATAGCAAATTGTTGCTTTCTTAATCAAGTTAATCAAAAGAAATAGCAAGTCGTTGCTTTCTCAATCAAGTTTTTCAATCAAAAGAAATAGCAAATCGTTGCTTTCTCAACCAAGTTTTTCAATCAAAAGAAATAGCAAGTCGTTGCTTTCTCAATCAAGTTTTTCAATCAAAAGAAATAGCAAATCATTGCTTTCTCAACCAAGTTTTTCAATCAATAGAAATAGCAAAATCGTTGCTTTCTTGTCTAAGTTTGTTAATCCAAGTTTTTCAAAGAAATAGCAAAATCGTTGCTTTCTTGTCTAAGTTTGTTAATCCAAGTTTTTCAAAGAAATAGCAAACTCGTTGCTTTCTCAACTAAGTTTGTCAATCTAAGTTTTTCAAAGAAATAGCAAATTCATTGCTTTCTGAACCAAGTCAATCAAATTTCCAAGAAAGAGAAAGTAAATTCACTGCTTTCTCAAACAAATTCTTCAACCAAGTTTGTGAGATTATTGTTTTCTCGGCTAAATAATCCCCAGTAGATTTAAAGTGAAAAGGAAAGAAAAGTTTCCAAATTAGCCCAATTTTTAAGCTATAAGTCTCCAGGAAGTTTTTTAAGTTATCATTATAGGGTCACCTGCTCAAAGGAGCGTCATTCTATCGTTTGAGAAATTAGGATCACTTGCTCGAAAGAGCGTCGTCCTATTGTGTTAAGAATCATGATCACTTGCTCAAAGGAGCGTCGTCCTACTGTTTGAAAAATTAGGATCACCTGCTCGAAGGAGCGTCGTCCTACTTTTGAGAATTAGGATCACCTGCTCAAATGAGCGTCATCCTGCCTTTAAGAATTATGGTTATCAGTCAAGTCAATTCGCACCAAATTATGAGGGACCAAATTGTCATGTCCTCAACCCAAAGAACCCCAAATGGATTGAAAAGTCACAGTCAGGAAATTATGTACCCCTCAGTCTAGACTCGACAGATAGTTTAGTACTGACCAAATTAAATCCATCCATTCAAGATGGTGACCAAAATTAGAATCCATCCATTCAAGATGGTGACCAAAATTAGAAATCCATCAATTCAAGATGGTGACCAAATTTAGAAATCCATCCATTCAAGATGGTGACCAAATGACCAAACCAAAGCCCATAGGTCCGGCAAATGACCAAATTAAAGCCCATAGGTCCGGCAAATGACCAAACCAAAGCCCATAGGTCCGGCAAATGACCAAACCTAGGTTCGACAGATGACCTAGCAGTTTTCTATAATCTAGACCCGACAGACGGTCTATAAGTTTTTTAGTCTAGGCCCGACAGATGGCCTATCATTTTCTAAATCTAGGCCCGACAGATGGCCTATCATTTTTCTAAATCTAGGTCCGACAGATGGCCTATCATTATTCTAAAATCTAGACCCGACAGAAGGTCTATCAGTTTTTTTTTTTAGTCTAGGCCGACAGATGGCCTATCATTATTCTAAAATCTAGACCCGACAGACGGTCTATCAGTTTTTTTTTGTCTAGGCCCGACAGATGGCCTATCATTTTTCTAAATCTAGGCCATACAGATGGTCTATCAATTTTCTAAGTCTAGGTCCGACAGTTGACCTAGCAAATATCAAAGTCTAAACTCGACAGATGGTTTAGCACGGTGTCCAATATAGAATCCATCCTTTCAGGATAAAAAATTATATCTTTGTTGACAGGAAAAATTAAGCAAAAATTGGCTATCCTTTTGTCTTTGTGCCAAAAGTTTTATTCAAATTTACCACAAAGAGGGGCAGCTGTAGACACCCAATTTTTGCCCAATTAAAAAATAAGCTTAGTTTACAATAAATTAATGTCATGTTGAGTTCATCAAAATATAATAATAATAATAATAAATAATAAATAATAGTATAATAAAAAAGAGAGAATATAGAAAATAGAAAAATAAAAAAATAGAGGAATAAAATATGTGTAATAAAGTAATTAAATGATTAATAGTAATGTAAATAAAATATATGTAGGAAAAAATTAAAATAAATAAAAAATCATTTGAGCTCAATATAACATATATTTTATTAGCCTTAAGTACTAGTGGTTTAACTATATGACCAAGGCACAGGCCAACGGCCTAACAGTTCAAACCATAGACACACTAGGTTTAGGAGCAAAGGGACTCGGGTTCGATCCCAGCCCAAGGCAGATTTTGCCTCCTTTTTTGTTCATTTTTTTTCCCAAAAGACACATCGGTTCATCCACTTTGAGACACCATTTGATCAATGAATCTTTGTGTTTTTTCGAAATTAAGTGTACAGACACAAACTAGGCATGGGATACATCGCATCTATACACAATTCATGTATTATTTCATCCCAAAAGGCACCTTAATTGAGTCATGAACATCGGGGAAAAATGCGAAATAATGTGTTTCTTCAAATTTCAAAAATGGCCAAATCGTGTCCTTTGATCAAATTAAATACACTTAATCGAAGAGTTATGATGTATAAACACATATTTCGTGATCAATTTTAAACAACAATCACGAATCGAGTCCCAATTTTGAATCGTTCTTATTTAAAAAAACACAAACAATTCGTGATTCAAAAATTGAACCATTACAAAGCTTCAAAACGACAAATTGTTTCGAACTCTATAAATAGGATCACCCCACAAGCAGAAAGCACAATTCAATTTCGAAAAATACACACTACAAGATCTAGATCTGGAAATAGAGTAGAAAGTGTTCGAATTGCAAAATTTGCAAATTCGAAGTGATCGGGAGGATTTCGATCCAATTAAAGAGTGTTAGAATCATTTAGGAAGTGTTTTTGATTGATTATAGTGTTTAGAATTGCTCGAATTTGCATTTGGAAGTTCTGCAAAGGTTTACGCTTTACAGCGTAGTGAGACTTCTAGTGTTGACACTATCGTGGGTATGTTTCCTATACTCCTGCATAGTGCATATGTGTTGTTTGATACTGTTGCCAATTTCTCTTGTGTTTCTGAATCTTTTATATCTGTTTGTGGTATATCTGCTGACTTAATGCCTGGATATGTATCTGTTAGTACTCCTTTGGGAAGTGAGTCTGTATTGAATAGAATCTGTAAGGATGTGGATATTGAGATAGAAGGTAGACAGCTACCTGCAGATTTGGTGGTGCTGGATATGTTGGATTTTGATGTGATTTTGGGTGTAGACTGGTTGGCAAAGTACCATGTGGTGATTGATTGCTATAATCTGGTAGTAGAGTTCAGTTTGCCCGATGGTGATCAATTTGTTCATAAGTTAGTAGTGCAAAGACCTCCACTTTTACCTACTTATGAATTGTGAGGAGGATCAGTTTTGGCTGCTATGGTGAAAGAAGATAAAAAGGAGATAGTGTTATCGGATGTTCCAATTGTATGTAAATATCCAGAAGTTTTTCCAAAGGATTTGCTTGGATTATCTCCAGAGAGGGAAGTAGAGTTTGGTATTGACTTGATACCTGGTACTGTACCAAAATCAAAAGCTCCTTATCGAATGGCTCCTATAGAACTTGCTGAGCTTAAAGTACAGTTGGATGATTTGTTGAAGAAGAAGTTCATTAGACCTAGTGTTTCACTTGGGGGAGCTCCAGTTTTGTTTGTTAAGAAGAAGGATGGCAGTATGAGACTGTGCATCGAATATAGAGAATTGGACCAAGTGACAGTGAAGAACAAGTATCCTTTGCCACGAATTGATGATCTATTTGATCAGTTGGCAGGAGCTTCAGTATTCTCAAAGATATATTTGAGATCTTGATATCATCAATTGAGAGTGAAAGCTGAAGATATTCAGAAGACAGCTTTCAGGACAAGGTATTGACATTATGAATTTGTTGTCATGCATTTTGGACTCACCAATGCACCAGTAGTATTTGTGAATTTGATGAACAAAGTCTTCAGTGAGTATCTTGATATTTTTGTAGTGGTCTTCATTGATGATGTATTGGTGTATTCAAGGACTAAAGAGGAACACGAAGAACATTTGAGATTAGTTCTGACTAGATTGAAGGAAGAGAAGTTATATGCGAAGTTTTCAAAATGTGAGTTCTGGTTAGAACAGGTGTCTTTCTTAAGACATATTATTGATGGTAGTGGGATATCAGTGGATCCTGAGAAAGTCAAAGCAATTGTTGAATGGCCAAGACCCAAGACTGTGACGAAAATCATAAGTTTTCTGGGAATGGCAGGATATTATAGAAGATTTGTGGAAAAATTTTCCAAAATTGCTAGACCTTTGACCCGGTTGACACAAAAGGGAGTAAAGAATGAATGGAGTGAAAACTGTGAAGCTAGTTTTCAGCTATTGAAAAATAAGTTAGTATCAGCACCAGTGCTAGCCTTACCTGTAAGTGGTGAGGAGTATGCTATTTATAGTGACGCCTCTATACAAGGGTTAGGATGTGTGCTTATGCAAAGAGGCAGGGTTATAGCATATGCTTCCAGACAATTAAAGCACTATGAGAGGAATTATCCTACTTATGATCTGGAACTAGCAGTAGTTGTGCATGCTTTGAAGCTGTGGAGACATTACTTATATGGGGAAGGATGTAAAGTGTATACGGATCATAAAATTTTAAAGTACATCTTTACCCAGAAAGAATTGAACATGAGATAGATAATATGGTTGGAATTGATAAAGGATTTTGATATTGATATTCAGTATCATCCAAGAAAGGCGAATGTAGTAGCTGACGCCTTGAGCAGAAAGAGAATAGAGAATCTTGCAGCTTTGATCACAACAGAACGTCATCTCATTGATGATATGAGGAAGCTTGAACTGGAAATAGTCACAAGACAAGTAGGTGAAAGATTGGCTAATATGAGAATTCAACCTACTCTTGTGGATAGAATCAAGACAGCTCGGATAGATGATCAGAGTATCTTGGATATAAAGAGGAAAATGGAGGTGGGTCAAGCACCAGAATTTTATGGGGATGATGAAGGTATCCTTAGGTACAAAGGGAGATTGTGTGTGCCAGTGCAAGGAGAACTTAAGAAGGAATTGTTGAAGGAAGCGCATTACACCAGTTATTCCATTAATCCTGGAGGGAACAAGATGTATCAAGATTTGAAAAAGCTATACTGGTGGAACAATATGAAAAAGGAGATAACGGAATATGTATCGAAATGCCATACGTGTCAGATGATTAATATTGAACATAGAAAACCGGCTGGTGAGTTGAAGCCTTTGCCAATACCACAGTGGAAGTGGGAACATATCACCATGGCTTTTGTTTCTGCTTTACCCAAGACAAAAGATAAGTTTGATTCAATTTGGGTCATTGTGAATCGTCTCACAAAGGTAGCTCACTTTATACCTATTAAGACTGGTTATAAGTTAGAGCGTTTGGCACAGTTGTATATCAAGGAGATTGTGAGACTGCACGGAATACCAGTAACAATCATGTCAGATAGGGATACCAGATTCGTTGGGAGATTCTAGAAAGTCTGCATCAAGCTTTGGGAACCAAGGTTATGTTTAGTACTGCTTATCATCCTCAGACGGATGGGCAATCTGAAAGGACTATACAGACTTTAGAAGATATGTTGAGAGCATGCATTTTGGATTTCAAAGGAAGTTGGGATAAGCATTTGCCACTAGTGGAATTTGCCTACAACAACAGTTATCAAGCGTCGATTGGCATGCCTCCATACGAGGCGCTTTATGGCAGGAAGTGTAGATCACCTATTCATTGGGATGAAGTGGGTGAAAGACAGTTGTTGGGATCAAAGTTAGTCCAAGATGCAATTGATAATTTCAGTTTGATAAGGCAAAGATTACAAGCTGCTCAGAGTCGACAAAAGAGTTACGCGGATAAACGAAGAAGACCCTTAGAATTTCAGGTAGGTGAGCACGTTTTGTTAAAGATTTCACCAACAAAAGGAGTTGTCAGATTTGGCTTGAGAGGAAAGTTAAATCCTCGATATGTGGGACCATATGAGATTCTTAAAAGGATAACGACATGACTTATAGATTAGCTTTACCGCCTGATTTGGAGGGAGTGCATAATGTGCTCCACGTATCTATGCTCAAAAAGTATGTCAGAGATCCGGAAGAAATAATAGCTCTTGAACCGTTGGAAGTGCAATCGAACCTTACGACAATTGAAAAGTCGATCATAATTGTGGACTCTAAGGAGAAGATTCTAAAAAGCAAGGTGATCAAATATGTGAGAGTGCAATGGACTAATCAAATTAAATGTGAAGCTACTTGGGAGCTAGAAGAAGACATGAGAGTGAAATATCCAGAGTTGTTTCACTAATCTAGATAACTTTCGAGGATGAAAGTTCTTTTTAGGAGAGGAAAGTTCTTTTTAGGAGAGGAGAGATGTAATATACAGAAATAAAGATGAAAATATAATGAATTATGAATCATGAGATGATATAAGATGAGTTCAAGATCAAAACAAGTAAATTGTAAAGGTTTAAGTTTGGTTGTAGAACAAATGTTGAAGTCCGGATTTCTGCATTTTTTTGACAGATTGTATGCCGTCTCCTGGAGAATCTACGCCGCGGCGTAGGAAGGGAACAATAGCGTTTTTCTTAACACTGGGTAGAATGTCGCCAGCGTAGAGCATAGATTTGCCGGCATATGTAGTAGGATCGAAGTTCTGGGAATTCAAATCTCCGACGAACGCTTCCAGTGCTCGTGTAAATTTTGCCAACGTAAGGTGTATGCCGGCAAGATCTACACGTACGCCGCCGACATAAGACCAGCGTATGACCAAATTTATATAAATACGAGACGCGAAAAACGGTTTTGACTGAAACGTTTATTCATATTTCTCCTTCGTATAAGAGAGTTTTAGGGTGTTCTTGGAGATCTAGACTTAAAGAATCATCCGGAGGGTGTTTTTGATTCAATGTAAGTGATTTTAACATTTTCTCATGGATTAAATACGAATTTGTATGAGTTTGCTTAGGGTTTTGTTGTGTTTTTAAAGGAAAAACGTAGGAAAGATTTAAATCTTGGATTTGATCTGCCTCAGTTGGATAAAAGTGAGTGTTGTGATTAAAACAAGTAAGTATAATGTTCTCATATCAGATTTATACGAATTTCATTCAAATTCTAAGGATTTTGTGATTTTTTTGCATGAAGGAAACCCTAGATTTGGTTGGGATCCGAAATTGTGTATGTAAGTTGGATTTTGGTGATCTAAATCAATAAGTTTCGTCTTTTCTTTGATGGAGTTGAATAATGTGTGATTAGATGATCATTATGTGTTCTTGTTGTCATATAATATTAGGGTTTTGAAGGATTTTTTAATTCTATAGATTGTTGTGGAAGATTGATCCGGTTAGACGGTACAACTTGGTGATTTTCTTTGTTAGGTTAAGATTTCGAGAGTTGTAGTATATTAGAAATTGTTTATATCGTGTTCTTATTTGTTTTATATATATATATATATATATATGTTGTTGACAGGAATTTGGAGATTTGGGTTTGTTATTGTATTATTAATATTGATTGAAGTATTGTGGAGATTCGAGAGATTTGGTTGTGGTTGAGTGTTGTCGATAAAGGATTTTTAGGAGATTCAGATTGGAATTTCTTGAAACTGAGAAAGGTATGACCAATCCTTGCTTGTTGTTTTTGCTTGTAAGTTTAGTGTTGATTGAATGATTATAGGAACATAATTTTTTAATAAACCTAATCATGATTCTGTTTAATAATTGTATGTTTTGGTTGTGCTTGGCTTTTATCAGTAAAGACCTGGCAGACAGTGATACTGGTGTGGCATCCTGATGATCTTGGTGTGAGGTTGTCCCTAATGGACTCGTACCTTGATATGATTCCGGTAGAATTAGATGTAAACCCTCGAAAATTTCATAATTCTTAAAAATAATCTTAGAAGCCTAATATCAAAATTCAAATCCTGAAAATCGACTCAAGATAAAAACCAAATTCTAGACCGAGTCAAAACATCGGAAACGAAACCCTAAAAATCGAATCAAGTTAAAACTTAATTCCAAATAAGATCAAAAACGAGTTTTCTCAATCCTGAGAAAACGAGAACCCTTGAAACAAAATATAAAGTCCAACTACCGGTTTAATCGACATTCATACGAAATTCAAATCATCAACCCAATTCCTGAAAATCAAAACGACATATCAACAAAATGATAAGACCTTAAATCCTTCGGTAAATTTTAGAAATCACAAATTTCAAATTTTTACCAAAAGTCAAACTGAGTCAACTCATAACCCTAGACTCAGTTAAATGATCCCGAGAACCAAAAACTACTAAATAATCACAAATAAAATAAGATAAAACGTAAATGTCGAGTTAAAAATATAAAATAATCAAAATTCGAAAATTATACGATCTTACGAATATCTCGACGAAACTGGAAGTCAAACCGGAACCCTAAAATCAACAAAGCCTATAACGAACTCTAGCGTTTAAGATTCGGCAATCCCGCGTTTTCGAACCCTAGAAAACGAAATCAAGCCAATAGCTTAAAACAGTTCCTAATAATATAGAGTAACATAAAAATATCATATTCGCGAATTTCGAGTGTCCTTCGGACTCAATCGGGACTAGTGCTCTAAAAGCGTATCCCGGAGTTCGGAATATTAAAAATATTCTGTTTATACCAATAGACTCGTAAAAATATAAGGATTCCAAAAATATCAGTTTTAGAATTTTTTGGTAGCTAAAAATTACAGATATCGCATTATTACGCGTATTTTTATTACTACCAGTACTTTAATTGTCTAGTCTACTATTCATAGTACTTTTCTACTATTCATTACTATTTCACTATCTCTACTTTTTCTTACATCTATTTCTTACACCTACATATCTATTTTCTTACTTTTTTCATTTCCAATACAACTTTATTCACATCAACTTTACACATTACTTCTTTATTACACAAAACAAATTAAAATAAATCAATTTCCACTCCCCATAAAGCAAGGCAGGTGCCCCCTCTCTCACTTCCAACAAATTATTTTTTCTTTTTCAATTTATTTAATTACATCAAAAATTCACTCCAAAAATTCTATAAATACCCCCTTCCTCTTTCACTCTTTCACACAATTCATTTCACTACAAAAACTCTCTCAAAATCTCTCCACAAATCTTCTCTCCAAGAATTCCCTCTCCCAAAACTCTCTTAAACCAATTCCTCACAAAAACCATTCCTTATACATAAACTATCTACCACATATCACTACTCCCATAATACCCATTTCATCTACCACCTTCATACAACTTACACACTTTAGATAAATATTTCTTCCAACTATTATTCACTTATGTCATGTAACTTAACATGACTATGGTGTTATTTTGAAACTCATATGAGTTGTAAAAGCAACAACATGTTCATGTTTTGTTCTTGTACATAAGCTTCATATTTTATTATGTTGTTATTATTATTGTTATTATTCGCTTCTAATCTAACTTATATTATGTATATATATTTATTTAGAGCATATAAGCTCATTTGTTATTTATGTACTTTCAAGTTATGCAATTTATTTATTTCATGTTATTATTAAGACTAGTCTTTCTAGTCTTAGACTTGTCCACATCAAGTCAAAACAATCTTTTATTTATTTTCTTCAATCTTTCGGGACTAGTCCATTCTTAGTCTTGGGATGCCTTGATAAAGCTAAGGTTCCAATACTTGACCGGGATACCTTGATGAAGCTAAGGTTCCCAATACTTGATATTTAATTTTCTTGCTTATTATTTGTTTTTAAGTATTTTCTTATGTTCTTATTATTTTACATGATCATAATATTTGCATCTACATAATGTTAATGTCTCAACTAATTTGAACATAGAAATTTATTATATTAAAGGAACTTAAAACTAAATTTTCTATTATGTGACTTGTCACAAAATAATGAGTTATTATCAACAACAACACATGAATAGAGTTTTTCTCAAACGTTTTCCTAAATAATAAAGATGGTTTTACTAAGGAAACATAAGAAATAAATATTTTTCTTGTATATTATGATAACCTAAGTTGTAGTAAAATAAATTGTTAATGTTAAAAGTTTTACAAAAAGCTTAAGATTCAAATTCTTTTCATAATAAAACTAAGAAAACAAACTAGTTTTCAAAGTTAAGATGAATTCAATCCATAAAGTTAAAACCCACTTAGGAAAACAGTGATTTTCAAGTTTCTAAAAGAGAAACTATTTTCAAAGAATATAAATAAAAATTAGAAACAAATGATTTTATCAAATAAAGATGACTCTTTTCAAAAGAAATAAAGGAATAAGTTTTAGAAAGCAAAAACTTATATTTCAGAAATAAATATAAAGACAAGATTCATTTTCTAAAATCATCATAAATACAAAATTATGAAAAGGTTTCATCAACTTAATACTTTTGATAAGTTTGATCTTTAACCACTAGGAGTAAAATTTATGCAAGATAAAGGTTAAAGGAAAATTTAACTTGTTTTGGAAAAAAAGGAATGAAGAAAAAAAAAATATACTCAAAATATAACAACCTTTGAAAATATGAAGTTTCTTCAAACTTGAAACAAAATTGTCAAAGCTAAAGTTTTAATAAATCTAAATGAATTGTTTTATGAAATAAATTATTGAGACACTACCATTAGAAATTTTGCATATAAAGTGAGCTTATCTATATACTCAAAGTATTTCTCAAATATACGTTCATATTTATATATGTATATATTATTACAAAAGGGTTTTTCTTTAAAATAAAGTTGAGTTAGAAAACGGATTTGCAAAAGTTTGGTAATTTTCGTTTTAAATCTGTACCCAATGTTTTCGGAACCCAAATAACCTTAGATGATGAAGATAACCTTAGAAATGGATAGATCTTTTCGAATAAGCAGAAAACGGTATATTATATGCGAAATTCCGAGTTAAAATAAGCAAGTTATGGCCATTTTAAGTTGGAATTTTCTCTTATACGATTTTACCGCGATTTTAAGTAAAGTTTAGAATCTCCAAGGATAGAAATTCCATGAAAGACTTATCCCGGGTATTTCTTTTGTCTAGGTGACGAAAGATACGAGATTACCCTACCCGAAGATTACTACGACTAAGAAGATAGCAAATGGACGAGTGAGTTATTCCTCCTAATTTCGTTACCTTGCTTGTACTTGTAAACTAGCGGCATTAGTATACTAAGAAAAGATAAAAATGGACATATATTTGGGGAATTCGGGATTATGCATGTGTGATTCTATGTTTATGTATGAAATGAGAATTAAGAATATCGCAACTTCGAACTGCTTGTTTAATAATTTTGTTTACTTACTTGTATGATTGTTTATTGTTTGCTAAATTGATTGATCGCCCCTAATAAACCTTAATAAGGTTTGGCTTAAGAAAATTAAAACGCCCACGCATAGCATCCATTGGGTCACATCTATTTCGGAAGGCTGCTACTCCTACGCATAGAGTTGGATTGGCTGTGATCGTGCGGTGCCACGGGTCATGTTCCTTCCTGGAGAATCCAAATCGCTCGGGAAAAGCGACTCTAGATTCAGAGCCGAGCCAACCGAACGTTGTGGGTGAGTACCTGGGGACTAGCAATAGAAGGTCGAGGACCTTCAACCCCAATTCCCTAACCTTTGATACGGAGGGGTAAATCCGTTCTATATATGGTTTCCGAATAACTATATAAATTTGCGTAATCATGTGGTTGTTGCATTGTATGCATAGCATATGTGTGATTAAATAAATAAACTTGTTTGAAAATATGGTGCGAATGAAAAAGGAATATCTCACTAAGCTAGTTGTAGCTTATACCCCTATAGATTTTGTTGAAACAGGTATACCCGTGGCTTAAAATTGAGGATCATGATATTGAGGAAGTCATGGAAGGATGGTTAAGCTTCTATGAAGGAAATAGAATCATAAGATAAATAATTTTGCAAGGCTCTTTATACATAATGACTTATATGATTAGTGATGTATATTTATTTGAAGATAATAGATGGACATGCCCCTAAGAATTGCAATGCAATATGCTTATGTTTTACGATAAGTATTCTCTTTGCCTTGTTACTTATTTATTATCGATATAAATTGCACTACTCCAATGCGTTCCCTTGGTTGTGATGTACGCCTTGTACATGATATGGAAGCCTTTGCGTGACTAAGGTAGTCATTCCTAGGCTTTAGTATTGTGTACGGCGGACTGCCACGTTTAGAGTACCCTTCGGGGCATGACATTAGATGTTCTGGATTCGAGGTGTTTGGGGAGTATCCACTCATCCATATATGTATATTGTTATTATTTTCAAAGAGTTGTATGATTTTCAATGGGGTCTGAGTAACTCCGAGTTCAGGATTATAGTAAACCTAATACTGAACTGTGTTGTCTTGTTGGCTTAAGAAAGATAATAATATGATTGTTTGCATTAGTTTAAGTTGCATGAATTACCTGTCTATTGTATGTGCATATGCATTTTTTTTTTAGATTGGAGTTATCGTACTGGGCGTCGCCGCTCATTCTTTTAAATTTCAGGTACAAGAGAAAAAGATATAGTGTACGATCTTTTCAGATATGATTTATTCTTTGATAGCGGGGATGGCGATAGTGGACCTGACTACCCAGCCAAGAGTTAGGCTTCATATATCAAATTTCTAGGAAAAGTCATGTTTTGATTATTTGGAATTGTAGATGGATGCTTTTATTGGTTTTACATGAAAAGATTTTAATGTAAACAGTTTTTAGTTTTTATTGAATTTGTTGACTATGATGTCAACTTGGATTTTATGCTTGAACAAGGAGTTTATGTTTTATGAAGTATGCGTTTTTAGTTTTAACAGGTTTTGTATCCTATGAGATACCCTATGAGTATTTACAGGTGATGATTGTATTATTATGGAAATAGAGCCTTTACGTATCCTATATAAGAGGGGATACATGGCGGGTTGTAATACCTTATTTTAGGGCATTACACTTTCAGTCTTTGTTATGTTAAGAGATGGAATCTTGTCTAATAGTTATGCTATTTCCGATTGAGGATTTTAGGGTTTTTGAGGAATTTGGAGAAATTGGTGTTCTAAGGTTTCATTGTTTGGTGATCTTAAAAGACAGGTATGTGGATCTAATGTTATAAATCTTACGTTTTGAGATTATGGATTTTAGGGTTAGGATTTAATTATGAATATGGAATTGGATTTTGATTTGATATATGTTGATGATTGGGTTTCCGTGAAATTAGGATTTACAACCTTTTAAAAGATTTTGTTGGTAAGTTTGGAGTTTTAGAAAGCGAATCCAGGTACGACCTTACCTTATTTGTTGTTTATGCTTGTAGGTTTAGAATTGCATAAATTGACCTAATTCTATTAGGCCTTTTAATTTGATTTGCTGCTTGTGCTTGGCTATAGTTAGTAAAAACCACGCTGAGTGTGATACTAACGGTAGTAACTTAATGATCCTTGTATGTCACTGTCCCGAGTGGAGTTGCACCTCGAAATGATTCCGGTAAATTAGGAGTCTTTCCGGTCCGTATGCCGGAACACAATAATGTGTGGGGAGTACCCAACATCAATATATATGTATATAACTATTTTATATAAAAATTGTGAATCGGAGTCATGAGTTACTCCGGGTTTATGACTAGTTACAAATGGTTCTAAATTCTGTTGGTTGCTTGGCTAAATTAAAAATAATAAATTATGGTTGTTGCATTAGTTTTAAGTTGTATGTGATAATGTTTATTGCATGTTCATGTACATGTGTTTATGGTATGGCGTACTGGGCATTTTCACTCAATCCTTATTTTTCCCCAAGTACAGGTGAATATTCCATTATCTATGATTTGACGGGATATGACGTATTCGTGGACTATGGGGAAAGCAATAGTGGATTTGATCCTTCTGTCAATAGCTGAGATTAGTGATTTTGTATCTAGTGATTGCAGGAAGGAAAAACAATAGTTTTATGATTAGTTTATTTGTATATTGGAGATTATGTTATTTCTTTAAAGATAAATTTTTAGTTTTATATTTTAGATGAATTGACGACATTTTATTTCAAGTATCCTTTATTTGAGAGTTGTTGTTGATATTTGAGATACATATATTGGTGGATTAGAAAATATAGCCTTTGCATGTCAATCTTTGGTAATGACACGTGGTGGGCTGATAACGCCTTTAGGTTTGGGCGTTACAGGGCCCATACCAAATAATATAAGTTTGAAGTTTTAGTTAAAGTCATCCAAAAAAATTCATGAAGTAATAAATAAAGTTCTTCTTAGAATCTCATAAAAATGTATTAATCGATGCATCATCTAACAAATCGACCATCTGGCACATCGTACCTGAAGCCTAGTGAGTTATAATGAATATCCACATAGAGGTCATCAAGGGGTACCTAAAATAGTAAAAGAATGAGCGATAATGCCCATTACGCAGTAATAAAGACACATATATGCCTATTACATGAACCTATTTTAATGTAACATCCATAAGTTAAACTTGGTTAATTAGTGTCCTAGAAGCACCAAACACAAATAGGAGTACTCATGACTCCCACCAAACAACGGAGAATGAAAGGGTCCTAGATGATACGTTGGAGAGATTTGTAAGCCTCAAGAACATATAAGAAAATAAAAGTAAAAGGTAGTCTTGTCTAGTTCATCCTATTATAAACAGTCACCAATGAGTATGGTCCATCACAATGCTTTATATAAGGGCTCATATTCCCACATAACTTTGTTACAACTTTGTTCCAACTCCAATTGATCATCCGATCTTGAAAATTCCCTTGTCGACTACCCATTGAGCTACACCATGCACTCCATAGGGGCTTAAGCACCTAAACTACAACATCCTCTTAAAATTGTGATCATGTTCGCAACCCAACCCATGGATGAAACTTCTTGGAGTAAGTGAGCAAGCAAAAACCAACACTCGCGTAGGTCAAGTTTAAGTATTAGTTAGGTTAATATTCTATCCTAACAAATAACACATATTTATCGTGTACCTATTAACAATTCTAAAGTCTTTTCCTCCTTTTTCCAATTTCAAATGCCATTCACTATCAACAAGTTCAAATTCCACATCAATTATATTTGATTCTCAATAGTTTGAGTATTTGGATGTAGACCTTAGTTTAGGACTCAACTCATTTGGGTAAATTGAGTCTAGGTTATTGGATAAGTTATTTTTCTTAGGTTTTTACGTTATTCCTTTTATTTAGTTGAGTTATCTAATTAATTATATAGGTTAGGATTGGTTGTGAGTTTAGCTTAACCAATGTTTAGGAGGCTATGCTTTTATGAGTTTCAGTCCATTACCTTCCAAGAATAAATTCTTATAACCCACTAGTTAATTATAGTCCCTATTATCCTATTATGATTATTAGTCTAACACTCATTAATACTTAATTCTTAATTAAGTCAATTGAACTTGTCATGATTACTCGAATTAAAAGAGTAGTTCAAGTTTATGGAAGGTTTGATTGGAAAAATACAAGTTTAGATATAGGGTTTTGATGTTTGGGAAGCGTAGCTATTGGTAGTAGATTAAGTATATTAACTCTTGACAAACCACCCAAAATTGCCTTGCTGAGATTAGATTTGAAGCACCACAATTTAATGCTTAGCTTGATTTTCCAAGAGAACATAATATGACCTTAGTTTCTCATCCAATACTACTTGATGATCGATATGCATGATGTTAAGAGTCATCAAAGTGATTTTATTAAAAGAGAGGTGCAAGTAGAAAATATTTTTAAAATTCATGACATATTAAGTGATGCTTTCACATTGCAAATCAAGCAACATCATTTTCATTTGTTTACTTCATTTATGGGTTGTACAAAATTATATGCTTATAATTAAAAAAAAAAATCGATCCTTCATCTTTGACAATTTAATCTATATTATTAAATATTTTCTTCTTGATTAACTTTAGATGATTATTATTACTTTTCAATTTGAGTCTCCTTCTTCTTCTTCTTCTTCTTCTTCTTCTTCTTTTGAAAAAATCCAAGTTGTCAAGCTTTTAAAATTAGTGAAGAATCTTCTTTGTGTGTACAAGTCCAAATATTTTGTTAAATATTGACACTAGTCTTGTAAAAGTTGAATAATAAATAAACCAAATATTTGACTAGTTCATTTTTATTAATTTTTGGAATTATTCCAAAGATATTTGACCTATTGAAAGTCCAAGACATAAAGCTTCAAGTAACTGAGAGATTGAGATATAAGATCTTTAAGGAAGGGTATAATCTAAGCTATGAAGCAAGGTCATCAAGAAGAGTTATGATGAGATTATTAGAAGATAGCATGGTAAAGAAGATGCATGCTCAAGATATTTAAAAAGGTGATTCTATAAGAGCTGAAAAATTTTGAGGTAATATAAGTGTCATATAAATATTTAAGAGATATCTTGAAATTCTAATCAATCAGACATAAATTATGAAGATGATTCTTAGTAACCCTAATAATTTGTACATTGACCCTAAGAGTGTATTTGAGAACTTCCTTTTTTAAATTTGGCTTTGACAATTCCATAACCGTAATAATACTCAAACTTATATGAAATTGATATGATGAATAAAACAATGCTTTTCTCAATAAAGTTATGAATAAATAACAATATGAATTCCCTTGTAACATGAAGACTAATGTGAACAAATAAAATGAAGGGTTATTGTCATAAATGGTACTTAAACTTTGGAAAAATATGTAAATAGGTATATGAACATTAAAATTAGTCAATTTAGTAGTCGTTCACACCAATAATATCTTCATCAAGTTTTTTCAGGTACAAAACTCATTAATTTCATAGTTTTTTAGGAACTAGATTGATCAATTTTAAAATTTAGGTATTAAATTGATCAATTTTAAAGTTGAGGTAACTAATTGTATACTTCGCTAAAATTCAAACACCATTCATGATGCAAACCCTAAAATGAATTAGTATATTAGAAATTACAAACACACACAAACCAACCTTATTTTTTGTATAATATTTCAAAGTATATGTAAATCACCACCGGACCACTTTGTGGTCACCCCCTCCTTCCTAAAAGTTTTTCCTTTCCTTTCTTAAACCCCTTTTAATCTACAAATACATCATTATTGATATTAGTAATTTCAAATCAACCAAATTTTATCTTAGAACCATTCAAATTGTTCATCATTGTCACCATTATCATTAGAATCATGATTCCTTTACTATAGGTCCACTCTCTGTAGATCTAGTTTGATTAAAGATTAGAAGATCGTTTAATATTATTTTCAGTAGTATTTTAGAATATGTGATTTAATGTTATTGTTGTTTTTTTTTTCCTTTTGTTTCCATCCCTTATGTGGGATTATGTTATCCCTTTTGATGAGATTTGTTTTACTTGCCAATATGGTGGGTTTTGTTCTTCTAATAAGGATTGTTCCCTTATGTGGGACATTTTGATGCTTAAAGGGATGTACCTACTTAATTAAATGGATCTTTGTTTTCTTAACTCTTTGTTAGTCGATTCTTTTACATTGATCTATTTTAATTGATGAAATGTTATTCCATTGAATGAAATTCCATCTATTCAATCAAATAAAAAAAGTAAATCACCCGATTACATCAACTAACAAATTAAAGAATCTAAACTACCTACTACTTGGTCTAAATCTAACCAACCCTATGCTTGGACTACTAACATGCCTTAATTCCATAATCCATTTCCATAAACCATTTAACCATCAAGCTTATCTCCTTAATTAAGTATTGAATGTATTTCATAGAGAAATTTCATGAAAATAAGTAGGGTTAATGTTGTAAATGGTATATAATCTTTGGCAAAATATGGAATTAGGTACCTAAATTTTAAAATTGATCAATTTAATATCTAAAATTACTTTTTGTGTGCTAACCAATATCACAGAGGTATTGTTGGAATGTACAAAAAGTTTTTTAGGTACTATATTGATCAATTATAAAGTCGAAGTTCTTAATTGATCAAATTTCAAAGTTCATGTACCATTTGTGATAATAAGTCAAACTCATACAACCCTTGGGTAATAAACAAAAGATAATAGGGTTTAAGAACTATTTTACAAAAAAAAAAAAAAAAAGCAATAACTCCTTTTTCAATTTGTTTCTCCTAAACTATCACTTATGTTCACTATCCCTCTTTTCTCTTTCATGTCATCACTTTCTCATTCTATTTTTTCAAAGTTTCTCTTTGATAGGATTATATTACCTATTTATTCAAGGATCATTCTATCTCAATTTACATCTATTTTCATCAATAATCCTAAAAACTAGCACTTAATATTATTGTTTGTTGACCTTAGGTGAATGAAGCTTAAGGGTCTATTTGGTTTGTCTTATTTTGGTTGTTTTGGCATCTAATTTTTATTGCTTTCGAATAGATTGTTTGTTAATAAATAGAAACAAATGAAAAATAAATATTTTTACTCATAAACAAATTAAATATACTAGATACAGATAATATACATATAAGATATATGTGTAAATAAAGTATAAATAAGATACAAATGAAAAATAGACAATCTAAACAGACCTTAAAATGATAGAGAAATAGCAAAGGATAAAAAAAATACATAAAACATGGAGATATGAAGAAAATGCGGCTGTGCCTTAGCTAGAGCAAGGGAAATTTTGATCACGGGTTATTACACGAGGCTATGGCGAAGGCATGGGAGAAGAAAACTAGGACAAAACAGATACCAAAGCTTTTATCAATGAATTTTATACAACTTTTTCAATGTGCAATTTGAATAAACCTATCTTAAATTCTATAAAAATTGCTTGAATAAATACTTGTTTGATTAAATTCATATTTCAGGTCTAAATTGAGTAAAGGAATGCAAAACACATTGTTGAATTGAGAAAAGGAAAATTCAGGGGGTACGCCGGCTTTTCTAAAATTAAAGTCGCCAGTAGTGCCAGCTCAGAACTCAACAACTTTAAGGCCGCCTCTACACCGTCGGCCTTGAGGCATGTAGGATGTGGAAGACCAAACAACAACAAAGGCTAGCTTAACACTGCCAGTGTAAAAGAATCAAAGCCAGCATCTACAAATATACTCAATGCCGGATTTCTGGGATTCAAAAGAAGTAGGAGGTCATTTTGGTCTTCAAAGGACTACAGCTAAAGTCTTATCATCTGATTTTATTGGCTTAATTTATTTCGTGATTGCAGGAAATACATAGTGTCATGTGCTCAATGTCAAAGAACTAGTAACATATCAAAGAAACATGAATTACGACAAAACAACATACTGGTAATTGAACTTTTTGATGTGTGGGGAATTGACTTCATGGGTCCTTTTCCCTCATCTTTTTCAAATAAATATACTTGTGGCAGTTGATTATGTTTCTAAATGGGTGGAAGCTGTTTCTTTACAAACAAATGATACCCAGTAGTTTTGAAATTTTTGAAAAAGAATATTTTTACCAGATTTGGGTGCCTAGAGCTATAATTAGTGATGGAGGGTCACATTTTTGTAACAAGCAATTTGAAAAACTTTTGTCAAAATATGGTGTTAAACATAAAATTACTACCCCTATCATCCACAAACAAGTGGACAAGTTGAGGTATCCAATAGGGAGATAAAAAGAATTTTGGAAAAAACTGTCAATGCATCTAGAAAAGATTGGTCTTTAAAATTAGATGATGCATTATGGGCTTATAGAACTGCTTTTAAAACCCCTATTGGAATGTCTCCTTATATGATTTTTTTTAGTAAATCATGTCATCTTCCTGTGGAACATGAGCACAAGGCTTATTGGGCCATTAAATTCCTTAATTTTGATAAAAAAAAGCTGCAGGTAAGAAAAGATTGCTTCAATTGAATCACTTGGATGAATGGAGGAATGAAGCTTATGAGAATTCTCGTATCTATAAAGAACAAGCAAAGAATTGGCATGATAGAAACATTATCAAGAGAGAGTTTTTTCCCGGACAAAAGGTTTTACTTTATAACTCTCGCTTGAAATTGTTTCTAGGAAAATTGAGGTCAAGATGGTCAGGACCGTTTGAGATTGTAAGTGTTTCCCCTTTTGGTTCTATAGAAGTGAAAACTGATACTAATAGGGATTTTAAAGTGAATGGGAAACTACTTAAACATTTTTATGAAGGGGAAAACCATGATAGTACTTCCACTGTCATGAATCTGAAGGAACCATGAAAAGAATTGGAAAAGTTGCTAAGCGACTCTAAACTAAGCGCCTCTTGGGAGGCAACCCATGTCTAACTTCATAGTAGAATTTTTGTCTTTTGTTTTTACTAACTTTGTTTTCAGTTTATATAGGCCAAGCTAGTTGGAAATTTGAGCTTTTAACAGACAGGAGAAGATTATATCTTTCAAAGAAAAAAATGAGAAGAAATTGGTCAAACTGTCAAAAGCTCTAAAAGAATTTAAGGTAAGTATTCTAAATTTAGAGTACTATTTTTAATTAGAGCTATAGAAAAAAAAAATTTCTTGAGAAGTAGATGAACGTCAGCATAAAGCTGCCAGCCTTAAGCCAGTGTTGAAAATCAAGGAAAAGCCGACTCAATACATATTTACGCCGCCAGCTTTTAGCCAGTGTAAAAGTCAACAAAAGACTTTTTGAAGTAGGTAAGCACCGTATTAGAGTTTTCAAAGCGGCAGCTTTGAAGCCGACGTAACCTTGTACGCCAGCAGTGTACATTGGTAAACCGCCAGCCATGTGCTCTCGGCATGAATTTTAATTAGAGTAAGCCAGCATCTATGCCGCCAGCGTAGTCAACAGAAGTGTCGGCGTACGTTCTTCAGATCTACTTTAAACAGGTTTTGTTTCTCAATCTGTCATTCATTCTTTTCTCTCTTACTTCCTCACTCTCCTTAGACATTCTCTCAATCACTCGTGGACTAGTTGGCTTCAAATCAAGTAAGTTCTTCTTCACTCTACTTGTTTTTATCAATTGTTATTCCTTCGAATAGGGTTTAGACTGAGATTATATGATTTGTATTGGATTTGTGCTGAGATTTGACAAATTTCGGATTAGATTGAATGGGTTGAATAGATTGAATATTTTGATGAGTCTTTGAGCTTGAGCATGAACTGATTCAATGTTGATTCTTTTGATGCATTAAAGTTATGGAGTATTGATGTATGTGACTTAGGGTTTGAAAAATTGGGTTTTGAAAATTTTCAATAAAATTTGGGGTTTTTGATTATGCTGTTAGAATGTGGATTTCATCAATTGATTGTGTGTTTCAATTATGATTTTGCCCCATTGAACTGAGAAATTCGAAATTGTTTCAGTTGAGGTTGAGTTTTTAAGTCTGAAAAAATTTGTTGACAAAAGATTTTGAAAATCACGGCTTAAAATTGTTTTGTGAACTTTGAATTTCCAACGGTCATTTCTGAGCTGGCAAGCCTAGGCTGCCAGCCTTGAGTCTGAAATTGCAAGTGTAAATCTGTCAATTCTAATTTCATGTCATGAGTTCATTGTCCAATATACCTAGGAATTTTGATTCATGTTATCATTAGTATTAGGTATATATTTTGCAGTATATTCAACCCAATTATTCTAGGATTAGTAGAATTAGAATTGCTAAGATTTATTGACATAATCTTAAAAAAAATAAAAATTAAAATTAATTAATTAATAATAATAATAATAATAATTAATAATAGATATTGGTTTTAGTTGCAATTCTAATAGTGATATGTATTTTGAGTGGTGAATTCCTTAATTTAGATTACTATTATTTTTTAGGAATGGCACCAAGGAAAAAGCAAAGGACTGCTGATACTTCCACTTCAGGCACACAACTAGAAATTTGTGTCTAGTCAACAATTTGCCAAGGACAGAAAAAAAGACTCATGAAGATGGTCTTCTTAAATAGTCAGCATATGGATTGGAGCTTATTGGAGGAGTATGGTTTGAGAGAAAGAATCCAGGAGTTGATTCAGGATCAGGCTTGGGTTAGGCTATTTGACCTGAGAGAGCTAGCCTACAAGAATCTTACACTGGAAGTCCTGTCGACTCTTCATTATCATCCAAACCGAGAAGAAACCACCTTTATTTTTCAAGCTTATGGAATAACCAGAGAGGTGGTATTAAAAAGAATGGGTAAAATCTTTGGTTTGTATGATGAAGATGAAGAAAATTTTATGCTCCCTAACAAATGGCCTGAAGAAGAACGAAATAGGGAGACTGCAGAAAGTTATTGGCTTTACTTGATTCATCCCCTAACAGACCCATACATTCCATCTAAGTCTTTAGCCACCAAATTTCAGAGAGTAGAGCACAAACTTCTTCACCACGTCCTTGCACATACTCTGAGTTGCAAGAAGACTAGTCACAGTAAGGTGACTGCATTTGACATGTTTTATCTGTACAGCCTTATCAGAGGCTACAGATAGATCTGGGTGTGGAGGTGGCCAGCTTTATGTACAGACAGGCTGAAGATACCAAGACAAATCTCCTTCTGTGGGGATATATCACTAGATTATTAAAGGGTATGGGGATTTTTAGGAACCTGAAGGAGATGAGATTGTGAAAGCAAGAAAATCTCATCAGCACCTTTCAGAGGCTGGGGATTACTTAAAAACCCCAGAGGAGTTCAGCCACCAGCTTTAGAGGAGCTTGAATTCCAGGATATCTTTCCTGGTGATATTCCACTGATATACCATCTTCATCTGCTCCTCTCCTCCTGCAGGTACTTCTTCAGCATATGATATGGACCAGCTTAGGCTGGATGTTCAGGAATTGAAGAAGCAAATCAGGAGCTCAGAGATAGACAAGAAAAGAGAGGAAGAAGAACAAGAAGTTCAGAAGACTATTTTTGAGGTAGTGAAGACTGCAATCTGCTGCTTGAACCCAGAGACAGGGGCTGAGATGACCTATGAGACTTCTACTGAGTCTAGGCATAGTTCAGAGCACACAGCTAGACTTAGTTCAGAGCATACTCATATAGCCAGCCCAGGAGATACTCAGAGACATAGTCCTGAGCACACCAGCAGATCTAGTCCAGGGCCAGAGAGCTAGAGACCCTGCTAACTCTAATTTGATCTTATTTATGTCTTATTTGATTGGCCTGTACTTATTTTGAGCACCCAAGTTCCTGTGGGTAGACTCCTTTATTTCTGCTTTTATTTTTCTTTTTGTTTTTCTTTTGTAGTGACTACAGGAAAGCAAGCAAAGCAAAAATTCTCTCTTGCGATCAAATTTTGATGACTTTGAAACAAATGAAGTCAGGGAAGTATCAATTTCTTTTTCCTATTCCTTTCCTATAATTTAATTTGCTGAGAAACAGTAGGACACTGTTTAGTTGAAGTGTGGGGGAAGGGATAAACTGAATGAAGTGCTGAATTGAAGTTGTAATATGATCTGTTGTCTGAATTGCTATTATTTATATTTGAAATTTGTAGGATTGATCAATACCCACCTTGTATTTTTGGTTTGAAAGCAAATTATGGGAAATTCTGCAAAATTTTTTCAAAAATCTCTTAAAAATTGGAGATAGTACAAAGTAAAGACTGAAAGCAATGAAATTAACTTGTAAAAGTATCTTACTCACCTGCTGTTGTGATTGGTTTACTAAGTTGAAATTGAGTTGTAAAATCCTTAACGAACAAGTTTACTTTATTTTTAACTTTGGAATTGGAAATTTAAGAGCTAGTCAAATCCTTTTGTGAAAAATAAACAGGTTTACTTCTAGGAAATTTTAGTTTGTATATACTCTTTGAATTATAACACTTAGTGAAAGAGGTAGAAAAACTTTTAAACTTAGTGATCCTTTATAAAAATAAGTCTTTATTTGTTATTGCATTCAAAAAGAAAGAAACAAGCATAGCCACTACTCCTGACTTAAAAATTTGAGTTATGAGTATCTGAACTTGAATGTTAAAGTGAGGAAGAGTTCTTAGGGGTATTTTGAAACCTGGTCACTTAGGTGATGAGCCTGGATGTGCCACTCAATGAATCACTATAACGAGAAGGGAGAAAGGCAAAAGTTCAAATTATGAACTTTGAAAAGCAAAAAGATGGAGGCAAAAACCTCCCAAAAAGAAAATAAATGCTTGAAAAAGAAAAAGGAAAATGAATGCAAATATGCAAATAAAAGGAGACTAATAAAAAGGAGAAAATCTAAGGAAAAAGTAGATACCACATGCTTTCATTTGTTGTTACTAAGAATATATATATAAGCTAAAAATCCAATGAAGTTTAAATGAGTATTTTTCCTTAGTGGATTGTGTATTTGCTTTTTGAATAGAATGTTCTTTTGTTAAAAATTGAGATTAAAACTTGTTTTGTCTGGATTAACTCCTCAATTTTGATTATAGTACTCTAATTACAAGAAACTAGTGTGGTTAGAGCAGTAGATACAAGAAAAGCAAGTTAAGAAATTGTGCTTAAATTAGAAAAATTGTACTATCTATGAGAGATTCCAAAATTTTGTTCTTCATTATTTTGCTTGAGGACAAGCAAAAGTTCAAGTGTGGGGGAGTTGATAAGATCATATTTTATACAACTTTTTCAATGTGCAATTTGAATAAACCTATCTTAAATTCTATAAAAATTGCTTGAATAAATACTTGTTTTGATTAAATTCATGTTTCAGGTCTAAATTGAGTAAAGGAATGCAAAACAAGCATTGTTGAATTGAGAAAAGGAAAATTCAGGGGTACGCCGGCTTTTTAAAATCAAAGTGCCGCGTAGTGCCAGCTCAGAACTCAACAACTTAAGGCCGCCTCTACACCGCGCCTTGAGGCGTGTAGGATGTGGAAGAGCAAACAACAACAAAGGCTAGGCTTAACACTGCCAGTGTAAAAGAATCAAAGCCAGCATCTGCAAATATACTCAATGTCGCTTTCTGGATTCAAAGCCGCGGCGTTGAGACGGCTTTCATTGTGCACAGAATTGAAATAATTAAGGCTGTTGACAAAGCTGTCAGCCTTGATTATCAACAACACGGCCTTCAACTTACGCGGATAAATCAAGTGCTACGCCGCCGGCTTTCAAACAGCGTAGTTCATCCACAAAAGCTAAATTTTAAGGCCGAAGTTAACACTGCCAGTGTTCACTGACTTTTCATATGTACGCGCCTGTAAGCGCCGGCGTTGAATGTGTAACTGCCAGCGTACAATGTTGTAACTGCAAGATTTTGCAATTGAAGAGTCTGAATTTTCTTCTATATAAGGATAGGTTTTCTTCATAAGAGACACACGAAAATAGACAGTTTTGAAATTCCTTGTGAGAGTTTAAAGAATTTGAGAGATTGAAGCTTTGTATTGACAAGATTTTGCAAGTGAAGATTTAAACAATTGAATTGGTGATTTCTAATCTTATTTCTTATGCAATCTTTTTTGATTTATCTGTTTAATATGATATCATTTGCATTTTCTTATCTGATTGTTGAATCATTCATGAACAACTAAATTTTATTTGTGGGAAAAGATGAAATCCTAATCTTGCTAAAATGATCTTTGAAATTATATTATAGGGTTGTTAGAATTATAGCTTATTTGTATTGAATCTTAATTATTCATTTGTTTCTGTATGAAATTAATTGATAAGAATCTTGACAATTCGGAAGAAGAATTAGGGTTCATAAGAATTCATAAAACAAGATTAAACAACAATTGCGAAGCGGCGAAGTTTAATCTAGTTTAGAAATTGACTCATATGATTCATGCAATGTTTTAATTTAATTTCTTACTAAGGAATTAGGAGAAATTGATTTAGGACATTAGACAATTATAAAATCGGGAGATTTATAATTGTAAATTCGATTCCATTAATAATTTATTTAGCGGAAGCTATTAGATTATTTTGTGGTTTCCTAAAACTTAGTTTTAGGTTTTGACAATTTCATATAAATATCTATAATTCTAACTATTCATATAATATAATTTCAATATGATTAGCAAAGATTAGGATGGATTCTGCTTTTTCCCACATTTTTGTTGATATATCTATCTCATTCTCATATTTGTGTAGCATCTATTTTTAAAAGTAGATTAGATAATTACAAAATCTTAAAATCAATAGCCTAAATATTAGTTTAAATTGATACCGGTCTAGTAATTATAAGAATTCCTCATGGGAACGATACTTGACTCATTTTTCTATATTATTTGATTCGATCCAGTATACTTGCTGGTAGTAATCCGTGCTTTATTTATCTATACATTTCAGACGGATCAATCACGGTCATGCAGAGTAACACATCTACTGTTAATTCAAATTGTTCTAAAGTGTGACATTGTTCAAGACATGAGTTTGTGATTCTTTAACTCATTTTCATAGTTGAGGACTCCATCCTCCATGCGGTTATGTGAATGTCAGTATGGCAAACAAAGGAAATTCACGATTCCTCATGCAGTTGATGGCATGGGCACGAATACTTGAGAGGATCATCTACACTTGAGGCCATGGCCTAAGACGCGACTGCATGAGGAAGAAAGTAAAGTTTAAGTTAGGACAAGCAGCTTGATACACATAATCTAATGTGAATTTAGTTATTTTTGTATCTTTTTTCTACGTTAGCTTCCTTTATATAAATACTACTGCTTTTTCATGAAACCCTGGAATAGATGATAGAGGGTAAGTACATTCTAGTTAGAGAAATAGCAAATTAGATTCCTTTTTATAGAAATTACATTTTTGTTTTGACTTCATAGTTGTTTCCAAGTGTTTTCAAGAGGAAATTTAAAGAAATTGTTTACTGGACTTCATTGATTATGATTCACAAAGTATCTCATTTTAGTAATTCTTATTCTTATCATGATATTCTTTTACTTCTCTAAATTGATGAATTATATCGCTAAATCTATGGAGGAGTTACTATTTTAGCATAGATCTCGTGGACTATAAGTCTAATTCATGTATCTTTACTGTGACATAATTGAATTAGAAATGATTTTTGAATTCAATAGCTTGAGCTTAATAGATCTTGAATTTGCATAATGCATGATATGGATTCAAGTTTAATTTCATTAAAATTGATTAAGAAATCGTTATGATGAATAGACCTAAGCTTTTGATGAGGATTGTTAATAGCTTTAAAGATAGAGTAGTGAAAGCAACCTATAATTGATTAATTAATCTAATGAATTCTGGTTCCTAAGGTAGTTCCTAATGCAATTCTAAGTTGCTATTGATCTAGGAAGAGATTATCATTGATAAACCTCGGATTAGAAGTTATTGGTCTTAAGAAAGATGTTAACATACTAGTGAGAATTCTGTAGTCCAAGAAATCAATATAAAATTATGGAAAATTGATTGAGTTACTTGATAAGACCTAATGGTGAAATAAGATCTAAGTGCTTTATGATTTGGATTAATATCGATTTCATGAACTATGAGCTGTCGTTTTGATAGATTAGTTATTAGAATTCCCTAATATTTTGAGGCTAGATGATAGGAAAGTGGTGAGTAGGAGTAGTTTCAAGTTCTCTTGGGTAAAACGACATCTATGTTGAATTATGCTACGATAATAGGTACACTTGCCTTATTGTGCTACCGTAGTGAGAATTATGTTCATAGATTTATAAATTGGTAATACTCGTCTATTTGATTACTATCTTGTAGAGAGCATAACAACCAAATTTTTGCACTGTTGCCACAAAACTATGATTAGAAGTGATGATCTTGAGAAAGACATTAACATACTAGTGAGAATTCTATAGTTCAAGAAATCAATACAAAATTATGGAAAATTGATTAAATTACATGATAAACCTAATGGTGAAACAAGATCTAAGTGCTTTGTGATTCAGATTAATATCAATTCCATGAACCGTGCTATAAATCATATTTAGTTTAGCTGTAGTTTATTTTCATAGATTAGTTTTTGAATTCCCTAAGATTTTGAGGCTAGATAATAGGGAAGTGGTGAGTAAGAGTAGTTATCAAGTTCCTTTGGGAAAATGAAATCTATAGTCAATTCTATACTATGATGATAGGTATACTTGTGTTATTATGCTGACCACGGTGAGAATTATATTCATAGATTTATAAATTAGTAAAATTCGGTTTGTTTGATTGTTATCTCGTGGATAGCACAACAACCAAATTTTTGGTTTCGTTGTTGAGGAACGGTAATATTTTGAAAACTTAATACTATTACTTTAACCATTCTTTTTGTTTTTGTTTATTATTTTCTTGTTTTTGATTGTTTGTGAGCTGAAATTTCCTTTTTCCTTGTGTATTGTATGACAAGAAGCTGATCGTTAGGTTTGCTGATTATAATCCCGAACTTGAGTGAACAATTGGAAGGAAGATGACGCAGCGGAATACGAAAGGGTTTATCGCAAGACGTTGATTCGCGCACGAATACCCGGCTTGTGATCTTCAAATATCTATTGATTCTGAGAATACCTAGATATTTGGCATCAAAAGTCGAAATCTACACAAGATTACGAATTTTGGGATAAAGAAGAACACTCTCAAAGAAAATTCATTCAAAATAACATATTATGTCCCTTTTGTAACCCTAGAATATAATATGCTATTTTTACCAAAAAAGGAAACCTATCTAAATAATACCTAGGGTGAAACAAATGAACGGTGGAGATTAATGCCACAAACGGCATATAAAAAAGATTATCCAATGCAAAGATAAGACATAAAGAAAAGTTACTAAAAATAGTAAAAACGCGGTTTTGACGGCCTAAACGAAGGAATTTGATCGAAAACCGGCTTGGGTTACGAGCAAAGCTGGTGAGTTCTGTTCGTTGGATCGTTTCCCTTCAGAATATGGTCTCGCTCGGTAAAAATCCAAAACACCCCAAAATTACGAAACTGCCCTTATCAAATCCGGTGCCATTTCTCCAAATAATTATTTACTATCTCGTCCACTGCATTAGAAGACAAGGAAGGGAACTAAGGAAATTGTTGTTGATTCTCTGATTTGGTATGGGGGAGAACAAGTTGAAGAAGCAGTGATGGCCAATTAAGTGGATGGTGATGTTATGGATGTAAGGGAGTTTGAACACAATGTTGGTGGAAAATCAATTCGTAGCTCTAATGTAAACCCCGGAAATTTTCCACAATAGTACACGACTCTAAAGTAGAATGTATGAACTAGTTAATAGATTTAGATTCTAATCAAGCCTAAGAATAGATCAATGCATGGAATTAGACTTAGATTTAAACCCTAAATTCAAGACCTCTAGATAGTATTACTAGCTACTAATAAGATTTCATTATAGGTATTAAAAATTAAAGATATATATATATACAGTTTAACCTCTATATTAGGTGTGATATCAAGAAACTAATTAACTACGTTTATAGACAGAAAACGATAATCTAACGATAAACCGTTAGGATTATAAATACACAACAAAAACATAAACTGTTGTATAACTCAAGATCTAAACTTCAAATAAATAATTGAATCACACTTTTCTTCTAATTATGATTTTCTTAAGCTATTGGAGCCTAAAACAAAAATTGACCTAATGAGTTTAGGAAACCTTAATCGCGGGAAATAAAATTATACAAATAATTAATTATGTATATATAAAACTTAAATTTGTATTGTTGGATAATCTAAGTATTATGTATAATCTTATAAACATATTTTTATACAAAAACTTCCAAATATTAGCTAATTTGTACCCGTATAACTTGCTAAATTATCCTAAAACTAAGCTAAATAATTAACTAATATATATATTTTGGAGAGGTCTTCAGCTGGAAAATTGTGTCCTTAAGAGCTGGATTACATAAGGATTGAAGGAGCCGAAATGTGGAGCAATAATGCACTCCTTTGTCAACAAAATCAACTCCTACACCAATCAATATTTGAAAAGTAAGCCTCTCATTAATAACAATGAAAACAACATATTAAACTTAGCCAAATGAAGAGGAAATTCGGAGCAAATTCGTAGCAAATGGCAGCTGCAACCTTCTTCTCCTTTTCTCTATATATATATACACATTTAAGACTCTTAATGAGGAAACCAACAAGCCTTGAACACTCTCGAAAATTCCAGATCAAAACTACTCTTAATTAGCAGCTAAAGTAACCTAAAAACAGAAATCAAACCATTCGAATCATCCAAGTTCAAATCAAAAGAAAAACAATACCAAAAATACTCGGAAACGAGTTCAAAGGCAAGTTGAAGTAATTCGAATGATTTTCTTTTAAATCTAAGGATTAGAATTGACTTCTGATAATTATTGGGACATAATCAGTACAAAAACAAGCTTCGAGTTTCATCGGATCGGCTCAACTGAGGTAAAAATCCGAAACCCTAGATATACTTTAGTAAGATCGAAATCCAAGTATATATGTTTATAGAAGTGTTAAGAGTTGTTATACATCTATATATAAGATATAGAAACACTTAGGAACGGTTTAAGAAAGTTTTTAACGTGGAAAATTTAACAAATATGAATCGGATCATCGAGGAAGATGATGAATAGTGCTAACACTGTCTATAAGCCAACAGTGTAAACGTTGAAAGCCGGCGGCTTACAAGGATAGGCCGGCGGCTTAGAGATGGCTTACACTGAACAAAAGCTACGTAAAATTTATGATCACGTAAAAACAAAGGAAAGCCGGATACTTGGAAATTCTACGCCGACGGCGTAGGATCGATGTACGTTGAAAACCGATAGATTTTAAGCCAATATAACCGATAAGAAATAATTTGCAAAAACCAAATCAACACTGGCACCTGGGTTTCAAAGCCGACGGCTTTGAGCTGGCGTACACCTATAATTCTTCTACGAAAGCTTGTTTTGGAATCAATAGAATATATATATATATATATATATATGCAATAAGCCTACTGGTTATATATATTATATATATATGATAATATAGAATTTATTAAATAGATAAGTAACTACAAATATTTAGAATATTGAGATTAATATTTGATAAACCTTAAATTCCTAGAATTAGAGAAAAATATTAAGTGTTAATAAAAATTATAAATAGTCAAATATTTGTTCTAAATAGATAAAATAGGTAAGAATGGAAATTGAAATAAGCTAAATTTATAAGTAATGTGACTTCTAAAAATAACAAGATAATTATATGAGATAAATTAGAAGAAACACGACGACACTAAGTAATAATAAATAAATATAATTTTCTATATTAAGTTCAGTATAGAATAACATAATATTAGTATGAGTCACTACCAAAGCTTTATAAATATCAAGTTTAGGACACTAGCCACGTATAGGAATTTAGTTATATAATCTACATTTCATTGATGAATACCTTATACATCTTAATAGGTGACTTTGATACACTAGAAGATATTCCAGCCTATTATTACAATTGAGACAGTATGAGCAGGTGAGTAATTCAGTCATATTGTATTATTTGTTCTCGTAAGTAGTTGAATATGTAATGCAAAGATAATCAAACAAATGTTTTGTTGAAAGTACGTTGTGATCTGATTGTATGATTATTAACCTACCCTTACAAAAGTGATAATACAATGATTTGATGTTGTGAAGTAATATGATGATGATTGTGTGTAATGTATGATCACCGTGGAATTGAATAAGAACTATTGACTTAATAAAATAATCTGATCATGCATTGCACAGACTGCATTATTGCATATATAAAGGGATGACAGCCTGCTACGTATTAATATTTTGGTTCTCTGTTAACGCTTGGTTGTTCTAATATGTTAGTTCTTCTAAGGTTTTCTTTGTTCCGTTGGTTCTATGGGAACTAAGTGGCATCGAAGAAAGCCGCCTGTAGTATCACTTTGAAATGATTAATACTTAGGAAGTTTCTAAGGTGGATACAGGAAATGGTCAGTTTAATTGATTATATTAAAAGTGATAACCCTAAAACGAGAAATCGTTGATTTTCCTATAAACTTAGTCTCTCCTGGGCAGGTGGGTCATGGAGTAATGGTTCTTCAACCCTTAAAAAGAGGGCGTAAATCTTTTTCATGTTTGGATTCTAGATCATCCAAGCGTGTATCTGTGCATATGGTTAAGTGCTTGCATTATATATGATTTGCTAATAACTTGTGTGATGTATGATATGTCTGGTTATTCACTGAGCTATGGTTTCGCTCATACTCCAACATTCTTTTCAGGTTTACCCTATGACCCTGGTTAGTCACTTCCAGGAGTATAGCTCCGATAAAAGTTTAGGAGCTGGAAGTCTATGGTTATACTTGGGAATAATGGTTATGTTTTCTTAGAATAGATTAGTTAGTGCTATTGTATCAGTTGTGAGCTTCAAGTAGACTACTTGGTTTGTAATAGTTCTGTAATGTTTATTCACTAATTTATTTCTTACATGTATTTATCATTTCTTATCAAGCAACTAAAAGATCCTATTTTTTTGAAAACCTGTCATTCTCTGAAGGTAATCTAGTGATAGTATTCAAGTGAGACTTGTTTACTTCTACTAGGGTACCCTCGGGGCGTGACATTTAAGGACAATGTTAGACATTTATGGACCTAGCTTGAGTGGATTGAACACTAGCATTGCATGTCTGAGGGTGCCATCAACAATTTTGAAATAAAGCCAAACATCATCGAAATGGTACAATAATGCGTGCAATTTGATGGCTTTCAAGATGAAGATCCAAATGCTCGCCTCTAGCAATTTCTAGAGATTTGTGATACTTTCAAAATCAGTGGAGCTTCAGATGATGCTATAAAATTGGGATTGTTTCCTTTTACCCTGAGGAACAAAGAAAAGTAATGGTTGAATAGCTTGCTATGAAATTCCTCACCACTTGGCAACAAATGGCTGAGCTAATCATGAGGAAATATTTTTTGCCTTCCAGAACAATGAAATTAAGAGCGGATATCTCTTTATTTTGTCAAATTGAGTTAGAAATATTGTATTAGGCATGGGATTGATGGAAGGAATTACTTAAGAAATGTCCTTATCATGGTTTACTAGAGCGGAGTCAAGTGCAAATATTTTACAATGAACTGAACTATTAGAGGAGGCAATTGATTGATGTCGCTGTGGGTAGAAGCCTCAATTACAAGACTCTATAAGAGAGCATGCAACTTATAGAAGATATGGAAAACAACCATTGTCAATAGTCATTAGTGAGATCAAAAGATAAGAAGTTAGCTAGAGTTTATGAGTTAGATGCCACGAATTCTTTGGCAACCAAGGTTGCGATGTTGTTAAGAAAGCTTGATGGGTTGACAATCAACAATAAGCTTATATGGATTCAAGTTCTATTGGAAATTCTTACTTTCATGAACTTGAGCAAGTGGACCACATGGGAAATTCTAATAGACCCAATGATCCTTTTAGCAACACATATAATCCGGGGTGAAAGAATCATCTAAATTTTAGATGGAGTAATTCAAATTTTAAGAATTTAAACATGCCATCACCTGGAAATCAAAGGCCACCACCACCTCCTCTTTAAACTAAACAACCATCTCGTGAGGAGCTTGATGTTCTCTAATTAGAGCTACCAAGTCTATTAATTTATAAACCTATACTCCTTCCCTTACTCGAATTGACAAGCAAGTGTACCTATCATTAATTAGTATGGATGAGTATAGGGTTGTCTCCATAGGGAACAGTTCAAGCACTAGTATTAATTAAATTTCCTATTATCTAGTAATCGAATGATTGAGTTAAACAAATTAAATCTAAATTAACAACTAAACTACATTAAGTACCAATATACTAGATAGGTTAACAATTAATTACAATAGCAACAACAAATTCAATACATAGCAGGTTTACTTTACCATATCAACATGATTTGTAAATATTTTTCTTCCAATTAATATCTATAGAAATTCTTAAAACATGAATATTCTTCTGGAATTACTCAATTCTAACCTTAATTGCGTTACCTAGATCTCCTAACAAATGGACATATAGGTTGCTTTAATCTTAATTAAAGTTCTTGAACTTCACCAAACATGCAACACACTTTTTATTAATATCTCTACTAATAGGGGTAGTGTGTTCTAGTAAATCAATCTACTCAATGGATTCGTTTCTTAACATCCTCCACTAAGACTAATGTAAGATCATGTTGTGCACTATACTATCTTAACTATGATAAAGTTAATTTACTAGAACTAATAATTAACAAGTTGAACTCATATAACTTTGCACTTCATGTTAATATGATTTAGTAAACCCTAAAAGAACTATTCATTCATGATGGAGAACAAATAACAATCAATAGAAATAACAGAAATAGAATAAGAGATACACATAAGAACAGGAAAAAATAAGAAAAAACCCCCTTTTAATTACAACTATAGATTTGTTACAAACATGAACAATGGATTATGGATATCTCTCTCAAATTCTCCTGGAGATTACAAGTGACAATCGATAGAGGATACCACAATTCTTATCTAACTATTTTTTGAAGTTTCTCTCTATGAAAAGATATGATTCGAATAGAATGAATATCTTTTTTTTTCCCTTCATTTTTCTATTGAGTATCTTCTATTTTTACTTCACATCCTTTAGGTCAAACTGTATAACCTTTTGAGACAACTCCCCCTCTTGGTCTGGTCCGACGCATCAGTTAAATAAAAGAAAATAAAAGATTTCGACTTCATCGACTATCCATCACAGGCGACCATAGACCAATGATTCCTTCTGTGCTGAAGTTCCTCTCGATCTATTCAAAATCATGGGCGACACAAGCAAAAAACAAAAAAATCTTTTCTCCCAGGTTTCTAATTCATGGAAAACCAAAGGACTGTGATTCGCTTTCTCCTTCAGTAAATTTCATATCATGGGTGACCATGTTGGGTGTAATTCTTTCTATGGCTCCAATTCTTCTTATCTTGCCTGTGATAGGTATTGATACCTTGTTTCTTTGGAAATAATTGAGTTCTCCTTCCTTCAATTGCTCTAAAATGAGTTTTTATGGTCTAAAGTTACCTCAAATGAAAATATTGCTAAATTAAGTATCAATTCCTGAACAAAAACATAACATTAGGGCTTAAATTTTACTCAATCAACTATTAAGATCATGTGTAATTCATGCCTATCAGAGCTCATGACCTAATTTATCAAGGCTTTGAAAGCACATCAATAGCAAACAGATGTACTTTAAAGGAATCATGAAGCCACTATTCATAACTTGGAAAGTTAGAAGGGTCAAATAGCAAAGATTTTAGTTAAAAGCCCTCAAGGATCTTTGTAAGGTAATACTGAGCCAAATCTTAAAGAGCAAGTTAAGGTTGTAACCTTAAGGAGTGGGAAGAAGCTTCAAAGTGCAATAAAGGATCAAGAAAAAGAAAAGAAGTCTAAAGTGGGAGTTCAATTTGAAAAGTCAATTGAGAAGAAAGATGAAATTGAGAAAGTAGAAGAGACAAAGCTTTCTCCACTTGTTAGAGAGTACAAACCAACATTGTCATATTGACAAGATTGAGGAAGACTAAGGATGATGAGAAATATGGTAAATTTCTTGATTTATTCAAGCAACTTCATATTGATTTGCCATTGATTGAGGAACCTACAAGGATACCTAAGTATGCTAAGTTTCTCAAGGTGTTGTTCTCAAACAAATGCAAGCTAGAGGAGTTTTCCACTATTACTCCTCAGCGGTGATCTTGAAAAAATTACAGAAGACGAAGATATCGAAAGTTTTACCATTCCTTATCTCATTGGTAATTTACCAGTGGAAAACGCATTGGCTGATTTAGGGGCAAGTACTAATCTTACATCTTATAACATGTTCAAGAAGTTGGAGTTAGGTGAGTCAAAGCCTAATTGAATGATTCTTCAATTAATAGATTGATCTATGCATTTTCCAAGAGGAGTAGTAGAGGAGAAAGTCCATGATTTTATATTATCGCTGACTTTATTACTTTGAAATTAGATAAGGATGTAAAAGTTCCTTTGATTTTAAGGAGATTATTTCTTACTATATTGATGTATTAATTGATGTGGATGATGAGAATTGGCTTTGAGAGTTGTCAAGGATGAGATGATCATTAGAATGCCAGATGTTTTCAAACAATCTTTATTCAATAATGATACTTACTATGTTGTTGATTACCTTTATATTCCTATGTCTAATGATGTGCAATAATTGCTTGGAAAAGATGATCTTGAATTTTTTTTTTTAATACAAGGAAGTCCAGTGAAGTGAAGGATGATCATTTCCATGAAGTGATGAGTCAGCTAGAGCTAATTCAGAGGTGAAGAAAGGTCTTGGTGTTTAGGAGATTATCTGTAATAACATTGCTAGACTTAAGCAATCCAATAAAGAATGCCCTGAGTTAGAGTTGAAGCAACTTCCAAGATATTTAAAGTATGATTTTCTTAAGAAAAACTCAAACCTTCTAGTAATCATTTCTTCTAATCTTGATCTAGTTTGGAAAAAGATGCCGTTAGAAGTTTTGAAAGATCATAAATGAGCTATTGCATGGAAAAAAAATTATATTAAAGGAATTATTCCTTCATTTCACACCCATAAAAATCTTGATGGAGGAAGGTTTTAAGCCTGTTGTGTAACCACTACATCGTTTAAATCCGAATAGCAAGGATGTGGTGAAAAAAGAAGCTGTGAAGCTTTTAAAAGCAGGGCTTATATATCCCATTTCAAATAGTTCATGAGTAAGTTTGGTGTAAATTGTTTCATAGATGAGTGGCATGATGGTTGTGCCTAATGAAAAGAATAAGTTAATTCCAATGCACATTATCACTGGTTGGAGAGTATGTATTGATTATTGTAAACTCAATGATGTCACCTAGAAAGATCAATTTCCATTGCCATTCATTGATCAAATGTTAGAATGATTAGCTGACATGCTGTTTATTGTTTCTTAGATGGAATATCGAGATATTTCCAAATTCCAATAGCCTTTGAGGATCAAGAGAAAACTACTTTTACTTGTCCTTTTGACACATTTGCCTATAAGAGAATGCCTTTTAGGCTCAGCAACATTGACTATATTTCAGTATGTTATGCTGGTTATTTTTAAGAATTTCATTAAGGAAATTATGGAAGTTATCATGAATAATTTTTCATTTTTTGGTGATACATTTGATGATTGTTTCCTCAATTTGAAGAAGGTTCTCCAATGTTGTGAAGTGACAAATCTTATTCTTAGCTGAAAGAAATGTCATTTTATGGTTAATGAAGGGATAATTTTGGGCTGTAAGATTTCTAGCAAAGGTATTGAGGTAAACATAACAAGAATTGAAGTCATTGCTAAGCTACCACCATTAACTTCAGTTAAAGCAATTAGGAGTTTCTTAGGTCATATAGGATTTTATAGAAGATTTATCAAGGATTTTTCCAAGATTGCAAGACCTTTGTCGTAACTCCTAAAGAAAGATATCCCATTTGTCTTTGATGACAATTGTTTAGAAGCATTTAAATAAAACTTAAGGAGAAGCTTACTAAAGCACCAATAATGGTAGTTTCATATTGGAATCTTCCATTTGAATTGATGTGTGATGTGAGTGATACAGTCGTAGAAGCCCTTTTTAGGTCAAAGAAGGGACAAGCATTTTTAGCCTATCCACTATGCAAGCAAGACATTTAACATTGACTTAAGAGAATTATATAACTATCAAGAAGGAGTTAATTGCAATTGTATTTGCTTTTGATAAGTTTCATCCTTTTGTCTAAAGTGATTGTTTATACGAATCATTCAACTTTGAAATATCTTTTGTCCAAAGAGACTTATTTGATGGATACGTTTATTGCAAGAATTTGATCTTGAGATCAGGGACAAGAAAGGAGTTAAAATTTATCTATAGATCATTTATCAAGACTTGAAAAATCCTTATCTTGAGCAACTACATAAGAATGATATTAATGATGAGTTTCTTTAGGAGCGATTATATGTAATTTGTGTGATAAATGATGCAAGTATTCCTTAGTTTGTTGATATAGCTAACTACTTGGTTAGAAAATAACTTCCTAATAATTTTGATTATCATCAAAAGAAGAAATTCTTTGTGGATTTGAAATACTATTTTTGGGAAGATTCTTTTCTTTTCCGGTTTGTGTTGATCAAGTAATCTAGAGATGTGTTTTGCATGAGGAAGGCCAAATGATTCTATTTCATTGTCATATTGGATCTACTGGTGGTCACTATAGTATGAATAGGATTGCTCAAAAGTTCTTGAGTCCTGATTTTATTAGCCTAGCATATTAAACGATTCCCATACATTTCTTTTGTCTTGTGATAGCTATCGAAGAACTGGGACTATTTGTAAGCGTGATGAAATGCCTCAACCATTTCATTCTTGAATGTGAAGTTTTTTATATGTGGTACATTGATTTTATAGGGCCATTCCCTAGTTCATATGGGAACAAATACATACTAATGGCCATGGATTGTGTTTCTAAATGGGTTGAAGCCCAAGCCTTGCTCACTAATGATGTCAAAGTTGTCTAAAAATTCCTTAAGAAGTTGTTTTCATGGTTTATTGTTATAAAAGAGTTAATTAACGATAGAGGTATTCATTTTTGCAATACTTAAGTTGAGAAAGTACTAAAAAGATATGGAGTACATCATTGATTAACTACTCCTTATCATGCACAAACTAGTGGTTAAGTTGAGGTTTCTGACCAAGACTTGAAGAAAACTTTGGAGAACATCATTGTGCATAATCATACAGATTGGGTGGAAAAGCTTGATGATGCTTTATGGGCTTATCGAACAATTTATAAAACTCTATTAGGGACAACTCCATATAGATTGATCTATGGCAAACCTTGTCATTTACTGGTGAAGATTGAAGTCATGCTTATTGGGCCATAAAGACAACCAATTTAGATTTAGAGGCGGATGGTAAGAAAAGGCAATTCCAGATCAATAAGCTTAACGAATGGCGTCGAAATGCTTATGAGAACTCTTTGCTTTTATAAGGAAAAGAACAAGATGCTTCATAATGCAAAAATTTGTCATCTAAAGCAATTTTGGGAAGGTGATTTGGTTCTTTTATATAACTTTAGGCTTAAGCTTTTCCCTAATAAACTTAGATCGCAGTGGTTAGGTCATTGTTAAGAAGATTTTTCTGTATGGTGTTATGGAAGTATAATATCCAGATGAAGGTACTTTCAAAGTTAATAGGCAACATCTAAAATTTAATCTTGGAGATCTATATACTTTTGAAGGAAAAATGGAACCTAACTTCCTCTTAGCTAAGCTATGATATGACAAAGCCAAACATGTCGAGCTAATGATATTAAACAAGCGCTCTATGGGGGGCAACCCATGTCTAATTTCTTTGTTTTAACTTGTTTTTCTTTTTCCTTTTCTTGGTTGTCCTAAGTTATTTTTTGTTTTGTGTGCTTTTGTAGACATCATGATCATGATAAATTGACAATTCTTCTTGTGAATGAAGTTTTAGATGATGCTTAAGCATTAAAAGCCGAAAATTCATCAAGTGCCAAAGGATTTCATGGAATTTGAAGTAGGGGATGTTAATACGCCTGTGCTAAAGGATGCAGATGAATCTGAGTTGCAAATTGTATGTGACAATTTGTATTCCATGGGTGTAAGGAAGGTTGTGCCTTAGTATGCAGCTGTGCACGTAAGTTTTCTTATTTGCATTTTATCCATAAGTATTGGTGCACCTGCGTGTGTTGATAAGTGCTTTAAGTTGATCCACAGGTCTTTGCTCGTCCTATGATATGCCCATGCTTACTAATCAATCTTGCTAGTTGTTTTCACAGGTTTAGACACATTCCTTAGCATGCCCATCACAAGAATAACTTTTAAGTGTTCACTTCCAAACTTCGAGACTGGCCTTAGCATGCCCATGTTAGCATTGGAGTAAAAAATAGACTTTTCACAAGTTGACACATCCTTATTCATGGCTGCATCTCATGAAGGTACTACTTTCAAATGATAGCTGTGATCTATATCGTGGCTGCATCCATGTATGTCTTAAACACTTTTCTTTAGGAGCGGTCCGTACTGCAATCATGCGAAAGGTCATGCCAGGCAATACTATATATAGTTTTGCCCTATTCATCTCTCATTTTCAAATCTCATGCTCCCTTATGCTCTCATGCTCTCTCGGTACCCTGGTTTGCCTTGAGCATAACACTCAAACTTTCATCAAATTTTGGTTGTTCATCCATTTGTCTTCCTTCATCAACATCAAGAGTATGTATCAAAACCTTAATATCAAATTTTTGCTGCCAATTTAAAGATTATGATTGCTAAAACACAATCTAGGGATTATTCAAAATTAAGACTTTTATCTTGGAGATGATGTTGTTTGATTGTTGCTTTTGGATTGGATTGATTGTAGTTATGATTATTATCTCTCAATGTGTTAAGTGTTGACATGTCATTGAGTGGTTACAAATTGTTGGTTGGATGCAATTGATTAAGGTTTGGTGAAATTGGGCTAGCTTACTTGATTGGAGTGCCTAAGGTGTTAAGATGTCTTGTTTAACATGAACTGCCAAGTAGGCTTGGTGTCTTTAAGCTTTCATGTGTAATCATTGTCATAAGCTTGCATTGTAGTTAGTCATTACCATGTTAAGTATTGTAGTACTTTAACAGGAATTCCATATCATCTAATATTCTTGGATTACATGATGCTTGTATGCTGATTAAAAATGAGTTTAAGCCTTGATTATGGCTTATTACTTCACATGTGCTTGCAAACTACATTGTTATCCTAGTGCTTGTAGTTATGTACTCTCTTTGTTATTTCAGATGGCACAAACAAGTAGCTAACAAGGGAACTACAAGGCCTATAATTCAATCAACTCAGCCTTCCTCACCTACTATTGGTACTAATAACATTAGTGGCTTTACTCCTTTTCTTCTTTTAGGCTTGAAAGAGGAGCATCAAGCATGATTCAAGGAGTTAGCCATCAAAAAGGTTTTAAAGCATAATGTAGTCCTTGATTGGGAAGTATTGGGGAAGTTTGGATTGGTTCACGGTATGAATCATTTGCTGGATGATAATGCATGGAAGCACACTTTCTCTACTAAGTAGCATGCATGTACAATCACTATCTTGGCTTTTTTGGAATCGTTCTCAACCTGCCATGATATGACATCAGTTGAGTTAAGTAATTTTGTAAGTTCCTTTGCTTTTAGGAAATATTATACACTAAGTATGAGGGAGTTCATAGGACACATGGGGCTTTACTTAGATGCTAAAATGGATGACCTTGAATTTGCTATATTGCTAGTTGAGGTACCACCTAAGGTAACTAAAGAGGGATTTGGGAATGAGATTTCAACTAAGAAGCCATTCAGGGCTTCTAAAACAAAGGGTTCAACATTTACACTATTAAACCATACGATGTGGTACTATCTTTTGGTGCAATCTATGCATTAAAGATTGGAGAGTGGAGGCATGGTTACTAATGATGACATTACCCTACCATACAGTATGATTAGGGGTTTTAGAATTAATGCAGGTGTCTTCTTAGCTTGGGGTATAAGGCATCAAGCTTTTGATTTAGGCAAAAGCATCTATGTTGAGCTTTCATCACTAAGATCCTCAATAGCATGGGTGTTTAGCCTACTAAAAATAAGCCCATAGAAAATATTGGTCCTCTAAAGAAACTTACTATAAATTCTTTAACTCAATGGGGTGCCAAGCAAGTTGCTGACCTCAACATTGATATTAAAGCTCCTGGGATGGCTAGCAGTTTAGACCCTCCTATATCCAGTTATTCAACCGCTAATTTTATCATATTGGAGAAGCAAATATCAAAGCTCAAGGAGTAACATAAGAAGGAATTGACTAAGCTTAAGAAGAACACAAAAAAGAGGTGTTTAATGTCAAGGCTGCCTTGAAACATTTGATTTAGCTTATTATAGAGGGATTTCGAGCAGTTACCAATGACTGTGACATTCCACTTCTTACTTGCTTAAGTTTGAACCTAGCAAAGGTTGGTACTACTCAATCTGCTCCATCATAGCAACCTACTCCTCAAGCACCAGTTTAGACACTAGCTCCATCTCAACCTCAATCCGGACCTTCAACTTGAAAGTAGCCTACTTCTCAACCCTAACCTCAACAACATGTAGCATCAACTTTAGCACAACTACTAGTAAGATAACCTTGGCCATCAACAGCAGCACAAACTAAAGCTTCAGCGAAACTAACTCCAACACCATCTACTACTACCACTATGCTAGTTAAAACCACTACCAAAGATCTTACTCTTGCTAATAGCTCTAGTGGATCAGGTAGTTCTGATAGTAGTTTTGATGATAGTATTAGTGATGGTTTCGTTAAAAGGAAGGATGACAACGATGGTGACTTTACTAAGCTAGAGTCATCATCTTTCTGGACATGATTTGATTTGATGATGATGTCTGTCTTGTTTTGTTTTTCCTTTTGTTTTACTGAGAATTTGGTATATCTGTAATATTCTATAAAGACTCTATCGTAGTTTAATTTGTTACTTTTTTTAACTCTTTTCTTAACTAATCTAACTTTTCATTTAATAATCTGCTCTCATCATGCAATTATTTTTGTACAACGTAACAATAGTAGGTAACCACTTAACAATGCAGTGAAATTTCCAAGTATCAAGTGCATTTACCCTTAAACAGGGTAGTTCTAACCCCAAACTTTTCTTTCTTATGTTCATTGACAAGTTACATATTTTCCCCCTAATTTTTATTGTTAAGACATTGCGTATAATGACTCTCTTTAAGTTTAGGGAAAGGGTTATTGAGGAAGGAAAAAAATGGAGAGTAAATGAGAAAAAATTGTCAAAATTTTCTGACTTAAGCAATTTGGTATTAGGAAAACTTTGAGATGGTACTAGAACTCTTTATTGTGAATTTCTCACACTTATCTAGAGTAGACTTTTAGGTAGTTGATTGTGATCTTAATGCTGAACTTTGATCTCTTGCATTTGGACCTTTGTTACCTTGTTAGAGTTACTTGAAGATATCTTGGTGGATTAATTGTACTTGTCATTTAACCTAAGAATCTAAAATTAGAATTGACTTAAGATTTTAGTAAAAGCAACTTAGTTAAACTGTTAACCTTATATGGTTAGTGTATTTTTCAATTTAGTTATTTTGAGAGCTTTGTAGTCCTTTGTGAAGGTTCAAATGAGATTGATAACTGGATGATTTTTCCTTATACTAAATGTAAAATATATATATACACACATATAAAGGTTTAGTTGGTATGGGCGGGCTTTGGTCCCTTAAAAGAGAAAATATTTGACCCCACTGCCAATCGATATACAAGCCGTTAAAAAAAATCCAGTTAGTTTGAACAGGTGTTTGTCCCTCAAAACAATGATGTTCAAACTTACTGCTAATTGATAGAGTAAACAAGAGAAACGAGCTTCAAAGTCAATTGATAAGGGTGGGTCTTGGTCTGTTAAAAGAGCATGTTTCTTTCCTCGCTATCATCTACTATCTAAAAAGGAAAAAATGATAAAAAAAAAGTTGTAAGCACAAAAAAGGAGAAATATTCAAGGTATTAGTTAATGAATATGCCTTCACTTTGGATTATGATGCTTAGAGAAGTAATTGAGGAAATTTATACTTTTATATATAAGGGTATGAAGTTTGCGAGTTTCTTTTACTTTATTTGATCTTTTGGATGATTTTTACTTTGGAAGCTAGTTTAAATGATAAGGGTAAAGGTTGATTTACTTGGATTAGCTAAATTCTAGCATATAACTTTAGTACATGTTATAGTAATTGAGCAAAGTAATATGCACAATGATCCTTGAGTTACTTAATGAACTGAAATGGATGAGTGTGACGTGTTGAAATATTTAAATTGTTGATAAATGCTAAAGTACCATTGAGGAATTGTTTTTCCTAAGTTCTTAGCTTAAACTTTTGTCTTGATCTCTTTTAAGCTATTTGCTTGAGAACAAGCAAAGCTTAAGTGTGAGAAATTTTGATAGGATTAGATTACTCGATTCATTAAATAATCTCAATTTGCATCTATTTTCATCAATAATCCTAAAACTTAGCACTTAATATTGTTGTTTGTTGATCTTAGGTGAATGAAGCTTAAAATGATAAAGAAATAGCAAATGATCAACAAACATACATAAAACATGGAGACAGGAGCAAGATGCGACCATGCCTTAGCTAGAACAAGAGAAATTTTAATCACAACTTACTATACAAGCTACGGCACAAGTGTAAGAGAAGAAAATGAAGACACAGAGGATACCATAACCTTTGCAATGGTTGTGCAGAAGGATGCATCTACTTTTAATTCAAATTGTTCCAAAGTATGATGCTATTCAAGATGTGGGCATGTGATTCTTTAACTCATTTTCACAGTTGAGGATGCTACCCTCCACTAGGCCATGCAAACGCCAGTATAGCAAATAAAGAAAATTCACAATTGATCATGCATTTGATGACATAGGCATGGATACTTAAGAGGATCATCCATAGTTGAGGTCGTGGCCTAAGACGCGACTACGTGAGGAAGAAAGCAAAGTTTAAGTTAGGACATGCGGCATGATGTGTGCCCACGCCATAGGGTGTTTTATGCCCGTCTGACGTGAATTTTGTTTTTTTTGTACCTTTTTGCCACTTCAGCTTCCTTTATACTTTAAATACTACTTTTCAAAAAACCCTATAGATAGATCATAGAGTAAGAGTACATTTTAATCAAAGAAAAAAGAATTGGATTATTTTTTATAGAAATTACATTTTATTTTGAATTCATATATGATTTCTAAGAGTTTTCAAGAAGAAGTTCAAGGAGATTGGTCATTAACTTCATTGATTCCGATTTGCAAAAGATCTCATTTTTATCAAGCCTTATTCTTATCATGATCTTCTTTTGCTTCTCTAAATTGATGAATTATATTGCTTAATCTATCGAAAGTGATTGTTTTAGCTTAGGTCTTGTGGATCCTTAGGTCTAATTCATGTAACTTTACTATAATTTAATTGATTAGTATTGATTTCTTGAATTTAATAGCTTAAGCTTCATAGATCTTGAATTTGTATAGTGTATGATGTGGGTTTATATCTGATTTCATTAAATTGATTGAGAAATCATTTTAATGAATAGATCTGTCTATTGAGAGGATTGCTCATAGCTTTAAGATAGAATAGTGAAATCCTCCTATAATTGATTAATTAATTTAATGAATTATGGTTCCTAATGCAAATCTAAGTTGCTATTGATCTAGGAATAAATTCATATTGATAAACCTAGGATTAGAAGTTGATGATCTTGAGAAAGGCATTAAGATACTAATGAGAATTCTGTAGTTAAGAAATCTATACAAAATTATGGAAAATTGAATGAATTACATGAGAAGATCTAATGGTGAAACAAGACTTAAATGCTTTGTGATTTGGATTAATATTGATTTCATGAACCGTGCTATAAATCTTTAGTTTAGCCATAGTTTTGATATATTAGTTATTAGAATCCCCCAGACATTTTAAGGTTAGATAATAGGAAATTAGTAAGTAGGAGTAGTTGTCAAGTTCCCTTAGGTAAAACAACATCGATGCTCATTTTTATGCTACAATAATAGGTATACTTGCCTTATTGTGTCAATCATAGTGAGAATTATGTTCATAGGTCTATAAATTGGTAAAACTTGGTCTGTTTGAATACTATCTTATAGAGAGCATAACACTACTCTCCCATAGACTTAAAATAAAAAAGATGTTTCAAAGATACAAAATTTTATCAAACCAAAAACTATAGTAATTTTATGGTAGATTTAAGCTTAATAGTTACAATATTTTAATCCTACACACATTAAAAATATTATTCTTTAATTCAGTGAGTACGAATTGGACCTTGATATGTTAGATAAATATTACGATTAATTTCCTATTTTGGTTAAGTGGATACTTTTTAGATTAGGATTATACTTGATTGTGTTTGTAGTTACAAAGAATTTAGAAATCATCTCATGAGTTAAGTTAAATATATGGGGATTAATTTAATGCATATGATTAGTGCTATGTAATGATTGATAAAATTATTTAATTACATGATAAGAAATTGCTTTTTGCATTTTAGAATAATGCTTATTGTTGGTGTCTATGACATCCGTTGATTGCCCTAATGAATCTTAATCACGACTGGTGCTAATTAAAATAGTTTACGCATTGCACATTTTGCATGTCGAAGATTGTCAGCATCATTTAGTGGATAAGGTGGGCCATGGGAAGCTAAGTCTTCAAGGATCTCTGTCAACATCAGGAAATGCTTCCCTTTGATTAGAGCCAAGTCGGGGTGCCATTGCTTAAGGGTGAGGTAGGCTCACAATGACCATTAGGATTGGGAAACCGTATTTTGGAAAAGGGACAAAAACTATTTTTATTAAAACTTTCCACTTGAGCTTTTTCACATTGTGTTCCAATTGATTCTCCGTAGCATTTAGGTTTCTAGTCTCGATAATTTTCTTATTTATATATATTTATTTATATCATTTGTTTGATATTGTGTTCAATCCAAAGGAAGAAATCTCGAGCCAACATGTAATAAATTAATTTCTCAACCTAAGTTACGGAAGGCACAGATCCATCTTATTTGAAGTATCTAGATGATTGTATATATGTGTTTTTATGCATAGCATATGATTGGATTAATTAACTCGCTTGTTATTGCTTGAAAATATGAAGAAACTAAGTTAGATGTAGAGGATAGCATTACTTTTGTAAGAGTACTTATGGGTAGTAGTAGTTAGTTGACAGTGACCACAAGTTAACACTTAGGAGTTCTAGGATGAATGAACAAGTGTTGAGAGTCTCTTTGTTTCCTTTCTTTTTGGAAAGACTCAATGTGTTTTCACATTTATTTAGATTACTACTTTTATTTGTGCTATAATGTTTTGTAGGGCTCACAACCCTTATCTATTTATGTAGTATTATCTTTAAATTACTTGTTGTTTTGCTACTATCTTGAGAATTACAAAACTCATTGGTGTCTTTAAGTCACAAGTATGTCTTAAACATCGTATAGAAAATTTTTAGTGACAAGAAGTCATTACTAGATTTCTACACTATGTACAATGAACTATCATGCTTAGGATACCATTTGTGGCATAACAAATTATGTTACTATTGATGTAGACTCTATGTTAATTAATGTTACAATGCTCAATAAACCAATGGTTCTCTCGCCTCGCTTCCAAAAGCTATTTCTGTCTAAGCTATATCTTTATAGTCCCATCATGAAATGTTATGACAAATTGATCTTTGTTGAATCTCATTAAAACCATAGGGCGTCTGGTTTTCCATCCTTTGCACATGGTAGATGACTCCATGGCAGAGAATAAGAAGTTAATAATGGGAGCTAGATTGTGTTTCTTCATTCTTCTTTCCCTTCCCAAGCATAAAAATGGAAAATGTGTTGCATTTGTTATACAATGAATACTGGAAAATGGTTTAGAATGCATAAAAAATAAAAATAAAGTAAAACTTCTGAAATTATTCCTATATCTATATTTAATATAAATACTAACAATGTTTGATTTTATAAAGTTCCTTTCTAATTTTTTCTTTTTGGAAAAGTTTTTATTATTTTTGTTTTGTAATTTTATTAGACATTTTTTATAATAAGATAATCGTAGCTAATTACTAAAGTTGTGTGGATACGTGATTGAAAAAGCATTAGGCTTTACTCATAAGTCGTAGCCTACCATGTAAACACAAATTTCCAATAGTACCTATCCCATAACACCCTATAACCATCTCAAAGCACATGCTCCATAAAAGCTACATAGTGCATGTACTTATGTAACTTGTAAACTATTCTATTACATTTTTGTGCTATGAAATTTTGAGGTAAATATCAACAATTTGAAATCAATATTTCTTTGATAGCATGAAAGAGCAATGTGTGTATAAAATTTATTAGGCATTTATAAATGCACATTTTACCCAATGAAAAGTAATTTTTTACATTTTTAACATTACATTTTAAATTTGCCTCGATTATAAAAATCTCTCTTATGCAAATAAAAAATAAAATAAATAAATAAAGTTGTCTGGCAATTCAAATAACATGGTAACAAAATATTAAGTACAAATTTTGTGTTCTTTTTCTCAATGTATATGATGGGTCATAATGCGATTCCCAATCATTAAACAATAAAATTTATGTTCATTGAACCTAAGTTCAATGAGCTATCACATTTAGGGTATCCTTTATGGTGTAACGAATTATGTTGCTATTTATGTGGACTCTAATATTAATTAACATTGCAATGCTCAATAAATCAGTGGTTCTCTCAATTCGCTTTCGAATTCAGTTATTTTTGTCTAAGCTATACCTCTATAGTCCCATTATGAGAAATGTTATGATCGGTTGATCTTTGTTGAATCTCATTAAAACTATAGAACAACTGATTTTCCATCCTTTGCACATGGTAGATGACTCCATGGCGGAGAATAAGAATTTAAATAGGAAGTTAATATATGGGTGCTAGATTGTGTTTCTTCACTCTTCTTTCCCTTCTTGGGCATAAAAATGGAAATGTGTTGCATTTGTTACACAATGAATAGCTGAAAATGGTTTAGAATGCATAAAAAATAAAAGTAAAACTTATGAAATTATTCCTATATATATTAAATATAAATATTAACAATGCTTGATTTTATAAAGTTCCTTTCTAAATTTATTTTATTTTTGGAAAATATTTTATTATTTTTGTTTCATAATTTTATTAGACATTTTTTAGAATAAGATAATCATAGCAATTAATAGAGTTGAGTGATTACATGATTGAAAAGGTATTAGGCTTTACTCATAACCTACTATGTAAACACAAGTTTCCAAATTTTAAAACTAAGACCCATCCCATAACACCCTATAACCATCCCAAAGCACATACTCCATAAAAACTACATAGTGCATGTACTTATGTAACTTGTAAACCATTCAATTACATTTCTGTGTTATAAAATGTTGAGGTAAATATCAGCAATTTGAAGTCAATATTTCTTTGATATAGCATGAAAGAGCAATATGTGTACAAAATTTATTAGGCGTTTATAAATGCACATTTTACCCCCAGTGAAAAGTAATTTTTTACATTTTGAACATTACATTTTAAATTTGCCTCAGTTGTCTAAATCTCTTTCACTCAGATAAAATATAAAAAAATAAAAAATAAATAAAGAAAGTTGTCCGGTGATTCAAATAACATGGTAACAAAATATTAAGCACAAATTTTGTGTTCTTTTTCTCAATGTATATGGGTTTTGCTTTTTCCTTCCATGGGGGTTCTTATAGACACGTACTAATCAACCTTCATGCGTTTCCCAATCATTAAACAATACAATTTATGTTCACTGAACCCAAGTTCAAATTTGCTTTTACAGCCATTTCAGCTAGTTAGTCCATTTCTTCGTTGCATTATTCCACACATCTCACTAACAGCTAACTATAACATCTGAGCAACTTTATGACTTTCACTTCAATGAACAACAAAATCTTCATCGTCATGGAAAAGACTGAAGTAGTTTCATCAGGTCCATGCAAAGAAAGGCATTGATCTCTTTGACGGACATTAAGGTTCCTTCTGATTAGTAAGTGCCTATCATCTTAATAACCCCATAAGTAAATTAAATAAAAAAGCGAAGCCAAAGGGATAATCTACCCACCTAGCCCTATATCATAGCAGACGACCGACCGGACGACCTGAGACTCTACGTGAGTACTGAGTAGTGTAGGGTAAGCTGAAGCTGATCTCTGGATGTGAACACCACTTGGCGTGCCTATTCAGAAACTCGACAGGGGACTGAGCTACATAATAGAACCCATATATGGCTGTTTTCTTTAACTGATTTGGTTAACTGGCTGAAGCCATTTCAGTCTAGGGTTAGACTATTTTAAGGCATAAAAATAAACAGATCCAGAGAAACAGAAGCCAGAAGGGAGAAAACATGAATAGATAGATGCCTTAAAAAAATTAAATTAATTAATGTTGTTGCCCATTTTATATACTTCGTTATGCATTAATTATCTGAAGGAAGGGCCTCACTGTGTGAAGTGCACAAAATCATAGACACTACTTCTAGTTCTACTAGGCAAGCTTTCTAGGATTAGACAAGACGGTAAAGGACAACGCAAACTGAGTTTGTGAAAGTGTATTATTTGGGCTAGCAATATCTTGCAGACTAAAGGTTTAACACGTATATGCTATAATCCCCACAAATTTTCAATTTCAATGTTTGATTTGATGGTAAACGAGTAATAGGAGAAAATGTCCATAAAAAAGAGACAACAAAAAATCGTAAAATGTGATATCCTTTTAAAGAACTTTTAAGATGTATTATTAGACCATTCTGTCAATAATTTTACTATCAAATTAATTATAAAAATTAATATATATATATGTCATTTTAATGGTTTCATATGATCGGATATAGATTTGAATTATTCATCTAAAAGCTATAAAATTTTCTTATGATTTGAAGGCCGTATTATGGTGAAACTTTAAATTTGTAATTTTTTTTTTTTTTTTATTAAAACTGGGTACAGGATTCTCTAAAATAACTTTCTCTAAATATTTTTCTAAAATTACAAATTGGTAGTTGAAATGAATTAAAAGCTTCAAATATTATATCATATTAATGCAATGCTATTTATTTTCTTGTAACTTTGACTGTTAATTACGGGATAATATATATTTATATATATTTTAAGATGTTAGCATTAGGAAAACTGAAAAAAGACGAATGTAACTTGTGAAATTTATCTCCAGGGTAAGGCTGAAATATAGAATTGAAAGAAATTATTTCCCCAGAAAGAGGAGCTTTAGCTGGTATCGTTACAACTTTCTTTCCATAAATATCCTATGAAAGGTGACCATAGGATGAATCTTCGTACAAACTATCTAACCCAAAAGAAAAAAAATTAAATAAAATAAACAAAAAAACTGAAGCATAAATTCTTTTCGGCCGGAGCAGCGTGTGGAGTTTGATTACTCCTGGGGCATAAATTTGCATAGGGATTGGGTTTCCTTGTCCACATCTAAAAACACGTGTCTGAAACGTTAAAGACATTTTTTTTTGCACATTACATTTTGAAAACTAAAATGATAAGTAAATTAACTATACTCGGATTACACCACATTGGCCATATAACAACATTGAAAAAAAGATAAATTGAGGTAGTAGATTCTTTATTAAAGGTTTGAAAAAATATATCTTAATGGTTCTAAATATAATTACCGCATATGGTATTATTTTTTCATATGACCTCACCATCTTTTACTCCACGTTAACAATAATTATGCTTGCTTAACATGTATCAAATTGCTTTGGAGGAGGATATTAGCAAGTAATAATGATGTTCACTCATTCATTTTTAAAACTGTGTTGCGAAGTGCATGTATACATATATGTATATGTAATGTATTCAAGGATTCTGCACCTATGATTTTCATGTAAATGTTGATGCCATTGCGTTATTATGTTATGTAATTGATCAATCTTTTAAAAAAATTAAAGATGCTATATATATGTTATTTTATTGACCAGAATGCTTAAATATTCAGTACTAGTCTATATAAATAAATATATTTGCATATATTACAAGTATATGTATGTGTATATGTGTATATATATGAAATAAATTATTTCAAAATGTATCAATATTTGTGAGTAGATTCATTTGATGTATCAATATTTTAAGTGGCCAAAAACAAGAATTAAGATTTCACAAAATGAATCAACTAAATTATTAAAGTTTTGCAAAATTTATTTAATATATTACTTTTTAAATTTGTTATTTTGTAAAATATTTATTCATTTTTTAATTACTAAAAATTTTAATATTTTAAATAAACTTAAGTCAAGCTTTGTTTGTTAAAAATTAGCATATCTACTAGTAAGCCCAACCAATTTTAGAGGCCTGTCTAAATCTTTAGGCCTTGTTCGTGAGCCCATCATTTGTTAATACCTAGAACATTCAGAGGAGACCTTAACTGGTACGTAAATTCCCGATAAGCCTCCCTTATCATGCTTTGTCGAATTTGAGAGAGATCAATTAGCAAGATTCATCGCATTGGCAAGACTCATCATATACGGGGCAAAGCGATGATATCCGTTGCATAACATACATGACATAGCAACAGGTCCCCCTTCTCATCTGTTTAAAACTTGAACCCTTACCCTCATCACTTGGGGTTAACCCATGCCCACAATCCATCAAACCTCACTCCTAGTTCCTAGTCCATCAATCAGAAAACTACTCGACCGTGGTCCGGGGTCATGGGTTAGTAAGAACCGAGCAATGTAAACAAGGAACCTGCAGAAAAAGAAAAATAACAAATAGAAAATACATCCAATAAGATGAAAATAGTATAATAACCTTTGGCAAAAGAAGAAGAAAAGTATGGTAATCTGTGCACTGTTTGAAGTAATCATGTTGACTGTGGACTACATGCTAAAAGAAGTCACTATCTATCCTACACAATTATGTATACATGTTAAAATTTGGTGGTATCATCTTGGAAATTTAATGTGAATTTTAACAAGGAAATGCATTATATAGTTGCTCACTTGTTAGAATTAAGTTACACTTTATTAGTAAAATTTGTGTGTAAAAAGATAAATATTTGTTGTGTAATCATTTGTGTTGTATTTGTGCATCTTTATACTGTTACAACACCTAGTTTTATTATATATACCATCCGAAATGCTAGCAGTATCCATAACCTTTTATACCCAATTTTTGTAGGCTACCAACCAAATGTCAGTTGATAGAAAAATAGTTGTTAAAACGTTGAATGTAAGGGCAATATTTTGTGGGAAAAGGACAGGAAGCAAAATTTATGGAAGAGGCTACGAATATGAGTAGTTGGACAGATTGAAGATAATAAGAAGAGCTTATTAATTTCTTATAAATACTTGTAAGAAATCTCTTAGTCCTCTTTGTGCATTGATTGCTATTTGTTCTAAGAGAGATTGAGTAGTGACATTTAGAGCTTTATCTACCAATTCTTGTGAGACATACTTTAGGTTATTAAGTATGTTTTTAAGTACCTTTTTTTTTCCTTGCCACTATCTTTCTAAGTACTTGAGTTGTGTCAAGTGTTGAAAGCGAGTTTATTGTAAAGGTATAACTCTTGTGGTTATTGTGAGTGCATTTGCAGTGGTGTGTTGTAGCTCCTTGGGAGCAAATTTATTTGTGATCAATAAAGTGAGTGTGAAGTCCTCCATTGGAGGCATTTGTGGACCGTTGAGAATAGGAGCGGACTGAAATCCATGTTAAATGCAAAGTTTGGAAGAGAGAAATATGCTCAAAATACAAAATCGTGTTAGACTAGTCAAGGCCCGGCATCTAGACACTAGTAGCGTCTGAACGACATTTACCATCCTCAACCAAACATTCTAAATTTTCATGCAGTAAACTTTAGATAACCGGTGACAACCATCACAAGTAACAAATAACTCATCCAAAGCATGCATTACATAATAAATAGTAGTTAAATATCCATGCAACACACTAAACAAATAAAAAGAGCAATAAATTACTAAAAATCCCTCTTACCTTAGTCGTATTACAAATTTAGCTGAGGTATATTTGAATGTGTTCATACATTAGCTATACTTGCTTAAACATATAGAAAGAGATTCTTCTAAGCTTGGTAAACTCAAGTATATAAGTTAGGATCAAAGTTTAATATTAAAATTAAAAAAAAAAATCTAACAAAATCATTATAGTTTATGGTTTCATCAAACTTTATGCCACTATCATGGGGTTGCACAAATCTCAAAGATCCAACTCTCAAAATGGAGAATGCATTGTCACGATCACAATGCAACTTGCAGGATTTAAAATGGCTAAGGTATGTGAGAGATGGATTTTTAAGTTAAGAGTTCATGGAGGTTTTATGGATTTATGATGGAAGTTTTGTAGACTGATTATGATTTTGAATATATATATATATATATATATATACAGAAGCTCTACGGTCCCGTCGACGAGACTATCCGGTCAATCATCTAATCGTTAAAATAAATATAATAATTAGAATATTAATTATTTTAGTGACATGATCACAGTTGGGTATGGTTTGAGCCATTAGATAGTGACGAAATCGGTCCCGTCAAAATTAATAATGGAACCATAAAATTTTTCATATATATATATATAATATATATATATAGTGTTTCCTTTAAGGTTGGGTTTTGGAAAGGGCAATAAGGCTTATTGGATAATTTTCATGATTCGAATCAAATTAGTATACATGGTGAGGTATCCTACTATGATAACACATGTTGTAATATTTTTAGATAAAAACTTTCACGCCTACCAAATTAAATGCTATGATTGCAACTATATACTTGGAATTTCTAACTGAAGCATCTTAATTTTTTTTTTATTTTATTATATGCTGTAATTTATTGTAAATTTAAGGTTTATGGGTTACGAAGCTCGGGCTTCATGGTTATCAAGTTAACAAATTAGGGTTTCAAGTGTTTTGAAATCTATATGTATATTAAGTTACTTATTAGTCTATTAAACCTATATTCTAGTTACTGTGAAATTACGAGGATTCTCAACACGTTATTTAACATCGAGCAATTATAACCCAATAATAACTATTTAGCTTGTCATCGAGATAATATAAACAAATGAATATAACATGGATTAAGTAAAAAACAAGCATTAGTGTGAGATTGGAGGAAAACAAGTGATGAACATGATTCTCCCTTATTGAATATAACAAGAAAACCAAATAAATTAATGTTATCAAGTCTCCAAAATACCTTAAATCTATTCTAACTAATTACAATTATGTTAATCTATCATCAACTAATGAGTAATATTTTTTATATTAAGAGGAAAAAAAAAAAGAGATAATAAATTGATGATGAATGAGACATAAAATCTTTAACTTTTAATAGCATTAGGCTTGCTATCTGAATGATATCTAGGTGTCATGCTTAAACCAAGTAAAGTTTAATCATATCATTCAAATGGTAAGGTTGAGGATCTAAATAGTACACTTGACCTTGCTAATTTCTCAAACTAACTCGTGTCCAACTGCTAAGTAGGTGTTATTTGCACGGAAGCACTAATCCCTATTCTGCTATTAAAAGGACCCTTAGGCTCATCTCATTGGTAATGTTAAGATCTCCACTAAATTAGTGGAGCATTGAACGATATAAATGTGGCACCTCAATGCCCCAAGTCCCTAACACGAAAAGAATATTAAAATTAGTTATTGAAGTTTGAAATGGATTTTTTTCTATTGTAATATTGCCAATTTGTTCATTTTTTTACGTATTAAGTGTTTTTCATCGATTTAACTGAAATTACGTAGTCACTTATCTGTTACTGTAATTTTTAAATCATGAACAATTTGTAGTTTTATATGCAATAATTTAGGTATGAGAATCTTAAAAAATAATAATAATAATAATAAGAAAGAAGTGAGACAAATATGCAAGCTAGTTCAATCACGTCAACTATGGTTCAATTGGGAACGATGCATTTTTAGTGTTGGTGTCGTTATGGTGACCACTGCCTAAGTGTGCTTTTGTCCTTATATGTGTATAGGCTCATTCATTTTTCATGCTATTAATGATGTCAATCACGCACACGCACACGCACACATATTGACTGTAAATGGCGAGTGTAAGGGCATGTTGCACAACGATTCACTTAAATAGCTCCGAGCTAGCTTAGTTCTTTCTATGGTTAGGAAACCTGAGAAAGAGTTGATTTAAAATTTGAAAGAACAAAAAAATGCTCTTGTGAATGGAGCTTAGGAATGTAAACAGCTTAGCTGTTATAGGGTTTTCGACCTATCCGACCCGTTAAAAACTTTACATGATTAAATCCTAGGGTTTTAGGGTCGAGTTTGGATATATAGTAAGAACCCTGTAGAGTTTTAGGATCGGGTTTGGATCATATCATAAACCCGATAGATACTCATTAACCCGATATTATTACTAATAACAAATTAATAAAAATATTACTAAAGAGGTAAAAAGAATAAAGAAGATATGAAGGAGCTACCATTTTTTATCTTCTAAAGATGTTTTTTTTCTTTTATGTCTGCGGACTAGTTACATATTTGAGAACTTTTTATGAAATTTTACTTAAGTTATGTTTGCTATGGAAATTAATATTATTTTCTATTTCTTATATTTTAGTCCCAATAAGAAATTTAATTTATCCATATTTTAAAGATATTATACGATGAAAAAATACTATTTGCTATCTATTATATTTTAATCCTTGCAGGAAATTTAATTTAACCATGTTTTTAAGATATCATACGGTGACAAAAGTAATATATTTATGTGTTTAAATGTTATATAATGAATGTGACCTATAACATTTTCTATCAATTCACATGCATCATTTCATTTTTTTAATGTATAGAAAACTTGTGTTAGAAGCACTAACTTTCCTTAAATTTCTTATTAAAATTTGAAAATAAATTGAAAAAAATAGAGTTATAGGGTTGGGTTATGGGTATTAAATCAAATCCTGTAGGGCGGCTTTGGATAATGAATGTGGCCAATAACATTTTCTATCAATTCACATGCATCTTTTCATTTTTAAATGTATAGAAAACTTGTGTTAGAAGCACCAGCTTTTTTTAATTTATTATTAAAATTTGAAAATAGGTTTGGAAAAAAAAAAGGTTATAGGGTTATCGGGTAGAGGTGTGCAAAAAAACCAATGAAACCGGAAATCGAACAAAAACTATAAAATCAATCAGAAAAATATGATTAATCGGTCTGTTGTTTCGGTTTAAGATTAAGGTTCTTATTTTTTTCCGGTTTTCGGTTTTAGTTTTGTTTTGTAACCATAAAAAACCGATGGTTAATGGCTAATCGTTTCAATATTTATAAATATATTGTATATAATTTATATCTACATATAGTTTACCTATATCAATATTCCTTGGATTTGGATTAAAGTACTATTGTCCTTTGTTTGATGGAGCTAATATTGCAATTGATTTGGTTTGATTTTATTGATAATGATACATCCAAAGGTTTGTTTTTCCCTTTTTCCTTAAATTGATGTTTTTTTTTTTTTTTTTAGCTCTTGTAATATATATAATAATTTTAAAAAAAATCTATGATAAAAGTTAAAAAATAAAATTTGTTGAAATTATCAATTTGATTTGTTGAGATCATTATGTTAAATGGTTAAAAAACCAAAAACCGAATAAAATAGTTAACCATTAAGCGGTTAACCATTTATAATGGACCGGTTAATAATCGGAATATTAGAAAACCGATCATTATGGTTAAGTTCAAAAAATAGAGTCACGGACCAATTAACCAATCCATGAATACCCCTATTATAGAGTTAGGATCCAGGTTCTAAATCAAACCATGTAGGACGGTTTGGCTATTACATCAAAACCCTATAGGGCAGCAGGTTGGGTTTTAAATTCATATAATCCAAAATCCAACCTGGTTACATCCCTAATGGAGCTATCTTGCACCTAAAATGAATGCAATCAAATTGGATAAATGGAATGCCAACATTGGTGTTAATGATTGTACCATTAATCTACAATACATTTGAAGTAATTGACTCGATAATTGATTCGGATTTTAACAATTTTAAGTATGTTAATTATCCTCCTATTCAAGTGTGAATGACTTTGATTATTCAAATAGTTTGTCCTATTTCTAGACAACATGATAAGTAATTTAAGCTTTTCATTGTCCTAATCCAAATTGTAGTGCATGTTTATCCATTGAAAATTAGACCTCGCTTGTTATCGTAATCTTTTGGGCTGCACTTTAACATAAAGCGAAACGGGGGCCCAATAACAATAATGAAAGTCAACTCAAGGTCACACGTTGTCCAAAATCAAATCACTTAGATTCATATCCTTGCTCGTTGGCTTCCTTCGAGTGTGAACAATGGCCCAAAATAATGAAGACTCACTATTCTCTCTTTATCTGGCGTATATAGTACAACTATATATTAATTCTGGGGGTCTAAAACTTGAATTCCCTACGCATGCCTTACCCAAAAATTCCAAAATGAATTTATGGTTCTTCCAAGGCAAAAAATAAATAAATAAATATATTATAAATATAAAAAGTTGTTATCGTTCTCCCCTTTGTCTTCAGGTCTAGCGTAGCCTCTACTTCAGTGTCAGCCACTGCCACATGATTAGCACTTTACAAGGTGAGGAGCTCATTTCTTGTCAAATTTTGTCTGGTCCTGTTTGGCTCAGTTTTATGCTAGAAAACTGAATATGAACATCACCGAGGGGTCTCTCTCAAAAATATGATTATGGGTATGATGGCTTTAATGAATAGTAAAAGCATAGACTTAAAATTCATCATCCATCGGGATAAAAGCAAACAAATCGCATTTAAGTCATTAAAACCTTTCTCGATTTTTTTAAAAAATTATTTGTGCACTTGATTTGAGTGTTTCACCTATCACCTTTTTCCTAATGTCATGAAACCCCGTTTACCAAGATATTATTCGCTTTTGCCACACGTCACACGATTTTATTTTTTAATGCCAATGCTTTTCAGAAGATTACCCATTCTGAAATCGCTTAATTTTAGAAGTCGGACAAACTCCAAGTTATTACACCAAAATGTGTCTCTGTGATTAGAGTTCTACCATTATATTAGAATAGTATCGCATACTTCCTTACTTATAAAACTGACGTCCTTGTCATTTTCATTACATAGGTTCAAAACTATACAATGTAGGGAGAACACTTCTTCACTTTCGATTGGTGAACGTTTTGATATCACATGTAATGTGTTAAAATTCCGCCCACCGAAGTATGTCTATTTTAGCCAGATGTCGCATGATTATCCTTTCATAGCAACGCTTCCCAAGAGGTTACTCATCCTGAAATTACTCTATCCAAAGCACTCTTAGCTTTGGAGTTAGGACAAACTCCAAGTTATTATACTAAAAAACATATTTGTGATTAAAGTTTTATAATTTATATTTGAGGGGTATCACAAATTTCATGAAACATTGTAAATTATATGTGAATGAATATGTAAAATTATCATTTATAAGCACTGAAAACCAAAACTCAAAAAGATCATAGGAAAAATACAAATGGACAAAAGTGCGGCGTATATTATTTTTATGTTGTAAATATCTTTACGACTGGACATGTGCACAGTTTGGTTTCAAAGAAGAAACCAAACCGAAAACACTAACGGCAGTTCTAGAACTAAAACTGGATTGGTTAGCTGGTTCTATAACAAGCTAGGGAACCGCTAACTCTTTAGTTCCTACATGGTTTATTGGCCTAAAACCAGCAGTTTAAACCAATTCTATTGAAAAAAAAAAAAACTAGAGAAAAAATTATAAAAAGATAATATTTTATTCATAATGTTTAAACTATTTCATATGAATAGTAAAATTTATTACCAATTCACAATTTTAATATGTTACTATTAACAACACAAATGAATATAACTTAAAATCATATCGATTTAATTTATCTAAACTTTTCCTAAAAGAAAAATTCATTTACTTAATAATGTTATAGTATTTTTTGTATTATAATTTTTTTTTTTACTATCGAGAGTATTTTACAATATCATATTACTAACTACAATTGATATATTATGTAAATAAATACATATTCTAAACAAATTTTTAAAAATTTTGATTAAACGATTTAACACTTTTAGACCAAATAATTATTTTGAGTCTAAAATTGTTTTATTAAAAACTAAAATTCATTTATTATTTATTTATTTTTACTTAAAAGAGGTGGTTTTGCTGTTTCAAAACTGGGAACCGCTAGTTCCATAGAACTAAACTAGAACTATAGGAGATGATTCTAGTTCTGATTCATCAATTTGAACACTTAGAACCAATAGTTCTAGTTCGATTCAATTTCGGAACATTGCCTATGTCTATCTATGACACAAGTTTGAATAGATATCTACATATATTAGTGAAAATAAAATCCATAGATAAAATTTTATCTGCTATTATTATAATATATTAGTATATGCCAAAAACAAATCTAGTTTATTTTATATTGATCTACATCAAAAGAATAATATCATTTCTTAATAATATGTGAATAAACTTCTAAAATATCTTCGAGTCTTATATTATTAATATTATAACTAAAATAGGATATGGTTTTATATTAATAAATGCACATTCTTGATATTTGCTTATAGTAATGGGTAAAAAATTATAATATTATTATCCCCAATATTTACTTAGCTTAAAATAAAAAAATAAAAAAATAAAAAGAAAAAACAAACAAACAAAAGTTTTACAGGTCCTGTTGTTAGAAAGTTGTGTGTGAATCATCATGCTGGCAGATCTACAACCGATGCAGCCTAGACAAGGCCTGTTTCTAAAATTTTGAACCGTGAGCATCGTGGTTTAGAAAGGGTTCTAGACTTGAACCAGCTTATGAAGATATCCATTATTGTGAATAATCAAGTCGTAAGAGGGTTGACAACTGTAAACGCTTTTTTCCTTTTACCCATTTTTAAGTTTAGTTTTTAGCTTTAAATAGTTTTTAGACAAAAGTAACAAAAGAGTACGGAAAAAAAAAGAAAAGGAAAATCAACACAAAAAAGTTAAAAAAAAAAAAAAAAGAGAATACTAAATGATAGGAAATCAAAAAATAAATAAAAGAACAATTAATAAGATATTACAACAGTGGAAAAGAACATAGTTTTTTCCATAGAGATTGGTCATATCAATTTACTAGAAAAGAAACTTGAATATGGCTCCAAAATTAATCTATGGATTACATTTAATTAGGCTGCAACTGAGTCGATTTTAGATGATGTAGTATTGAGCTTGAGCTCAAGCTCAACCTATTAAAATTCTAAGCTCAAGTTCAACTCGATGTAAATTATATAAACTTGAGTTTGACTCAGTTAAGCTCGATTTATCAAAAATTAACTTTAATTAAAATATGATGCTCAAACTAGCTTAATAAATTACTAGAATAGCTCAAACTTGAGTTCGACTACTATTTTCAAATGTAACTCGAGTAAATATCGAACTAAATTTGAATAGTTTGTAAACTGGTTTGATTCATTTACATCCTTTCATCTAATAATCACTTAAATTTCATTATGTGTGTATCTCTTTTACACTAATAATCACTTAAACTTCTTCACATGTCTCTCTTTCATACCTAATTCCTCTAATTAATAAATGTAACCTACATCAACATATGCAATGTGGCGCCAATGTCTTATCTATACATATGCTCGAATACACACTTTTTTAAAGGCTAATTTCATATCGGCTTGGTCATAGATGACCATATGAATCTCACTTAACTTTGTTAGAACATCTTTATTGGAGTTGCTTGACACAAGAACCTAGACCATGCAACTTATATAACCAAAAAAATAAGATTTTTGACACAAGAACCAACATAAGAGTTACTTAATTAAGCAACCAAAAAGTGAGTTCCTTAACTCACTTCTAGTAAAAAAATTATTAAAGAAATATTAGGTAATCCTTTTGAAGTAATTTATTGATAAAGTGTAGAGTTGATTGATAATAAGAGTTGATTAAGTTGTTAATGTAACACCTTAAGCAACTCTTTAAGGAATCTATCATTAAATATACTCATTCAGATCAAAACCACCAAAAGTTGCATATATAAAACGTATATGCTTTTGGGGATTGAATTCATCCAAAACTTTCTTGGGTGTCCTAGATTACTCGTACAATTTTATATCACTTTTTCAGTTTTCTTTACACTTACAACCCCAATACCCCGGCGCCTCCTCCCAAAATAATTTGAGAATTTATCAGTCCTTGATTTTCGTTAGCAAGCCTGAAGCAGGTTTCTTTGATTTTGCATTCTCTATACCCATCCTTAGTTCCGAATGATTATGAATAGTAAAATGGTTTTACTTAAAATAAATAAATATATATATTTAATGCGTGTTTCTCTTCTATATTCTTATAAAATTACATAAAGAAATTTTCTTGAAACAAGCGCATCATAATAACTCCGTATATGAATTTCACCTCAATCCTTTTTTTTCTTCCTTTTTTACTTGTTGTTTATGGCTATTTGGTATAAAAAATGATTCGGAATGGAATCCCAATCTTCGGGTTCAATTCAATCTTTCATGTTTGGATACAATCGTGATTCCCACCTTAAAGTGCAATTCGATTATACTTCTCAAAAGTGTGGAATCGGATTTTCCATTGTAACTCCATTAATTATGGATAGTTTAATTTTTTCTATCATTTCACATATTTATAATTACATTTATTACTAGGGCATTTTTGCCATACATTTTATATCCATTTCATTCAATTCCATTCCATTCATGTCAAGTTTAGAAAATATACCTAGTAATAAATGTAAATAATGAATATGTGATAGAATAAAGGTTAATTAATTTATATGTAATTAATAAAGCTCGAATGAAATTGTGATCTTGTCTTCTCAAAGCGGCATTGGTTCCCTATTCCAAGCTAGAATTGGTTGGAGTCATTGATTTTAAAGAATCGCAATTCCAACTTCTAAAAGTGCATCTAGACAATTTTACCTCCTAGAAGGGCATCCAAATATGGAAAATAGAATAAAACCTGCAATCGCAATTCCCTTCCGAATCTGTTTCCGTATAGCAAACATGACATCAATGTACACATCCAAACATACAACGAATTTATTATTTCGTAACTAATTCTATTTCAATCCATTATATATTCCAAATAATTTTGACATACTAAACATACATAGCATGTGAATCTTTTTTTGACAAAAACATAAAGTCACAGTCAAAGTGTCGTGTTATAAGAGAGGAATGAAAATATTCATCATTATTATCTTATAAGCAATTTAATGAAAACTCTTTTCACCATTAATTTTCTAAGGTGGTGTTTTCTATATACCACAATCTTCCATTGGTACTTTCTTGTGGCACTAATTTTTCAAATATAAATCCTTTAAATTATTGCTTTCTAAATTTTCTTAAGATTACAAGTCTAATAGTTGAGATTGTGTAAAAATTTAAAATATTATATAATATTAATATATCATTTGTTCAATCCTAATAATTGATTACGTCTTGTATCATTTTAAAGTACTAATTTAAGTGTTTCTTTTTCTTTTTTTTTCCCCCCTACAGAAACTAAATGTGGAATAGAACTTCTTATTCATTTGATCCAGAAATTCTTAGGTCAAGTCGCTCATTTTTTATGTAGCGCGACTTGTGTACAAGTCGTTATGTTCCGGATAGTGTATTTTGTTTCAGGTGTAGTGTATTTTTATCCTAGATGCAAAATGTTCCAGGTCAATATATCTTATCCCAGATCAGTATATTTGTTCGAGGTGCAACTTTACCTAAGTGCATCCCATTTGATGCACCACAGCTTAACCCTTACTCAGCATTCATGTTATCCTATCCATCACAGTTGTGCTTGGCCAATATATATATATATTATATATATGGACACTTTTAGCCAATCAATAATGGTTGAAGCATGAATGTATCAAGACATGAGTGAAGCGAACAAAGCCCAAGGTATTGGAACGGGGACTGAGCTGGAGCAGCCATAGTGGAGACTAAGCTAAATAACTCCGTATGTGGGTGTGGAATGGGGTGTTGAACCCACGCGTACTGACTAAATGCAGCACCCACTCCTGTTCCTCGGTTTCTGCAAAATTCCATCATGCTTTCCTCTAACTCATGTACAATCGAACCGGTCAAGCAAGCTGATGATCGTTATTACCACAGGCGTGTATTGGTCCCGTTCAATGAGCTTAAATTAAATGTGTAATTCCGTTGTTGGTACACACCCTCATCACCTTTTCCGATGCTTTTTGTCTGTTTTCATTCTTACTTAGCATTGGATCATGTTTAACTTTTTATATTTTTTCCTAATGACCTGCCACACATTTATTACTAAGTTAAGGCGTTATTTTTTGCTATAGGAACATAGATACCTAGCACACGTATCTGCTGTACATGAGACAGGATTTTGAATTCCTAGGACACTAGGTGCACAATGCAGTATTTTATTAACTGGAAGAAGAAAGCCATTCCTGCCGTCTCTAGGCTATTACATTTTGTTAAAATAATAATAATTTTTTATTTTATTTTATTTTAGGTTCGATGACCTTTTCACTGGCTGTACTTGCTGCAGTCCTTAGGCCAAAGAGAAAATATTTCAAGGCGACTAAAAGTGCTTCGGATGAAAAGGCTGAATTTGGCCGATGCTCCATGTAGAGCTAAATTTTCTAGTTGAACCACACAGTGTGTTTGGGAAAAGAAAAAATAAGGGAAGAAAGAGTTGGAAGGGAAGGAGAGGGGGAGAAAAGCTTTTAATTCTATTGTTTGGGAGTGGGGAAAGATTAGTAGAAAAAGAAAGGGGGAGGAATTATTTTCCTAGGTTCCACTAATTTTTGTTCCTTTCCATATTAAAGAAAAATGGAGGAGAAAGTGAAAAAAATTATTGTATTTCCTAATTTACCCTTCTTTTAAAGCTTCTTAGGATAATGTCAAAAACTGGTACCTGAATTTCGTAAAATGTTCAATGATGTAAAAAGTTTGGTTTTGAATAATTTAATACCTAAATAAAGTTTTCTTGAATTTTTTTTACACTTCAAGTTGGTTTTGATAATTTTAGTAGCTGAACAATAGACAATCATGACTAGCTTTAGTAGATAGCTCAATCAGGACTAACTTTTTCTTTTCTTTTTTATGGTGGTACTGGAGGCCCCATCAACCTTGCTTAGTGAAAGTTAAAGTCATACCCCCTTTTGTTCCCTAACATGTTTGTTTCCTTAGACATGAGCACTCTATTGTTCCATGTTGAGAAACTAATGTGAGATATGCATAGCTTTGATATCAAATAAAATAAGACAGCTAACAAACAAGACTCATTTATAAAATACCTGAATCAAACTAGAAAGTAACATATATAAAAGATATGACTTTGTTCTAAAATTTCTAAACAAAATAATAGAAAGTGCCATATCAATAGCATTATTTGGTAGGTTGGATTATGCATCTTCACTCTTCTTTGCTGAAAAGTTCATTATCAAATCTTGAAAAGTGTATCTACCTAGATCAAAGATAAATCTGCAAAAGAAAAACATATTAATGTTGTAACAACTCTTATATGTTTGGGATGTCATTTGAAACCCCATCTCCTTAACAAAATCTTTAGACAACACATCAGCATAGTTGCCCCATAAACAATTAATTTAGATGTCTTCCCTTGAATGAAAGAGCATGGTTGAAATAGATTATCTTTCTGCTTTGAATATTTTGTTACCTACAAACAAGAAATTTTCTTTACCTACAAACAAGAATTTTCATACGTAGTGGATACAAGATCATCAGCGGTTGGAATCACCTCTTTTTTCTCCACGGTTTCCACAACTTAAGATTAACATCTATCTTTGCTACAACCTATTCATGAGTCTCAATTGTTATCTTCTCCTCATCTACTACTTTAATTGTTTGCTCATCTAATCTTGGTGAAATTTCATCTACAGATACCCTTTTTCGCATATCAATTTCCTCTTATTTACCAAATTATTCTTTTCTTCTTCAAAAGCAACCTTTGCATCATTTGTTGTAATCACCTTTCCAATCTTCTAACCTTGTCATAAATAATTTTCTTCTACACTTTATTGTCACAACAAACAGTCTTTTTATCTCCACCTTTACTACCTTCACTCCTCTTACTTCTCCTATTGGTAGTACTTGACACAAATCTATGTCTCATCAATTTCTTCATCAGTGTCCATGTCCGCACTTTGTCCTGTCAACTTAGCTATCATAACCTATAAAAGCCAAAACTTCTTTCTTTACCTTGGTCCGCTCATCCCACTATTAATAATTAAACAACTTTTCGATTCGCAGTACTCAATCTAAAAATTCATTAGCCTGCTTCTCCTAGTGAAAGGTAGAATAATATCACTCCCTTATGTTTGTTGGCACATTCACTTCTCTTTCAATCTCATGCATTAAGCTTTTCCGAAATAGTTCTCAATGTCTGTTATAATTGATTAAATTCCTTTTTGTCGCTTTATTAATACAAATGGTAAATTACGTCAGAAGCTATCAATATTTAAGGATAAGTTATTAGAGGTATCAACATTTGGATGGATTAAAAAGAGGTAGCAACGTTATATAAAGTGAGTCAAATAAGTATCATCAACTAACGCCATTAGTTGATTGCTGATGTAGCAGTTAACTGCCATATAGCACTTACGTGGCATTTAAAAAAAATAAATAAATAAAGATGAAAAAAAATTGGAAGAAGCAATTAAAAGACTGCGAAAATTAAAAAATAAATAGAAAGAGAAGTCGTCTTCTTCCCTTGAACGTAGCGACCCATTAGCCAGTAACTACTCTCACTAGCCACCAAGTGCCGACAACCCATCAGCCCAATATCTTGACCATCTTCACTAGAAAAAGGATGATGAGGAATAGTCATACACCATCTCTCTCAATCTCTCTGCCCATAATCTCTCTCTCTTTGTATCTCTGGTGCAAATTTGTCATAGATATCAGATCGGCCTTGAAGTAATGTGTGGGTCTAGCACAACTAGCTAGATCATGGGTTTGTGGTATGATGGAGTATGGTGTTGGAGGTTTGGTGTATTAGTTGAGGTGTGTTTTTGGTTATGTCGCAAACACAAAAGTGGTAGATAGATGTCGTGTAGTGAAGTGGATATGCCAATGACTTGGTTCGTGTGAAGGTAGTGTGATTCTGATGGCTTTTATAATGGAGTTTTGAGAGAGTGTGTGAGGAAACTTTGGTGTAGAGAGAAAAATCCAAGGTAGAAAATGAAGATGGAAAGAAGATCAATCATGAAGAAGATGAAGTTCTAGTCCCTTTTGATGTATTATCCCTATTTTTAGATTAGGCTCTTTCCATTATGGATAAATTCAAATAAGATCTTATTTTGATTCCTAATCCTCAATTTTTTTTTTCAACCTAACTTCTTCATAAATTTCAATTGCATAGAAAGAGAAGAGAAGAAAGGACTTATAATAGATTTTGTGTTGTGTTAAGTGTAGAAGGAGTATCATAGCGATTCTAGGAAAGAAGATGACTAATTTTCTTTCTTTTTTCAATTTTCCCATCTTTTTTAATTTCTTCTGCCAATTTTTTTATTTCACCTTATTTATTTATTATTTTTTAAAATGCCACATAAGCACAAATGGAAATTAATTGCCACATCAGCAATTAGCTACCACATCAACAATAATTAACGGCCTTAGTTGAGGATACATTATTTGATTCACTTTATATAATGTTGCTATCTCTTTTTAATCATTCCAAATTTTAATACCTCAAATGAACTTATCTCCAAATATTGATACCTTTCGACGTAATTTACCCTTAATACTAACATTGCTTTGTGGCATCTTGTTTTTTTTTTTTTTTTTGGCATCTTTCAAACAAGCTCAGACCTCATGAGTCAATATATGAAAAAGTTATCAAACTTACCATGAAGCACGAAACCTTTATTCTAATACTAAGCTATGCGATACTTGTATGACTCTAATACCAAATAAAAAATGGCACTTAACAAAAAATACCCAATCTTAAAATATCTAAAGCTAAAATAGGAAAGAAATATTTAAGAATATGATTCAATCCTTAAATAAGTAGAACAAGGGGAGCTTTTATAGTCCCATCAACAAGACATTAATTATCTAACTGTTAAAATAAATAAAGTGATTTGAATATTAATTATTTTAGTGATTCTACCATAGTTGGGTATGGTGTGAGCCGTTTGATAGTAATAGGACCAGTCCTATTAAAATTAGTGATGGAACCATAGAATTTCCTGTAGAACAAGATACTAGACAGTGTCATATCAATGGCATGTTAGATTAATTTGGTAGATTGGACCATAAATATCTTCACTCTCTTTTTTCAACTAATTTGATTCTTATCAAACACTAAGAACGCATTGTTTACTTAACTTTTATTTAAATAGCTTAACTTGGTGGACGTTGCAAGAGAATTAAGCTTGTATGACAAACATGCATATGAAAAAAGTGTCATATCAATGACATGGACAGCGAAGTGCATACCTACAAAGTATGACTAGTTGCAAAATATTTTAAACAAACTCATAGTATAGACTATGATGAAACCATTTCATCTATATTCATGCTTAAGCCTGTTAGAATTCTTCTTGTTATAGCTACGTATTATGGCAAATGGATGTCAAAATAGCCTTTTTGAATGGAAACCTCATCGAGGATGTATACATGACATAACTTGAAGGTTTTGATGATCTAGGGAATTCACGTAAGGTTTGCAAGCTTCAAAGGTCCATTTATGGATCGAAGCAAGCATCTTAGAGTTGGAATCTTTGTTTTAATGAAGCAATCAAAGAGTTTGACTTCATCAAGAATGAGGATGAACCTTGTGTTTACAAGATAGTTAGTAGGAGCGCAATAGTTTTCCTAGTGGTTTACATAGATGACATATTGCTCATCAAAAACAATATTCCTACTTTACAAAATGTCAAAACATGTAGAAATTATTTTTCAATAAAAGACTTAAGTGAGGTTAATAGAGATAGATTTATAAGGATTATTAGCCTAAGTTAGAGTGCATACATTGACAAAGTACTAAAAAGATTTAGTATGGAAAATTCTGAGAGGAATCCTACTAATGCCACAAGGAATTAAATTGAGTAAGACTCAGTGTCTTGCTTCAAAGAAAGAATGGGAGTGCATAAGTAGGATTCCATATGCATTGGCTATTGGTTCCATCATGTATGCCATGTTATGTGCTCGACCAGATGTCGTTTATGCCCTAAGCATCACCAGTAGGTACCAGTCAGATCCAGGTGAGAGTCACTGGATAGCAATAAAAAAAAATATAAAGTACTTGAGAAGGACTAAGGATGTGGTTTTGACATATGGAGGATAGGAAGGTGATCTTGTTGTAAATGGTTACATAGATGCTAGTTTCCAGTTTGATATAGATAATTTCCAATCTTAATCTAGTTATGTGTTTTGTTTGAAGGGAGGTGATGTAAGTTAGAAGAGCTCTAAGTAGGACATAGCTGGTGATCCATTGACTAAGCCTTTTCCCCAATCTAAGCATGATGGTCATACTGGATCATTAGCTATTAGACTTATGTTTGACTGGGCCTAATGCAAGTGGGAGATTGCTAGTGATATGTCCTAAGCCATATGGATTTTATGTCATTTGAATATCTATTATCTTTATATAACCCATTTCATTTATCAAAGTTATCATTGGCCTCTTTACTTTGATAAACTGATTCTATGAAAAAATTTTATTCCTTATGTCATTAAAGTATTTATAGTAAAACCATAAGGTAAGAAATAACTTATTCTAAATTATCCCTAGTTATTCATTATATGGAATAATAATGAACTAGATTAGTATGTTAGCTGAAGATGGTCACGTTTTACTAATCATGATATGAGATATCGATTCAGCACATAAATACATGTAAGAGTATTTTACTGGAACGACCAACTATGATAATACTATATGATCAATATGATAAGTATTTCTCATCATAGTGTTGTTTTAGTTCATTGTTTTGATGACATAATGGATTCCTACATAGCAAGTTATGTGTTTTAATTCAATTCTTCATTGTCACTAACCGGGATTATAAGACTATACTTAGACATAGAATGACCTATGTGGAGGAATGTGTGTGTTCGTGAAGAGAATTTTTCTCTCAATAATTTGAGAGAGATATCTTTTAGGCCCCTTAATGAGTAAAACTGAGAAATGCATAGCCATGCTTAAATGAATTGATAAGGAATTATCAATCATTTGTTGAAGTCAAACTTTGGATTCAAGAGATAAGTGATTAGACAATATAAGAGTATATGATCCATACTCTATGTTTAATAATAAGATATCATGTGACAAATGGACTAAATAACTGACTATTTAATGGGTAGAGTCGGATCACCAACCTTCACTTAATTTTGGTAAGCATAATGTCTTGCTAGAGACTAATTTTGTCTTATAGGTCTGCAAGGTGTTTAGGCCCTATTGTCAACATTAGGTAAACCTACAGGGTCACACAAAAACAACAAACCAAAGGGTTACAGGTTAATGTTTAAACTTGGTAGGAATTATTAATATATTTATTATTCTTAAATGGTTTAAGAATAAGAAACAATTATTAAAGAAAGATAATAATTAATCAAATATTGTATTTTATTAAATATTATTATTTCCTAGTATATCTCATTAAGGTTTCTTGCTCATCTATATATAGATATAGATATGGAGAAAAAGTAATAATTAATAAAATAGTGTATTTTATTAAATATTATTATTTCCTAATATATTTATCATTAGGGTTTCTTGCTCCTATATACATAGATATAAACAGCTTCTCCTATTTTACAAGAGGTAAGATGTCATTACGTCAAATTAGACCCCCAAAAAATTCTGTAAACCTAAAAAGAGAGAGAAAGAAAAACTTTTCTTTTGAGAGAATTCCTACATGAATTAGATTTGTGATTGAGTGCTAGCACACATCTTAACCTTTTCGGTGTTTGTTCGCATGTGGATTCAGATCTTTAGCATCTTTTGATCTGCTCCATCATTAGATACAAAGCTCTACAAAAGAGGTAATTTTTGAAATTCCTCTTGTGTTCAATTTAGTTGTTAAACACATGGATCCTAGGCTGTTTAGGATTTTAATTTTAAAATTTCCATTGCAAGCCTATTTTATGAAACCATAAAATCCAACAATATAATGATGAATAGTAAGTACCATTTCTTATACCTTATGACTAGAAGATGGATGCAAGGATTTTTAAATGAATGTTATATATATATATATATATATATATATATTGTTGGAAAAAACATACATCACTAGGCTTGATTTCACACACATACTGTGAAAGCATAAGCTACAATGCGGTTTTTAAAACCAATTTCAATCTCACTTAACCAATAATTATCTCTTTAATCCTTTTATACATAATTACAATAATAATAATAAAGAGATAAGGGAATGAGAAGATTACACCAGATTTAACATGGAGTTTGGCCCCCTAGTCTTTACGGTCCACAAATTGCCTTGCTCAAGGAAGACTTCACACATTTCATTAAAAAACAATTGTCTCACAAAGAGAACTTCACACAATGCCTCGCTGACAAAGGACTTCACATTGCCTCAACACGAGAACTTCATATTGCCTCAACACGAGAACTTCATATTGCCTCAACATGATGACTTCACAAATGCCTTAACACAGAAGACTTTTATAATGGCTCACAATAAGGACTTCACTCAATGCCTACACAAACATAGGACTTCACACAAGCACCACAACACATGAGGACTTCACCTGTTGCCTTAAATATAGGAGGACTTCACTAAAAACACTCAAACAAAGCATATGAATAGTACCTTATAATATTAGCTCATTAATCTCATGAATGTCACTATTCACTTAATAGAATAAACATAAATAGAGAGATTTTTACATAATTTATGCAAGTTAAGCTCTGTTCTCCTTTTTTCTCTTTCTCTTAACTCATAAAAAACACCTCAAAACATTTTATATATAATAGCTTTAAAACATAACCATTTTCCCCTAAAAGAACCTCCAATAGTTGAATTTGAAAGTCTGCAATGGCTATATTTTAAACTATCTCACTCTAGACTTGTTCCGCTACAATTTATTTCTTGATCAAGTCTCTGCTTGTCTAGCCTCAAATTTTAACTTGTCATGCACTGAAGTCAAATTGATCAAGCCCTTAACATGACCCACAATCAAGCTTGTGTATTTTGTTTTATTCCACTCATCACGCCTTAGATTTGCACCTTGATTGGACCAATCGAGCCCTTGATGAAGTCTGCAATCAAGGTTGCGATTTTCTTATTTTGTTCCACTTGTCGCACCTTGGATCAAACTTGTTGAGTCCTTGATTTTCCTATCAAGCAAGGCCGTGACTAAGGTTGTGGCACATAATTTGTTCTTGCGTAATCTATAGAGAACAATACACATACAAATACAAACATATGTACACATCAAAGCTTAAACATATCAAAAATAAGTTTCGCTTATTAAATGTAGCTTAACTAAGTTGAGGAGCATTGATATAATACATTTTCTCATTAAAATAAGATTGTAATCACCCTTGGTTCATCACATATATATATTATAGTGTTTCTATTTGTTTTTCTTTAGAATTTTGAACTATTTTCATATGTTATTAAATCAAATTTATTTAGTAATATTATTTTATACAATTGATTGTCATTGACAATTAAAGAACTAATATACGTCCTTTACCTTACTTAACACTAATAGCCAAATATCTAAAATCAAAGTAGAAGCAAACTAGTTTTTGCAAGATTGCTCATGGTTGAAAATGATGATAAGAATTTTTTATGAATTTATTACTAATCATTTAATATTTTGTTCACTTTCTTTCTATTTTTTATTATTCATCTTTAAATATTTTTATTGTATTATTTAATTTGATTTATTTAGTAATATTATCTTATAAAATAATCATTATTAATGAATTAAAAAAAATAATGCAAAATTATACCTAATATTAACACTTAATAATATAAATATACACATCATGTGTTTAATAAAAGGGTAATGCCCTTATTGGTGTCTTAATTCTATTAGTAGAATTAACTAGATTCGAGTATCTTAGCAATTAGGCTTTCAAATAAAAAAAAATGTCATTGGGCTCTAGGATTTGTTTGGAAATAATGAATAACTATGGTCATAAAGTGTAGGAGATAAATTTGGATAATGGGTCCTATAACTTGAATTGGACTCTTTAAGTTGAGTGGTAAGAGCCAGAAAGCCAAGTCCATGAAATTGGGATGACTAAAAGAGATTTGGCATGGTAGGCTCCAAGTAGGGATTATTGAATAGGGCCAACCCATCTAATCTCAACCTTTCTAAAGGAACTCATGCATTTAAAGAGGTCTTCCATGGGTTGGAGAGCTCATGGAGAAATCCATTATTAAGAGGACTCATCTCATTTGTTCATGGTTAAGATGAGTCGATGGAGGTCATTCAAGTTCTATAAATACCTAGAGTTCCTTCTCATTTGAAGGATTTAGAAAATAATATAAACACTATTGTGTTACCAGAATACTCTCACAAGAGATCAAATACAGGTCAAGGTGAAGAACACATAAACTGTTCTTTAAAATAGAAGGGTTGATGTTATATAGTTCTTCCACTTATCACTAGTACATTTAAGTTCCCTAAGATTGCTTGTTCCTCCTTCCTATTCTATCACTCTTAGTTATTCCTTACGTATGTTTCCACGTCTCTCTTCTAAGGCCACATGTAATGCAAGATGCATGCTGCACGCATATGACCACTATAATCATATCCACCCATTACATAAAAGTATTGGCTATGTCACGCTCCATAGGGTATCCTAAACGTAACAGCCCGCCACATACTAGATAAGACTCTCGAATTCCTTATCTAAGCCCTTCGGGAGTCTTATAAAGATGTAAAGCGTTCCTTTACGACAATAGAATACTTCAACAAATGGAGTTAAACAGTTTAACGTGGCATTCATTAGCCATAGATAATAAACCAAAACGCATAATTTATATTTTACAAAATCTAAGGGGCATTCCCCCGCAAAATAATATCAAGTCCATTACAGTCATCCAGAGTCCTTTAGTTTCCAACGGAAGTCTATACAAAAAGAATGAAGTAAACTTCTATGGGAAACTCCTATCTCCGGTACCTATGCTGTGGCTTGCCTCGGCCTAAGCCAGATAAACTCGTGCTGCAATAAGTAAAAACTATGGGGGCGTAAGCTAACTAGCTTAGTGAGTAATAACTTCCATAACACAATTAAGTATAATTCATTCAAACAAGTGATTATTCAAGCAAGTGTATGCATCAAACAAATGAGTTCAACAAACATATGACCAACCGGAAATCATATGTGGATGGACTTGCGCCCTCCATCCCGGGTTAGCAGATTAACGAATCCTGGTACGATGCCGTTTAAGCTCACGGTCAACTAACAATATTTCGTTTTATGGATCACGATTAACCAACAAATTCGTTTTATGGATCACGATTAACCAACAATTCATTTTATGGATCACGATTAAATATATGGATCACGAAAAACCAACCAATGCCAATGCTCCATCCCCATCGTGATATGAATGAATCCAATTACCATTGCAGTCGAATATACATTAGTTCAATTCTTTTAGGTGTCCAACAAGTGTTCACAAACATTCAATATAAGATACTAGCTAATCAGTCAATAGTTTAACACCCGGTTTCGATATTTCTTAAGTTCCATTCCACGCATCAACAGCAGACAAATACATATATAATTCCCATATACCCCATCATGCATATTCATTTTTTATCTTTGCCTACACCACTAGTGCCACTACATTACAATCACAATCATTAATTGAGAGTGGAAGTAAAACTCACTCGGCCATTGGACGCCGGTCTTTCTAGTAGTAATAATCGGGCGGTAAGGTGTCGTCCTGCTCGGGATCACCTACCAAGTAAGAATAATCCTAATGAGATTCTCATCATGTAGCTAAATCAAGCTATGCATCTAAACTAGATGAATTCGGAATTCTCGCTATTTGCGGAAGCTCCGACTTAAAACGGCCATAACTTGGTCATTTTAACTCGGAATTTCGCAAATTTTATATCGATCTCTATCTACTTCGAAAGATCTATCTATTTCTAATATTAAATTCAAGTTTTGAAAACATTAAGGTCACGGAACAGTAGGATCATCTGTTCCGCAAATTCTCCAATTCCGAAAATTTGTTTTGCTTTTGATAAGAAATGTTCCTAGTTGATGATTCATGCATGAATGGCATATGAATGAATTCCTAACATGAGTATCATGTAATGAACTCCATATATGCATGGTTTTGATGATCTTTGATTATGGACTCTTATGAATTCCTAACTATTATGAATTTCCTTAATGATTCCTTATAACAAGTCATTATTACCAATCTTACATCCCCTAATGTTTTTATGATTTTTATCCTTAGAATTTACTTGTCACTTAATTAAAAATGAGTTCCCAACATCCATATTAATCATGACCTTCATTCATGCATAAAAATCTACATTTTTCATTAAGTAAATATGTGTTGGAATGGGCTACTTAGAAAAATCCGAATTTTGAGATTTTTATTTTCTTGCAATTTCCCTATAAGAAAACTTGTTTAATGCATCAAAAATTGAGGCTCCAATATATCTATTATATCAAGACTTCATTTAGCTCATAAAACATGCCATCTAAGCTTAGATACCAAGTGTTTATGTGGGCATCACCCAAAAATACGAATTTGACTATACATTCATAAATCAATATTTTTCATTCTAACTTTACTACTTGTTTTACATTTATTTTATGCCTAAACCCATCTAAACTTATGGAAATCATTCCTTTAATATACCTATTGCACATACCCTTCATTTTTCATGTGAAATATGAGTTTAAAAGTGACTTTGGAGGTTTTTAAAGTAGGGTTTCAATTTCATCCGAATTTCCAACATTTCATATTTGACAAAACCTTTCCTTTTTCAATGTTCTTGCCTTCTATATATGAAGATCCACTATCTAACACACCTTTACATGAACAAGACTACATTTTTATGATCATCAATGCATGAAAATCAAAATAACTCTATGATCATACATGTAAATGAAAATGTGGGTGTCTAAACTTTAGATCCACTAACTATAATGCATGAATCATATATCTCATGGCATGAACATTAATATATATACAAGATCTCTACTTTACATGCATGAACAAGATGATATCTAACATAAACTCATCTAAACACTAGATCCATGTCTTGTGATGGCTTGATATTCTTGTTCATGTGTTTTCATGTCCCTAGCATGAGCTCATTGGGATTAAATGAGAAAACACACAAGATATAGCCTTGCCATTACAAGATCTAGGAAGAACAAGGTCTAAAATCAACATACCAAAGGAGTTTTGGAGTAGAAAAGAGAAGAAAATGAGTTGAACTTGTGAGAGGGGGAGGGGGCAAAGCTCACGGCACAAAGGGAAAAAAAGAGAGTGTTTTCTCTTTTGAAAAGTTTGAAACAAGAAGAAATGAAGAGAAAGAGAAAAATGTGTTTATATGTGTAAATTAGGGTTTGTTAATGAAAAAAATTGTAAAAATAAATCAAATGAGGGAAAAAAAGAGGGGGGGGAGGGGGGGGGGCAGCCGGCCACTCCATGTGTGTGTGTGTGTGTTTTGAAATTGATATTTGTAATTTAGTTAATTAAAATGTAATAAATGTGATAATTATTAAGAGACAAAATTCATTGGAAAAGAAAATTGAAATGAGTAGTTGTAAGGATGTAAGAATAGGGTATGGGTAGTGTGTAGTGTAGGTTGTACTTGTGAATAGTAGACAAGACATCTACTTTACCGTTGTAACGAAAACACGGGAAAAGCTATAACTGTAATTTTTATACCGAAAAATTATAAAATTGATATTTTTGGAATCCTTATAAAATTACGGTTCTAATGAATATTCCGGAACATTTTTATGAATCCGTGGCCCGGGGCACGCTTTTCCGTAATTGAGCTCAGGAAGGCTCGGAATTGAAAAATTCCTGAATTTAAAACTTTCAAAGGTCTAAAATATACTTTAAAACAATAATTCAACTTCATTTACTTTATAAAATTTTTTTTATTATGAAACCGAAAGAAAGCCGGATTTAGGGTTCCTAAGCTCCTCTCACTAGACTCAAACTGGACCGAATTAGGGTTTCGTCCCAATTCCCGGAGCTTCCTAACTACTAAGAATACCGGGGTTACAGGCTACATGTTACTGAGACATCTCAACTAATATTTATAGAGAATAGTGAATAACATTTACCATGAACAATTGCATGTTCATGGAGTTAAAGGAATGCATTGAGGTTACAAGAGTAGTATTTATTAGATCACTAAACCACTTCTCGAGAATGTAGGGAGTGGGGTGGCATTTTCCGAACTAAATGACCTCATACTGAGTAGGCTAATTGTGGCCGAGTAGGGTAGTAACACATTAAGTGACCAAAAATGGTATAAAGGTTAACTAATGGGTCCTAAAGTTATCTTATACTCTACTTGGGTTTGTTTGGGCTTGAGGAGCCCTCAGTCTAAATTTACCTATCAATAGTTGTCCCCACCTACACTTTGGTGAGGAGTGAGCAATTAAAGTAAGTTTGGCAAAAAGCTTCTTAATTCAAGTATCAAGTTGTTGGGTATAGAAGAATCAACGAAAAAATTAACCAATCATGAAAGTAGGCCTTGGTATTAATAACTTAAGCCTAATAGGCATGTGCAAGTGCCAGTGTTTTCGAAGGGTCCTTTGGCTTACACAAAGTTCCATAACCATGTCGAGGATTTCAAAGATAGATTTGAGCAAAGCATACATGATTTGTTATAGAAGGGAGCTGGCTGAGCAATTGGTGCGAGTTGTATAAATTTTATTCACGGGTAAGTTTTGATTAGGGAAATGCATTTTGATGGGATTGTTGTGTAGAAGAAACTTGCCATTTCAAATTCTAGCATGAAGCATTATAGGGTGGCACATGTTGGATATAAATTGGTTATGCACTTATCGTGTATGCACACGTTTATATGCACTGTATCCCATTAGATATTCTTAGTTGTTAGATTTAGCTTGTAAAGAATCCGACAATTAGGAAATAACATCAATCCTAATTCTCTAAACTATTGTGTTGAGATCCGGATCTTTGTAAGTTTCCTTATTTCATCTAAATCCCAACTTTTTCTCACTTTTCTCTCTCAATTTTTTGTATCTTGCGTTCTTAAAAATTTTCTAAGCAATTAAACAGGTGATCATGACAAGTGAGAGTCATTATTCATCCGTAACTCAATCGAACGAGTCAATTCTGCAATGAGCAATAGCCCTTTAAACAACAACAATGGAGATGTTGGATGCTGGTGAAGATATGATTAGTTGGATGACACAAATGTGATAGGGTGAACTAATTCCCGTCATGAGGATCTTGGTCCAATGGTATTGTTGTCTACCTTTATTGTAAGGAAGTAGCGTGTAGAGCTTCATAAGGAAAAGATCAAGTGTTGAGTATCCTTGAGGTCTGTGGATTTAGGTGTACAATGTTAAATACATGAAATGCTATAAGGTAAGCTTTAGTGCTATTCTTCTCACTCATTTACACTTAATCTTTAACACTTATGAACTTAGTTTTTCTTTTTTTTTATTCTACTTTTTCTTTCCCTTTTTTTTTTTTCTTGTCAACTGTAATTATTTTCAATGTAATACATTATTTAAAAAATTTATCTAATGATATTATTGTATAAAATTAATTGTTATGCATGGATTAAAAAACTAACATACATCATTTACCTAACATTGACACTTATAGCCAAATTTGAATTTAAAATAAAACCAAATTTGGTTTTTGCATAAACATATATAATAATGAGTAGTGTCTACCATTCATTATGGTTAGAAAATGGTTATAAGGATTTTGAATCAGTCTTATATTTTTTGTGTTTTATTTTTTCCTTAGAATTTTGAATTATTTTTCATATATTATTTAATCAAATTTGTCCAATAACATTATTTTCTTGCATTAATTGTCATTGACAAATAAAAAACTAACACATGTCCTTTACTTAACATTAACACTTATGTCCAATCTAAATTCAAAATAAAAGCAAATTAGGTCTTTGCACAAGCACATGTAATGGTTGGTGGCAATTGCTTATGGCCAAAAACAATGACAAGGATTTTTAATGAATTTTATTACTTATCATCTAATTTTTTTACTCTCCTTTTTTTTAATCTTTAATTATTTTTATTATATTATTTAGTTAAACATTTTTAATAATATTATCTTATAAAATTAATCATTAATGAAAAATAGAAAACTAACACCATCTTTTATCTAATATTGACACTTAATAATAATGTGGGTGGATGGGTATTAGGGATGCAACGGCAATTGATTTGAAACGAGCTTTGCAAAACCTAATCTTGTCTCAATACCCTATAGGGTTTCTTGAAACTAATTCGAAACCTTCTTAATAATACCTATAGGGTATTCAAATCTGAACCTGAAAAGAAATCTTGTTCTCATAACATATAAACCTATAATTGTGTTGTTGCTTATTCATAGAAAATTTTATTTTTATAAATTTTTGTGTGCAGAGTAAATAATTTCAAATTTACTACTTCATTAACTCAACGTTGTAATAATTTGCCATGATTAATTAAATTAAATATTATTAAAAATGCATAATTTACAGATTCGAAATTGCATATAATATTTATTAAATTGAACCAGTATGTAAAATATATAAATTTAATATTAGTTTGAGTTTTGATTTTGTCAAATTAATTTTAATAACTGAAATGAATTTAATAAATTTTATTTATCTTAATAGGTTCGAGTTTATTTACTTGTCTTAGAACCCAACCTAAATCCCTATGGGGTTTCACAAAAAGTCCTAAAACCCATCAAAAACTTGATAGTATATTTATTAGGTTGAACAAGTAGGGTACCCTATAAAAATCCACCCAATAGCATTCCTAACAGGTATAAGATGGGTAAGGTATGAAATCGTACCCGTACTTTACATTATATGGAATAAGGTATTGAAATTCAGACCCATAACCTACCCTGCAGTACTTTCTACCCATTTTATACCCTATAAAATCTTAAGGTAGAGGTTATCCTATCAAACATGAAATTTGTTCTTCCATAACCCCAAAACCCCCACCCAAATAAAAAAAAAAAAATCAAATTTATAGTTCTTTCTTGTAATGTGAAAGATTTTTATATATTTACTATAAACAGCTTGTGAAAAAAAAAGTTTAAAATTAACTTATTAGAATTACAAGTTCTAAAATATGTTGATTTTGTTTATATATGAAATTTGTAATGCCTTTACATCAAGAATAACATCATTCGTAAATTAAACTAAATAACCTGAGATAAAGTGATTGCTTGATTCATTTTACTAAAATTTCTTGAACCACATTTCACAAGCACTTATATGGCAAAAAAAAAAAAAAAAAACTTTTTAAAATAATTAAAATGTAAAGTTAGATGATGTACTTTTTTTTTATTGCGCTAATTTGAAAACCACATTGTCTTAAAGTTTGAAATCGGGGGAAAAAGGAAAGTATAGTAAGAAAATAAGAAATGATGATATAAAATGATTAGACAAAAGAAAAGAGCTATTCATTTTTTTTTTTTCCAGACCACTTGTATAGGAAAAAAAGGAGAGAAATTTATTATTTATTAATATTATATTATAATTTTTTATAGTATTGGTACAAGATAGTTCAAAATGTGTATCTTCTATATATTAAAGTATATGTTTGATAAGTACATGGTATAAAAACTCCATACTCGTACTTTAAGAACAAGTTTTAAGAAATTTATACCCATACATATTCTATAATTCTTAATATTCATGAGACATGGGTAGGTATCGTGTGACTTATATGATGTGGTTATCCACTCATCCCTTCTTAATTATAGTTAAGTGGTGTAAACACAATTCTCCTATAAATGATCTAAATTCAATTTTCCCCCCCAAAGTTACAATGGACAGTCATTAGGTTAAAAGAAAATAGAAAAGTGTAATACTTTAGTGAAAAGGGAGCTTCAACAATCCTATCAACAGGACCGATCAATCAACCATCTAATCATTAAAATAAATATAGTACTTAAAATATTAACTATTTTATTTATTTAGTCACAGTTGGATATCATGTGAGCTATTGGATGATGACGAGACTTGTCCTATCAAAATTAATGATGGGATTATAGAATTTCTCTATCTAAAATCATTTAGTAGCCAATCAACAAAATATAATAATTATAACATTAACTATTTTAGTGGTTCCATTATGGTTGGGTATGATGCGATCGTTAGATAGAGACGAGACTGGTTCCTTTAAAATTAATAACGAGATCATAGGATTTCTCTTCAGCCATTAGGCTTAAAAAATAGATGATTTGATGGTGTCTTTGATTGGCCATTCACTAAGATTGACTTAGCACATTACTATCAAAATAATGATCAGTTATAATTGCCAATGGAGGATTGCAGATATTGCTATTTCGTTAAATCAAAGAGTAAGAATCGATAATAAAAGTGCTGTTCTATGATTAAAGTGCAAAAAATGTGATGGAGTTGGATAGTGACTCCTCCAAAAGAACGTACGAGAAAATCATCATGTTTATACGCAGCAATCAAATAGTAACATGGAACCATTACGTGGTGTGATGTTTAATTTCTAGGAAACTTAGAATGGAATCATCGTCATTGTTATTATTATAAATTTTTCTCAAAATGCCTTCTCATAGTATTAGTAACCGTATTTGGCTTTAGTTAAAAATTGCAAAAATGGTCAAAAGACATGAATATAATTTTCAGATTATTGAAGTGAAAGTGAAGTTAGACTTTTCATTGATATATCATAAGAGCACTTTTACCACAAAAAACCCAACATGGGAAAACTTTCTTATAATATCTCTTGTTCGGCCATATTGTCAGCTACTAAGCCTAGAAAATACAAACCCAATGCATCATCATCCATTTTAAGCTCTTGAGAAAACATCACCATAATTGCACCACCCCCCACCATAGAATAGATGTCTGAGCAAAACCTTGCACGCTACACCCTATGTCTAATTGTCTCAGTCTCAGTCTTCACATTTCCAAAGAAAATTAATTTCAATAATGATGAAAATTATAATATAAAATTTCTAATGGACATTTAAACATTAATCGGGTCATCAAAAGTTAAGAGAGAGAGAGAGATAAAATTAGTAGGAGCAAGTGTAAAGATTTTAGTTAAGTAAATGCTAAATTGAATGGCTTGAAAATGGGCTGAAAAACCTACTCCTCCAAGAAACTCTTCACAATCTTCACGCTCGGCTCAACCACCTGTCTCTTCCACAACTCCGCCCATTCCTCACTCTTCCCACCGGATTCTGACGTCATCATCGCCGCTCTAAATGACTCCGAGGCATCCACCCTGCGTAGGTCCCACCCGCCACGTCTCAGCCGTAGGATCTTCTCTATCTGCCTCTTTGCCAGTCGACACGTGTTTTCTTTAATCTCTCTTACAGCTTCTTCGAATGCGCTGTCCCGCATATAATCATAACCACCTTCCTGACACGTGTCGCCCGAAGGTGGGTATTTCTTAAAAAACCGGTCGAACTCTGGGACCCCTATAGCCTTCCTCAAACCGATCCCAGTCGCCGAGTCGTCTCGGTTGGGATCATAGTACCGAGCCAACTCGTCGAACATCCCCGATTCCAGCATCTTGTCAACCCGCCTCGTCAAGTATTGATTCAGGACGGGCAATGGGACGTCGACCCAGATAAGACAGCACTCATATCTCAACTCGGAACTCATTGAGTCGAACCCGAACCGGAAGCCATTATCGAAAACGTCAACTCCGGGGTCAAACCGTTTCGTTAAAAGTGCGTAAATGAAGGAGTTGGAGCCACCCACAACAAGCGGGATATTTCCACGAGATATTATGTCGGTTATAACGGAGTGACAAATGCACCGATACTGCAATGGAGTCAACTCGCCAATCTCATCCGAGTCGAACTCGCCGAGCAAGTGGTGCCTGATGCCATGCCGGTCTTTTAAAGGAATTTTATTGGTAGTAGTATCGAGGCCCTCGTATAGCTGGATTTTGTCGGAGTTTATGACCTCGAAAGGGAAGAGACCGAGAGTGGCCAAGGCCAAGTCGATGGAAAGTTTGGATTTTCCACATCCGGTGGCGCCCATTATGACCACCACTTTGTCTCTGTCTTTGTCGTCTCGGCGGCTGAATGCGGCCACTGGGGGCCGCCGGGTGGTTCTATGGATGTGAGTGTTCTTGGGGTTTTGTCTTGTTGGTTGGGAAATAATAAAGGGTTGGTTTTTGTTTATGGTGGTGGTGGTGGGGCGGAAAAATTGACGGCACGAGGGTATGGTTGGAAAGGGGAGTTTCAATTTCATATATGAAGAGAGAGAGAGAGAGAAGAGAGAGAGAGAGAAATAAGCTGAGCCGTGACGTACCTAAAACATATACGGAGAATGTAGTGTATATGGTGTGCGTATGAGAGAGAAAGAGGTACCTGAGCATGAGCTGAGTGTGGAGTGGTGTGGTGTATAATGCTTATTGGCAGTTGTCATGGCTGTGTTGTTTGTTATATTTCAGATTACTGTCATATTTTACTAAATTACATTTCATTACATTACATACCATATACACATACTATAATAATATGAGTACCCTTGTACGCTAAAAACATTCGAATTCAATGACTACCCCTCTCTCTCTCTCTCTCTCTCTCTCTCGGATTTGGTTTGTTATGCTTTTTCTCGTGGATATTGTAACAGAGTAGGGTCTGTTTGTTTTGGCTTTTTTTCGGCAGATACAGATACTTTTTCAAACTTTTTTTTAACAAATTATTTATTAAGAAATAGATATAGATAAAAAAAAGTTGACAGTTCTCATCAAAAGATCAAATAGAACAAATATAGATAAAATTTAGATGCAAATCGGATATATTTTACACATATTATTTTAAAAAAGATACAGATACAGATGAAAAACAGACAATCCAAACAGACCGGCATGGAACCTTGAGCGAGACAACCTGGTTTTCATAATTCCCTACGTACATTTGTTCTTGTTATTTTATTCATCGTCTCGTCTTAGGGTCTGCTAATAGTGTTTTATGAAAGAACAGCATATGCGCTTGCTGGAAATGTTGAGGGAGAAGAGGAAAAAAGGAAAAATATGAAGGTTTTTCTATCACGGTGTGCTAAAGGTGGAAGCAAGCAAAGATGGTATTCGAGCACGCACTCAAGGTGGACAATGCCACCACTGTCCCCTCTTACTTATTTATATGATTTCACGGCATTAACTTATTAAATAGTTATATATTTGTGTAATTATTAATAGAACTGAGAACACAGGCATGGCCAGTAAGCAGGCCTATTTATGCATTTTAAAAATTTGATTGCGACCTATTTTTAAGGTTGGTTTAAATATGGTTCAGATATATCTTGTATGTTTAATTTATGGGCTAAGATGGGTTAGACCATGACATGGCCAGCACCGATTTGTTAAAAAAACAGTTGAAAGAGTGAAAAAAAAATTTCAAAGAAATAATAAAGGTTATATTAGTTAACATCATAAAAATATCCCTTAATATGCGATGACATAACATTTGTAACTTGTCAAGCCCATGTGCTTTGAAAGCAAATTACGTGCAACAAATGGTTTACTTCATTTCAACATTGCATCATCAATTTACCAAGGAATCCTAAAAACCAACGCAATTGAATATCAGGCATCATCAACTTCTTCTTCTTCTTTTTCTTTTTCCTTTTTTTTTTTTCTCTGATTGTAATGAGAGCAAAGAAAATGCTAACCACAGCCAAATGCAAGGTCGTTCAACATCAATTTGAATCATAAGTCCAATGGGGAACACTCATCACCATTACAAATACACAAGATGGTTTCTTCCAGACTCTAAGATTATCTTCTTTCAAAGGAAGCTCTATCATGTTATGTTGACAATAAAGTATAAGCTAGGACTCATTAGGACCACCCTACCAAAGGATCCTAATAGGTCCCAGAAGATCATCAAGACCACTAACCCATGAATAGCTCACATTCAGCTATGCCTTGAAGCAATGTCACGACAAAGGGCGACCAAGTTTTTGACCATCACAACCACGAAGAGAGCTCACTAGCTTGACCTCGAACCCTAACTCCTGAAGATCTCCATGCATCCTCATCCCATCCAATCTGGGATAGAAGAAGGGGTCATCACCGGCTTGGCCACACTACATGCAACCCCAACTCCTTCACCTCGGGTCATCCACCTCAGACCACTACCACTAGAAGGCCTGAATAGGACCTAGAAGATCATCAGGACCACTAACCTATAAAGGGCCCGCATTCAACTATCCCTTGAAGCCATGTCTTGACAAAAGGCGACTAAGCTCAAGGCTATCTCAACCATAAGGAAAGCTCGCTGGCTCAACCTCGAACCTTGACTCTTGAAGATCTCCATGCATCCTCAGACATCACCGGCTCGACCACACTCCACGTAGCCCCTAACTCCTTCACCTCAAGTACCCTTGTCCACATGGACTCTACTATGATATGACTATGAACTATAAATAACCCCTCTCTCCATTTTGGACAAAGACCCACGGACTGACTTAGGTATCAGTGTGGCCATACTTGGTAACATCTTTTCCTGACGCAATCTCCACTAGTGGAGTTAGCTCATGCAACATATATATTATATATATATATATGTATCCTTCTTTTAAGATTAAATAGCTAATAAATCTTTATAAGGTTGATTTATTTATCCTATACTTTTTTCATATTTAATAAAATACTGATTGAAATTTCTTTTTTCAAATTATAAAATATATATTTTAAAATCTTTTCTCTTAAAAACACTTGAATGTTCACATCTCAATTTTTACACCTCATTTCCTATATTTATCATTATTGTTAAATTGATAGAAATAAAATAATATTTCAAATTGACCCATTTAACCCATAAAAATGTACATGTGGGTTAAACGGGCCAATAAGTGGCTAGCCCATTTAGTTCTTTAGCCAAAGTGACTTAGGCTAGGGTAAAAGAAAATTCTTACCCATTTGACAAATAGACCAAAATTTCTTGGATTGCATGCCTAAATCTAATTGGTAATAATAATTATTATATGGTTTTTTTAGTAGTCACTGTCACTGTTGATATATTAATTTAGACATCATCTCCCTCTGGGTCTAGGTCAATTTGGTTTGCCTTATACAACAAACTCTAAAGATCCTTTTGACTTTTCAAGTGCTATAACCTATTAAGTTGGCTTAACACTAAATGAGCAATCAATGGACGCGTCAAGCTATCTCAACTCACTCTAAGATATTTCAAAAATTGACATTGTAGGAAGATATACTTTCCTAATATATTAAGATAAACATTTTTAATATGGTTAACCACCTTCTTAATTTGTCATGACCTCCTCTCCTATCAATAAGCCCTTCGACTTTATAGTAAGATCATCTATACACTTCTTATATTTTTCATTATGTTCTACAATGCTAAATTAAGCATTGGAATGGTCCTAGTAGATGGAGTCGTGCAGCTAAACAATCCCTCAGTCATTCCATTAATGATCCTCTTGTCTTGTAAGCCTAAAATCATCCTTTGAAGGTCTTACAAGCCAAAATCTCTACGAGAAAAATCCCAAAGCAAACATTTGGCTTCATATGTGCGAAACAATTTTAGCCAAGTTTTAATTTTTTTCCATCAATCATAATAGCATCCCTAAAAAAAGTATTAAGGTTATTGATCAATCAGCTAAAATCTCCAATCCCATCAACTTTATTGTCTAACCACGGCATTTTGCAGATCTATGGAATTTGTGTTGCAATCTTATGGTTCAAGATGAAGAAATAAGAAAATAAAACCAAGAAGTTATGGAGTGGGATGCAAGGTTACAGGCTTAAGTTATGAAACTCCAGTAGGCTAATGATGAGGTATCCAAGGACAACTCCTCCATAAATTTGTCCAAATACAATGGAAGTCTCCCATCACCATTGCATGCAAAAGATCAACAAATGCGATTTGCAAATTACTGCAATCATGCTGATTTAAAGTAATGCAGATAACCATCCTTTGAGGCTACGTTATTGCCTCATCTATTGTGTTTGTGTCTATTACTTCCCTAGCACAATTTGCTACAAGTGTCTAATTTAAACCCTCTATTTTATAGAGGGAGGTGTCTTATCAGTGATATGGACATTAAAGAGCCTAACAATATGAGAAAGAGGCTCTCAAACTTGAAGGAGAGCCTAAAAAGTCGCCATAGAAAAGGAGGTGTACAAGTTATTTAAAGATGGCTTCGTGAGGGAGCAAAGATACCTAATATGGCTACCAAATGGTGTGTACATTAAGAAGTCTAATGAGAAGTGGCACTATATGATGACTATACTGATTTGAATAAAGCCTGCCTAAATAATTGCTTTCCATTCCTTAAGATCGACTAATTTGTTGATTTAGCATTGGGATTAGGAATGCAACTGGGTGAACCATTATGATGTATTTAATTTGCCCAACCCATCAAAAACCCTATAGGATTTAGGGTTAAGTCGCAGGTTATTGTTATAATCCGATGGACAACCCAACTTGTTAAAATATAATGAAATTTAAAATAAAAAATCAATTCAAATTCAAAAGAAAACCCTAGAGAATCAGAATCTTCATCACTTACTCTCTCAACATTAATCAAGATTTAATCTTTGAAACTTCACTTAATTCATAATTTCATATTTATCTAGGTTAAACTAATATTAACAGTATATAGTATATTATATATATATTTTTTGTTATGTTATGTGTAAAAGTTGATTTTTCACAAATAATATGTTAATTTTTTGTTTAAATAATGAAAAGATTTTTTTATATTATTTGGAGATATTCTTCTTTATTTTAATAGTTTGACTTTGTTATTTATTTTTGTTGTTATACTGATTTTTTATTTCGATAATATCCTTAGCTTATCCTTACTTAGGTTAAACAAGGTAGGACAAATCAACTCAACACCCTATAGGGATAGGTTTGGGTATGACAATAAAAGTCTTATAGGATTTAAGATCAAGTTTGGGAGACCCTATAGAGAAGTGGGTTAGGTTCGGGTCTTATATTACTCATCCCAAACCTACCAGAGTTGCATTTTTGATTGGGACATGTGCTCGTATCTTTCATAAATGCCTTTTTTCAAGTTATGACCAAATAAGATAGAGAGAACAATGAAGTATACTCCTCTTTTGTTACTAGTTTTGGAGTGTACCACTTCAAAATTATTTCTTTTTGCCACAAGAATGTCTTGAGTGACCTATTAACAATAGGCAATAAAGATCTCTAGGCCTCAACTTAGGCACCACATCCTCTCTCTCTCTCTCCTCTCTCTCTCTCTCACTCACACACACACACACACACACACACACACATACTCTCACTCACTCACTCACTCACTCTTGCTGTTAGATTTGTTTGTTATGCTTTTTCTTGTATATATTGTAATAAAATAGAAATGGAATGGAATTAGAGTAAGAGGACCTTTTTTTTATAATTCACTATGTACATTTGTTCTTATTGTTCGTTCACTATCTCATCTTAGTGTCAACTAATGGTGTTTTATGAAATAATAGTATATATGCTTGTTTGAAATGTAGAAGGCATAGAGAAAAAGGAAAAATATGAAGGTGTTGTTGATGAGTTTTTTATACCCTATTCCATTCATAGGAATTTATGTTTCATTTGATCCGTTTTTAGATAATTTCCCATGCATTTTGTGCGTTTATTGTTTAAATGTTGTTTTTCAGCTGCTAAGATCAAGAAGAGAAGAAACAAAGTGTTTAAGATCCTATTTGGAACAAAAAAACATGAATAAGTACAGACATACTTAACTGCGATTGTTAGAGACCCTAACTGAGGGCAAGAAAAACAAGGAAAAAGTATAATCACATCCATAACCGTGTGATCAACTTGACCTATGGATTACATTAACACAACTACGCTTTAACAGACTCTAGATCACACCCTTGATTATACTTGCAATTTACTTTGAGACATCCATACCTTGCAATGCAGAATACAAGGTCAATCATGCCTAAAGTCGAGCCTGCGATTCTACCCATGGTTGAAGCTGAACCTAAATTTGCGACTCTTATGAAGAAAACACAGCTTAAATTGCAGCCAACCTTCAAACTCGCGATCAAACTCGCAAAAAGTGACCCTATCATGAGTGGGATCGCTCACAAATGTGCACGAAGATAAGGATGAATTCCATTGTAAAGAATCTGCCATGTCAGAGAATAAAATCTTCATGATTTCTGTGTTTATCACCTATAAATAAATGTGTATAGACATGCAATAAAGAGTGTATCATATGTAACAGATTTTGCTAATCTAGAATAAAATAGTGAGAGAAATTTTTTCTTTTGTAAAGAATTCCAAGTTTTGCTGGGTAAATCATTTTAAACCCGAAGTCTATTTTTGCAATACTCCTTTGTGCTTAATCTATTATATTAATCTGTATTTTCATATCATTTCTCTTGAATCTGTGCTTAATGTTTACATTTATGGAGAAATAATTATCTTAACTTAAGGTTTGTGAATCCAAGACTTGATTTATGTGATTTCAAATTTGTTTTAATTGAATATTGACTGGATATTTATAATTAGTAACTCATACTTAATTTCATGGGTCTAATTGTGTGGTGAACCTTTTATATCAACATCTGATTTCAACTAAATAGATTAAAAATTATTCTTTTGAATAGATCGAGGCTGCTAATGAAGTTGCATGGTGAAAATTTCTATCTTTTGGTTTTAAAATTCCTTAAAATGAGTTTTTGATCAAATTAAAATGAGTTTTTAATCAAAGGATTTTTAATCTTTATCATGATCTCGATTACTGATAGCTTGTGAAGAAATTCTAATAGTTTGATCTAGATCTAGAGTTTTTGATCTTAAGAGAGGCTTTATCTTACCTTAGTGAATCTGACAGTGAAACAACTCTTTGAGTTTGTTAAGAAATCATATGATAAGGAATTGGTGAAACAAATCCTAAGATCTGTCTTGCATTAACAACTTATATGTTTAATTTGCCTTGAAAACATGTATATAATTAGTTTTAGCCATAACTTAGCTTTATTCTATACCATGTTCTTTAAATCTTTCTTTGGCTAAACAATAGACGAAGAATGAGTAGAGTAAATGCTAATGATCTCCAAGGAATACAATCTAATACTTTCTATGCTACTTCAGTAGCTATACTTGCCTTTTTTGGTAAATGCAACCGAAGTTGAATAGAACTTATTAGCATTTCATAAATTTTCATAAAACTTCAGCTTCATGTTTTCCTACTCTTAATGGATTTCAAAAAAGCATCCAGCCAAGTTTTTCTGGCACTGTTGTTAGAGATCGGTGTTGAATTCATGAAAATGAAGCTCAATGAAGCATTACATGAAAGCTTAGAATCTATTAGACTAGTCACTAACCACATGAATAATGTAAATAATTTTTTTGGTTTCTATTTTGTACATATTCTTTATTTTTCTATAAATATTGTTTCTTTATATAATTTTATTTTCTTTATGTAAATATCTTTTTTTGTTTATAGTATTAACCTTTTTTGTTTTCATGTACATATGTAAATTTCTATATATATTTTGTTTTGTTCATAGCTTTTTGCTGTACATACTTGTCACGCCCCGACGGGTATTCTAAAAGTGGCAATCTACCATACACAAAACTAAAGCCTAAGAATGACTATCATAGTCATGCAAAGGCTTCCATATCATGTACATGGTGTATTTCACAACCAAGGGAATGCATCGAAGCGCCATTTACATTGATAACGATTAAGTAATAAGGCAAGGAGAATACTTATCATAAAACATAAACATATTGATTATAAATCTTAGGAGCATAAACCTGCTATTGTTTTCAAATCTATATAAATACATTTTTTTGTAATCACCAAAATACTAACATAGCATATAAAGAAATTACAAAATAACTTCATCCTAAATTCCCATTGCTTCCATAAGAGTTTAAAATCCATAAATGATTTCCTTAATGTCACGATCTTTGAATAGAGCCATGTGTCACGCCCTATAGGGGTATCCTAAACGTAACAGTCCGCCACATGCCATATAAAACTCTCGAATTGCTATCCAAGTCTTTCGGGAGTCTTGTATAGATGTAAGGTATCCCTTTACGACAATAGAATACTCTATTCAATGGCGTTGAAGAGTTTAATTCGGCATTCAATAGTATTAGATAATAAATCAAAACGCATAAGCAATAAGTTACAAAGTCTAAGGGGCATTTCCCCACAAAAGAATATTTAAAGGTCTATTACAGTCATCCAGAGTCTTTTGGTTTCCTGTGGAAGTCTAAACAAATCTGAATACAACTTCTATAGGAAACGTCTAGCTCTTGTACCTGAGCTATAGCTTGTCTCGGTCTAAGCCATATAAACTGGTGCTGCAATAAATAGAAACTATAGGGATGTAATCTATACTAGCTTAGTGAGTGGAAACTTCCATGATCACAATTATAACACATCAATCAGACAAGTGATTAATCAGACAAATGATATGCATCAAATACATGAATTCAACAAACATATGACCAGCCGAAAATCATATGTGGATGGACTTGTGCCCTCCATCCCAGGTTAGCAGATTAACGAATCCTGTGATACGACGCCGTTTAGGCTCACGGTCAACCAACTTATAAATTTCGTTTTATGGATCACGATTAACCAACTTTTACACCGTTTAGGATCACGAAAAACCAACCAATGCTAATGCTCCATCCCCATTGTGATACGAATGAGTTCAAATTCATCTTTAATTCCGAATAATCAATTATGCCAATTCTTTTAAGTGACCAATCAATATCCACAGACAGTCAATCCTAGCTCATCTATGCAAGCAATGATTAATCACCCAGCTTCGATATTCTTTAAATTCAACTTCTCATAACAACATCAAACATATATAATTCCCGTACAACCCCATCATGCATATTCATTTTATCTTCGCCAAGTATCTAGTGCAACTACCATTTCAATCACAAACAATAATTGAAATCGAAAGTGATGCTCACTCGGCCATGGTTCACCGATCTTTTAGTAGTAATAGTCCGGTAGTAGAGAATCATCGAGTTTGGGATCACCTAAAAAGAAGAAATACCCTAATGAATATTTCATCTCTTAACTAATCCAAACTATAAATCAAGATTTAACAAGTTCGTAATTCTTTCTATTTGCGGAAGTTCCGGCTTAAAACGGCAATAACTTGATCATTTTAACTCGAAATTTTGCAAATTATATATCAATCTCTATCTACTTCGAAAGATCTATCTAATTCCAATATTATTTTCAAGTTTTAAAAAATTTTGGGTCACGAAACAGAAGGATCAGTTCTGACCTGTAACGGTTTCCGATTCCCAAAAAATAGTTTTGTAAATACTTGTAATGTTTCTACTTGACAAATCAATTATACATGCAATATTAATGATTTCCTAACATGAATGACATGTGATGAGTTTAATATATGCATGATCTTGATGATTTTTGCTAAAACAAAATTTTAGAACTCTTTATTTTGCAAGACTTCAACAATAACTACTGTTGAAAAATCTAGTTTTCTAACTTGACAACTCACTTGTGTTTTGGGATTAATTCTTAGGAATTTCTAGTTATCTTAGTTAAAATTAAGTCTTCATAACATACACTACCTAAGACCTTCATTTTTACATAAAAATTTGCATTTTACACTTTGCAAATATGTTTTCAAATAGGATTTACTCAAAAATCCGAATTTTTAGAAATCTAATTTTTGATTGATTCCTTCGGGAAAAACTTGTTTAATGCATTAAAATTTAAGACTTTACTATACCTACTATTTAAGGACTTCATTTAATACATAAAACTTTTATTTTGAGCTTGGATAATAGGTGTTTTCATGGTCACCATCCAAAGTTACGAATTTCACAAGTTGACTAATAACTCAAAATATTCTATCTTGTTTCTACTATTTGTTTTACACATTAATCTCATCAAAACTCATTTCAACTTATAAAAATCACTCCTTAATGATATCCATTACCTATACCCTTCATTTTTCACATAAAACATGAGTTTTAAAGTTGATACAAGGGTTTTTAAAATATAGCTTTGAAGTCATACGAATTTTTCTTTGAATATTTCCAACAAAAGCTTTTCCTTTTTAAGTTCTTTGTCTTATCCACTTAAAGATACACTAACTACCATCTTAATATATATAATACAAAGCCTTTATGAGCATTAATGCATGAAAACACAAAATATCCATGTGATCATGAATGTCAAGTATAATATGAGTATCTAAATGCCAGATCTACTACTTGTAATGCATGAAAAGGAGTTTAAAAGCTTGATCATGGATGTTTATGCAAGATCTCTGCATTTATATGCATGAACATGAAAATATTTCAACAAAAACTCATTCAAACACAAGATCCACTCTTGTGATGGCTTGACATTCATGTATTAGCATTTTCTTATCCCTAGCAAATGCTCATGGGGACTTAAAGTGAAAATACTCATGAATAATCTTACCATTACAAGATTAGATGGTAGTAAGGCTTAAGATTCATCACCTAAAGTTGGTTTAAGTGAAGAAATGAAGAAGAATGAAGCTTTTTGTGTGTGTGTGTGTGGTAGGGGTGGGAGTTACGGCAATGAAGAGGAAAAAGGAGAGGATTTTGTGAGTTTTGAACAAATGAAATGAGAATGAAAGAGAGAGAAAATTAAAATACTATTTATATTAAGTGAATTAGGGTTTGTTTTAAGTAATAAAAGGAGATAAATAAAAAAAATTGCAGGCAAATGGGGGGGTAGGGGTCATGCGCTGCCATGTAAGCGGAAGAGAGAGAGAGAGGTTTGAAGTTGTTTAATTTGACATTTATGTAATAAAAAGTATTAAATGTGATAATTTGTTAAGAGACAAAAATTCCTTGGAAAAGAAAATATAATGAGTAATTGTAAGGATGTAAGACTAGAGTATGGGTTGTGTGTGTAGTAGGTTGTACTTGTGAATAGTAGACAAGACATTTACTTTACCGGTAGTAAAAAAATACGGGAAGAAGGCTATAACTATAATTTTTATAACCCCAAAAATTATAAAACTTATATTTTTGAAATCCTTATTAAATTTTGGTTCTAAAGAGTATTATGGAATATTTTTCTGAGTTTCTAGTTCTAGGGCTCGCTTTTCCGTAATGGAGCTCGAGAAGGCTCGGAATAGAAAATTTTTCGAAATCAAAACTTTCTATAGTTTGAAATATACTTTAAAAAAATATTCCACATTAATTTATTTTATAAAGCCTTTTTGATTTGAAACCAAAGGAAAGCCGGATCTAGGGTTTTTAGGTTTCTCTCATAAAGCTTGAACTAATTCGGTTTAAGGTTTCGTTTTTTGGTTTCCGAAGTTTACTTGATTACTAGGAAAACCGGGGTTTACAACCTTCCCACCTTAAACAGAGTTTTGTCCTCAAAACTGAACTGACGTACCTTGTCCTTCAAACAACTTAGGGCACTTTCTCTAGATCTCCTCTTTAGTTTCCTAAGTTACTTCCTCGGAGGCATGATTTCTCCATAATACCTTAATATAATGAATTTCCTTATTCCATAGCCATTGGGTTTTCTTACCAAAATCTTTATGAGATGTTCTTCATACGTCAAATTCTCTTTTAGTTGAATGGGTTCCAATTCCAAAATCCTTTCTGGGTCGGGTACATACCTTCTTAATACCAACACATGGAACACGTTGTGAATTCCTGACAAGTTTGGTGGTAAAGCTAGCCAGTATGCTAAATCTCCGATTCTTTCCAATATTTCAAAGGGTCCAATATACCTCGGGCTCAACTTCCTTTGTGTACGTAATCTCCTCATACTTTTAATTGGACTTATCTTCAGGTACACATGGTCACCCACTTTAAATTTGAGTTCCCTTCTTTTTAAATTTGCTCAACTCTTTTGTCTGTCTTGAGTCTCTTTCATTTTCCGTTGGATTACCCTCACCTTATGGGCCGCTTCTTGTACCAATTATGGCCCGATAGCTAACTTTTCCACGTCATCCCAAAACAGAGGGGACCTACAACATCGTCCATATAAGGCTTCATAGGGTGGCATCTAAATAGTTGAGTGGTAGCTATTATTGTAAGCAAACTCGATGAGAGGTATATGGTTATCCTAGCTCCCTTCGAATTCTAACACACAGGCTCTTAACATGTCTTCCAGGGTTCGGATTGTCCGCTCAAACTATCCATCGGTCTGAGGTTGGTATGCCGTACTTAAGTGTAGTTTGGTACCCAAGCTCTTTTATCGACTTGTCCAGAACTTAGACACAAAATCTTGGGTCTCTATCTAAAACAATCCCTGCTGGTATGCCATGCAGCCGCACAATCCCGAGTATAGATCTTAGCCAACTTGTCCATTGAATAGGTCATGTTTATGGGTGAGAAGTGTGTGACTTAGTTAATCGATCCACTATCACCTATATAGCATCACAGCCTAAGGGATTCCTTAGAGAACCACACACAAAGTCCATGGATATCTGATCCCACTTCTATTCGGGGATAGGTAAAGGCTTTACCAATACTCATGGCCTTTGGTGTTCTACTTTCACTTGTTGGCAAACCGGGCACTTCATTACATAATCTGCTATATCTCTTTTCATGCCATTCCACCAATAGTGGCTTTTCAAGTCCTGGTACATCTTGGTACCTCCGGGATGCATAGTGTAACCGGATTTGTGGGCTTCACTTATTACCTCTTTTCTTAATTCTCCATCTTCGGGCACACATAATCTTCCCTTCATTCTGATCACATCCTCATCATCTATTGCAAAGTCCAGGTATTTCCCCACTTGGGTTTCCTTTTTGATCCTTTGTATTACTTCGTCATACCCTTGGGCTTCTCTGATTCTTTCAATCAAGGTTGGTTCCAATACCAAATTAGCTATCTTAAGCTCTGCACTTTGGTCTATGAACTCAATCCTCAACTTCTCAAAATCTCTAATCAGATCTCTTTGGCTCGTGATTAAAGCAACTACTTCCCCATAATTTTTCCGACTTAAGGTATCTGCAATTGCATTAACTTTCCTTGGACAGTAGTTTATTCCCAAATCGTAGTCTTTTATCAGTTCCAACTATCTCCTCTGCCTCATGTTCAATTCCTTTTGTGTGAACAAATACTTAAGACTCTTGTGATATGTGTATACTTCACACCTTTGCCCATATAGATAATGTCTCCAAAGTTTCAAGGCGAAACAACCGCGGCCAAATCCAGATCATGCGTAGGGTAGTTCTGCTCGTGAGGTTTTAACTGTCGAGAGGCATAGGCAATAACCTTTCCTTCTTGTATTAGTACACATCCAAGGCTATTCCTTGAAGCGTCACTATGCACCGTATAAGACTTTTCCGGGTCTGGTAGAACTAAGATCGGTGCCGATACCAACCGTTGTTTCAATTCTTCGAAACTCTGTTCTCTTTTATCCGTCTAAACAAACTTTTCATTCTTTTGCATCAATTGAGTTAGTGGTTTAGCTATCTTTGAAAAATCTTTCACAAACTTGCGATAGTAGCCAGCCAATCCCAAGAAACTTCTCACTTCGGTAATTGTTTATAGATGTTTCCACTCTTACTACAGCCTTAATCTTTTCGGGGTCAACTGATATCCCCTTTCCTGCTACAACATGTCCAAGAAAAGATATCTTATCTAACCAAAAATCACATTTGGATAATTTGGCATACAACTTGTTTTCTCTCAAAGTTTGCAACGCCATCCAAAGATGTTCCTCATGTTGTTCCTTAATCTTGGAATATATCAAAATATCATCTATGAAGACGATTACACACTTATCCAGAAGTGGCTTGTAGACCCTGTTCATAAGATCCATAAATGCAGCTGGTGCATTGGTCAGTCCAAATGACATCACCAGAAACTCGTAATGTCCATAACGAGTACGAAAAGCCGTCTTTGGTACATCTTCAGGCTTTATTCTTAACTAATGATATCCTGAGCATAGATCAATGCATGAGAACACACATGCTCCTTGGAGCTGATCAAACAAATCATCAATCCTTAGTAAGGGGTACCGATTCTTGATGGTTACCTTGTTTAGCTCTCGATAATCGATACATAACCTCATAGATCCATCCTTCTTCTTTACAAATAGGATAGGTACGCCCTATGGCGACACACTTGGTCTTATGAATTTATGATCTAAGAGTTCCTGTAGTTGGGTCTTTAGCTCTTTTAACTCAGCCGATGCCATCTGGTATGGTGCCTTAGATATTGGTTCGGTACCTGGAGCCAATACAATCTCAAAGTCAATTTCGCTTTTCGGTGGCAACCTAGGTAAGATTTCTGGAAACACATCCAATTACTTGTTTACCACTGTTATATCCTTTTCCTCCCGAGTTTCCTCCTCGTCTAGAATACCTTTGATAGGCACTATCTCTTCATCTTCCATCATCAATTCAAGAGAATTTAACCTAAACTTTCTTAGAACTATGGTTTCTCCTACGAACTCCACTCCTTCTCCCGATTGATCATAGAAACTCACTATCCTCTTTTGGCAATCCACTACAGCTCTGACCTTACTTAACCAGTTCATGCCAAGAATAACTTTGTACTTATTCATCTCCAACACTATCAAATCACTCCTTGAGTGATGCCCTTGAATCTCTAATGGGCAATCCTTTATTACTTCCGGAGTTGACACGACACTCCCGGTGGGTGTTTTAATTCTCAGGCTAGTAGTAGTTGTGGCTATAGGTAATCTAAGTCGCTTAGCCAAACTAGTGGTGACGAACGAGTGGGTCGCTCCCGTGTCAAACAAAACATAAGCCTCAATTTCATTCACCTGTATATGCCCTGTGGTTAACAAACACCAATCACTACTCGATCCTAAAACACTCTTACTGCTACCTATTTAGGGGTTTTAGATTCCAGCTTTCCCATATACAAATTTTAATTCCTTATAGAAAACTTGTTAAATAAAGAACTTTCAACTCAAGAGGATTTTGTCACTAACCTGTCACTAGGCCGCTATCCATGCCGTCTCCTTGGTCCATGGCGGCTAAATCCACCTCCTCATCATCATCCTCCTCGACCATCCACTAGCCCTCAAAGTTGTAAAGTCTCATCCCATGCATAGCTGATGCAGCATGGCTCTCGCTTTTACTCCTGATCTCATAGGGTTGGTATTGCTTGTAAGCCCCAAATTTTTTGAAAATGGTTTTGGAATACCGAATCAAAACCCTAGAGTTTGACTCAAGTTGAAACCAAAGCTTAATCAATTTCGATCACGGGATTTCATAAGATAATTTTCAAAAACAAAAATAGAAAGTCCAATGATCGTTCGATTTGAACACCCGAATATGAAAAGATCCACCTATCCGATCCCGGATATAAACTCCTCAATTTCTAGGATAAAGTTAGATTAAACCCTAACCCTAGTCAAACTGGAATTTCCAAAAGTCAACAAAGACCAAGACAATTAAACAATTTCAACTTCGGCAATCCCACGTTCTTAAACTCTAGAAAACGAAATTAAGTTAATGGCTTAAAATAGTTCGTAATAATATAGGGTAACATAAAAATATCAGATTTGTGAATTTTGAGTGTCCTTCGGGCTTAAATAGAATCAGTTCTCGAAAAGCGTATCCCCAAGCTTGGAATATTAAAAATATTCCAATAACACCAAAAGACTAGTAATTAAACAAAAATTTCAAATATATCAATTTTAGAATTTTTCGGTAACTAAAAATAACATATATAGCTCGTTTACGCGTAATTTTATTACTACCGGTATTTTATATGTCTAGTCTACTATGTGTAGTACTATTCCTACTATTCATTACTATTTCACTATCTTTGCTTTTTCTTACACCTATTTCTTACTACCTACATACCTATTTTCTTCCTTTTTACATTTCCAATACAACTTTATTCACATCAAACTTTACACATTACTTCTTTTATTACAAAACAAGCAAAATAAATTATTTCCTCCCCCCCTACATGCAAGAACCGGTGCCACTTTCTCTCTCTTTCCCTCAATCATTTTTCTTTTTCAATATATTTTATTACATCCAAAATTCAATAAAAAAATTCTATAAATACCCCCTTCCTCCTTCATTCTTTCACACATCCATTTTTCATAACAAAACTCTACCAAAATACTCTCTCAAAATCTCTCTCCAACAAATCTCTCTCAAAATACTCTCTACCATTCACTACACTTCAAGAAGAAAAATATCAAACACAAAACCCATTCATCTCTTTGAAAATCCTCCATTAAACTTAGGTAAAAATCCTACTTATATTTCTTTATCATGTTCATACAACTTAGCATGAGCTTAGTGTATGTTTCGTAGACTCATATGAGTTAAAGAAGCAATAATATGTTCATGTTTTGTTTTTATTCATGTTCCTATTTTACATTATGTTATTATGTTGTTGTTATTATTGTTATTATTTTTGCTCTAATCTAACCTATATAATATTATGTATACTATGTATATATATTTATTTAGAGCATATAAGCACATTTGTTATTTATTTACTTACATGTCTTGCAATTTATTTATTTACTTGTTTTATGCAATTTATTAAGACTAGTCTTTCTAGTCTTATACTTGTTCATATCAAGTCAAAACAATTTTCTTTTTCTTTCTTTTCTTTTCTTTTGGGACTAGTCTATTCTTAGTTCCGGGTTGCCTTGATGAAGCTAAGGCTCCCAATACATGATCGGGATACCTTGATGAAGCTAAGGTTCTCAATGCTTGACTATTTTATTATGTTTATTTACTTACAAGTATTTCTTTCTATCTTATTATGTATTATCTTTACTATTGCATTGCTACATAATCATATTCATGCATGATTAGAATGTTGTTGTCCTAAATAAAAATATAAATGGGTTCTTTCTTAAATAAAGAAAAGTAAACTAGATTTCTTAACAAAAGGAATTTTCAACAAAAAGATCTAAGTTGTCTTTTTAATAAACTCTTTTCAAAAGATAAGCTAATCATAAATTCTAGAAGAAGTAATAATATGAATTTCTTCAAAATAATAAAAGGAATTCTTTTCTTTTATAAACCAAACTAAATACTCCATAAAGGAAGAATTTTTAGCAATAAAGAATTTTAACTCAACCATATTTTTATAAGACTTAAATAGGTTCATTATAGACTTTGAAAATCACATACTAAGAAAGCCTCTTCAAAACTTAAATTTTACATGTTGTTATTCACTTTTCAAAATCAAAATGAAATTTTTGTTAAGTTCTAAGGTTAATAATTCTTTATTAAGAAAGCTTTTCTTATAAACTTGTTCAAAAGAATTATTCTATCACTTGACAAATATTAAGAATAAAACGAGTTTTTCAAACCAACGTAAAATCAACTCACTATTTGGAGAACCAACTTAGAAAAATAAAATTTGACAAGTAAGTAAAGTTTAATGGTAAACTTATTTTTTTAAAGAAGAGAAAGGATATAAAAATAAGAAGAAAACGTACATTTAACACAACTTCAAATATTCGAAACTTAAAGAATATTTTGAAAAGCTTATTTTCAATCACTAGGAATAAAGCTCATTATGGGTATTCTTCTTGATTAGGTAATCTCGAGGAGGAGTATTCATACCCCGAGGATTATTTTGATTAGTGGATTTACCGATCGACTCATCTATAGGAAAGATAGATCCTCATGGCCAAATGACTTTATGTCCTACCTTTTTCATACTTGGTTGTGCTTGTAGCTAGATGCACTAGAAGTAGGAAAAGAGGAAAATAAATTATGTATGATAATATTAGTTGAAAGAATGTTAAGCATACCGAGGCATGAATCGTTGTTAATTAACTTATGTTTTACTATTATTCCGTTGGAGTGTGTGCAAAATTCTGTGATCACCTTTAAATTACTTAAACATATACTACGAATTATATTATTTGATTCATGCATATTACGTAGTTAGATTCATTGCATGAGCTGCTGCTCTCGATGGGATAAGAGTTTAGTAGCCGGGAGTACAGTAGCCAGAAATCTACAAGATGGGCGATTAGGAGCTTGAAAGAACTATTTTGAGATGGGCGAGTAGGTGCCTGAAATAAACTACATGAGTTGGATTTAAAGATGGGTTTTGAAGAGCCTGGAACACCTAACACTGAATGGAGGGGTAAATTCATTCAAACATATGATTTTCGGTAGATCATATGTATTGCTTGATCACTTGCTTGATACATTCATATGCTTGTTAATAACTTGCTTGAAATTATTTATACAAGTACGTTGATTCAAGAATATTCTCACTAAGCTAGTTATGCTTATACTCGAATAGACCTTTGTTGTAATAGGACTATATCTTTTATGCCCGAAGACTTTATATACTCAGGAGGGATGATGTTTTAGAAAAGCTTGTGGGAATCTTTTGAAGATCTTAGGTTAATCATCCTTCAATGTCTTATGATGTTAGTATTATTGGTTGTGAGAAAGATTAAGTTGTTATTATGATTGTTTGGAGATTTATAAGGGGAAACCCCTAAGATGATGTAAGGATTATATTCTCTTAACGATAAATTGGATGTTTATTTAGATTTTTGTATGTTGTATTTACTATCTCAAACTATACATCCCACCGGTGTCTCCTATTGTTGTGATAGACGCCTTACATATGGTGTTGAAAACTTTTGCATGACTTCGGGAAGTCATTCTTAAGTTTTAATACCATATGTGGCGGACTACCACGTTTAGGGTACCCTTCGAGACGTGACAGTTTAAGTGGTATCAAAGCATCAAGATTAGGGAAGAAAATCATAAGTTTAGGAATGGAAGTCTTAGAGACATGATAAGTTTAGGAATAAATCCTTAGAGTAATAAAGAGATCCTTGTGGAGTTATTAGTATTTAGAAGAAAGTTTAGTAGTGGAAAAGATAGATAGATTGTTCATCATAGGATAAAGGAATCGTAGGTAGAATAAGGGGAAAACCTAAGAGTCCTATAAGATCACGCTATCCAATAAGATAATAACAATTTAGGAAGTCCTAGAACCATAGCAAGTGGGATATTAGGATACCGAGTGGAAAGTCGTGTATTTTAACTATCTCACCCAAAACATAAGTGTAAAACTAGTTTTTGTTTTAGAATGATTTCCCCAAAACATTTTTAATCACAAGAACATATCACCTTTGTAAATCCTGCTTTTAAATAAAAAAAATAAATAAAAGACTATATGATCTAGTTTAATTGCTAATATGCCCGTCGCATGCCCAAAAGATGAGGATCCCACATCCATTGCTAAAAGATGAAGCAGAAGCTCTAAAAAGAGAAGTCGGAACCAAGCACGAGTTCGTGAGCACAAGAGGAGGATGTCGAGATAAGGAAAGAGCATCGCATTTACCCGAAGCATAGCGCCCTAGTTAACTAAACAAGATTTAATTAAAGATAGTAGTTAAGAGTTTTGAAGATAACTAGTGAATTAAAGAATCCCTTTAAAATGTTGTTTTATAATATCCTTGCTACACCTTTTTCCTCAATTGAATTTCTTAAAAGATGATCTATTTTGTGGTTTTATGAAATTCTATTTTTGGAATACCTAATTTTCTCACCAACTTTTGTTAAGTGTTCGTTGTATGATTTTATTTCTATGAATTTGATTTTCAATTATAAATTTCTAATCTTTTATGTTTAAGTTTTCTATGTTTCTATTGAATAAAATTTTCTTTTATGATTATTTGAATTTTTATTTATTATGCTTTTGATTATGTAAATTTCCGTGTTTTAAGAGTTATGGTTGTCCTAGACTTCCAAGATTTATGTTAAATGTCGCGATAAAACTTAATAAGTTGAGAGGAAAGAATGAACTCATGTAATTAAAATAATTAAACAGCCGTACTCGAAGAGGACGACATTGCGATCAACAGTCTTCAAATCAAAGAAGGAAACCAACCTGAAGTTACTCCTCCAAATCCACAAGCTACGCCACCGCCGAATCCACCGGTTGACAATCAGGCCACTCTTGAACAGATAGCACAATTGTTGAATATCCTTGTACAACAGTAGAATGCACAAGTGTCTGCTCTAACTCTACCCCAAAGTGAATGTCAAGCATCCGTGGAAGTGCCTACACCACAGAATGAGCAAACCTATACCATGCCCATGCTGTCACGCCCCGAGGGGTACCCTAAACGTGGCAGTCCGCCGTACACAATACTAAAGCCTAGGAATGACTACCTTAGTCATGCAAAGGCTTCCATATTATGTACAAGGCGTACATCACAACCAAGGGGACGCATCGGAGTAGCGCAATTTACATTGATAATAAATAAGTAACAAGGCAAAGAGAATACTTAATATAAAACATAAGCATATCACATTTCAATTCTTAAGGCATATTCTTCTATTATCTTCAAATAAATGTATATCCTAATCATATAGGTTAGCACATATAAAGAACCTTACAAAATTTCTTCATCGTATGATTCCATATCCTTAATCATCCGTCCATGACTTCCTTAATGTCATGATCCTCAAATTTAATCCACGAATATACCTGTTTCAACAAAATCTATAGGGGTATAAGCTACAACTAGCTTAGTGAGATATTCCTTTTCATTCGCACCATATTTTCAAACAAGTTTATTTATTTTCACACATATGCTATGCATACAATGCAACAATCACATGATTACGCGAATATATATAGTCATCCGGAAACCATATATAGAACGGATTTACCCCTCCGTATCAAAGGTTAGGGAATCGGGGTTGAAGGTCCTCGACCTTCTACTGCTAGTCCCCAGGTCCTCACCCACAGCGTTCGGTTGGCTCGGCTCCGAACCTAGAGTCGCTTTCCCCGAGCGATTTGGATTCTCCAGGAAGGAACATGGCCCGTGGCACCGCACGATCACAGCCAATCCAACTCTACGCGTAGGAGTAGCAGCCTTCCGAAATAGATGTGACTCGATGGATGCTATGCGTGAACGTTTTATTGTTCTTAGGTCAAACCTTATTAAGGTTTATTAGGGGCGATCAATCAATTTAGCAACAATAAACAATCATACAAGTAAGTAAACAAAATTATTTAAACAAGCAGATCGAAGTTGCGATATTCTTAATTCTCAATTCACGCATAAACATAGAATCATATATATAGCATAATCCCGAAATCCCCAAATATATTCGTTTTTATCTTTTCTTAGTATACTAATGCTACTACATTACAAGCACAAGCAAGGTAACGAAATTAGAAGGAATAACTCACTCGTCCATTTCGCTATCTTCTTAGTCGTAGTAATCCTCGGGTAGGGTATTCTCGTATCCTTCGTCACCTAGACAAAAGAAATACCCGGGATAAGTCTTTCATGAATTTCTATTCTTGGAGATTCTAAACTTTCTTAAAATCGCGGTAAAATCGTATAGAAGAAATTCCAACTTAAAATGGCCATAACTTGCTCATTTTAACTCGGAATTTCGCATATGATATACCGTTTTTACCTATTCGAAAAGTTCTATCCATTTCTAAACTTATCTTGGTCATAAAAGGTCATTTGGGTTCCGAAAACGTCAGGTACAGATTTAAAACGAATTTTCTAAACTTTTGCAAAAATCCATTTTCTAACTCAACTTCATTTTAAAGAAAATCCTTTTGTAACAATATAAATATATATTTGATAAACACTTTTGAATATATAGGTATGCTCACTTTATATGCAAAAATCCTAATGGTAGTGTCTCAACAATTTATTTCATAAAACAATTCATTTAAACTTTAACTTTGAAATTTTCTTTTCAAGTATTTAAAGAAACTTTATATTTTTACTAGGTTGTTATAAATGAGTATATTCTTATTTTATTTTCTTCATTTCCTTTTCCAAAACAAGTAAATTTTCCTTTTAACCTTAGTTTTTCATAAATTTCGCTTCTAGTGATAAAAGATCTATTTTTATCAAAAAGTATATTAGGTTGTTCAAAACCTTTTTATAATTTTGTATTTAGGATGGTTTTAGAAAATGAATTTTGTCTTCTTATATTCATTTCTAAAATATAAGCTTTTGCTTTCCAAAACTTGTTCTTTCATTTCTTTTGAAAAGAATCATTTTTATAAAATCCATTATTATAAATCTTACCTCATTTATATTCCTTTGAAAATTAGTTCCTTCTTTTAGAAATTTGAAAATCATTATTTTTCCTAAGTGGGTTCATAACTTGATGAGTTGATTTTTGTCTTAACTTTGAAAACTAGTTTGTTCCTTAGTTTAGAAAAGAATTTAAGTCTTAAACTTTCGATATTAACGATTTATTTTTCTAAAAACTTAGATTACCATAAAATACAAGGAAAATATTTATTTATGTTTTCTTGGTAAAACTATCTTTGTTATTTAAGAAAACTTGAGAAAACTTGTATTATTCTATTTCTAGGTTGTTGATAATAACTTCATGTTTTTGTGGTAAATCATATAATTGGAAACTTAGCTTTGAGTTCATTTAGTAAAACAAGATTCTATTTTTAGATTAGTTGAGACATTAACATTATGCAAATGCAAGTATCATGAGCATATAAAATAATAAGAACATAAAAAAATACTAAAAATAATTAATGAGCAAGAAAATAAAATATCAAGCATTGGGAACCTTAGCTTCATCAAGGAATCCCGATCAAGTATTGGAGCCTTAGCTTTATCAAGGCATCCCGGGACTAAGAATGGACTAGTCCCGAAAGATTAAAGAAAATAAATAAAAGATTGTTTTGACTTGATATGGACAAGTCTAAGACTAGAAAGACTAGTCTTAATATCAACATAAAATAAATAAATTGCATAACTTGAAATAATAAATAACAAATGAGCTTATATGCTCTAAATAAATATAATATACATATGTATATTTATATATAAGCAAGATCAAAATATAAACAAGTAATAAATGACAAAGTATATATATATATATATATATATGAAAGTAGTTCCATGAACAAGAACCAAACATGATCTTAATGTGGTTTTCTTTAGTTTTTCAACCTAAGAAACAACATCAAAACCATATAAGGTTACTTGACATAAAAAGAATAGAATATGAGTTCTTCATTACCTAAATGGGTAAGAAGAAAAGAAGGATTGCTTGAAGGCTTTTGGTAGTGGTAAGAAATGGGCTTGAAAAGAAACTTATTTTGGTAGAAGAAGAGAGTTTCTTCTTACAAGAAGAGAGTTCTTGTAAGAATATGGAGAGGAGTGTTTTGGAGAGAATTTTGCATAAATTCTCTACTTGAGAAAGGTGTGAAGAAATGAGAAGGGGAGAGGTGATATTTATAGGAAAAGAGGAGAGGAATTAAGAGTGATTTAAATAATTGAAAAAGAAAATAAAAAGAGAGGGAAGAGAGAGAGTGATTGGATGGCAACATGAAGGGGGAGAGAGAAAAGTACAATTATGATTAATTTTTGTGTAAGAGAAGTGATATTTTGTAAGAAAGGTATGAGTAGATTTTTATGGGAAAAGAAAATGTGAATAGTGTGAATTGTGTCATTTGTAAGAGTGATTAGATATAAAGTAGAGAGAGTGAATAGTAATGAATAGTAGAAAAGTACTATGAATAGTAGACTAGACAATTAAAGTCTAGGTAGTAATAAAAATACGCGTAATAATGCGATATCTGTAATTTTTAACTACCGAAAAATTCTAAAACTGATATTTTTGGAATCCTTGTATTTTTACGAGTCTATTGGTATAAACGGAATATTTTTAATATTCCGAGCTCCGGGACACGCTTTTCGAGAACCGATCCCGTTTGGGTCCGAAGGTCACTCGAAATTCGCGAATCTGATATTTTTATGTTATCCTATGTTATTACGAACTATTCTAGGTCATTAACTTAATTTCGTTTTCTAGGGTTTGAAAACGCGGGATTGCCGGATCTTAAACACTAGGGTTCGTTATAGGCTTGTTGACTTTTAGGGTTCCGTTTTGATTTCTGTTTTCGTCGAGATATTCGTAAGATCGTATAATTTTCGAGTCTTGATCGTTTTAGAATTTTTAGCTCGAAAATTTATATTTTATTTTATTTGTGATTATTTAATAGTTTTTAGTTCCCGGAATCGTTTAACCGAGTCTAGGGTTATGAGTTGACTCAGTTTGACTTTTGGTGAGAATTTGAAATTTGTGATTTCTGAAATTTATCGAAGGTTTTAAGATTTTGTTGTTGATCGTTATTTGGATATATTGTCTTGATTTGCGTGTTAGAAGACGGTTAGGTAATTTAATTGATGTACGGACGTTGATTAAACGGTAGTTAGACTTTATATTTCGTTTGAAGGGTTCCTGTTTTCTCAAGATTGAGAAAACTCGTTTTTGTTCTCATTTGGAATTAAGTTTTAACTTGGTTCGAGTTTTAGGGTTTCGTTTCCGGTATTTGACTCGGTCTAGAATTGAGTGTTAATCTCAAGTTGATTTTTCGGGTTTTTGATATTTATACTTCTAGAATTATTTTTAAGGATTATGAAAATTTTTGGGGGTTTACACATGCCCATGCCACCACCACCACCGTCAGGACCATACCAAGCATTTTGCCGGAATTCATCAAGAGTAATAGATACTTTGATGGAGCCTTTGGCAAGCTAGACGAGGCAAAAGATTGGCTTGCATAAATAGAAAGGTCATTCAGTGCGTATGAGTTGCCACAACACCTAAAGATACCCTATGGAACCTATATGCTTCGGCTAAATGCTCGGGTGTGGTGGGAATCCAAGAGTAGAGAATTGATGCATCCAATCACCTGGGAGATGTTTCAGCATGAGTGTCTGGAGAATTACTTCCCAGGCAGCCTCCGAGTTCAGTATAGCTCAGACTTCTTGAATATAGCGCAACAAGGTAGAACGGTGGAATAATATGAGATTGAGTTCAGTCGACTACATCAGTATGTACCTGACCCGTACAAGTATAGCGAGGAGCGAAAGAGGCAAGTCTTTTTAAATGGACTAGACGAGGTGCTGCGAATGAAGTTGGTAGAATTTGATATAAGGAATTTCTGAGAATTGGTAGAAAGAGCTCGGATTGTTGAAGGAGCAAAAAGGAGAAACACATGTGCACTAAAAGGAAAGATCCATGTTATTAGAAAAAGACTTCATGAAGGACCAAGTTTTGACCAACCCTCAAAAAGATTTAGGCCCAACAACAGTTTTGGAGAAGGAGTTAGTGGAAGGAGAGAAGCACCAAAGAACATAATTTGCTGGAAATGTCAGGGTACCCACTACTCGAAAAGATGTCCCGAATTGCAAGATAAGTGTTACTTTTGTGGAGACCCTAACCATAAAATGCGAGAGTGTCCAAAGAAAGCATCCTCCATTTGCTTCATATGCAGAAAAATTGGACACTTTGCTAAGGAATGTCCGCAAATGAGGAATGCCACCATCGGATTAGCTGGACCGTCCAAAGGACCTACTCCAACAGAAATGAGGACTAGAAATGGAAGTGGAAGTCATGCTGGAACTTCTATGCATGGAATGAGGGTCTATGGCTTAGAAGGTCAGTGGAGACGTGGGGAGATGAATGATGGAGACATGGAGTTAGCTGCCCTTGAGGACGAAGACAACTATGGCTATGACCCGACCACAGGTTAGTGATAACCCTAAATCAAGTGTTTTCTCTAGTTTCGTAAATGTATATAGATCAATGGATGACAATTGGATGATTGAGTAAAACCTTTGAAGGTCAAATAAAGAATACCACAAGTAGTGATGATAAGGAAAATTTTAAAAAGCTTGTCCCCTGGATAAATTCAAGGATGCCTCATCCCGGCAAACCTTATAATATTGGAATCAAGTAAATATGAAGTAGCCACAAAGAACAAGTTGGATTATCTTTTGATGAGAATATGATTGGCTACCAAAATAAGAAAGTAGAATTTATGGAACGGGAAGGAGTAAAACGTCCGTAGATGGATTTATAAGTCTAAGAAGACATTATCTGAGATCGGTTGAGTTGGTAAAAGAACGATGATGAAGACTTGGAAGCTAGGTGTAATATACTAAATAATATTAAGTCGTAAGTGTTCACCAGCTACTAGATTCTAATATGCCTTTTATATTGATGTTAAAAATAGGTTAAGTTTGATCAATTTCGTGTTAGAATAAGATTGGCATCAATTGGATTATTTTCTTAACTTCTGCAATAAAGGCTGGCATCTCTGATGAAGAATGCCGCCGGCCTATGTCTTAAGTTTGCCAGCGTACTCTGTAACAAATTGTACGCCGTCTCCTGGAGAATCTACGCCGCCGGCGTGCAGAAGGCGTAGGATGGGAACAGTAGCGTTTTTCTTAACGCTGGGAGGAAAGCTACCGGCGTTCGTAGGGTTTCTTTTCTACACCGGCATGAAAGCCGCCGACATAGGTCCAAGATTTGCCGGCGTATGAAGGGGCGATTTGAATTCTGGGAATTAAAGCCTCGACAAATGCTACCGGCATTCGTGTAGATCTTGCCAGCATATGGTGTAAGCCAGCAAAATCTGAAGGTACGCCGCTGGCTTAGGGCCTGCGTATGACCAAATTTCTATAAATACAAGACGCGAAAATCATTTTCGACAGACATTTCCTTATATCATTTCCCCTACGTATAAGAGAGTTCTGAAGCGTTCTTGGTAATTTAGGCCTGGAGAATCATTCGGAGGGTGTTACTAACTAAAAGTAAGTGATCTTAACCTTCTCATTTGGATTATATACAAATTTGTATAAGTATCTTAGGGTTTGGATGAATATTTCATGAAAGATTTTGAAGAATAAACCCTATCTCGTGTTTTGATCAGAATAGGAAGAGAAGAAACAAGTATTATACGTTCCATATCAGTAAGTATAAGTTTTGAATCCTCTTTATACGAAATTGGACAGCTTTGATATTTTGATATTGATCATATGAAATGTTTTGTAGGATTTTGGTGGAAATTCTGATTTAAGGATTTGAAATATCCGTTCTTTGATATTATTGGAGGTGCTTGGGGTTATTGATCAGTATAATTCGAGTTTAGGAAGTTCTGTATCAGGTTAGTTTAGATAGGTTGTTTTATGTTAAGATATTGCGATCATATCTGTTGATATATATATATATATATATTGTAACAGGACATTTGGAGTTGTGAAACTGTGATTGATTTGGATATAAGAATTGCTGGAGTTGGGTTGACTTGGTGTTGTTGGTATCAAATTCTGAGGATTTGATTTGGATTCCTAAAATTTAGAAAGGTACGACCAATCCATTATTTATTGTATGTGCTTGTAGATTAGAATTCTTGTGAATGGATGTAGGAACAGAATTGCATAATAAACTTAATAAATATTTGGCTTAATAATTGTCTGTCTGGTTGTGGTTGGCTTTGACCAGTAGAGACCTGGCAGACAGTGATACTGGTGAGGCACCTTGATGATCTTAGTGTGAGGTTGTCCTGAGTGGACTCGTGCTAAGAAATGATTCCCTTAGAATTTAGGTGTTCAGGAATTGGGATGTTTGGGGAGTACCCACTCATCCATATGTATATATGATTACCTAATTTCAATTCAGTTGGATGTTTTTATAACAGAGTCTGAGTTACTCTGAGTTCAGGATTTATGTATACTAGATTCTGAACTGTGTTGTTTTGCTGGACTAAAATAGATAATAAACTGTTGTATGCATTTAGTTTAGTTGCATTTATTTATATACATGCTTTATGTACATAATCTTGCTTGAACTGGATTGGATATTATCGTACTGGGCTTCGCCGCTCATTCTATTACATTTCAGGTGCAGGTGATGATAATGTGATTTATGATCTTTCGGGTTTTGATATCGTCTATGAGGATGGGGATGGCGTTAGCGGTCCTGACTACCCTGCTGATGATTAGTTGTTTAGTCATAGATGATATAAGATGGATCTGAGAAGACTTTGATTTATATTTTGTTTATTGAATTTTAAATTGTATTTGGAGATTTCATGTGGTGACAATTTTAGGGCTTGGTTTGACTTGTTGACCTGCAGTTATGTCAACAAGGTCTAGTTTGTTAATTATGGGTATTATATTCTTATCATATGATTTATTTTATTGAGGACTACAATATTTTTATATACCTTGTGAGTTATACAGGTGATATTTATGTTGATTGTGGAAATTATAGCCTTAGCGTGTTTTATGAAGAGAGAACGCGTGGCAGGTTGTAATGCCAACAGGTTAGGGCGTTACATTAGGTTTAAGTAATGAAAGGAGTGAAAAAGGAGAAATGCAATCTAGACAACACCCCCATTATCATCAAGTTTCCCTAAAAGTTTTCCAAGATGAGCTACTTGAATCGCCTCCCAAGAAAAAGATAAATTTTGAGGATTGACTTGGTAAGGAATACTGAGCCCATAATTAAAACACCATACCATATCACACCTATCAAGTTGAGAAAAAGATAAGAAGGTAATTAAAAGAGTTTTGGGCTAAGAAATGGATAGGCTAAGTGTCTCGCCTTGAGAAGCCTAGTACTCTTAATGAAGGAAAAGAATGGATACATGAGTTTATACAATAAAGTTAGCACTAATAACAAAGTACTCGGATAGCTCAGGAACAAATAAGGAATAGCATGAACGAATTAAAAGGGGAACGAAATTTTCAAGGACTAAAGTAAAAAGCTATCTTCGCAACAATGGTAATGTTGCCAAGATTAAAAAGGGGTCCTAAACAATGCATAGACACACGTTGGGAAATGGTCTCGAATGTGTAATTGCTTACGTTGCTTGATAATTGAGATCATAAGAATAGAATTGCTCGACAACATGATATAGTGTTAATCATAATAAAGTTTACTTTTTGGAAATGATATTTGAATAATCAAGGATAAGGAATTTATATTGGTCACCTGAACCCTGAGCACTCATTCTTGATAAAGGAAATGAACACGTAATAGAAGAAATGGTTAAGAGTGTGTAAAAGACCACAATCCTAGAATAAGCTCTTATGCGAAAGAAAATGAATACGGTAACCAATGCTTTAAGCTAAAAGAAAGAAAAAGCTGAGAGCTGATAAAGGAGTTAGACGGATTAGAAGTAACAAGGTTTTGAGATTAAGGTTGGGAATCATAAGGACATTAAGGAAAAAAACAAATTCCATTGGAGGAGTATTGAACCCATTGAAGAAATCGGGTATGCATCATGAGCAAGACTACTAGTCAAGTTTTGATGACAAAACTTTCTTTAAGGGGGGTAGGTTGTAAGCCCTCGAATTTTTCGAAAATGGTTTTGGAATACCGAATCGAAACCCTAGAGTTTGACTCAAGTTGAAACCAAACCTTAATCAATTTCGATCACGGGATTTTATAAGAGAATTTTCAAAAACAAAAATAGAAAGTTCAATGATCATTCGAATTGAAAACCCGAACATGAAAAGATCCACCTAACCGATCCCGGATATAAACTCCTCAATTTCTAGGGTAAAGTTGGATTAAACCCTAACCCTAGTCAAACCGGAATTTCCAAAAGCCAACAAAGACCAACACAATCAAATAATTTCAACTCCGGCAATCTTGCATTCTCAAACCCTAGAAAACGAAGTTAAGTTAATGGCTTAAAATAGTTCGTAATAATATAAGGTAACATAAAAATATCAGATTCGCGAATTTCGAGTGTCCTTCAAACTCAAACAGAATCAGTTCTCGAAAAGCGTATCACGAAGCTGAGAATATTAAAAATATTCCAATAACACCAAAAGACTCGTAATTAAACAAGGATTTCAAAAATATCAGTTTTAGAATTTTTCGGTAAATAAAAATAACAGATATAGCTCTTTTACGTGTATTTTTATTACTACCGGTATTTTATATGTCTAGTCTACTATTCATAGTACTATTCCTACTATTCATTACAATTTCACTATTTCTACTTTTTTACACCTATTTCTTACTATCTACATACCTATTTTCTTACTTTTTACATTTCCAATACAACTTTATTCACATCAAACTTTACACATTACTTCTTTTATTACAAAACAAACAAAATAAATTATTTCCTCCCCCCTACATGCAAGAACTAGGGCCACTTTCTCTCTCTTTCCCTCAATTATTTTTCTTTTTCAATTTATTTTATTACATCCAAAATTCACTCTAAAAATTCTATAAATACCTCCTTCCTCCTTCCTCCTTCATTCTTTCACACATCCATTTTTCATAACAAAACTCTACCAAAATACTCTCTCAAAATCTCTCTCTAACAAATCTCTCTCAAAATACTCTCTACCACTCACTACACTTCAAGAAGAAAAATATCAAACACAAAACCCATTCATCTTTTTCAAAATCCTCCATTAAACCTTAGGTAAAAATCCTACTTATATTTCTTTATTATGTTCATACAACTTAGCATGAGCTTAGCGTATGTTTCTTAAACTCATATGAGTTAAAGAAGCAACAATATGTTTATGTTTTGTTTTTGTTCATGTTCTTATTTTACATTTTGTTATTATGTTGTTGTTATTATTGTTATTATTTTTGCTCTAATCTAACCTATATAATATTATGTATACTATGTATATATATATTTATTTAGAGCATATAAGCTCATTTGTTATTTATTTAATTACATGTCTTGCAATTTATTTATTTACTTGTTTTATGCAATTTATTAAGACTAGTCTTTCTAGTCTTATACTTGTCCATATCAAGTCAAAACAATTTTCTTTTCCTTTCTTTTCTTTTCTTTTGGGACTAGTCCATTCTTAGTCCCGAGTTGCCTTGATGAAGCTATGGTTCCAATAGATGATCAGGATACCTTGATGAAGCTAAGGTTCCCAATGCTTGACTATTTTATTATGTTCATTTACTTACAAGTATTTCTTTCTATCTTATTATGTATTATCTTTACTATTGCATTGCTACATAATCATATTCATGCATGATTAAAATGTTGTTGTCCTAAATAAAAATAAAAATGGGTTCTTTCTTAAATAAAGAAAAGTAAACTAGATTTCTTAACAAAAGGAATTTTCAACAAAAAGATCTAAGTTGTCTTTTTAATAAACTCTTTTCAAAAGATAAGCTAATCATAAATTCTAGAAGAAGTAATAATATGGATTTCTTCAAAATAATAAAAGGAATTCTTTTCTTTTATTAACCAAACTAAATACTCCATAAAGGAAGAATTTTTAGCAATAAAGAATTTTAACTCAACCATATCTTTTATAAGACTTAAATAGGTTCATTATAGACTTTGAAAATCACATACTAAGAAAGCCTCTTCAAAACTTAAATTTTACATGTTGTTATTCACTTTTCAAAATCAAAATGAAAATTTTGTTAAGTTCTAAGGTTAACAATTCTTTATTAAGAAAGCTTTTCTTATAAACTTGTCTAAAAGAATTATTCTATCACTTGACAAATATTAAGAATAAGACAAGTTTTTCAAATCAACGTAAAATCAACTCACTATTTGGAGAACCAGCTTAGAAAAATAAAATTTGACAAGTAAGTAAAGTTTAAGGGTAAACTTATTTTTTTAAAGAAGAGAAAGGATATAAAAATAAGAAGAAAACGTACATTTAACACAACTTGAAATATTCGAAACTTAAAGAATATTTTGAAAAGCTTATTTTCAATCACTAGGAATAAAGTTAGTAGATAACTTAAAGAACAAAAATTTTTGAAAATAAATTTACTCTTGAAAAAGCGAAGAAAATGAAATAATAAAACATTTACTCATAACAACTCAAAAATATTTTTGTCTTCCTTCTAACAATTCGAAAAGGAGAAATTCTCAAAAGTTTTATCTTCCAAAACCAGCAAAAACAAATTATGAAATATCAATATTGAGACTATCCTACAAAAATCATGCATACAATATGAGTATAAATGTATGTTTAAAGGATTTTTCAACTATAAATATATACACGTATTTTGTTTAAGGATTTTTAAGTAAAGAGAAGTTTGGAAAAAAATCATATTTTGTGAATTATAAATTCGTAACTATTCTGCATCGTAGTATTTTTCGACCCAAATGGCTTTTTATGACAAAAATAACCTTAGAAATGGATAGATCTTTTCGAGTAAGTAGAAAATGATATATTATATGCGCAATTTCGAGTTAAAATGATCAAGTTATGGCCATTTTAAGTTGGAATTACCTTTTATACGAATTTTAACGATCTTATGACATAGATTTTGATAAGTACCATAGAATCAATAAGAAATACTCATTATGGGTATTCTTCTTGATTAGGTAATCTCGAGGAGGAGTATTCATACCCCGAGGATTATTTTGATTAGTGGATTTACCGATCGACTCATCTATAGGAAAGATAGATCCTCATGGCCAAATGACTTTATGTCCTACCTTTTTCATACTTGGTTGTGCTTGTAGCTAGATGCACTAGAAGTAGGAAAAGAGGAAAATAAATTATGTATGATAATATTGGTTGAAAGAATGTTAAGCATACCGAGGCATGAATCGTTGTTAATTAACTTATGTTTTACTATTATTCCATTGGAGTGTGTGCAAAATTCTGTGATCACCTTTGAATTACTTTAAACATATACTACGAATTATATTAATTGATTCATGCATATCACGTTGTTAGATTCATTGCATGAGCTACTGCTCTCGATGGGACATGAGTTTAGTAGCCGGGAGTATAGTAGCCAAAAATCTGCAAGATGGACGATTAGGAGCCTGAAAGAACTATTTTGAGATGGGTGAGTAGGTGCTTGAAATAAACTACATGAGTTGGATTTAAAGATGGGTTTTAAAGAGCCTGGAACACCTAACCCTGAATGGAGGGGTAAATCCATTCAAACATATGATTTCCGGTAGATCATATGTATTGCTTGATCACTTGCTTGATGCATTCATATGCTTGTTAATAACTTGCTTGAAATTATTTATACAAGTACATTGATTCAGGAATATTCTCACTAAGCTAGTTATGCTTATACTCGAATAGGCCTTTGTTGTAACAGGACTATATCTTTTATGCCCGAAGACTTCATATACTCAGGAGGGATGATGTTTTAGAAAAGCTTCTAGGAATCTTTTGAAGATCTTAGGTTAATCATCCTTCAATGTCTTTTGATGTTAGTATTATTTGGTTGTGAGAAAGATTAAGTTGTTATTATGATTGTTTGGAGAATTATAAGGGAAAATCCCTAAGATGATGTAAGGATTATATTCTCTTAATGATAAATTGGATGTTTATTTAGATTCTTGTATGCTGTATTTACTATCTCAAACTATACATCCCACCGGTGTCTTCTATTATTGTGATAGACGCCTTACATATGGTGTTGAAAACTTTTGCATGACTTCAGGAAGTCATTCTTAAGTTTTAATACCGTATGTGGCGGACTGCCATGTTTAGGGTAACCTTCGGGGCATGACATTACTCGAAGTCCCAAATGGTCAAGCAGCCATACTTTTCCTTTACGAGCATTCAGAGGCCAAGTGTCCCTTCTCTTTACAGATGAAGCAAGTCATGACCATTTTCTTTGGATATGTATAAACCATATGGCTATACTCACCACAAAAGTAACACTTATTTCTCAATTGTGGGCATTGCCTAGGGACATGAGCCTCCTTGTACTTCCAGCAAGTGATACCGGCCTTTGACTGATTCAGCCTCCCACTAGCATTGTCCTTAAATCCATGATATGGCTTGTACCTCTTTCCTTTAAACCCTGAACTCGAGGCATCGGATGGCCTCCTTTCGAAAACTCTTTTGTTAGGTTCCTGGTATTTCCTCTTCCTAGCTCCTTCAATTACTCGAGCCTTTTCTACCAATTCTGAGTCGGTTCTCACTCCAAATTCTTCTAGTTTGATCTTTAATTCCTCATCCAGACCTCCTAGAAATACTTGTTTCTTTAACTCCTCGCTGTCCCTGAAGGATTCGGATGCATACTGTAGTAGGTGAGTAAACTTAGTCTCATACTGTTCCACAGTCTTACCCTTTTGCTTAACATGTAAGAAGTCTGCACTGTATTTTACTCTTAAACTTGAGGGAAAATAATTCTCCAAAAATTATTGGCGGAAGAACTCCCATGTGACGGGTAGAGCTAAGCTTCTTCGTTTGGAGTCCCACCAGACTCTTGCATTATATCTCAACATATATGTGCTATATTCCAACTGCAAATAGGGTGGAATCTCATAAGCAGCAAAGGAGTGCTCAATCTGAGCTAGCCAATCCTCGGCTTCATCGGGCTTACCAAATGCCCCATCAAAATACCGGTTACTCTTGATAAAGTCCGGTAAGGAGCTTTGATGAGTCCTTCGGTATGGTGGAGGTGGTGGTAAAGATACAGTGTAAGAATGCTCCTCCTGTGGAGCGGGTGCCTCGGCAATCACATCTCGGTGATCTGCGGGTGGTGGTGGTAGCAGAGCAGAATCCCTGACACTTTGTCCTTGATGCGGGTTTTGATTTTGATTTTGGTTCTGGATGAATGTGTTTAAAAGATTGGCCAACAGATTGTACACCGACAAGCTTGGAAAGAACGCTGCCGATGTTGAATGGAAAAGAGGCGGCTTCAAGAGAATTAACAAATGCTGCCAGTGTTCAATGAAGAAATCCAACCAGTATTCAAATTTTTATACATACGCTGGCAAAATCCTTGGCTACGCTGCCGGCTTTGAGCTGGTGTTGTGTGTGTACAGAATGCAAATTTTTAAAGCCGGATCGAATGCTGCCCGTGTTGAAGAAGAAATTAAGCCAGCTTCTGCAATTTTAAAGATACGTCGGCACAGTGAGAATCAAAGCCGCCAGCGTTCATAAGGGAAAATCAAGCGGTTTGTGACTTTTCATTGTACGCCGACAACTGGAACGGTTATGCTGCTAGTGTTGAAGCCGGTGTACATTCAAAAATGCTCTCGAAAATTAATTTTTACATTAAAAGTGGATCAAATTTAATTAAAGGCCACCGGCCTTTAATGTCAATGTAACTCCCTGTAACTCTTCATATATATTTACTATGATGTCATTTGTTGAAAAAAGAGAAACCCTAGGCACGAAAAATAAAAATTCTCTCCTTGCTCCTAGATCTAGATTAGGGTAGAACACTAGAAAACTTTTTATTTTAATTTGTTTGTGGATTCACACTGGGATTCAAGTAGACAACGTCATTTCGATTTGGATTTCAAGAACAGGATTATTTTGACGAGGTGATTTTGTTCTTCTTCTTATGTTCATATCTTGGATGATGTTTGAAGCTTGTTCCTTTGATCTTAATTAGAGTTTTGAGTTGTCGATCTGATTTATATAATTGATGATCCCTGTTGTTGATTAAATAACTGTATGTTTTTGAGTTGTTCATGTTATTTCATATATCATGCAATTTTGGCTTAGATCTGGAATCCATGATAGATTAAGATTGAAACTAGAAAATTCCTTTTTGATCGTTTTGTGAATAGCTAATTTGGATTTGAAATCACATATGGATATGGATTTAGATTCAATTAGGGTTTGGTAAGTTGAATAGATTAGTCAATTAATCACTTTCCTAGGAATAGGGAACATTGGTTGGTTAATTTAGGGCAATAGCTTATTTTGGAAAAAGAAGTTGTTATCTGGTGTTTGAATTGTTTAAAAACCGAATCCATTGATAATTTGGATTTGCAATTGCATTTGGTTGATAGCATACATTAATTAATTGTTCAGATTTATTGGCTTTAAACCTAATCATTTAAAGGTGTTTAGAATCCTTGTTTCTTTGTAGTTTTATTAAAAGAAAATACAAAAAGAGAAACATCTTTTAATTTGCCCAGCTATGAATTGGACTAATATAGTTGATAGCTAGTCCTCACTCCCTGTGGATTCGACTCGGTATTCACCGAAATTTTATTACTGTATACGCGCCCGATACACCATCGGTTAAAGATCTGCTCATTTAAAGGAAATTGATTATAACTAAAAAGACTTTTAAAAAGCATATATTGAAAAAGCGTGATCAAATAACCATTACCAATGGTCATCTAGTAGGATTAGGAAGAAGAAATCTAGAAGTGTGTTTGAACTTGATGATATAACAACTTTGGCTTCCAAGATAAAATCCCTGACTTGGAAGGTTGATGGAGTGACCATGGGAACTGGATAAGTACACATATTATATGTCAACTTTGGATAGATTGTTGAGAATATAACTTCTAAAAGTGTGGAGTACGTGAACAACTTTAATGGACCTAAGAAGGATCCCTACAGTAATACTTATAACCCTAACTGAAGGAACCATCCAAACTTTAGGTGGAGTAATAAGAATTTCCAACAATCTAGTTTTAACCCACCCAATTTTTAGAAACAGCAGGGTCAAGGGTCAAATGTTTCTTAAGGTAGCAAGAATTCTTTGGAGGAATTAATTCCTCAGTTTATTAAGGCCTCGGAAGCTAGTAATAGACTATTAATACTGCCTTGAGAAACCATTCAGCTGCAATGCATAACCTCAAGAAATAGTTAGGTCAGATTTCAAAGCTCTTTTCAAAAAGACCAAACCTTATCGGCCAATACAAAAGCCAATCCAAGGGAACAAGTTAAGAACTGAGACTCCTAGAATGATTGATTCTACATTTTGTTTTTACTGTGTAATTTTCTTTTTAAAGACCTTTCATGCATCCTTGAGGACTTTTGATGAATGTTAGATGAATGATTGTTTAAGCTTTTTGGTAATGGATAAAATTCTATAAGGCGTTTAAACAAGTTTTTCCTAAGGATTTTTTACTGATGATGGTTTTGATGTTTAAGAATGATGTTTTGTTTAAGTTCTTTGATAAGAGAATGAATAACATGGATACAATTGCTTTAGGCGCTTTACTTCTTGCTTGAAGATGTTTTTGTAGGACTCCACTTGATAATTTTGACTGTGAACCAACCCATAGTTCATAAAAGGAGAAGAAATTTTGGTCATAGTCTTTGCTGCGGCTTGAATTAAGCCCAAGATTGTGATCGCGGTTATCTTTTACTTTAATTCTTTATTCTATAAATCGCAACTCAAATAAAGGTCACAATTCTTTATTCTTTTTGCCAGTTTAATAAAGGCCCAAACTGAGGCCTCGATTCTTTTATTCTTTATTCCTTAATTATTTATTCTTTTTAGAATAATAAACTGTTATAAATTGTGCTCCTAGTTAAACTCGTGACTTAATTAATATAAAAGTCTTAATATTGTTGTTTCCTTATCATTCATTATTTCATTAAAAAATCTAACGAACCCAATAAAATCTCTCTAAAACTTCGATACTTTTGCTTGAACAAATTCGATAAAAAATCATTCCTTTACAGCATTCTTTGCATCCAGCTAACAATGCAAGTATATTCTTTCACTTTAATATCATTCTTTTGATTTATTTTTGTATAGATAAGAATTTAATCTTGTTAGTTTTAGGGTTTCAGTTTTACAAATTAAGTAATCTATTATGTTTGATGTTAAGTAGCTTACCTGATGATTTAAATAAGCTCAAAAGACTATTTCTTTCATTAACTCATTGAAAGCTTAAAGATTCTTTAAATGAATTTTCAAAAACCTTGTTGAGACTTTTCATCTTCTAAGAGGTTCAAATTGAATTTAGTTTGTTTAAGGTTGCTTTTAGATCTGATTCTTTTGTAAATATAAAAATATGAAGTTAGGAAACAAAAATGTAGTTAAAATTAGGCTGAAATTCTTTAAGAAAAGTTATGAATAAAGATGCCTTAAGTTTATTCTTCGAGCATGATTAATGCCTCTGATTTAGGTTTTAGTATTAGGGTAGAAATTTATTCTATCATTTACGAGTATTGAAGTTGGAATAAGAAATTTATGTTGTTTGTTCTATTTTGTAGATAATGGCACCAAAAATATCCTCTCAAACACAACCCCAAAAACAAACCAAAAAGGCTAGAGTTGAGTTTAGGCCTTCCATACAAGTAATTACTCAACCTCAGCCTCCACTAGGATTAAATGATGAAGGTAAAGAAATATTTAATATTTTTCTCACTAAAAAGTCATTTGTAGACAATATTGTGATGGAGTAGAGATGCACAAAGAGTTATGGTCTACAAGGAGAATTTGGGGAGTATTTTGAGGACTGGTTCTATTAAAGAATTTTTTAGATAAGAGAAGAGGTATATGGTGAAGTTACTTCAGCCTTCATGGCAAGTTTCAAAATAAGGCATTAGGTGCCATCTTTGAATGATGTTGTCAGTTTTTATGCCTTCTGATAGTATAAGGAGGTGTCCAAGATATAGTTTATATCAGCCATAGGGCTTTATGATGAGGATGAAGAAATTTAGTGAGGAGCTCAAGAACCTGCCTACTGAAATTAAAAAGAAGAGTTGAAGTTATTTATGGTAGAAGCAATACAAGGGAATTTTATACCCTTGAAGACAAAGGCCTTTAGCTTTGAGAAGATGAGTGTTAGAATCCTGCATCACATATTGGTCAGGATTATTTTCTCCAAGCTAGAGGGGCAAGCACCATAGCAAAAGCTGAACTCTACCCCCTCTATAGTATGATGAAGAGGCAAAGGATGAATGTAGGCTTAACGGTGGCATGGAGAATCAGACATCAAGCTAGTCTGTAAGGAAAGGGAATTTTCTTAGGTGGTCTGATCAAAAGGATTTTGACAATTTTGCATTTATGGCCAATATGAAGGCCTATTGATGTGATCTATAAGTTCAAAGCCCTGAACAAGAGAGCCTTTTTAGGCTAGGGTTTGGTGGAAGTAGAAAATCAGAACTCTAAAGCTAAAGCAGCCAGGGAAGAACCGGTTGCTGCGTCTGAGGCAGCAAAGGAAGAGCAATTTGTACCACCTGTGTAAGAAGCTCCATTTTAGTGTAATGTATGTGGCTTTAGCAAGCTAAAAAATGAAGTGAAGGAATTGAAGGAAAAATTGGTTGCATTTGAAACGAAGTATGACAAGGATAGGGTGATCTGAAGGGGGATATGAAGAAGTTGATGGAGATGCTTACTCACGCCCCTCACCCACAACCCAAACAGTCCAAGGAGATGAGCTTATAACCTACCTTGGTTAAGTCAAACCATGATGATGATGATGATGACTACGACGACGATGATGTCAGGCTACCCTCACCTTTTACATATATTTCTTCTCCATCATATACCACATACATACCTTCTTCCCTCATAAAAGTCCAAACACAAACCTCCCCACCAGTTTCCCCTATACAAACACATACACCACTTCCACCATATACAGAGCCTACCCCACAAATCCCAACCTAAACACACCCATCCATACCTATAAAACCTCAAACACAACCACCACCCACTTCTAAACCAATGGTCAAGTCGCTTGTTCACTATCCAAGTGAGGACAATGAAGCCATTCCCCAAACACAGACCCTACCCAAAGCCTACAAAAGAACTACAAAGTCAACTTTGAGGAAAAGAAAACTACTCATTCAGGATGAATCATCCGATGAAGAGTATGCTTTTAGGGGTGACCAACATAAACAGGGTGGCTTTGATCTAAATAAGCTAACTAAGGAAGTTGATGATGATTAGAGTTGGGCATGAGGGTCGTAGCCCACGAGCTGGCCCATTACTTGCTCAAAAAAGTAGGTCGTAACCAATTTTTTTTGCCCCATTTAAATGCAGACCAAATTGGCCTAGCCCATTTAGCCTATGGGCTAGCCCATGATAGGTCGGGCCGACTCATAGGCCAAGAGTTAAAAAAAAAAAAGAAAAAAAAGAGAAGAAAAAAATGTAAGAATAAGAATAATATAATAACATATTTATGATTATTTAGGATATATTATGGAAGAAAATAGATTAATACATGAATCATAAGCATTATAACATTTTTTAAGTATGTAATTATTGATTTAAACATAATATGATATCTAATAAATTATTTAAAAAACTTATTTTCTTTTATAAGTAATCAAAATGGTAACAAAATTAATTTTTACATAAACTAACATAAAAAATAACAAAAATATAAAAAAAAATTCATTTTGGCCTATAGGCCAGGTCCAGGCCGAGAAATTTTGGCCAGTTTTAAAGTGGGCCAAAATAGCCTAGCCTGGCCCGACCCTCCAGGCCCGTTTGCCCACCTCTAATGATGATGGTAAGCTACCAAAAAAGTTAGCAATAGAAGAAGAAATTCTTGACATAATCTACCATGATGTGTTCAAGATAGTTGTGGAAGGGCAAGCAACAATAGTAAATAATGTTTCTCAAGGAGAACCCTCTGATGCTGAATTTTATAAGGCAATAGGAAGCCGGCGACAAAGATAAGAAGAAAGTCATGTTCTTCTTCTCCACTGCTTCCCTCCATGTTTTAAACGAGTAAAGGCTCTTACTAAGAAACTAAAGTGGACTAAAGCTATGTATGTGCAAGAGGAATCAGATAAGTAGGACTAGAACGAAAATGAGGAAAGTGATAAGCCAGCTAAAGGCAAAGTTAAAGAAGAAAATTTTGAAGTAGAGGAGGAAATAAAAGAAGAAATAAAGAAGATGTAACCATCTTCAAGAAATTTTTTGTTGAAATTTTTGAGATTGTTCAAGGAGGGGCATATGAAGAATAGCAAATTATCCCCTTCACCCCAAGAGAAGAAGAAAATACTGCCATAGTTGGCACTATCTTAGTAGAAGAAGATGAATCCTCTACTGCTACTGCTCCATTAGAGGAAAAAGGCAATGACATAGCTCCTAGTAACATTGACCTCAATATACCACCCGTAGAAGAAAAGTCAGTTGCACAAATAGACCAACTACTAACAAATAAAGAATTTTATGAACTTGAAGAAGAAATAGCTGTTGGAGTTGAGGAGGGATATAGGGCCGACAAAGATGTGCAGGAAATGATAAGAAAGAAGGCAGAAAGAGAAGCCAATTTTAGGAAATGGGAGGCAAATCTTGAACAAAATATAAAAAGGCAAATAGCTAAGGAATCAAAGAATAGCTGATGCTATACTAGCTAAAAGCTTAGCCTTTGTAAAAGAAAGAAAAGAAATAAGAAGAAAAGATAGAGAAATTAAAGAAGCATCAGAGGAGGAGGAAAGTCACTCTACATTCTCTGAGAGTGATGAGGACTACTCTGATTACCTCCTCATTGGAGCCCTGATGAAGAAAGGCTTAAAAGGCTACTCTGGAAAGTCAGCACTCCATACAACTTTGGAAGAACAACCTCCCCTCCCACAGTCACAATGTCAGCCACCACTGTCACATGCCAAGAGGTGCCTTAAATGTGGCAATCTACCGTATACAATATTAAAGCCTAGGAATAACTACTTTAGTCACATAAAGGCTACTATATTATGCACAAGGCGTACATTACAACTAAAGGAATATATCGGAGTAGCGCAATTTAAATTGATAATAATTAAGTAACAAGACAAGAGAAATACTTATCATTAAACATAAATAAGGTCAATTACGATTATTAGGGCCATACCCTCGCTAATGTTTTCAAGTCTACATATATACATTTCCTAATGATCTCTAAAATATTAACATATTATATACTACTCATAAATAAATTCTCATGAATGTAAATTCACCTTAAGCTCCCACTTCTTTCATAAAGCTCGAGAATTCACCAATGATTTCTTTAACGCCCCGATCCATGAATGGAGTCGCAAGTATACCTATTTTAACAAAGGTCTATGGGGGTGTAAGCTTACAATGTGCTTAGTGAGATATTCCTTTTATTCGTATCATAATTCAAACGAGTTCATTTGTTTTCACGCATATGCTATACACGCTATGTAACAATCACATGTTACAAATAGTTATGTATGGGCATTCGAAAACCATATACATAACAAATTTACGCCCTTTGTATCGAAGGTTAGGGAAAGGGTAGTTGAAAGTCTACACGATCTTCACTGCTAGTCCCCTAGCACTTTGCTTATAGCAGTTGATTGGCACGGCTCATCCTTGGGATGTATCCTGGTACTCCTTAGTTCCCTAAGAATGAGCATAGCTACAGGCCTCTTCGAATAAGCTTGGCTTCGGACTCTTCCGTCACATAGGAGTAGCAGTCTTCGACATGTGACTTAACGTATGCAATGCATGCCCCATTTAGTTTATATTAAAGATGAATAAAATTAAAGCATATTAATGATAATCAAACAAATATCATACACACACAGGGAACATGTAATATTGGATATACCTAAACAATCAATTATTGGTTTTGATATACTTAGCATCATTTTTCACACATTAATAGAAGCACGTACATAAGTATCCATAACCCCATACACGTTTATTTTATCTTATACTTATAATTATAGTGTAACTATCTATAAGCACAAGCAAGGTAACAAAATCATGAGGGAAAACTTACTCGTCCATTAGAGAAATTATTAGTTGAAGAAATCCTCTGAAAATGGCACCTCAAACTCCTCGTCGCCTAAACAAAAGAAATATCTCATAGAGGTTCTAATTAAACTTTATAATTCTATCTATTATTTGCATCAAAATTCGAATGAAGGGAAATTCTAACTTAAAATGGCCATAATTTTCTTATTTTAACTCGGAATCTCACATATTAGTAGTCATTTTCTACATACTCTAAAACATTTATCTATTTCTAAGGTTATTTTAAACATTTAAGGCCATTAAGGTCTTGGAAAATGATGGTATAGATTCGTCTTACAAGTCCTAGCCCTTAATTCTTGCATTTTCCAAAGTTTTACTTTACTTAAACACTTTATAGCAAACGCATAAGTATTTCTATCTTTGAAAATCATTTAGTATTGACAATAACTCATATTATATGCATGATCCAAGTGATGCTGTCTTAAAAGTAAAATTTTGTAGACAATCTTTGTGAAGTGTTAAGTTTTATGAAAAATCATCCTTTGACTTGTGATTAAATTCGCAATTTTGAAAACATGTGGCTTAAACAAAAAAAAAAAAAAAAAACATAGTTCAATATATATATTTTGAAATATCAAGGGTCTCATATTTGTTCAAAAATTTATTTAAAAATTTATTTTATAAGACATGATTTTACTTATTTGTGACATAAAACTCTAACTGTATTTCCTCTTGAAATTTTCCTAAGTTTGGTTCTTGCATAAGATTTTGAATTCTTAGATTGCGAAAGAAAATAATATTTTATATTTATTTTGAGTTCATGAATATTTTATTTTCGTATTAAACTTTTTTAACTAATTGTTTTCCAAAACATGAATCTTAATGTAGTTGTAAAGAAAAATCATTCTAAGTTGTATCATTTTTAAAATGCTTTATGTTTTAGCATATGACAAAAATTTAAGTGAATGGCTTCTCCTAAACTTTTACTCTCATAATAATTCTTTCTCAATTAGTAATTTTCAACACATGGATCATTAAGGGGATTGTTTGAAGAAAACTAAGATTTTTAGTTTGTTACAAATGGGTGTCTAATTATTATAACTATTGTTTTATATTTCCTTAACTTTAAAATGAAGTTACTTCTTAAAACTTGATTATGTAAGTTATATACCGATTTAATCTCTAAGTGGATTTTTACTAGTGAGTTGATTTTTAAGTTTGTTTTTAGAAGGATTATTTTATTTATAATGTTCATCAAAATATTGACATATGCCTTATAAATAAGATTTTAAGAAAAATTTGTGGAGCAAAGAATTATTAATATTGAAAATTTATGATAAATCTACTTCAACGATTAGAATAGGATATGGTTAGAAAAATCATTCTTATTCTGAATGAAAAATTTTCCTAAGTGTCAAATATTGTTCTTCTTAAGAATTTAGTCTCATTTATATAAAAGAAAATAATCCATGTTCTTATTTGAAAAGTTTATTAAGATAACAACATCACTTTATGCCCATGCATGAATATGAACTTAATAGTTATACTACGAAATAAATTTAAAATTCATGTAGAAGAATAGAAAATCAAATGAGAAAAAAATGAAAAAAAAAAATCTGGAAGTCTTAGCTCATTATCAAGACTTCTCGAAACTCAGAAATGGACAATTTCCGTAAAAATAAGAAAGCAAAATTAAAGCAAATCATGGAAGTAAGGCTTCTCGGCACTTAGAGATGAATAAGTTCCATATATGAAATAAGAAAATCAAGAATATATTTATGGAAGTCTTAGACTTTGGCAAGGTTCCCTGAACTTGAATGTAGTCAATCTCATAAATAAAGTAAAGCAAATAAATAAGAAAATCATGGAAGTCTTAGATTAATTTTCAAGGCTCCTTGGGACTTAGATCACAGACAAGTTTCATTTGTTTTGACTTGGTTTAGGATAAATCTAAGACTAGAAGTTGACTAGTCTTATTTATTTGCATGAAATAAATAAATAAGCTAGGAAAAAAAACATAAATAAAATGTTAGATTAGTGAGCTTTAGACTCTAAAAATATAGTTACATACTTGTACATAATAACATATAGAATGTTATGTCAGAAGCATGAACATAACATAAATTTGACATAAATTAAAACAAGACATGAACATAATGTTATTTCCATGATTTCATTCCCTAGCATAAGCTCATGGGGATGTGTTGAAATCAAAACAAACCTGATGTCATACTATGTTTTCATGAACTAAAGAGATGGTTTAAGTGTTTTACCTAAGTTTAGAAGATGGAAGGTAGAGGATGGAGGATGGAGGATGGATGAAGAGAAAACTTGAGAAAATTACAAAGAAAGTGAGGAGGAGAGAGAGGATTTGTGGAGAAATTTTGCAAGAGTTTGATTATGTGTTTGAGTAAATGTATAAAGAATGAAGAAGGAATGGGGTATTTATAGAGTTTGGAGTAGAATTTAGTGTGAATTAAATTAAATGAAATTGAAAAGAAATTAGAAAGGGGGAGAGAGAGATGGCGTAACCAAAGAGAGGGAGAAGGAGAGAAATTGATTAAAAATTGATTTTTGTAATGAAAAATAAGTAAAGTGCAAGAGAAGTTTAGTAAAAAATAATATTGGTAATGTAAATGTAAGAGATATGTGTGTAGGTTGTAAAAAAAAAAAAGTAGAGATAAATGAATAGTAATGAAAATTAATAAATAGTAAATTGAATAGTAGACTAGACAAAAAAATACCGGCAATAAGAAAAATATGCACAAACGAGCTATATCTGATATTTTTAAAAGCTAAAATTTTTTATAACTAATATTTTACGATTCCTCATCTTATTCTAGATATGTGGTCAAAATATTTCACTGTTTTACATGTTAGGTTCCTGATTTAAAAAACCGATCCCGTTGGGTCCAAAATGAGCAAATTTTGGACAAATCTAATCTTTTTAAGTTATAAGGTATTATTCTGAGCTATAATCTATTGTTAACTTATTTTTTATGGTTTTAAGATTTCTAACGTGGTCTGCCGGATCTCAATCCTTTAGATCTTAATGTCGACCCAGTGGCTTTTAATGTTCTGGTTTCAATTTTAACTTTAAAATTTACTTGTAAAATCTAGGGATTTATGGTTTATACTATAATTTTGGATTCAAAAATTAAGTTTACTCTATTTTTATGATTTATTTAATATTTTACAATTCTCAAGATTGTTTAATCGAATCTAAGTCTTCTAATGTTTTATATTGGCTCGATTTGTCTTTTGGTATTAATTTTAAAATTTTGGTTCTAAAATTTACCGAAAGGTTTAAGGTTTTATAGTTTTGTCATTAGATATTATTTGGACATACTATCTTGATTTGCGTGTTAGAGATCAGATAGATGAATTGTTTAGCGTAAAGCTTTTGAGTCGAACGATTATTGAATTTTCATTTTGTTTTTGAAGGTGCTCTATTTCTTAAGGTTATGAAATTTCGTTTTTTGATCTTGTTCAAGGTTTCTAGAGTTCGGTTCTACCTTAGGTTGGTTTTAGGGTTTAGGTTTCGATATCAAATTTAGGATTATTTCTAATAGTACTAAAAAATCCAGGGTGGAGAATGTTAGTATTGCAAGTGAAAAGAAAAAGAAAGAAAGCTTCAAAAGTTAGGCAAGTAAGACATCAGCAGAGCTTCTAGCTATCAAAGAAGCTAGAGAATGCAAAATTAAAGAAAAAAAAAAAAAACTTGCCCTGAAACAACTTGAGGAACTAGAGAATAAGCAAGAAGAGGAGAAGAAAAGAAAAGAAGTAGAGTTCCAACAAAAACAAGCGAAGGAACAAATAAGAGCTAGCATGCAAAATACCATAGGTATGATAGAGAAAGAGATGACTAATTTTCTTTATGCCTTATAGCTGCAAGTACAAGAGTAGAAAGAAGCTAAAATCCACAAAATAGAATAAGCTAAAAGGCAAAAGGGGGTAGTACTTCTAGAGAAGGTGAAATGAGGGGCTATTCCAAAGCTACAAGGGCTAGAAAAAATGGAGGAGGAAGAGGTAGAAATAGTAGAAATATGCCAAGTGGTGGTGGTATACACATAAGAGAATTAGGAGAGAGCATAACCCCTAGAGGTCACAAAATAAATACAGGTACCAGAGCATCTCGGGGTATAAAGTAACCAAAGGTAGAAGGAAAGAAAGGAGCAGGAGCTGGAGAGACTAGCTTGGTGAAGAAAATTAAGAACTCCTAACTCCCTTAACTTTAATTAATCACAATTTTGTAATCTTTTATAACAATTTAAATTCCCTCATATTCTTAAGATACTTGCATTTTTCGATATTCATTGAGATTCCTTGCCTTAGTTAAGAAATTAGCATATATTCTTTATTCTTTTTATAGATTAGTCTAATTCTTTCATTCATTATTCATTATTCTTATGTTCTTTAATTCTTTGTTCTTTGTTAAATAAGTATAATTCTTTGTGGAAGAATAAAACTAACTTAATGTAAGGTTCAATTTTTTTTAGTTAACCATGGCTTTAAATTGTGAATAAATTAGAAAATTGTTGTCCAAATTTTAGTCGTGACTCAAATCGAGTCAGCAGTTACTATTAATAATTTACCTTGTGTTCTTAAATAGCTTAAATGAAGAAGGCAACCAAATCCGTAGTTTCAAAAATACTCTCAACCCGCGATCCCAAATAATGAATTTTTATGGAATTTCTTATTTTAAACCTTTCTTTGTACTTTTAATTAATGATATCCTTCTGTTTGTCTAATCATGCTTTAAACAATAATACAATGTTTAGCTTAAGTGCGAGGAAAGGGAATTAAGCAAGAGGGTTAATGATTCTTTATAATCATTTGAATAAAGTAAATATGTTTCAACGATCATTTTTCTCCATGGTTATAGGAAAACAATGAAATGGTTAAAATTTGACCAAAACTCTTTCTAAATTTTAAGATAGATATCACCAAAAACTTAATTGAACTCATTTTGAAAATCATCATCTTACTTTTGAGTTAGTTTTACCTTGCTTAAATGACTCTAAGATTTCCGTATGGCGTAGTTTTACTTGTTATTTTACCTAAGAATTTAGAGTTGGAATTAACTTAAAGTCCCTAATAAGGCTACTCAATCAATCATTAAAAGCTTAAATGATCTATATGCTTTTCAATCTAGTCATTTTGAGAGCTTTATAGTCTCTAGTGAAGGTTCAAATGGTACATTTTACTCGATGAATTTTTCCTTATTATACATAGGATTAAAATTAAAATTAAAATGACCATGAACTTAAGATTGGAATGGGCAGTGGTTGATTCCTCAAATGAGCAATATCTTGACCTCTCTGTCAATTTTAAATAAGCTATGAATCTTTAAAAAAAAAAAAAGCGAAAAGATTGGAGCAAAAATCCCTACAGAGGTAAAAGAAAAGAAGAAGACAAAAGCCTTCCCCTTTTCAGTTTTAAGTATATAAATAATGTATGAAAATGAAATGAAAACACAAATAAGGAAAGTAATTCAAGAGATGAGTTGATATGTATGCCTTCATTCTTGTGTGTAATGCTTAGAGAAATGATTAAGGAACCATATACCTTAGATATAAGGGGATAAAATTAATCTCTCTTACTTTGTTTTGACCTTTTGAATAATTTTTGCTTTAGATTCTAAGTTAAATAGTGGGGGTAAAAGCTAATCTTTAGATTTTAACAAAAGTAACTTTAACACAAGTTTAGTGAGACTAATTGAATTTATAAAGTGCTAAGTTTGATAGGTAATTGAGCTTAACTGATTTGGTTAAATTTCATTCATGATTTATTTTTCATATTTAAGAAGCTTTGCATTGTGATTCTGAATTGATGTTTTGCTTGAGGATAAGCAAAGTCTTAGGTGTGGAGGAATTTGATAACTATTTTATACTCTATTCCATTAATACGAATTTATGCTTTATTTGATCCTGTAAATCCCCGAATTTTTGGATCTAAATTAAGGCTTAAACCCTAACCGGAAGTCAACCGGATTTCTAGAGTCAACAAAACCCTAATTTATCGTAACCGCTTAAGTCCGGCATTGCCGTTTTCTCAAGCCCTAAAAAACGATGTTGGAAAAGTTAGCTATAATAGTTCGTAATAGCTATAGGTTATATAAAAATATAAAATTGGAGGAATTCGAGTGTCCTTTGAACCCGATCGGACATAGTTCTTGAACAACGTGTCCGAGAGTCCGGAATAGGAAATTATTCCGAATATACCGTTAGACTCGTAAAAATATAAGATTTCCAAAATATCAATTTCGTAATTTTTTGGTAGCTAAAAATATCATATATCACTTTTATACGCGTATTTTCTTACTACCGGCATTAAATTGTCATGTCTACTTTTACATTACACTATTTTCTACTATTCTCCACTATTCACCTATCTTTACTTTTTCTTACAACCTACTCTTACAAACCATACACTTACTTCTTACACTTTTCATTTCCAATACAATTTCACATCTTTCATTTTATTTTTAATTAACAAAATAACAAAATTAAAAATTTTCTCTCCCCATGCATGGATTTGCGCTGGCCCCCTCCCAATTTCCCTCAATTTTTTTTTCATTTATTTAATTAACACAAATAATCTCCACATTTTCCTATAAATACCCCCTCATACCTTCACTTCTTTCACCACTTCTTCACTAAAGTTACTCTCTCAAAATCTCTCAAAAATTCTCTCCAAGAAGTCTCTTACAAGAAGTTCCTCTCTTCTTCTTTCTTTTAGGTAATATGCCTTCAAGAAATTCTTATGTTCATCTACTTAGTATGAACTTAATGTGTGTTTTCTAAAACCATGAAGGTTAAGAAAGTAACAATAGGTTCATACTTTATTTTTGTTCATAATCATAATTCCTTTATGTTCTTTTATGTTTCCTTTATGTTCATAACTATCTAAATATCTATATAGCTATATATATTATTTAGAGCATATAAGCTCATTGTCTTGCAATTTATTTATCTTTCATGCAATTTATTTATTTCATTGCAATTTATTTATTTCAAGTTGTTTTTAAGACTAATCATTCTAGTATTAGACTTATCCTCATCAAGTCAAAACTTTTTCTTTTCTTTTTCGGACTAGTCTTTTCTTAGTCCCGAGGTACCTTGATGAAGCTAAGGTCCCAATACTTGATTTACTTTCTTATTTACTTAATCTTTCAAGTTATTGTGTTCCTTTATATTTCTATAGTTTATGATTCATATTCACGCATGAACATAATTTTTGTCTCAACAAAAATAAATGAGGAAGTGTTTTCTTAAATTAAAGGTTCTTTTTAAATAAATATGGAAAATGGATTTCTTAAAAACTCACGAACATGCTTGGAATTGATTTTTCTTAAATAATCAAAAGGTTTTATGGTAGCCACTTATTAGGTCAACTTTTGAAAACACATTTTCCCTACACAACCTATCCAACATGTCTTCTAATTGGGGTATTAGGAATTTATACCCAATAGTGATCTTGTTGATGGCCCTGCCGTCAACACACATTCTCCAACTAACATCTTTTTTCGGGGTTAATAATGTAAGTACAATACATAGATTCATACTCTCTTTGATAAATCCCTTTTGCAACAATTCATGTATTGTCTCTTGCAACAATTCATGTAGCTGGATGTCCATCATAGGTGATAGTCCTTCGGGCAATCTTCATCAAGAATTAGAAATTCTTTTGGAATCATTACAAGAAACAAAAATATCATTTATTACTTTTAAAAAGTTGTTGGAATCTAAGTTTAGAAAATAAAACCACTCCTTAGGAGTTTTTTTTTAAAAAAAAAAGCAATTACAAGAGATTAAATTTAGAAAAAGGAATATCCATAACTCAAGATCTTTTCAAAAGAAAAAATGAATATTCCAACGAAATCTCAAGTTCAAAGCCTTCTAAAAACTTTACTTTTTCATAAATTGAGACAACTCCATTTACTTCATACATTGGTTATGAGTCATTACATATATGTATATACATTTCAAACAGTTTACAAAATACTTGAAATATTCATCTTTTCAAATGAGCTTTGTTTACAAGAAGGAAAACAAATTTTTGCAAATTCGTGGCAAATCTGGTCGCTGTCTTTTTGGAACCCAAACGACTTAGTTTTATGAAAATAAGCTTAGAAATGCGTAGATCTTTTCAAGTAGGTAGAAAATGGTATATTATACGCGAAATTCTGAGTTAAAATGAGCAAGTTATAGCCATTTTAAGTTGGAATTTCCCCTTATACGATTTTACCACGATTTTAAGAAAAGTTTAGAATCTTCAAGAATAGAAGTTTTATGAAAGACTCATTTGGGGTATTTCATCTTGTTTAGGTGACGAGGGACCCGAGATCGTATATCCGGAGGACTATTTTGATTAGATCTACCAATATGGAGTGAGTTATTCCTCTCATCAAGTTACATTTTCTTGTTTTGTGCATGTAAATAGAAGCACTAGAAATTAAGAGAAAGATAAAATGAACAATTGTCACGTGACTTTTGATTATGATTGCTTGAATATAAACTAAGAATATCGGAATTTGGTTTGATAAATAATTTGTGATTCTTGTATTGATATGATGAGAATTGTGTTGATCACCTCTAACTTGAACTAAATATTTTTGGTTAAATTTATATTGGAATTAATTCATGCATATCATATACACGGGACACATTTGTTTCACTACTTTTCTTCGTGTGGGGAAACGAGGAATTGGTAGTGGTGGCTGGTAGGAGCCGAAAAGTCTATATGGTGGCTAGTAGGAGCCGGAAAGTCTACAGGGCAAGCAGGAGCCGATAAATCTATAGATATTGATGGTCGTATGGGCCTGTAACCTCCCAACCCTTGTCATGGAGGGCATTAAATCCATGCTACACTTGATTTCCGATTAATCATGTGTATCTTGCTTGTTCATATAATTTGTGCATTTTCATATGTTTTGATTAAATACTTGTTTGAATTATGGAAATGTCTTATAGATGGAATTATCTCACTAAGCCAGTCATGCTTATACCCTTATAGTTTTCTATTACAGTATGATTATCTATGGTTGGCCCCAAGAAGCCCCGTATGCCAGGTACGAGTGTAAGCTACTAGGAGTTTTTGGAAGAAGTTTATGTATTTTTAGTTTTGAATATAGACTTCTAGGAAAAATCTCTATAGTAGGCTTATGAGGTAGTTATGTTTATTTTGATATTAGTATAGTTGTACAAAGACTTTAAGGTGGGGGAATGCCCCTAAGATGATGTATTAAATCGTTATTAAATGAAGACTTATGTTTATCTATTTAAGCTCATGCTTGCTTTTGCTATCTATTTAAACGTAATACCCCTATGAGTCTCCTACTATCTTGGAAGCACGCCTTGCATATGATATCGAAGCTCCTACATGACTAAGGATTGTAATTCATTAGCTTTAATATTATATACGGCGAACTGCCACGTTTAAGGTACCCTCTAGGGCATGACAGATCCATTTTTAGATGAATTTCAATGAATTTTGTGCCTTTATTGTTTAAATTTGTTTTTCAGCTCTTAAGATCAAGAAAAGAAAAAAACAAAGTGTTTAGGATAAGATTTGGAATAAAAAAACATGAATGAGCAAAGACAGACTTAATCGTTGCTACCAAAGACCCTAACCAACGGTAAGAAAAACAAGGCAAAAGTACAAATCGTGCCCACAACTGCGCCTTCAACTTGAGCCCCAGATTATGCTAACACAACCGCACTTTAATAAACTTCTAAATCGTACCCTTGATTATACCCACGGTTTATTTTAAGACATCCGCGCCCTACGATGCATAATATAAGATCAATCATATCTAAAGTTAAGCTCGCAATTCTACCTGCAGTTGAAGCTAAATTTAGAATCAAGACTCTAATGAAGAAAATGCAGCTTAGATCGCGGCCAACCTTTGAGTTCGCAATCAAACCCGTGAAAAGTGACCTTCTCACAAGTGAGTTGGCTCGCAAACGCTTGTAAAGATGAGTACGAATTCCATTATAAAGAATCTACCACGTTAATGAATAAAATCTTCATGATTTATGTGCCTATCACCTACAAATAGATGTGCACATATATGCAATAAAGAGTGTACCATATGTAACAAATTTTGCTAACCTAGAATAGAGTGGTGAGAGAATTTGAGAAATTCTTTCTTTTGTAAGGAATTTTGAGTTTTCAAGGTAAATTCATTTTAAACCTAAAGTTTGTTTTTGCAAGACTCCTTTGTGTTTAATCTATAATATTCATTTGTATTTTCATATTACTTCTCTTGAATCTGTGCTTAATGTAAGCCCCCATTTTCCTAGCAAACCAAAACTCGGTTTCGGAACTAGAAATCGAAACCCTAAAAAGAATTCTTAGGGCTAGTCCAGAACCTAGGAACCCTAAGTCTAGTAATACCGAGAACGAAACCTTGGAAATATAAAAATGAGTTAGCTTTAGAATATAGCCCTAAATAATACACCGAAACATGAAAAGATCATATTACAGAGAAATTCATCTGTTTCGAACCCGATCAGGATTTGTTTTTGAAAACTGGTCCACGAGACTCGAAAATAGAAAAATATTCCATGACTCGTTAGAACCGAAATTTAATAAAGAATTCAAAAATATAATTATAAGAATTTTTTTGTTAATAAAAATTACAATTATAGTCATTTTTATCGTATTTTCATTACTACCGGTAATTTAATTGTCTAATGTACTTTTTGATTTCTAATCATCACTATTCACCAAGTACAACCAACCATACCCTAGTCTTACATCCTTACATCATATTTCTTACAATTTTATTACTTAGATTACTTAATTAAATTTGAAACTTACACAACACAACACAAAACAACTCTCTCTCCCCCTCATTCTCCTAAAACCGGCGCCCCCTTCCCCTACACACTCCCTCTCTATTTTGTTTCATTTTTCTTTTATTTAATTAAAACAAACCCTAATCTCATTTCTATAAATACCCTTTATGTTATTCACTTTTCACTACACTAAACAAAACTCTTGCAAAATTTCTTTCTCTCAACTCTCTCACCCCCTCTAGTTTCCGTGAGCACCCCCACCCACACACATACACACGCACACACACACAAAATTTGTTGCTTCAAGTTTTCTTGTTCAAACCACTCCATAGGTAATAGATCTAAGCCTGCCATAGATAAAACATGTAATGGCAAGATCATATATGTGTGATTCCACCAAAATCCCCATGAGCTTTATGCAAGGAATGTGGAAACACTTGAACATGATGTTCATGCCATCACAATGTTGTGGATCTCTTCTTTTAAGTTATTATCTTGATATATTCTTGTTGATATTTTTTTGATATATGTTGCTACTAACTTCATCATCATAATGTTTTATCTTGCAATTTCATGCATCTCACAACATCATCATACTAATCTAACTTTTGAGAGTAGTCCTTTTAGTATTGGGAAGCCTTGAATGTGATCTAAGGCTTCCAATTTTGCATTTGCATCCATAACATCAATGTCATCATATATCTATTTTTTTAAGTATATAAATGCCATAAAAATTTTGTTTTATGTGAATAAAGACTTGTAGTATATTGGTATTAATGAGGATGTTACCAAAAGCTCAAGATCTATTTTTGTTTCCATCAAAAATGATTTTTGAAATTCGGATGGAAAGAGACACCCATTTTGAAAACCTATTTCCCAACTCTAAAATGAAAATTTATATAAATATGAAGTGCTTATGGAATAGGTATCATAAAGGAATGGTTTTGAAGAGTTAGATCTAATTTTACTAAGAGATATTTAAAAATAAGAAAGGTTTAAAGAGTAAAATTTGAACCTGGTTTCAACTCCAACAAGAACTTAAAATTCGTGGGTAGAAAGAGTTGATATGTAAACACCTATTTTTCAAACCTAAAATAAGAATTTTATTAAAGAAATGGAAGCCTTAAGGAGTAGGTTTGATTAGGACTCAAATTTAGACAGATCAAATGAGTTTTCCTAAAGAGATAATCCTAAAAACCAATTAACAAATTCGGATTTAGAAAAGAACTATGTTCAAACACCTATTTTCAAATTCCGAAATAAGGATTTTAAATGAGAAATGAAAGCCTTTGGAAATAGGTATAGTAAGGATTTAATTGTCACAAGAACAAATGGATTTATTAAAGAATATTTCTACAACAAAGGAAAAGTTTCAACACATAATCAAACTCTATTTCTATCACCAACAATTTTTGTAAAATTCGTAACTAGGCAAGACCCCCACTTAAACATCTATTTTCTAACTCCTAAATGAAAAAATTTCTTAAAATAATGAGGGTATTAGGAATATAAGTCATCAAGGCTTTATTTTAGTAAAAATAAAGATGATTTCTCAAGAAACAAGCCAGTTTTCTAAATCAAGTATTCTTGAAGTTTTCTCAAAGTGAAATCTATCTAAAAATTCTTTTTAACTAAATATCATCAAGAACATACTATAGATAGCTCATAACATGTCATTCATGATATTAACTTATTGGTATTGCATGTACATTAAATATACATGGTAGAAACAATGTAAACTTCACAAAACAATTTTGGAAACATAATTTTTGCCTACTGATCAAATCTGATCCGAGCTTTCCGTGTAAACCCTGGGAATTTTCCACATTAGTACCCGACCTTACAACAGAGTGTATAAACTAGATAATAGATTTAGATTCTAATTGAAGTGTAATAATAGATTAATATTTAGATAGATGAAGAATTTAGGAACCGAATAAAGAAATTCTTTAACCCTAGTTAATACCAAAAACAAGATTTTGTATCTTGAATAAATAATTCAAGATATGATCTTAAATTTAGACCCGAAACCTGATATACAAGTAGGTTTAAATAGAAAATATGAATATAAGGATTAAATGATTGTTTTGATTCCGATAATGAATCGAGATTAGAATAACGAGTAGTGATGAATCTATATTCAGACTTAAACCTTAAATTCAAGATTTCTAGTTAAAATTAAAAGCTACTAATAAGAATTCATGTTCAGTATCCAAACTAAAGATATAATATAGTTTAGTTTCTGTATTAAGTCCAATACTGCATAAATGATTATTTACGCTTATAATAGAAAACGATGACTCAAAGATGAACCATTAAGATTTTAAATATACAACAAAAGTACAAACTGTTGAATAACTCAAAATCTAAACTCCAAACAAATAATCGGATCACGCTATTTTTCTCAACCGAGTTTTCTTAAGCTATTGAGGCCTGAAACAAAAATTGACCTAACGAGCTTAAGAAATCCAAATCGCGGGAGGTAAAATTATACGATTAAATAACTACGTATATATATAACCTAAATTTGTATTATTTGAAAATCTAAGTGTTTTGTGTGGGTTTATACACATATTTTTGTATAAAAACTTCCAAATATTAGCTAATTTATACCCATACAACTCGTTTAATTAATCTAAAATTCAATTCAAATAATAAACTAATATATATTATATATGTATACGGATGCTTTTCGGTGGAAATTGAGGAAGAGAGATACGGAGCCGAAATCCAACCAATAATTCCCTCAAAATTGTCAAACAAATTAACCACTCCACCAATCACATGTTGACAAGTCATTCTAACATTAATTGCCATGAAAACAACATATTAAACATAGCCAAAACAGAAAGAAAATTGAAGGAGAAGCAGCCGCAAGTCTTCTTCTTCCTTCTCCTATATATATGAGTAATTAAATCTCATAATGGAGAACATACCAAAACTTGTCAACCCTTAAACTCTTCAGCACGAAACTACTCCCAAACATCAACCAAAACGAACTGAAAACAAAGAACAAACAGATCAAAATACTGGAGTTCGGATCGAAGGAAAATCAAGGCTAAAAACCTTTGAATACAAGCTTAAAGGTAAGTTAAGGTAACTTGAGTGGTTTTCGTTCAAATCTAAGCTTTGTAACTGACTTATAACAATCTTAGGAACATAATAAACACAAATACGAGCTTCGGATTATATCAAACAAGCTCCAACGAGGTAATAATCCAAAACCCTAACTTTATTTTCTAAGAATCGAGAATTATATATATATGTTTTTAAACTTGTTGAAAATTGTTTTATGTTCTTATATAAGGTATATAAACATTTACAAACGGTTTAGTAAGGTTTTTAACGTGTAAAAATCAAAGAACATGAATCGAACCGAGGAAGAAGATGATGAACAGTACAACACTGCCTCAAGGCCGGCAGTGTAAATGCTCAAAGCCGGCGGCTTATAGGCGGCTTACACTCAACAAAGGCTACGTAAAATAATTTTTTCACGTAAAAGTTGAACGTAAGCCGGCTACCTGGAGATCTACGCCGACGGTGTTGGGCCGGCGTACGTTGAAAGCCGACAGCTTTCAACACCGGTGCACTCGATATGAAAATTTCTTCAAAAACAATTTTACACCGGCACCTGGGGATGAAGGTCGGCGGCTTTGAGCCGGCGTATGCCCAAATTTTCTTAACGAAAGCATGTTTCGAAAATAACCAGAATTATATATATATATGACCTAAGTCTACTTAGTATATATATATGTATAACAATATAGCATTTATTACATAAACAAGTAAAAACAAATATTTGGAATATTTTGATTAATACCGGATGATTCTTAAAACCCTAAGATTAAGAAAAGATATTAGGTGTTAATCAAAGTTAGTATTAGTTAAATATTTGTTCTAAACAGATAAAATAGGTAAGAATGGAAATTGAAAGTAATTAATTTCTTGAGTAATGCGACTTCTAAAAATAACAAAACAATTATGCGAGATAAAATAGGAGAAACACGACAACACTAAGTAATAATAATTACCAAAATATCGAGTCTAGGACACTAATCACATATAGGGATTTAATTAATTTGTATTAATGAATACTTGGTCTTAAATAGGTGATTTTGACTCACTAGAGGATCTACCAGCGGATTACTACGATTGAGGCAGTATGAGCAGGTGAGTAATTCAGTCATATTGTATTGGTTATGATTGTAAATAGTCAAATATATAATGCAAGATAATCAAATGAATGTTTGCTGAAAGTATGATTTGATTTGAGTGTATGATTATTAAAATATATTTATAAAAGCGATAATGCAATGATTGATGTTGTGCAGTAGTATAATGATGATTGTGTGTAATGTATGGTCACTTTGAAATCGAATAAGACTTATTGACTTAACAAAATAATATGAACATGCATTGCACAAATTGCATTATTGCATATATGGTTGTGACAGCCTGCTACGTATTAATATTTCGGATATCTGTTTTTGCTTGGTTGTTTTAATGTGTAAGTTCTTCCAAGGTTCTCTTTGGTCTGGCGGTCCTATGAGGAACTAAAAGGCACTGAAGAACGTCGCCCGTAGAATCGCTTTGAAATGATTAATACTTAAGGAGTTTCTAAGGGGATTGCAGGAGATGGTTTGTTCAATCAACTATATTCAAAGTGATAACCGTAAAACGAGAAATCGTTGATTCTCCTGTGTACTTAGTCTCTCCTGGGCAGGTGGGTCATTGAGTACTGGTTCTTCAACCCATTAAAAAGAGGGTGTAAATCTTTTTCCTATTTGGATTCTAGATCATCCAAACTTATATCTGTGCATATGGTTGAGTGCTTGCATTGCATATGATTTGTTAATGACTTGTGTGATATATGATATGTCTGGTTATTCACTGAGCTGTGGTTTCGCTCATACTCCTACAGTCTTTTCAGGTTCACTTTACGACCCTGGTTAGTTACATCCAGGAATATGGCTCCAGTAAGAGCTTTGAAGCTAGAAGTCTACAGATATATTTTAGTTTGATAGTTATGTACTATTATATTAGATTATTTAGTTGTGTGCTCAAAAGGAACTATATGGTTTGTAATAGTTTTGTAATGTTTATTCACTAAGTTATTTCTTTCATATATTTGTTATTTCTTATCAAGCAACTAAAAAGATCCTGTTGTTTTGAAAACCTGTCATTCCCTAAAGGTAATCTAGTAATAGTATTCAAGTATAACTTGTTTACTACTACTAGGGTATCCTCGGGGTGTGACATTCCGAGACCTAAAAGTTTTCAAAACTTAGGTATAATGTCAGAATTGGATAGATCTTTCGTAGTAGATAGAAATCGACTGCTTTTTTTTGCAAAATTCTAAGTTAAAATGACCAAGTTATGACTGTTTTAAGTTGGAATTTCCACTAACCACGAAAATTACGAACTTGAAAGTTTTGTTTGATAAGTTGTCATTAGCTATGGTTTGAAATGCTCATTTGGGTATTTCTTTCGTGTAGGTGATTTCGAATTGGAGGATTCCTTCCCCTTGGATTATTACGAATAGAGACCGGAGACCATGGATGAGTGAGTCATACTTCCCATTTACGATTCCTTGTTATGCTTGTAATTTATAGTTGCACTAGAATGATCAGTAAAAATAAAAATGGAAATGCATGATGGCTAATTTTAGGATTATGTATGCTATCTTGATGTATTGAGAAAAATATGCTAAGCATATCGAAACCGGATGATTAATTGATGTATGTCTATATGCCATGATTATGAGTGTTTACAAATTGATTGGTCACCCATGAAATTGCATTAATGATTATTTGGATTAATAAGTAATATGGACATAATCACTTCACGATGGGAATGGCGCATTTAATCATGGTTGGTTATCCGTGATCCATAAACTATATGAATAAAATGGGTTACCCGTGTGCCATAAAATGGAACAATATATTCAAAGTAGTATCGCATAATTCATTAATCTGCTAACCCTGAATGGAAAGCGTAAATCCATTCAACATATGATTTTTCGATTGATCATATGTCTTGTATGCCCATGTGGTTGTTGAATTTCATAAGGATGCTTAAATCAACTTAATTATATGAAATTTTTGGATACGTATATTTTGGAAGTATTTGCTTACTAAGCTAGCATAGCTCATATCCCCACAGCTTCTTTTGTTGCAGCTTCCATATCTGTGGTTGCATCCCAAGAATTGACCAACTAAGATAAAGTAGGAATAAGAGTTTCCCCGAGAAGTTTATGTTTAGCTTCTATATATAGACTTCCATATGAAACCTTAAACGCTCGAGTTGATGTCAAAAACTATTACCTGGATTTAATATTCTTTTGCGGGGGAATGCCCCTTAGTTTTTTGTAAATGATCTTGAATATCTATGGTTTGTGTTTTGATGTTATTTCTATCAAATTAAACTATCTATCTCTAATTGTGCAAGTATTCTGTTGTTGCAAGAGAATGCCTTACATCTAATATAAGACTTCTGAATGACTGTGGTAGTGATTCCTAGGTCTAGTATTGCATGTGGCGGACTATTATGTTTAGGATACCCTTTTGGGTGTGACGGTTTAAGTTGGTATCAGAGCAGCAAAAATATAAAGCATGGCAATAGAATTTAAAAGCTTAAAGTGTGTAAGTAACTAAATCTTAGGGTAGGAAATGAGTTAAATGTCTAAACTAACTAGAAATCTTTCCTTGGTATAGGCTTATCGAGTAGCATAGATTACATGTTTTGAGGGGATAAAGTAAATGAAAAACTCGACCGAATGTAAGACCTTGGTAATCTTTAATGGAATTTAATATGTACTTGTTTTAAAGAAGAATCTTACATTTTCATAACAAAAGATATGAAAAAAAGAAATTAAGAACACAACTAAGTAAGAAAGCATGCGCACCATATCCTACGAGACGCATGAACATCATTACATCCATTACATCCTTGTGATTATTTTCTTTTTTCACTTGATTTCATAATTTGAGTTATGATTTGGACTCTAAAATTTGAAATTTCATGGCTTGGATTTCATGATTTGAATTTTAGAATGATTCGTTGAAGTTTCACTTGATTATTTGATTTCCACAATTCCCAAACTAAGCCTTTGAGGCCTTAAGGAAAACCTTAAAACTTGCGTAATAAATGTATAAACAAACGACCCCGAGAAACCGCAATCATGAACAGGAAGCTCCCCCAGTAGAATCAAATAATGATAATCAAGCCGTTATACCTCAGCGTAATCAATAAGGGAGGACACCTCAGAACCAACAAATGGATATGATGAATGCGATTGGATAGTTAGCCCACCTTCTAAACACTTTCATCCAAAATTAAAATCAAAACCAAAACCCAAGTCAAAACCAAAACCAAAATCCAAATCAAGTCCTAAGTGTGCAAAATTCCGCCCCACCACTACCCATGGATCATCGTGAAGTAACTGCCGATGCTCTGGTACCACATGAGGAGCATTCTTGTAATGCACCATTACCATCACTGCTACCATATCGAAGAACTCATCGAAGCTCTTTACCAGATTTCATAAAGAGTAATCGGTATTTCGACGGGGCCTTAGGCAAACCTGATGAAGCCGGAGACTGGTTGGCTCAGATCGAGAGATCTTTTACAGCCTATGAGGTTCCATCTCACCTTAAGTTGGACTGTAGGACTTACATGCTCATATACAATGCTAGAGTTTGGTGGGAATCGAAGAGAAGGAGCTTAGTACTACCGATTTCATGGGAAGCCTTTCGTCGGGAATTTTTGGAAAATTACTTTCCTTCTAGCTTAAGGGTAAGATATAGCATAGATATTTTTGCATGTGAAATAAAAGAGGAAGGACAGTAAAGCAATATGAGACTGAGTTCACTCATTTGCTACAATATGCACCCGAATCCTTCAAAGACAGAGAAGAGTTGAAAAGATAAGTATTCTTAGGATGTCTAGATGAAGACTTGAGGATTAAGTTGGAAGAGCTTGGAATGAAAACTTATCTATAATTAGTGGAGAAGGCTCGGATAATAGAAGGAGCAAGGAAAAGGAAGTATCAGATGTCGAAAAAGAAAGTCTTTAGGAAAAGGTCGTTTGATGCCATGAGTTTAAGATTCAAGGGCAAGAGATACAGGCCTTACTATGGATTCTGAGATAGTGGAAGTGACAAGCCCAACCAAACAAAAGTGAATGTTACTTGTTGGAAGTGTAAAGAGGCGCACTATCCTAGACAATGCCCACAGCTGAAAAATAAGTGTTTATTTTGTGGCGACTTTGGTTACATGGCCCATGGCTGCTCGAAAAAGATGGCTACACCTACTTACATGCAAAGAAAAGGGGCACCTTGCAACAAAATGCCCACAAAAGGAAGAGTATGGTAGCTCGACTTTATGGAACACCTAGCAGTGTAAGCACAGCAAAGAACGAAAGTAGGAGTGGAAGCCGTACAGTGTTAGCCATGCATGGAATGAGACTCTATAACTTCGAAGGACAGTGGATGGTAGAAGAAGAGGATGATGAGGTGATGGAACTAGCAGCCTTGGACCAGGGAGGAGAGAATGATGCCAGTTTGGTCACAGGTTAGCTACAAAGCACTCTTTTAATTAAAGTTTTCTTTTAATTATCAGTTTTCATAAAACAAAAAGCTATTAAGGAAAGGTTAAAACTTTAAAACATAGGATAGATAAGTAGTAAGGAAGACGTAGATGTAAATAGTAATTAGCATTTGTTGAACACATGATGCATACTGGTGAATAGAAGTGAGGCCTATGTGTTGTTCGATACTGGAGTAACACACTCATTCATCACCACTAGTTTGGCTAGATAGCTTGGTTTACCAATAGTTACAACCACCTCTAGCCTACAAATCAAGACCCTCATAGGAAGTGTCGTGTCGACTCGAGCGATGTTGAAAAATTATCCTTTGGAAATTCAAGGACACCCCTCTAAAAGTGATTTGATAGTGTTAGAAATGAGTAAATATGTCATACTTGGTATGAGTTAGTTGACCATGGTTAAAGCTATTGTGGATTGTCGGAAGAAGATAGTAAGATTTAATGATAAATACGGTAAAGAAGTGGAGTTGGATGGAGAGACTACAATTCTAAAAGGGAATGGATTAAACTCTTTTGAGTTAATGATGGGTGATGAAGAAATAATGCCCATTGAGGGTACCTTTGATGAGGAAGCACCACAAGAGGCAAGAAATATACTGGTTGTGGATAAGTATCCAGATGTATTTCCAAATGTGTTCCCTGGGTTACCCCCAAAGAGGGAAATTGATTTTGAAATCAATTTGTCTCTAAATACAGAACCAATATCAAAGGCACTTTACCGGATGGCACCGGTTAAACTAAAGGAGTTGAAAATTTAGTTACAAGAACTGTGGGATCAGAAGTTCATAAGACCTAGTGTGTCGCCATGGGATGCACCTGTACTGTTTGTAAAGAAGAAGGATGGATCCATGAGGCTACGTATTGATTATCGTGAGCTCAATACGATTACAATTAAGAATCGATACCCTTTGCCTAGGATTGATAATCTGTTCAATCAGCTACAAGGAGCGCGCATGTTTTCATGCATTGACTTATGTTCTGGATGTCACCAATTAAGGATAAAACCCGAAGACGTGCCAAAGATAACTTTTCACACACGATATGGGCACTGTGAATTTTTAGTGATGCCCTTTGGTTTGACCAATGCGCCGGCTGCATTCATGGATCTCATGAATAGAGTTTACAAAGCACTCTTGGACAAGTGGATAATAGTCTTCATCGATGACATTCTGATCTGCTCAAAAAGTGAGAAACAACATGAAGAGCATCTTAAGATGGCGTTACAAACTTTAAGAGAAAATAAGCTATATGCCAAGTTGTCTAAGTTTGATTTTTTGCTAGATCGAATATCCTTTTTAGGACGCGTTGTATGAGGAGAAGGCATATCGATTGACCCCGAAAAGATTAAGGCCGTAGTGGATTGGAAACAACCACAAACGGTAATCGAAGTAAGAAGCTTTTTGGGACTAGCTAGCTATTATCGCAATTTTGTAAAGGATTTTTCGAAAATAGTTAAGCCCTTGACTCAATTAACACAGAAAAATGAGAAGTTTGTTTTGATAGATAAACGGGAGCAAAGTTTCCAAGAGCTGAAACAACAGTTGGTATCAGCACCAATCTTAGTTTTGCTAGACCCAGAGAAATCTTATACTATGCATAGTGACGCTTCAAGGAATGGCCTTGGATGTGTACTAATGCAGGAATGAAAAGTTATTGCTTATGCTTCCCGATAGTTGAGACCACACAAACAGAATTACCCTACACACGATCTAGAGTTAGCCGCAGTTGTCTTTGCTTTGAAGCTTTGGATACACTATCTATATGGACAAATGTGCGAGATATATACAGATCATAAAAACCTTAAGTATATGTTTACGCAAAAGGAACTAAATATGAGGCAAAGAAGATGGTTGGAGTTAATCAAAGACTATGATCTGGGAATTTACTATTGTCTGGGAAAGATAAATGCGGTTGTGGATGCTCTGAGCCGAAAAAATTATGGGGGAGTAGCTGCATTAATCAAAAGTCAAAAGGAGCTAATAAGAGATTTCAAGAGATTAAAGATTGAATTCATAGGATGAAGTGTGGGACTTGAGATAGCCAACTTAGTATTGAAACTGACCTTAGTTGAGAGGATCAAAGAGGCTTAACGTTATGATGAAGTAATGTAAAAGCTTAAGAAGGAGGTTTAGGAAGGAAAATACTCTGACTTTGTAATAGATGAAGAAGATGTGGTTAGAATGAAGGGACGACTTTGTGTACTGGAGGATAAGGAGCTAAGGAAAGAAATTATGAGTGAAGCCCACAACTCTGGCTATACTATCCACCCCGGAGGTACCAAGACGTATCAATATTTGAAAAGTCACTATTGGTGGAATGGCATAAAGAGGGATGTAGCAAACTATGTGATGAAATGTACAGTTTACCAACAAGTGAAAGTAGAGCATCAAAGGCTAGGAGGATTGTTAAAGCCTTTGCCTATCCCCAAATAGAATGGGATCAAATATCCATGGATTTTGTATGCGGCTTTCCAAAGACTTCGATGGGTTGTGATGCGGTGTGGGTGATTGTGGATCGGTTGACAAAGTTAGCTAACTTTTTACTAATCAATATGACATACTCTATGGATAAGTTAGCTAAGATCTAAATCTGAGAAATAGTGCGATTGCATGGCATACTCGCGGGAATTATTTCAGATCGAGACCCGAGTTTGTATTTAAGTTCTGGACAAGTCTACAAAAGAGTTTGGGTACAAAGCTACATTTTAGCATCGCATATCATCTTTAGACAGATGGATAGTTTGAGTGAACAATTCAAACCCTAGAAGATATGCTGAGAGCATGTGTCTTGGAATTCAAGGGAAGCTGGGATAATCACATGCCACTGATTGAGTTTGCTTGTAATAATAGCTACCACTCGACCGTTCAGATGCTACCCTACGAAGCTTTGTATGGGCGACATTGTAGGTCACCTTTGTTTTGAGATGATGTAGAGAAGCTTGCCATTGGACCAGCCTAGTACAAGATGCGGTCGACAAAGTGAGAGTCATGCAGCAAAGATGAAGGAAGCTCAGGACCGGCAAAAGATTTGGGCAAATCTGAAGAGACGAGTTCTCGAATTCCAAATAGGTGAGCATGTGTACTTGAAGGAGAATCCGATTAAGAGTATACGAAGAGTACATACACATGAGAAGTTGAGCCTGAGATACACTGGATCCTTTGAGATACTGGTAAGAGTTGGAGACCTAGCATATCGATTGGCTTTGCCACCAAACCTATCTGGAGTGCATAATGTGTTCCATGTCTTGGTACTAAGGAAATATGTACCTGACCCAGAAAGGATCTTGGAGTTGGAACCCATCCAGTTAAAAGAAAACCTCACATACTAGGAACATCCGGCATAAATCTTGGATAAGAAAACGCAAAAGTTGAAAAATAAGGAAATTCGGTATGTAAAAGTATATAGAGAAAGCACGCGTTCGAGGAGGCAACCTGGGAGGCTGAAGAAGAGATTCAAAGGAAATACCCCGAGTTGTTTCAAGAAAGAGGTACGTAAGTTTTAGTTTTGAGGACAAAACTCTGTTTAAGGTGGGTAGGTTGTAAGCCCTCGTTTTCTTAGCAAACCAAAACTCGGTTTCGGAGCCGAAAACTGAAATCCTAAAAAGAATTATTAGGGCTAGTCTGGAACCTAAGAACCCTAATTCCAATAATATCGAGAACGAAACTCCAGAACAATAAAAATGAGTTAGCTTTAGAATATAGTCTTAAATAATATACCGAAATATGAAAAAATCAGATTATAGAGAAATTCATCCGTTGCGAACCCTATAGGGATCTGCTTTCAAAAACCGGTCCATGGGACTCGAAAATAGAAAAATATTCCATAGGACTCGTTAGAACTTAAATTTAATAAGGAATTCAAAAATATAATTGTAAGAATTTTTCGGTTTATAAAAATTACAATTATAGCCATTTTTATCGTATTTTCATTACTACCAGTAATTTAATTGTCTAATCTACTTTTTTATTTCTAATCATCACTATTCACCAAGTACAACCAACTATACCCTATTCTTACATCCTTACATCATATTCCTTCCAATTTACTTTTCTAATACAATTTTATTACTAAAATTACTTAATTAAATTTGAAACTTACACAACACAACACAAAACAACTCTCTCTCCTCCTCATTCTCCCAAAACCGGTGCCCCCTTCCCCTACACACTCCCTCTCTAATTTTGTTTCATTTTCCTTTTATTTAATTAAAACAAATCCTAAATCCATTTCTATAAATACCCCTTTATGTCATTCACTTTTCACTTTCTCTCTTTTTCACTAAACAAAACTCTTGCAAAATTTTTTTCTCTCAACTCTCTCTCACCCTCTAGTTGCCGTGAGCCCCTCACCCAGCCCCTCCTACCACATACACACACACACACACATAATTTGTTGCTTCAAGTTTTCTTGTTCAAACCACTCCATAGGTAATAGATCTAAGCCTACCAAAAATAAAACACATAATGGTAATATCATACATGTGTGATTCTACCAAAATCCCCATAAGCTTTATGCAAGGGATGTGGAGACACTTAAACATGATGTTCATGCCATCACGATGTTGTGGACCTCTTGTTTTAAGTTATTATTTTGATATATTCTTATTGATATTTTGTTGATATATGTTGCTACTAACTTCATCATCATAATGTTTTATCTTGCATTTTATGCATCTCACAACATCATCATACTAATCTAACTTTTGAGACTAGTCCTTTTAGTATTGGAAAGCCTTGAATGTGATCTAAGGCTTCCAGTTTTGCATTTGCATCCATAACATCAATGTCATCATATATCTATTTTTTCAAGTATATAAATGCCATAAAAATTTTGTTTTATGTGAGTAAAGACTTGTAGTATATTGGTATTAATGAGGATGTTACCAAAAGCTCAAGATCTATTTTTGTTTCCATCAAAAATGATTTTTGAAATTCGGATGAAAAGAGACACCCATTTTGAAAACCTATTTTTCAACTTCAAAATGAAGATTTTGTATTAAATATGAAGGCTTATGGAATAGGTATCATAAAGGAGTGGTTTTGAAGATTTAGATCTAATATTACTAAGAGATATTTTAAAAATAAGAAAGGTTTACAAGAGTAAAATTTGAACCTTGTTTCAACTCCAACAAGAACTTAAAAATTCGTGGGTAGAAAGAGTTGATATGTAAACACCTATTTTTCAAACCTAAAATAAGAATTTTATTAAAGAAATGGAAGCCTTAAGGAGTATGTTTGATTAGGACTCAAATTTAGACAAATCAAATGAGTTTTCCTAAAGAGATAATCCCAAAAACCAATTAACAAATTCGGATTTAGAAAAGAACTATGTTCAAACACCTATTTTCAAATTCCGAAATGAGGATTTTAATTGAGAAATGAAAGCCTTTGGGAATAGGTATAGTAAGGATTTAATTGTCACAAGAACAAATGGATTTTATTAAAGAACATTTCTAAAACAAACGAAAAGTTTCAACACAAATCAAACTCTATTTTCATCACCAACAATTTTTGTAAAATTTGTAACTAGGCAAGACCCCTCCTTAAACATCTATTTTCCAACTCTTAAATGAAAAACTTCTTAAAATAATTAGGTTATTGGGCATATAAGCCATCAAGGTTTTATTTTAGTAAAAATAAAGATGATTTCTCAAGAAACAAACTAGTTTTCTAAATCAAGTATTCTTCAAGTTTTCTCAAAGTGCAATCTATCTAAAAATTCTTTTTAACCAAATATGAAATAGCCATGAATTTCTTAATTTACATATTAATGTGTTATTGACATAATATATATGTATATATGTGTATGTGTGCTTGGATCATATAATTGGTATATGTGCTAGATATGTGTTATTTTATATGTGTATAGTATAATGAAAGTAATATTTTTGTATTACATGTATAAATGTGTGTATAGTGTAGTGAATAAATGTGTCTTTTGCAAATTAATATGTATGTGTTATGTTTAGAATTTAATAAAATTACTTTTGATTATGTTTAGAATTTAATAAAATTACTTTTGAATAGCTTAAGATTAATGACAGAAATTTTTCAAACTTTAAGTTCACTTTTTAAGCCTAAAACAAACTCAAATGCATTTAAAATTAACTCAAATTAATCTTAGGTCAAATATACCCCTTAAGACACATGTTGGATGAGTATTGGCTTTGTTTTAAACAAGATTAGGACCTCTTTTTGACAGCCCTATTTCCCCATACGAATTTTCCTTTCTTTTCTTTTCTTTCTTTCTTTCTTTTCCATTCCAAAATCTTAAATCCTAAGCCAAGATCAATTACAAGCTTTTGGATTTAAACAACATTCCAAGCCAAGATTTAGTCATGTAAGTTAAATGCAAGCTTTATCTTTTTATTTTATGTTCTATATTGTGTTTGTTTGTAAAGGTTGGATAGAAATGAATTTTATGTACTAATTGGTGTGGGTTTGATTTGGTGCATTGATGGGGGTTTGAATAAGATTAAATGGCTAAAGGAGTGGTAGTGTATATCTTGTATGAATATTGATGTGTGAGGATGAGTGTTTTGGGAAAATTGAAGAATTGAGTAGTGAGGAGTAGATTTGAAGTGTGATTAGTGTTTTGAAGATTAGAAGTAGAATTCATGTTTTTAGGATAGTGTTTGGAACATATAACAAGCTTTGGAAAGTTTGGATTAAGTTTGGGGAATTTTTGAAAGTGAACAAAGTTTGTAATAAAACAGGGAAAATCAAAAACATTTTCATATAGGCTTAATTTTGGTCGTATGCCGGCATCTGGCACTTCTACGCCGCCGCTTATAGGCGGTGTTGGAAGTGAACAAAATCAAATTTCTTAAAGCCGTTTGAATGCTGCCGGCTTTCACTGGAAAAGTCAGCCAGTGTTCATTTTTCAAATTGTACGCCGACTACTGGGATTCCAATGCCACAGGCTTAGGGGCGGTGTGGAATGGGAACAGAATCCTAATTTTTAATGCGGGGCTTAAGGCCACCGGCGTAGGATCTAAGGCTGTCAGCGTACATGGATACGCTGCCAGTATTGGGAGTATTCACGAGCGTAGATCAACCCCGTGCACCTCTCGGCAATTTTTGGAAAATTAGAGTTGCATTCTACACTGGCTCAAAGCCACCGGCGTAGAATGAAGGTTGCCAGCGTACCATTGAACGCTGTCAGTGTTGGCAGTGTTGATCTTTAGTGTATTGAACATCAGTTCAAAGCCGCTGGCTTTAACGGTCGGCGTATCCCCTGCACTTTTGAATTTCAAAAACTTTCTTTAAAATTTTTCGAAGTTTGATATATGATCAAATAATTAATTGTTGAGTGTCCTATGATATAATAGGATGTTTAAATACTTTATTGTGACCTTGTATTAATTTATTTGAATTTCTTTGATTAATCATATTTTCAACTAGTTAATTAGTACTTGAGCTAAATGTGAAATTTAATATTGTTTTAAACAGTGATAGATTCTCACCTAGCTAACCCCATTAGTTCCCGAGCTATATCAGGTACGCAGTAACTTGCTTGTTTCTTTGTTAGGATAGGCATCACAACTAAATTATTTTAAATTAAGAAAACTTTATTAATTGATGAGTGTTGCTTGTCCTTGTTTGCCGTTGAATCTAGTTCAGAGAGCGGCACCCTGCTCAGATTGGGGGCAGGGTACTTTCTCGTTAATGGATAGAATTATTTAGGAGATATGAGTATCCGAGCTGCTCATATCAACCCCCTGAGCATTGTGATACGTTACTCAGGATCCCCTAGTATTACGGGCTATGCCGGAAGATAGGGCTGCTTAGTCTGTATGAACAGTAGGGACCACTCAAGGAGGCGGACGTAATACTAGATCCTTATTGTCCGGAGTTTGAATACTCCCGTATTGTTTTACTAACTAAAGATTTAATAATAAATCTTTGATTGTTGCATAATGCATTAGTCTAAGAATGTGTGATCCACTTTGCATTTGTATTCGTTACTTGTGTACTGGGCCTTTGGCTCATATTTTATCCATTTCAGGTGACGACTCCGATGAGTTCTATGCCAGTATGGGGTACGGAATCGAGTTTGAAGATTTTCTTGATGGTTTGGAGGATTAGAGTTAACCATGGACTCAATGGAACCCTATGATTTGTAATAGATTAGATATGATTCCTTTTGTTGATAATGTAATTAAAGTGTTAGTTTGGGTTGTGTTTTGAAGATTTCGTTAAGGCTTGTAAGAAGCCTTTGGATGTAATATGTATATATATGTACCTAGCTATGTAGGAATTAAGTTGTTTTCTTTGCCAAAATGTGTTGGTAGTGTAGTAGTATAACTATGTTTAAGGTTTAAATATATATATATATATATTATGATTCCTATTATATTATCTATATGGAATTAGATAAACAATTTCTCAAACAATTCTTTCAGGCAACCTTACATATAATCTTATAGGTTATATGTGGTTGGGGAACCGTTATCGCCTATTTTAAATATAGGGGTGATAGCGGGTCCTTACAAAATATCATCAAGAAAATACATATAGATTGCTCATAACATGTCATTCATGATATTAACTTGTTGGTATTGCATGTATATTAAATATACATGGAATAAACAATGTAAACTTCACAAAACAATTTCGAAAACATGATTTTTGCCTATTAATCAGATTTGATCCGAGCTTTCCAAGACCTAAAAGTTTTCAAAACTTAGGGATAACATTATAATTGGATAGCTCATTTGTAATAGATAGAAATCGACTGCTTATTTGTGAAATTACAAGTTAAAATGAGCAAGTTATGATCGTTTTAAGTTGGAATTTCCACTAATCACAAAAATTATGAACTTGAAAGTTTTGTTTGATAAGTTGTCATTAGTTATGTTTTGAAATACTCATTTGAGTATTTCTTTCGTATAAGTGATTTCGAATCGAAAGATTCCTTGTCCCTAGATTGTTACGAATTGAGATCGAAGACCATGGCTGAGTGAGTCATACTTCCCATTTACGATTCCTTGTTGTGCCTGTGTAAGCCCTAGTTTTCTTTGAAACCAAGCTTGACTTCGTGAGCCGAATCGGAAACCGAAATCCTAAACCGGAATAGCCAGGGTTAGCAAGAAACCTAGAAACCTTAAGTCCTGCTCCACCAAGAATAAAACCATAAATCTTTCGAGAGCAAGTTAATATAGATTATAGTTCTAAAGAATATAACGAAACTTAAAAAGTTCATTTTTCGAAAAATTATTTGTTTCGAACCCGACCGTGATTCATTCCAGAAAACTAGCCCCCGAGACTCGGAATTAGAAAAATGTTTTGGAATCATCATTAAGACTGGAATTTCATAAGAAATTCAAAAATATGATTATTATAATTTTTTGGTTTATAAAAATTACAGTTATTGCTTTTATATCGTATTTTCTTTACTAACTGGTAATTTAATTATCTTGTCTACTATTCATTACTATTCACAAGTACAAGCCCATACCCTACTCACACTCACAAACCATACCCTATTCTTACATCCTTACAACTAAACCATACCTTATTACATCACTTTCCATACAATTACTTTTCCAATGCATATTATTACACATTTTAGTTTGAAAATTTTACAAAATCATTTTTCTCCCCTCTCTTCCTCCCGATGGCGGGCGCACCCTCCTTATTTTTCTCTCAATTGTTTTATTTTTCTTTCTTTATTTTAATCAACACAAACCCTAATTCAACCTACTATATATATTCTTTTATGCTTTACTCTCTTTCCTCATTTTCACTTTGTCAAAATTTCGCAAATTCTCTCCTTCTCTTACTCTTTTGCCGTGAGCCTCCTAACACACACACACACTCTCACACAACAATTTTCTTTCTTCAACTCCTCTTGTTCCAAAGCCTAAATAGGTATAGATCTAAACTATACTACCACCAAGACATGTAATGGCTAGATCATTCATGTGTAGATTCGCAAAATCCCCATGAGCTTTATGCTAGGGATATGAAACTACTAAAACATGAATATCAAGCCATCACAAGTTGTGGATCTTGTGTTAAAGCTTGTCTTTTTCTCATAATCATAATATATGTTCATGTAGTGATGAGTGCATATAGGAAACTTGCTACTACATCATTGTCATAAGTAGTATATCTCATTTTATGCATATAACATGATCATTATACTTAGATCTAGCTCTTAGACATTTATTCTCTTACATGACATTATAGATCTCACGCAATTATTATGTGTAGGATGAGTAAACGGTCATAAATATCTTTTCTTATGTAAATGAATGTTTTAACACTTCTATAAGTTAGGATATTTATGAATGTAAGCCAAAAAGCTCAAGAACAACTTTGGTTTTATAAAAACAAACTCTTGTAAATTCGGATGGAAAATGAGTCATATTTTGAAAACCTATCTTTCAACTCCAAAACATGATTTTTATGTGAAGAATAAAGAGCTTACGGAATAGATAACAATAGGAAATGATTTTTGTGAGTAAAAGGAAGATCTACTAAGAGGAATTTGTTAAACAAGAAATATTTACAAGATAGAAAAATTTGACCTTAAGATAATTGCATAAAATTCATAACTAGGAAAAAAGGATATGTAAACACCTACTTTTCAAACTCAAAATGGAAGTTTTATTAAAGAAATGAAGTCCTTAGGGGATAAGAATAATGGAGCTTTGAATTTTAAAGCATCAAACAAGTTTTTCTCAAAGAAATCACTCCAAAACTGTTTTTACAAAATTCGGATTTATGAATGACTAATATATAAACACTTGTTTACAATGTGTAAAATGAGGATTTATGTTGAAAAATGAAGATCATAAGGAATAGATATGATATAGAAGTAATTTTAGCAAGAATAAGTAAGTTTTAATAAGGAAAATCTCTAAAACAAGTGTGGTTGGTCAAAAATACAAAAGTTGAACTTACTAGTTAAGAACTCATGATATCTTGTAAAATAGAAGTCTCAAAAATATTTTAATAGAATCTCATCATGAATATGCATATAGGAAGCTCATAACATACCGCTCATGATAGTGATTATTATTGTTGCATGCATATTTGGCTTAGATAGTAATATTATCATAATTCCTCACAAAACAATTTCGAAAAATGAAATTTGATTACTGATCAGATCTGTTTGGACCTTTTCAAGACCTAAAAGTTTTCAAAACTTAGATATTATATTAGAATTAGATAGATCTTTCGAAGTAGATAGGAATCAGTATATAATTTACCAAAATTCCAAGTTAAAATGACCAAGTTATGGCCATTTTAAGTTGGAATTTCCACCAATGACAGTAATTACGAACTTAATAACTTTTATGAAATAAATTGGGTTAGTTATGAGTTGAAATACTCATTTGGGAATTTGTTTTATATAGGTGACTTGGAACCCGATGATTCATTACCCCCGAATTACTATTACTAAAAGACCGGCGACCTATGGTTGGGTAAGTATTACTTCCTAATTTCATTCTTGCTTGTGATTATAGCAATTAGTTGTACTAGATCATAGGCAAAAGATAAAAATGGAATTGCATGATGGGAATTATAGGGAAATATGTATGTTATTGTTGAGTTCAGAAATTGTATTAAAAATATCGAAACCGGGTGATTAACTCATACTTGTTTAGAGTATTATAGGAATGATTGTCTGTGTAATTGTTGATAACCTAAAAAATTAGTATTAATGACTATTCGGTTTGATAAATTAATATGGACATATTCACTTCACGATGGGGATGGAGCATTAGCATATATTGGTTACCAGTGATCCGTAAATGGCTAAAAGTTAGTTGATCGTGATCCATAAATGACGCAAATGAGTTGGTTAATCATGATCCATAAACAACATAAGTTGGTTATCCATGATCCATAAACGGCTTATTAATTCAATGATAGTACCACAGTATTCGTTAATCTACTAACCCCGAATGGAGGGCATAAATCCATTCACATATGATTTCTAACTGATCATATGATTGTTTGTTCATGTGATTGATGCATTCCATACGATTGATTAATTAACTTGATTGATTGAATTGTTATAAATTTCTTTATAGAAGTATTCACTCACTAAGCTAGTGTAACTTACGCTCCCATAGGTTTTTCTTATTACAGTACCCGTATATTTGGTTAAGGCCGAGGCATCCCGCCAAGCAGGTACCGGAAGTAGAAGTTTCCATTAGAAGTTTATGTTCGGTTTTGTGTAGACTTCCATAGGAAACCCTATTATTTATCAGATGACTGTAAAGACTTTGATTAAACCCGATATTATTTTGGGGGGAATGCCCCTATAAATTTTTGTAATTAATTATGTGGACTCATAATTTATATCCTGATGCTTATAATGTCGATTTAAACTATTTATCTACATTGGTTCATGTATTCTATTGTTGTAAGCACTGGAAAATTTCAATAAATAATTTCAAAATAAATATTGAAAATAAACTCTAAAAATGACTCCAAATTAAAACCGAACTTCAACTAGTCCTAAATCACGAACAAATCCAAAAATTTCTTAATCCTGAGAAAATGAGAATCCTTAAAAATAAAATAAGAACTTAACAGTCTATAAATTCAAAACCACTATGTACAACAAATTTTATAATTAATTTTGACTTGTAAAATCAAGTAATTTAGAACCTAAAAACAAATTATTAAAAAGTAAATAACAATTAACCTTCAGGAATAAAACCCAATCCAAGAATTCCGAAAACATTAAGAGATATTAAATACTTACAAAAATAAAGTTTAAAATAAATTTCTCAAATTAAAGATGTTGTATAAACATAAACCCCTAACTTTTAGAGTAACATCAAGTTCAAACCCTAAATCGGAAAATCAACCAGAAAACCTAAGTCAACAAATTTCTAAGGAACCCTAGTAGTTTAGATCCGACAATCTTGTATTCCTAAACCAAGGAGTCGGAATATGAGTAAAGAGTGTAGTTTGGTTTGTAATAATACTTTGATGCTTTAAAAGATAAGATTATCGAATTTTCGATCTATTTCGAACTCGATCGGGTACAGACTTCGAAAAGCATGCCCGAGGCTCGAAATATTAAATATATGATATTAGTACCATTAGACTCGTAATTTCATAAGATTTTCAAATATATCAGTTGTATAATTTTTCAGATTATAAAAGTTACAGTTATAACCTTTTATCGTATTTTCATTACTACTGGTACTTTAAATATCAAATTTACTTTTTGAATTCTTCTACACTATTCACAAGTACAACCACCCATAACCTATTTCTTACATCCTTATACCCTACTCTTACAATTTCATTATTTTTCTTACAATTTACCTTTCCAATATAACTTTATTACTTAAATTACTTATTTAATTTCAAAACTTACACAACACAACTCACTTTCTCTCTCTCACCCTCCAAATCATGCACACCCTCTCCCTCTTTCCCTCTCTCCAATTTGTTTTATTTTCTTTTGTTTAAACAAAGAAAACCCTAATCCATACCTCTATATAAACCCCTTTATGCCAACTTCTTCTCACTTTCTTTCTTTCTTTCTTCTCTCTTTAAGAAAATTTTTGCAAAACTCTCTCTCCCTCTCTTCATGAAATCGTAAGCTCCCCCTTCCCTCTACAGATACACACACTTTGTTTTTCTTTCAAATTTCTTACTCCAAACATCCAATAGGTAATAGATCTACACCTTAGTATCTTAAAAACATGAAATGGCAAGTTCATTCATGTGTGATTCTACATAAAAATCCCTATGAGCTTCAAGCTAGGGATATGGAAATACTTGAACATAAGATCCTTACCATCACAATGTTTTAGATCTTGTTATTGAAGTTATTTTGCTTTTATCTTGTTTTATTATTAAGTTATGTTGTTATTATTAATGGTTTGTGCATATGTTCATCATCTATTCATATTCACATAACCATCATAGTGTTCATGCATTTATAACTAATATAGTAAACTAGATCTAGTTGTTTGAAGTTCATAGTAGAAAAGTTTTAGAAAGCTCAAGATCTATTTTATTTTCAACAAAAATCATTTTTGAAAATTCGGATAAAAAGGGAACCATATTTAAAAAAGCTATTTTTCAACTTCAAAATATATATTTTTCATTTAAAATGAAGGGCTTAGGGAATAGATATCATAAATGAATGATCTTGATGAGTAAAGTTTAGATCTATGAGTTTGTAGTTTACTACCATGGATTTCTTTTTTATTTATGTTCATAGAAAGTGTAGATCTTAGTTTTGAACTCAAACAAAAATGGTGAAATTCATATCTAGGCAAGATCCATATTTAAAAACCACTTTCCAAGTATCAAAATGGAAGTTTTACTTGAAATAATGAAGGCTTAATGGGTATATATCATCAAAACTTCATTTTATATGATTCAAAGGTGACTTCCAAAGATTATTTTTCAAAACAAAATTCTATTTTCGGATTTAGGCCAAGGCCTTGTTTAAAAACATGTTTTCCAACTCAAAAATGAAGTTTTTATTCAAGATATGGAAGGCTCTTAAGATAGGATATGTAAGGGATGAATTTTCATAAGTTTAGACAGATTTTATCAAAAGATATGTCCAAAAATAAATTTTGTAAAATTCGGATCTCAACCAAGACCAATTTTGAAAACCTATTTTTCAACACAAAAATGAAAGATTTGTTTAGAAAATGGAAGGCTTATAGAATAGGTATCAATAGGAGATGTTTTTGATAAATAAATGTTAGATCTACTAATAGAGATTCTCAAAATAGGAAGAGATTACAAAATATAAAATTTGAGTTTTATCCTAACTTTGTTAAATTCGGATGGTTTCCAGACCATGCCTTAAAAACCATTTTATCAACTCCAAAACTTGTATTTTATATGAAAAATGAAGAGTATAGTTAATAGATATCATCAAGCAATGATTTTTATAAGTTGATATGGGATTTGCTAAGAAAAACATGTAGAAACAAGGAGTAGAAATAAATAGAAAATTTTGAGTTGTTTGTCATTTTAAGAAATTCGTAATAATGGGGTAATGTCATGAAAATACTTACTTTTCGAACTCAAAATAGGAGTTTTATTAAAGAAATGAAGTCCTTAGTGGATATGAATGGTTAAGCCTTAATTTTCTAAGTATAAATTATTTTTACTTAAAGGAATCACCACAAAAACAACTTTTACAAAATTTAGATTTTGGGTTGAACCAATTTCAAAAACATGTTTACAAAGTATAAAATATGAATTTTTATTGAAAAACAAAGGCCTTAAGGAATATACATAATGAAGGATTAATTTTAATAAGAATAAATAAATTTTATCAAGGAATTTTTCTAAAAACAAGTGGGGATTGTCAAGAATACAAGACTAGCCTTTCTATGTTGATTTTTCATAAAGCCTTACAAAGAAAAAGTTTTCTAAAAATTTCTTTTATTAAATATCATCAAGAACATATGTGTGTGTGTGTATATATATATATATATATATATATATCTCATGACATATCATTTATGATAGTAACTTTTCATATTGCATAAATACTTGCTTTGGATAGTAGAAACTTCATGAACTTTCACAAAATCAATTTTCTAAAATTGTTTTCACTACTTTTCTGGTTTGACAAGATCTTTTCGAAGCTTAAAAGTTTTCAAAACTTAAACATGATATTATAGTTAGATAGACCTTTCAAAGTAGATAGAAATGGGTATATAATTTGCTAAATTTCTAGTTAAAACGACCAAGTTATGGCCGTTTTAAGTAGGAATTCGCACTTAGGACGAGAATTACGAATTTTCTAGTTTTGATAAATTGTTTGGATTGGTTAAGTGATGGAATACTTATTAGGGTATTTCTTCCTTTTTAGGTGATCCCGAAATCGACGATTCCATACCACCGGATTACTTTTATTAAGAGACTAGTGATCCAATGGCCGAGTGAGTTTTCCTCTTATTTTTTACCTTGTTTGTGCTTGTAGCTAGTTGCATTATAAGTATAAGAACAAGATAAAAACCAATATAAATGGGGATGGGATAGATGATGGGACTTTGATGTATGTATGCCAAAGAACACTAAAGCATATCGAAACCATGATTCGATTGGATAACTGCACTGTTCATATTATTTCTGCTTATGTGTATGATATTGGTTGGTCACTCTAAAGAATGTACGAATAATTTGACCTAAGCAAAAACAAATTGGTCATGCATCACATCGGACATATTGTATTTGGTAGCCTGCCGGGTATGCATTCCATGTGTGAGTCTAGCCAAGTCGAGTGCTATGAGCCTGAGGGGGCTTCAGAGACTAGCAGCGGTCGTGTAGACTTTCAGTGTCATCCCTAACCCTTGATACAGAGGGTGTAAATCCGTTCTGTGTATGGGTTCCGGATACCCATACATAATTGTCTGCTCATATGTTTGTTCATGCATAGCATATGAATGATTTATAACTTGCTTGTTATGGTACAAAATTAAGGGAACTCTCATTAAGCTAGTGTAGCTTATACCCCAATAGATGTTTGAATAAATAGGTTGACGGGAGAATGCTACCTAGGGACCGAGATGGTTGGAGCCGAGTATGACTTCGGGATTCCGGCAGGAAGTAAGAATACTTGAAGATATTAGCTAGGTTTTGTGAACTGCCTTGTAATAGTTTCATGTAGCGAAATCTTTGATGAATTGTAATTGAAGTATAGTGAATTGTCTTTCTTTTATATTGTTATTCAAGTTGTATCAATATAAAATGTATCACTCCGATATGTCTCCTCCATGTGTTAGATGCCTTGTATATAGTATGGAAGCCTTCGCGTGACTAAGGCAATTATTCCTTGGCTTTAATATTGTGTACGATAGACTGTCACGTTTAGGGTACCCTTCGGGGCAAGAAAATTGTCGTAAAGGTATGCCTTGCATCTATATGAGACTTCGGAACGGTTGTGGTGACAATTCCTAAGTCTTATATAGCTTATGGCAAACTATTACGTTTAGTCTATCCTTTGGGCGTGATAGTTTGTTATTTGTAGTTGCACTAGAATCATAGGCAAAGATAAAAATGGAAATGCATGATGGGTAATTATCGGATTATGTATGCTATCTTGATGTATTGAGAAAAATGTGCTGAGCATATTGAAACCGGGTGATTAATTGACATATGTCTATATGCCATAATTATGAGTGTTTGCAAATTGATTGGTCACCCATGAAATTGCATTAATGATTATTTGGATTAATAAGTAATATGGACATAATCACTTCACGATGGGGGATGGCGCATTTAATCATGGTTGGTTATCCGTGATCCATAAATGGTATGAATAAAATGGGTTACCCATGAACTATAAAACGGTACAGTTAATGAGTTACCCGTGAGCCATAAAACGGTATAGTTAATGAGTTACCCGTGAGCCATAAAACGGAACAGTATATTCAAAGTAGTACCGTGGGATTCATTAATCTGCTAACCTCAAATGGAGGGCGTAAATCCATTCAACATATGATTTTCCGGTTGATCATGTCTTGTATGCCCATGTGATTGGTGCATTTCATATGGATGCTTAAATCAACTTGATTGTATGAAATTTTTAGATACGTATATTTTGGAAGTATTTGCTCACTAAGCTAGTGTAGCTTATATCCCCACAGCTTGTTTTATTATAGCTTCCATAGCTGTGGTTGCGTCCCAGGAATTGACTAATCAGATAAAGCAAGAATAGGAGTTTCCCCTAGAAGTTTATGTTTAGCTTTTATGTATATTTCCATAGGAAACCTTAAACACTCAAGTTGATGTTAAAAACTATTACCTGGATTTAATATTCTTTTGTGAGGGAATGCCCCTTAGTTTTTGTAAACGATCCAGAATATCTATGGTTTGTATTTCGATGCTATTTCTATCAAATTAAGCTATCTATCTCCAATTATGTAAGTATTCTATTGTCGTATGGAAACACCTTGTATCTAATACAAGGCTTCTCAATGATATGGTAGTGGTTCCTAAGCCTAGTATCGCATGCGGCGAACTGTTTCGTTTAGGGTTCCCTTTGAGACGTGACACTTAATGTTTAGGAGAACATAATATTCATTAAGTATGACTCATACCAAAGAACTAGTAAGCAATATCACAAAGCCTTAGAGTTATAGCGTGCACCAATCGAATAGTTGCAGTTAGATCCAACAGTAGCATACCTTTGGCACAACACCATTCCCTCGTATCGAAAGGTGGCAATATGAATGATGTATAATGCAATAACTTATATCATGATGGATAACCTCTTGTACTGGAAAGCTCTCAGTCTTCTCCTCCTTTGATGCTATTGACTTCCTTTTTTATGAAAATCTCGAATGTCTGCAAATATTTTCCATAGCATAATATAATTCATTAGGAGCTTTTGTTTTACACATCCTAGTGCCAACATGAAGATTGTGCTATAGATAATTGCAAATAACCTTGCAACTAGCTTATGGTCCTAAGGGCATGTCTTAGCTCATGATGGTCATTAGAGTTAAAGTCATCAAACTTTTTTGAAAAAAAAAAAAGAAAATAAGGGAACATTTTATACATGCATTTTCAGAAATCTATAGATCTAGTGTGGACGTTTTCAGACCTTGTATACTAATAAAGGTATATTATACTCTATCTTTTTTATTTTCACAATTTATGTTCATATTTGTTTAATTACATGCCTGGTTCTCATTTTTAAAACCGAAGAGGATTATTTTTAAAGGAAATTTTTTTATTAATAATCAATTCAACCCTTCTTCTTGATTATTTTAGTGGGACGAAAAATTGGTATCAGAGCCAAGCTCAATTTTTAAAAGAGTATTTGTTTTAAAATCTTGATACCTACAATTGGTGTCAAGCGGGCTCTTTTATTAAATTGAGTGATCCAAATAAAATGGTTGAGAACAATGTTTCAATTAATCGTGCTCCTTTCTTTTACGGTTTAAATTTTTCTTATTGGAAAATGTGAATGCAAACTTACATTAAAGCTAATGATTATAATTCATGGAAGGTTATCTCCATGGGAGATAATGAAATTACTTTGAATGGAAATTCAATCCTATGAGACTCTGAGAAGAAGTTCATTAAGAAGAACAATAAAGCAAAAAATCTATTGTTGACCACTATTGCTCCATCATAATTTTACGTAATATCATCATGTGGAAGTGCTAAAGAAATCTATGATAGATTGTGTGAGACATATAAAGGAACCAATACAATTAGAGAAACCAAAATAAATGCTTTACTTCAACAATATGAACTATTTAAATTTAAAACAAATGAATCTATCAAAGATGTCTTTAACAGGTTTAGCAGTAACAAATGAGCTTTCATCTCTTGGGAAGAGACTTGCTAATCCTATCTTGTGAGAAAATGTTGAGAATTCTACCACCTTCTTGGGATGCAAAGAAAACCACCATAGAAGAAACATATCTCAACAAACTTTCTCTTAGCCAACTAAGGGAAAGTTAATGGCTTATGAATCTCATAAAAAGACTACTCAAGGAGCAGAAAGTAGTTGTACCAAAGGAATAGCTTTCAAAGCAAAAGAAGTTGTGGCTAATCAAATTGAATTCGATGATAGTGAGAATGATGAAGAAGAAGACTTAATATTTTGGCCAGAAAGCTAAACCGATTTCTAAAGAAGAAAGGTAAGAAGTTTATTACCTATAAAAAGTTTGGTTGCAAAGACTTTGATCCAGGAAAAGATTACAAAGTAAAGGAGAAGAAGGAGATCCAATGTTATGAATGTAAGAAACTGGGTCATATTAAGTATGAATGCCCAACTCTCATTAAAAAATGGAAAAATTCAAGAAGAAAAATAAATCATTGATGCTACATGGAGTGATCTAGATGATAAAGAAAGTAATCCAGAAGTTTTATGAAGAGGAGGGAAGCAAATCTATGTCTTATGGCTACTTCTAAGGTACGTTCTGAATCTGATAATGAAGTAACTGAAGATGACATGCTTGTTGAAATGAAAAAGTTATTAAAAGCTCTCAAAAAGGCTGATTTGAAAATTTCTAAATTGATGTTGAAAATAAAGCTTTGAAAAATGAAAAAGATGTTTTGAAACAAATAAACAAATTGCTTGTTGATGAAAATGACATCTTAAAGCATGATAATGAAAAATTGCATGTTGATATTGAGAAATAAAAAAAGACAATAGTATGCTTAAGGAAGAAACCAGTGGTTTAAAAGTAAAAATAGATGAATTATCTAGTTCGATAAAGAACACCTTTAATAAGTTTGAAAGTGATAAAAAGTTGAAAATGCTAATTTCTTCACAAAGGTTATCTTTGAAAAGCATGGTTTAGGATATGAACATGGATCTAGTTCTAATACATCTAAGAAAACCGTGTTCGTAAAAGCTAAACCAAACTCAATTAATGAATTAAGTGTTAAAAAGCAAGATTTAAAGTCAAATCACATACAAAGGAGTTATACATGCAATACTAGAAGGTATTCCAGAAGTTATCCTTCTTATGAATACAATAGCAGAAAGTATTCCAGAAGTTATCCAATACAGAACAACTTGAAATAGGTAAACAACAGGCATTGGAATAACATATCATATAAATGTTTCTTTTGTAATAAATCTGGTCATGTTGAGAAATATTGCTATTATAAGATAAAGAGCTTAATCATCAAGCTAATCATATGATAACACAAGCTTGTCTTTTAAATGACCCAAGTTAGTGGATTCATAAAAAGGTATAATTTGTTTATTAGTGATTTCAGGGATTGAGGAATGAGCAGAATAATATGAACTTGATGAGTAAGCGCCTTAAATCGAAAGAAAGAAAAATATGACTTTATGAAGAATAAGGAACAATATTTGTTTGGTATTTATGTTCCAACTCCTTAAATGTTTTACTCTTTATGATCCTAATCAAATTCTTGAAATATGTTGTTTTTCATTAATATAAAATTGGTTGGTATCATATTAAGAGGGATAATAGTTTTCAAAAGAAATTTATAAGGGGAGCATAATTTTTAAACGAAATTTATAATGGGGGAGAAGATAAAAGATAAAGAAAATTCTTTGGAAAAATTATTAGTTATGTTTTTTTTTTTAAATAAAAAGGGGAAAATGTTTGAAACAAAGAAAAATAACTAGAACAAATGTGTTGAAGTTGTTTTACCTTGCAATTTTTGTTATGAGTATGTTAAAGGAACAAATTTCTACACTTTTCATGCTGAATTCTACATTTTTGATAAAATTCTACACTTTTTAAATTTGCACTATGCATGCTTCCTTTTAGTAAAAATTCTGCATGTTTACAATATGATAACTTTTCTATGTTTTTTTGCCAATTTCTACAATTTTTGTACTTTACTACACAAAATCAATTTTCTGTATATTATGTGAAAATTCTATAAGTCAAGTACAAATTCTACATTTTTAGCAATTTAAAAGAAAAATCATTAGAATAAAAAAAAACTGCACTTTATTGTACAAATTCTGCATTTTGTGAAATTTTGCAATTTAAAAAATGATTCTATATTATTTACAAAATTTTGTTATTTTAAAAAACTTATGCACAAAATGATTGGACTTACATGCTTGAAAGTGTGCTTGTCCTTTGAATTAAAGAAATTCATATTTGATCATATTCTATGAATGTGTTTTTTGTTGATAACAAAAAGGGGGAGAGAATTATTTTGTTTACCAAAGGTTTTGTTATCATCAAAAAGAGGGAGAATGTTAGATTCTCTTAAAATAGGTTTTAATGATAATAAAAGAGTAAAAATGATTACTAATGAGTTTATTAAGTGTGTAGTATCAAAATTAAAGAGAAAGGAGAAAATTGATAAAGAGTATCAGAAATCCATAATGTTTTCCAGAAGATTGCTTTAAGGATAAAATTTTTTTTCCAGAAATCCAAAATCTTTTACAGAACCTTTTACTACACTTTTGATGGTAGCTCTATATCAAGTGATTTCACTATTCATCTCCTCCAACTTGATGCAAATCATTTTTGTTTAGTACAAAAATGAATCTTGAAGACCTAGCTCCGAGTAAATGAGTTTATTTGGATAACATACTCATTTGTTCCACTTAAATTCGTTTAATCCAAGGGGATTTAATGTTTTCATCAAAGTTTCTCTCTCATCAATGCCTTCAATGATGGAAACCTTCATGAACAGTACCAGACTTTGTTTGGATAGATTCTACACATTTTTCTCGTTCAAGACAAGTGATTTATCAATATCTACGATGTCCAAGACATCTATTTTCATGGGATTTTGCCTAGAAGATTGAAAAGAAGATAAAAATTATCTTGGATAGGATGAGGAAGAAGATCAAGATGAACAACAATAACAAATATCAACCAAATTTTTTATAAAAATCAAGCAAAGCTTATCATCATCCTTCCGTTATAGAATTTGAATTTGAAAAAGAGAAGGAATAAAAGATATTTTGGATAGATAAATGGGAAAGATTTATACTTATCTTTTATCCGTTTAAAGTAATCGGTTGAAGTTCAAATTTAAAAATAAAAGATAAGGATCTATAGATTTTTTTAGCTGAGATCTTTGGGAATGTTTATCTATCTAGTTTGAACGTTAGAGTGTGAACAAGAAAATATATTATACAGAAGACAGAGAGAAAAAGAAGTAAATCGAAGGAAAAAAAGAAGAAACTGATTCTATTCACACACACAAAAAAGCTCTTTTTTCTTACCAGGTATATACAGAACAAAACCTAGAACAAAACCCAGAAGTTTTATTTTGCTTAGAATATTCATAATTTCTTCCTACGTTTCAACAAGCGAGCTGATCTCTTTGCAATCTTTCCTTTTTCTTTTTGACCTCGAAAATTTATTTTCTTTTTGTAATTAAAGGAACGTGTTGTTGCCTTCTTAGTTGGTAGTTCAATTACAAGATTATTAGACTTTGCAGATCGGTTGTAGCTAGAGGATAGCTGTGAGAATCGAGTAGAGAGGATTGCACTATCTTGTAATTTGAATTTATTGGATATAGTGTAACAAACCCATAGGATAACGGGCTCCCCGGCTCGGAGCTAGAAGAGTGGACTGATGTACAAGACGGAACCACTATAAATCGCTGCCTGATTTTATATACTCTATCTTTTTAATTTCCTCAATTTATGTTCATTTTTGTTTAATTGCATATCTGGTTCTCATTTTTAAAACCAAAGGGGATTATTTTTACAGGTGAAAATTTTTATTAATAATCAATTCAACCCCTTCTTGATTATTTTAGTGGGACTAACATTAATACTTAGTGAGACTTCTTAAGTTTTATGACAAGTGGAAGTTCTATTTTGAAAACGAAAATGATTCTCTAAAAGACTCCTCGTGTCTTGTGGGGCTTTGGTAGAGACTATTCCTTTAGGCGAGTTAGGTAAATAGAAAATCCTTCTACTTTGTGTTGAGTTTCTCATGGGTATGAATTACTGAAACCATCCTTCAACCCTAAGGAGGGCATAAATCGCCATAGGTTTGAATTTCGATTATTCAAACCACGTTTGTTGCATATGATTGATCCATGCATTGCATATGATTGCTAATTCTACTTGTTTGATCTTAATGTTTGTGCTAAGATTTTGTTATTCACTGAGCTTTATGTGCTCAAACTCTCTTAGACTATTGAATTACAGGGTTTTAAGCAAGAAGACCAAACCAAGCTCAAGTACGGGAGTTAGACTTTTTGGACCATGTATTTTGTTAAGGCGAAGACCATATATGTAATAGAGACTAGTTATGATTGTAATAGCTTAAGTTAAGTTTGTTTATCTTTATAGCCTTTTTGGTTATGGGGTTTGTTTCAAACCCTTTAGACCTTGGTTTGTAAAGCTTTTATGAAGTTCTAGATTTGTTTATGTTCCTTTGTGGTTATATACATATGAATGCAATATTTTTCTCACTCAAACAACTTTCGATCCTATTTTCATTGTCCACTCCAATTGGGGAACATTAGTTGTATAGTGTTTATGTAACTTTCTGGATACCTCATTTAGTTTCATGGCTTACTATTACGACTAGGGTACCCTAGAGGGGGTGACATATGCACATTTCCATCCATGTCAGTTTTCTTATTAAAAACCCATTTGCACCTAGTGGTCTTTGTACCTTCAGGTGGATCAATCAAAGTCCATACTTGATTGTCATACATAAATTGCATTTCAAATTTCATGGGTTTCAGCCATTTCTCGGAATCTGGACCCAAATGGCCTCTTGATAGGTAGTGGCCTCATTTTATTCCATGAGCAATACATCACGACTATCTATAATGAGAAATCCTTATCTCTCAAGTTGATGTCGCACTCTATCAGACCTACGTAGCCCTTGTGTTACCTATGGAGGGTAAATAGCTAATTGTGTGTCTTATTGGCTTTCTAATGATGGTACAACATTATTTTGTGGATCTCGGACTTCCTTGAGATGCACTTTACTCCTACTATTTCTTTCAAAGATAAAGTCTTTTTCTAAGAAGATGTTATTCCTAGCAACAAACACTTTATCCGAGGATTGATGTCTTACATAAGCTTCACAACCCTAAATCTTCAGGAAAAACAAACTAGGCCTTTTTCCAGTCCATATCTCATATGTTGTCTTTTTAACCGCCTTAGAAGAAACACGATTCAACATAAATGCAACTGTCTCTAGGGCATAGCCCTAAAAGGATGAAGGAAGATTCGTTTAACTCATTATAGATTGAGCCATATCTAATAAGGTTTTGTTCCTCCTTTTAGATACACCATTTCATTGTGGTGTTCCAGTGGAGTTAATTGTGAAATTATTCCACAATTTCTAAGATAGTCATTAAATTCTTAGCTTAGATATTCGCTGCTTCAATCTAATCGAAGTGTCTTGATTGTTCTGCCAAGCTTGTTTTGTACTTTATTCTGAAAGTTTTTGAACATTTCAAATGATTCATATTTGTGTCTCATCAAAAAGACATATCTATATCTATTGAAATCATTAGTAAATGTGATGAAATGCTAATAACATCCTCTAGCAGCAATGCTTAAAGGCCACATACATCGGTATGTATTAAGTGCAATAAATCAATTTCCCTTTCACTATGGCTAGTAAAAGGATCTTTGGTCATCTTGCCTAATAAACAAGACTTGCATATTTCAAATGATTAAAAATCAAATGAATCTAAGAATCCATCTTTATGGAGTTTTGATATGTGCTTCTTGTTTATATGACTAAGACGATAGTGCCATAGGTAGGCCATATTTAAATCATTAGATTTAAGTTTCTTAGTATTTATGTTATAGATTGATCCATTATCAGGTTTCAGATTTAGAAATAAAGACCATCCTATAAATTATCATTTGCATAAAAGTTGTCTTTATTATAAATGGAACATTTATTGTTCTTAATAATAATTGAGAAACCTTCATTATCTAAACATGAAACAGAAATAATAGTCCTACTCAAAGCATGAACATAAAAGCAATTGTTCAAGACTAACAAAAACCCATTGGGCAAAATCAATTCATAAGTCCCAACAGTTATTGTAGCAACTTTTACTCCATTTCCAAGTCGTAGGTAGGTCGACTTCGCCCTTCTCTAAGACCCTACACATTTGTACAAATGTGAGATGCATATCCGGTATCCAATACCCAAGAAGTAGAAGTAGATAAAGTTATTTCCATAACATAGATACATGAAGTAGTAGTGTAACTACTCTTCCTTTCCTTTAGGTCTTCTAAGTAGAGTTTACAATTTTGTCTTCCAGTGACTTGGCTCGTTGCAGTGGAAGCAAATTACTTCCTTAGGAGGCTTTGCCTTTGGTTTGGGCTTGAGCTTAGGCTTTAAACTTTGCATAGCCTTAGCATTTCCCTTACCTTTCTTCTTCATGCCCTTCCATTTTTGAACGATCAAAACATTGCTCGGCTTCTTCTTTTTGATATTAGCCGCAGTAGTTATAAGCATCGAATGTAGTTCAAAAATTGATTTTTCAATGTTATTCATATTATAGTTCATGAAAAATTGGTCATAACTATTTGGTAATGAATTTATGATCAAATCAATAAGAACCTCTTGGCTTATAGGAAGTCCAAGCCTGTGAAGATGATCAATATGGCCCTTCATCTTTAGGACTAGGCACTTACTGATTCAATTTCAGCTAGCTTGCAAGAGTGTAGGGCCTGGGTAGTATCATACCTTTCTTGTCTGGCTTGCTGTTGGAACATTTCCTTAAGATGGACAGTCATCTCATAGGCCTCCATGTCTTCCAAACACATATAAAGTTCTGGACTCATGGTAGCAAGCATTAGGCATCTCACATCAAGAGAATCATCAAAATGCTTCTTATGAGCATCCTTCTGAGCTCTTAGAGTATTGGCTAGAGCAATTCTTAAGTTTTTGGACCAGTCAAGAAAATTAGTTCCAACCAGCTTATCCTTCTCAAGGATAGATCGTAATGATAAATTTGAGGTGTTGTTTGTAGCCATTGATCTACAATTACATATGCAAAGTTTATTTTAATACATATAATAAAATTAAAAAGTCCCACTAAATCAATAACCCTCATTATTAATGTAGTTCCATTTAATTATCGCATTCTAGGGGTCTAAGATCTATATTTCAATTAACTCTAAGTCAGCTTTGGCATGACACTTAAAATTAAGTTATTTTGGTTGGTAATTCTTTACCAATTACGTCACATATAATTCTTAGATTCTTTATTGGATTTTGACATCATATGTCCTAGCATATTTTAATCCCATTTAATGCCATAGGCCTAAAACCATTTTGATAGCTTAATTAAGTCTAACTACGTTAAACTCATGAGTAGCACCATTACCTGTCATGTCTTACTAAGATAACCTAATGTAATATGCTTTGGTAGACCTATATTATGGTGATCAAAGTCTTGACAGGTGTTTAATCATGAGTGGCATTTAACTTAAGAATTTATTGAGGAATTTTAATTATTGATATTCAATTTTATCATCACTTTTAACAGATATTTAACATATATTATTGTATACATAGTATCACATATATATACAAATGTCATCATATATGATATATCATGCTTATAACATAAATAAAACTATGTCATAGCATGACCCTTAATTTATATTGATCTTTATAAGCCAATATGAAGATCTATCACGCCCCAAAGGATACCCTAAACGTGACAGTTCCCCACAGTCAATGTTTAAACTCAAGTATGACAACCTAAGCCACTCCATGAGTTTAGACTCCGGTTGTACGGCTCACATTCACACATAGGGAACCATAATGTGATTCGAAATAGCTTAAGAAGACATACATAGCGATAAGAATACGAATCATAACAGTTATAACCAAATTAATATATTATAAGATCTAAGGAGCATACCCCCGTCAAAATATCAAGAGTTCTTAGGTTCTCAAAAGTCACTTACAGCAACATATATATATAATATATATATAAGATTAAGGAGATTTAACTAGATGTCTATGCCTAACATCTAGGTCCTGACTTCTTCAAAAAGCTCATTAAATTCTAAAAGTTATGCTTGGGGGAAGTGGCCTCTCGGAGATAGCCATAAATAATCATACTGCAATAGGAAACTATATGGGTATAAGCTAACGATCTTAGTGAGTTTCACTTCCAAATTAAATATTTCATCATACAATAGAGCAAACAAGTTATATTATCAATCATATGAAATGCACAAGCACGTGAGCATACAGTACATAAGACTTTTTGGGAGTCCTATGTTGAATGGATTTACGCCCTCCATTTGGGATTAGGTGTTTCAGGCCCATATGACCATAGATTACAATTTTTCTCATTTATATAGTTGTTGATTTAGGTGTCCACCCACTCATTAATTTTTGTAGTTGATACAAGTGCCTACACCACTATCATTTTAATTCAGGCCATCATGCCAACATTCGAGTTTACAGGCCCCTCGTTGCCCAGCTATTATGCCTTCTTCCCACAAAGGTATAATAAAAAATTTAATGTGACTCAACATATGGTATGCATGGTCATTTTAATTATAAGATCATGGTATATTAATTAACGAATTATGGGTGATCATAGATATTGAAAACACTTCAATTCTATACTAAATCATACAAATATTTACAACAATTCCCATTTTAATATTCTTATCATCGATTCAATCAAATAGAATTTACATGCACATTCAAATTTTATCTCGCCCTAAGTTTAATGCCACTATCAACAAGCACAATCATAAGCATGTAATTTAAAAATAGTGAACTCACTTTACGATGGCGTGAAAATCCACTTAATCGTAATAGTCCCTAGGAAGGTCTAATCCGTCTCCCAAATCTCTTAATCAAAAGAAATAACTCCAATAAATATTTCTATGAAGTTTGAATGAACTTATAAATTCTATTCTAACAAGTTCGTAAAAGTTCGCCTAAGAAGAAATTCCAACTTAAAACGGCCATAACTTGGTCATTTTAACTTGAATTCACATATTATATACCGATTTCTACCTATTCGACGAGCTCTATCTATTTATAAACTTATTTCCATTAAAAATGGTCGTTAGATCCATGAACAGAAGGTTACAAAATGTTATACAAAATTCCCATCCCACAAATCAACTCCTAACTTCAATCCAAGCATCATTCCAAAGCTTTGATAGATATTAAGCTATCATTATATCTTAAAATACTCTTTTATATACATGTATAACTCAATATCATGCACGATCCATGGGTATTGGTAAATCTATTTCTTCATGTACTTAGACAATGCTTTGAGGGATGTGTAAGACACTATTTTCCGACCTTGTTTCTACCAAATGCATTACATGTACATTCATTACCTACATGTTATTATCATGAATATCATGAGATGAGCTATCTATATGCATATCGCCAATGATATATGATATCAAGAATTCTTGTAGAAAACTTTTGCTTTGCAAAACTTTTGAAATTACTAGACTTAAGAAAACTAGTTTTATTCCTTGCAAAATCACACTTGCTTTTATGGAAACTCAACCTTGATGACCTATATGCCCAACATCTTTATTACTTTAATATAATTCTTCATTTTGGAGTTGAAAAATAAATGTTTTCATAGGGGGTTTTCTAGTTATGAATTTTACAAGATTTTTAAGGAATAAAAACATTGTTTAATCTATACTTTGAAACCTTTCCTTGTTTTAGGATCATACTTTGATAACTTTCATTTATCCTTATCAAAAGTAGGTCTTTATAACATGTATCCCCTAGTACTTCTATTTTTTCATAAAAATCCTCATTTTAGCATTTGGAAATAGATGTCTAAATAGAGGTTATTTTCAAATCCGAATTTTGAAATTTATATTTAGGGTTGCTTTTTTTGTAAAACTCATTTAATCTTTCAAAAACTATCTCCTAATCAAACCTACTCCTTAAGGCTTCCATTTCTTTAATAAAAATCTTGTTTTTGGGTTGAAAAATAGGTTTTCATATATCAAGCTTTCCTTATTACGAATTTTAAGTTTGTTGTTGGGATTGAAACATAACTATTATAAACTTTTTCTTGTTTTGGAAATATTCCTTAGTAGATCTAAGTTTTACTCATCAAGATCACTCATTTATGATACCTATTCCCTAAGCTTTTCATTTTTAATGTAAAATACTCATTTTGAAGTTCAAAAATAGCTTTTCTATATAGGGTTCTTTTTAGATCCAAATATCCAAAAATTACTTTTGTTGAAACTAAAATAAATCTTAAGCTTTCTAACATTTTCCCACTATTATCATACTACTACAAGCCCTTTCTGTTCATAAACAAAAACCTAAGGTATTTATAAACTCAAAACAACTAAATCTAGTTTATTATACTAGTCTAAATGTATATGCACTATGATGATTATGTAGATATGATTAAATGATGAATACATGCACAAAACATTAATAATAATAACATAACTTAATAATAAAGCAAAATAATAGCAAAACAACATAAATTACAAGATCTATAACATTATGATGGCAAGAATCTCATGTTCAAGTGTTTCCATATCCCTAGTTTAAAGCTCATGGGGATTTTTGAGTGGATCCATACATGAATGATCTTGCCATTCCAAGTTTTTAAGATGATAGAGTATAGATCTATTACCTATTAAATATGTGGAGGAAGAAAACTTGAAGAAAAACAAAAGTGTGTGTGTGTGTATAGAGGGAGAGGGTCACGGCACAAAGAGAGAGAAGAGAGAGTTTGCAAAGTTTTTCTAAAAGTGAAAATGAGAAAAGAAAGAAAATGAAAAGGTGAAGGCATAAAGGAGTTTATATAGAAAAGTGGATTAGGATTTGTGTGTTAAAGAAAGAATAAATAAAATAAATTGAGAGGGATAAAGGAGGGAGGGGCGCCGGTTCTATATAGGAGAGAGAAGAGTTATTTGATATTTGTTTTGTGTAATAAATTCAAATTTAAAAGAAATTTAAGTAATAAAATGTGTTGAAAAAGTAAATGTAAGGAAAATGATGTAAATTATAAGAATAGGTTGTAAGGATGTAAGAAATAGGGTATTGGTAGTTGTACTTGATGAATAGTTGATTACAAATCAAAAAGTAGATTAGACAATTAAAGTACCGGTAGTAATGAAAATACAATAAAAAGCCTATAACTGTAACTTTTATAACTCGAAAATTATATAACTGATATATATTAGAAATCTTATGAAATTACGAATCTAACGGTACTAATAACATATTTTTAATATCTCGAGCCTCGGGACATACTTTTCAAAGTCTATATCCGATCGAGTTCGAAATAGTCAAAAATTTGCTAATATGATATTTTAAGCATTCTAATATTATTATGAACCAATCTACACTCTTCACTCATATTTAGACTTCTTGGTTTAAGGACACGAGGTTGCCAGATCTAAACCGCTAAGGTTTCCTAGGAACTTGTTGACTTAGGACCTCTAGTTGACTTTTCAGTTTAGGGTTTAAGCTCAAGTTTACCCTAAAAATTAAGGGTTTACAACCTACCTCCTTAAAGAAAGTTTTGTCCTCAAAACTTGAAAAACGTACCTGAGTCCACCAACAAACTGGGATATTTCTGTCACATCTCATTTTTGGCCTCCCAAGGAGCCTCCTCGAGTGAATGATTCCTCAAAAGAATCTTAACATATTTGATTTACTTATTTCTCAACTTTTGAACCTTTCGATCTATAATCTGCACCGGATACTCTTCATAAGTGAGGTTCTCCTTCAACAACACTGATTCTAATTCCACAACTTGATCCGGGTCGCCTACATGCTTTTGAAGAATAGAGACGTGTAAAACATTGTGTACTCCTGAAAAATTTGGTAGTAAAGCAAGGCGATACGCCAACTCTCCAACTCGTTCAAGTACTTCAAATGGAACAATATACCAAGGGCTTAACTTTCCTTGCGAGCGGATTTGGTAAATACTCTTAATAAGATTTAAGTACATATGATCTCCTATTTGGAACTCAAGAACTCTCCTTTTTAGATCCGCCAAACTCTTTTGTCGATCTTGAGCCTCCTTCATTCGTTGTTGGATAACTCATACCTTATCAGCAGTATCTTGTATAAGATCTGGCCCAAGAACCAATTTCTCCACATCATCCCAAAATAATGGGGATCTGCCCATATAAAGCTTCATAAGGTGGCGTCTTAATTGTCAAGTGATAACTTTTGTTGTAAGCAAACTCCACTAAGGGTAAGTGTGCTTCCCAACTTCCTTTAAACTCCATCACACATGCTCGAAGCATATCTTATAAAGTTTGTATGGTTTGTTCAGACTGTCCATCGGTCTGAAGATGATATGTCGTGCTAAAGTGCAATTTAGTTCCCATACATTTTTTCATGCTCCACCAAAACTTAGACACAAATCTTGGGTCTTGCTCTGACACCATCCCAGCCGATACTCCATGTAGACGAACAATTTTCTTGATGTAGAGCTTTGCCAATTTTTCCATAGAATAAGTCATACATATTGGCAAGAAGTGTGCGAATTTGGTTAACCGATCTATTATAACCCATATAGCATCATGTCCCATTGGTGTTTTTGGTAAACCACATACAAAATCCATAGAAATCTGATCCCACTTCCATTCCGGTATTGGCAGGGGTTTTAGCAATCCTCCCGACCTTTGATGCTCTTCGTTCACTTGCTAGCAAATCGGACACTTTAACACGAATTCAGCTACATCTTGTTTCATTCCGTTTCACCAATAATGTCCTTTGAGATCTTGATACATCTTCGTTCCTCTCGGGTATATTGTATACCTAGAATGGTGAGCTTCACTCATGATCTCCTTCTATATCTCCTCATCACTTGGTAAGTAGAGTCGTCCCTTCATCTTTATTACATCTTCGTCATCCACCGTAAAGTCAGTGTATTTTCCTTCTTGAATTTCTTTCTTTACTCTGTGTATTATCTCATCGTAACGCTAAGCCTCCTTGATTCTTTCCACTAAAGTGGGTTTCATCACTAAATTTGCTATCTTCACCTCAGTATCTCCTCCCACGAACTCAATGCTTAACATGTCGAACTCTTTTACTAATTCCTTTTGATTTGTGAGCAGGGTTGTAACTACTCCGTGATTCTTATGACTTAAGGCATCAGCAATCGCATTCACTCTACCTGAGCAGTAATTAATTCCCAAATCATAATCCTTGATTAACTCGAGCCATCTCTTCTGTCTCATGTTCGACTCTTTTTGTGTGAACAAGTACTTAAGGCTCTTGTGATTTGTGTATATTTCGCGGCTAGTTCCAAATCATGTGTAGGGTAATTTTGTTCGTGTGGCCTTAGCTATCTTGAAGCGTAGGTGATCACTTTTCCATCTTGCATGAGTACACATCTGAGACCATTTCTCGATGCATCGCTATGAACTGTGTAAAGCTTCTCGGGTTTGTTAGAACTAAGATTGGAGCGGAAACAAGCCTTTGCTTAAGTTCTCGAAAACTTTGGTCTCTCTTTTCCATCTATATAAACTTTTCATTCTTTTGGGTTAGTTGGGTCAAGGGTTTAGCTATCTTGGAAAAATCCTTAACAAACTTCCTATAATAACCGGCTAGACCCAAAAAGCTTCTTACTTCTGTTACTGTCTTGGGTGGCTTCCAGTCCATTACATCGTTTATCTTTTCAGGGTCTATAGATATACCCTCTCTTGATACCACATGTCCCAAAAATGAAATCCTATCCAACCAAAAGTCACACTTGGAAAACTTGACAGGTAATTGGTGTTCCCTTAAGGTTTGTAATGCCATGCGCAGGTGTTCTTCATATTGCTTGCATATTTTCGAGTAGATAAGAATATCATCAATAAAAACTATAACACACTTATCCAATAAGGCTTATATACTCGGTTCATCATATCTATAAATGCAGTAGGAGCATTCGTTAACCCAAAAACATCACCAAGAACTCATAATGTCCATATCGAGTCTGGAAAGCCGTCTTAGGTACATCTTCTAGCTTGACTCTTAGCTGATGGTGTCCCGATCGACGATCAATCCTTGAAAACACACTTGCTCCTTGTAGTTGGTCGAAAAGATCATCAATCTTAGGGACGGATATCTATTCTTGATTGTGACTTTGTTTAGCTCTCAGTAGTCCATACATAAGCTCATTAATCCATCTTTCTTCTTAACAAATAGAACTGATGTAACCCATGGTGACACACTTGGCCTTACAAATCCTTGATCCAAAAGTTCTTGTAATTGTTTCTTTAACTCCTTTAGCTTAACCGAAGCCATGCGATAAGGTACCTTAGATATCAGTTCCGTGTTCGATGTCAAATCGATCTCAAAGTCGATCTCTCGCTTTGAGTGTACTCCTAGTAGTTCATCAAAGAAAACATCTAAAGATGCATTAACAACCGGTATATCCTCAACTTGGGACAACTCTTCCTCCTTTTTCCGTTACACCAAAGGAACTTTCCCTTTTGGTCTCGACTTCCCCGTCTATAAGTAGTTCGAACGAACTTAACTCAGTTTCTCTTGAAATCGTTGTTTCTCCCTTAAATTCAACATCCTTCCCATCCAAGTCATTAAATTCCACTTTCTTCCTTCTACAATGTACAATAGCTTTAGTAAAAGTCAACCAACTCATACCTAAAATCACTTCATATTTGCTCATTTCCAAAACAATCAAATCACATCTTATGTGATGTCCTTGAATCACTATTGGGCAATCTATCAACACTTCACTAGTCGTCACCACATTTTTCGATTGGAGTCTTGACACGAAAGTCGGATGTGGCAGTGACTATTGGTAATTCAACTCGTTTCACCAAACTAGTGGTGATAAATGAGTGTGTGGCTCCAGTGTCGAACTGCCACGTCCCAGAGGGTATCCTAAACGTGGCAGTCCACCGCATATAATATTAAAGCTAATGAATGATAATCTTAGTCACACAGGAACTTTGATATCACGTGCAAGACGTGCTATGAACATAGTAGGAGACTCAACGGGGTATTACCTTTAAGCAGATAATAAAAGCATACAAGAACCTATAAAGGTAAACATGTAATAATCATTAAGACAAAATTCTTACAACTTCTTAGGGGCATTCCCTTATACTTAAAGGCTTATTAATCTAAGCCATCTTAAAAAACATACATGAATATAACATAACTCTACTATAGAGATTTCTCTTAGAAATCTACATCTAAAACTAAATATGTATACTTCTTCCGAAAACTCCTAGAAGCTTTGGCTCATACCTGACAAAAGGGGCTCCTTGGTGCCAACCATAAGTAATTAAACTATAACAAAAAGCTATAGGGGTATAAGCAAAACTAGCTTAGTGAGATAACTTCCTTTTTCAATGCATTTCCATAAAAACATACAAGTATTTTTAGACAATCATATGGGAATGTATCAATCACATGAGCAACCAAAATACACACGATTAACCAGAAACCATGTGTAGCATGGATTTTATGGCCTTCATGTCAGGATTTGGGTGGTCACCGGCCCATACGACCATCAATAATTGCAGACTTATCGGCTCCTATTAGCCCATGTAGACTTTCTGGCTCTTACTAGCCCATGTAGACTTTCCGGCTCCTACTAGCTACCACTACGACTCCTCGTTTCCCCACATGAAGAATAGTAGTGAAAAATAAATGTGACTCACAATATGTTATACATGAATTGTTCTTAATATTGGCTTATTCAATTATTGTTGATTTCAAGTTAAAGGTGACCAAGACAATATTCATCATACCTATTGAAAGAAAGCATAAATTATTCATCAATTCTTCTTTCGATATACTTAGCTTTTATTCAACAACCATCATTCAATCATGAATCCAATACACACAACATTTATTCATTTATCTTTTTCCTTACTTTCTAGTGCTACTATTTACAAGCACAATTAAGGAAACGTAATTAGTAAGAGATTAACTCATTCCATGTCGATCGCTCCCAGTCGAAATAATCTTCTGGGAAGGCGATATCGGTTCTTTCATCACCTAAACAAGATGAAATACCCAAAATGAGTCTTTCATAAAATTTCTACTTTAAAGATTCTAAATCTATTTCTAAATTGCGGTAAAATCTGATTGAAGGAAGTTCCAACTTAAAATGGCCATAACTTGTTCATTTTAACTCGGAATTTCGCATATTATATGTCGTTTTCTACCTACTCCAAAAGATCTACCCATTTCTAAGGTTAATTTCACTATAAAAGGTCATTTTGATAACGGTTTAGAAGGGTATATATCTAGCACGAAAATTCTTTTCTTGAAAAACAACATTTTCTAATTCTTCCTCCACTAAGACTTGTTTAAGTAAAACTCAAATATATATACTTGAAAAGATTCGTGTATATAAATAGACTCATAATTTATGCATGAAGCTATAGGTATTGTCTTATTTAATTAATTTCCTTAAAACAACCTTTTCTAGTGTTTTGGAAAATTTGATTTTGTTAAACTTTACTTTATGTGGTTGAAGTAACTAATAAATTTTTGTTTGATCAAAATCTAATATTCCATATATTGATTCTTTAGTTTATCAAAAGTGAGTTGAAAATAAGGTTTAGTCTTTTGAGTTTATCTATCAATTTTATTTCTAGGAATTGAAAAATAGAGTTTTCAAAAGTTTTCTTTAGTAGTACTTGATGAGTCCATTTATTTTCATTTTCCTTGTAAGTTGATTTTTCTTGAAAACTCGTTTATCTCTTGGTTTGGTAAAAATAGTATCAAGTTATTATCAAGATTTCTTTTGTCACTTGAAAAAGAAGTATCTTTCGACTTTGAAGAAACTTCTTCTATTATTAGTTTGAAATTTCATGATGAGTTTATATAAACCCTTAAAAGAAATTTATTGGAAAATACTTTTCTAAGCCTTTGGGAAAAACATTTACCTAGTGATCAAATTTTATTATTTCATCAAAAGGATTCTTTTTTTTTTTTTTTATTTAGACAACAATTTATTAGCCATGCACGAATATGATCATGTAGTTTATAAAAGCTAAAAATATCACAAGATAAGATAGTAAATAATATAAGAAATAAATAATTGTCAAGTATTGGGAGCCTTAGCTTCTTCAAGGCTTCCCGAGACTAAGAATAGACTGGCTTGATGAGGACAAGTTTAAGACTAAAAAGACTAATCTTAAAACAAGTTGAAAGTAAATAAATAAATTGCAAGGAAAGTAAATAAATTGCAATAACAAATGAGCTTATATGCTCTAAAAGATATATATAACTATATAGATATATTTAGTTAGATATACATAAAAACAATATAAAGGAAAATAGATTCATGAACAAGAACAAAGTATGAACATATTGTTACTTTCATAATCTCCATGGGTTTAGAAAACACACACTATGTTCATACTAAGCAAATGAACATAGGGGAAAACTTAAGAAAGCATTACCTATGAAAGACAAACTAAAGAGAACTTGAGAGAATTTTTGGAGAAATTTTGAGAGAGTGATGGTGGTGTATGAAAGGTGTGAAGGAAATGGAAGAAAGATGTGATATTTATAGAAAAAAAAAATGGATGGTAAATTTGTGTTAATTAATTAAATAAAAATCGAAATAAATTTAGTGTGAGATAGTGGAGGGCCGGTGCAATTTGATGAGGAAGAGAGAGAGAAAATTTATTTTTTTGCATTTTTGTTAATGAAAAGTAAGATGTGAGAGATGTGGAGTTGTATTGAAAATGAAAATTGTAAGAAAATAGGTGTATAGGTTGTAAAAGTAGGTTGTAAGGAAAAGTAGAGACAGATGAATTGTATAGAATAGTAATGAATAGTGTAATGTAATGTAGATGTGACGATTAAAATACCGGTAGTAAGAAAATATTCGTATAATTGTGATATCTGATATTTTTAGTTACCGAAAAATTATGAAACTGATATTTTTGAAAATTTTATATTTTATGATTCTAAAGGTATATTCAGAATATTTTTACTATTCTGAGCCCCGGGACACAATTTTTGAAAACTGTATCTGATCAGGCTCAAAACGAATCGCGGTTTAACTAATATGATATTTTTAAGCTTTTCATGTTATTATGAACTATCCTACACATTAATATCTTACTTACTCAGGGTTACGAATATGGATTTGCTGCACTTAAATGGTTGCGTCTGACTAGGGTTTTGTTGACTTTAGGGTTTTCGATTGACCTTCTAATTAGGGTTTGAACTCAACCGATCGTAAAACTTTGGGGGTTTACAACCTATCCCCCTTAAAGAAGGTTTTATCCTCAATTCTTGAAGTTTATACCTGATTCTTCGAACAAACTTGGATACTTTTGGCATATATCGCTTTCGGCTTCCTAGGCTGCCTCTTCATGTGAGTGATTTCTCCATAGAACTTTCACATACTTGATCTTCTTGTTTCGAAGCTTTTACACCTTACGATCTAGGATCCGAATCGGGTGCTCTTCGTAGATGAGGTTTTTTTTTTTTTAATCGTACTGGTTCCAACTTGTGATTCTGCTAGGATCTGGCACGTACTTCCATAAAATCAAGACATGAAATACGTTGTGGATTCCAAACAAATTAGGAGGTAAGGCCAGACGATAAGCAAGATCTCCTACTCTTTCAAGCACCTCAAAAAGTCTAATATATCACCGGCTCAATTTTCCTTGTGCCCGAACTCTGTGAATACTCTTGATGGGGTTTACCTTCAAATATACATGGTTTCCAACCTTAAACTCGAGAATATGCCGTTTCGTATCTACCCAGCTTTTCTGTCGATCTTGTGCTTCCTTCATCTTTTGTTGAATAATTTCTACTTTGTCAGCTGCGTCTTTTACTAAGTCAGGTCCGATGCTCAACTTCTCTACATCGTCCCAGAACAATGGCACCTGCACCGCCTTCCTTATAATGCTTCATAAGGTAGCATTTGAATTGTGGAGTGGTAACTATTGTTGTAGACAAACTCTACCAATGGTAGGTGTGTATCCTAACTACCCTTAAACTCCATTACATATGCATGCAACATATCCTCCAGAGTTTTTATTGTTCTTTCCGATTGACCATCTGTTTGGGGGTGATAGGTAGTGATAAAATGTAGCTTCGTTCCCAAACATCTTTGTAAGCTTATCCAAAACTTTGACACGAACCTTGGATCTCGATCAGAGATGATTCCTGCAGGCACTCCATGCAAGCATACTATCTCCCTCATATATATTCTAGCTAACTTATCCATGGAATACATCATGTTGATTGGGAGGAAATGAGCTGTCTTCATCAATCGGTCAACTACAACCCAAATGGCATCATATCCAGTAGATGTTCTTGGTAGTCCACATATAAAATCCATCGTAATTTGATCCCATTTCCATTCGGCTATCGGTAGGGATTTCAAGAGTCCTCCTGATCTTTGGTGTTCCACTTTTACTTGTTGGCATGTTGGACATTTCATCATGAAATTGGCTACGTATCTTTTCATACCGTTCCACCAATAGTGGCTTTTCAGATCCTGGTACATCTTAGCTCCTCCTGGGTACATTATATATCCCAAATGATGTGCTTCACTCATGATTTCTTTCCTCATTTCATCCTCACCTGGAGCACATAATCTCCCTTTCATTCTCATAGCCTCGTCTTCATCTATCGTGAAATCCGTATACTTTCCCTCCTGTACCTCTCCTTTTACCTTTTCATTCACCTCATCATATCGTTGGGCTTCCTTGATCTTTTCTACTAAGGTGGGTTCCATGACTAGGCTGGCGATTTCTACTTCCACACTTTGCCCTACAAATTCAATCCTTATCTTCTCAAATTCCGTTATTAGCTCTTTCTTATCAGTGAGCAAGGTAGCCACTTCTCCATGATTCTTTCTGCTTAGGGCATTTGCGATAGCATTTACTCTTCTTGGGCAGTAGTTTATCTTAAGGTCATAATCTTTGATAAGTTCTAGCCATCTTCGTCGCCGCATATTCAACTCTTTTTGCGTGAATAAATACTTGAGACTTTTATGATCAGTGTAGAGCTCGCACCTTTGTCCATATAGGTAATGTCTCCATAACATAAGTGCGAAGACAACGGCAGCTAACTCCAGGTCATGGATGGGGTAATTTTGCTCATGAGGCCTAAGTTGTTGTGAGGCATATGCAATCACCTTTCCATCTTGCATCAACACACACCCGAGGCTATTTTTGGAGGCATCACTATGCACCATATAAGGTTTCTCGGGGTCTGATAACACTAAAATTGGGGTGGAGACAAGTCGTTTCTTGAGTTCTTGAAAACCTTGTTCTCTCTTATCAGTCCAAATGAACTTTTCATCCTTCTGAGTCAACTGTGTTAGGGGTTTAGCTATGGTAGAAAATTTCTTCACAAACTTCCTATAATATCCAACCAATCCTAAAAACTTCTCACTTCAGTGACGGTCTTAGGTTATCTCCAGTCCATAACTACTTTGATTTTTTCGTGGTCCACCGATATACCTTCTTCAGATATGACATGTCTTAGGAAAGATATCCTATCCAACCAGAAGTCACACTTAGACAGCTTGGCATACAACTTATGTTTACGTAAAGTCTGTAATGCCATCCTCAAGTGTCCTTCATGTTGTTCCCGTGTCTTTGAGAAGATCAAAATATCGTCTATAAAGACTATCACACACTTATCTAATAAGGGTTTGTACACCCGATTCATGAGATTCATAAAAGCTGTAGGTACATTAGTTAAACCGAAGGGCATTACCAAAAACTTGTAATGTCCATAGTGGGTTGGAAAAGCCGTCTTGGGTACATTTCTGGCTTGATCCTTAACTGGTGATATCCTGATAGTAGATCAATTCGTGAGAAGACACTAGCTCCTTGAAGCTGATCAAAAAGATTATCTATCCTTAGGAGTGGATACTTATTCTTGATAGTGACCTTATTGAGTTCCCGATAATCAATGCACAGGCGCATAGAATCGTCTTTCTTTTTCACGAACAAAACTAGTGCTCCCTAGGGTGATACACTTGGTCGAATGAAACCTTAGTCTAACAAGTCTTGCAACTAAGATTTAAGCTCCTTTAGCTCGATCGATGCCATCCGGTAAGGTGCCTTTGACATCAGCTCCGTGTTCACCATTAAGTCAATTTCAAAATCAATTTCCCTCTTAGGTAGTAATCCAAGTAATCTGTTAGGAAATACATTCGAAAATTCCTTAATCATGGGTATAGTTTCCAACTTAGGTTTCTCTCCTTCTTTCTCCTCTATGTCCATGTTACTTAACTTGATCTCCTCGTCATCCATTAATAACTCAAATGAGTTCAACCTTACTATGGATTCTCCCTTGAATACTATCTCACTTTCGTCTTGATTTTTAAAATTCACTTCTTTTCGTCTATAGTCTACTAAAGCTTTAACGGACGTCAACCAACTCATTCCTAAGATCACCTCATATTTGCGCGTTTCTAATATTATTAGGTTACACTTAGTGTAGCATCATTGTATCTTCGTGAGACAGTCCTTAAGCATTTCCTTAGTTGACACGTCACTTCTGGTGGGGGTCTTAACTCAAAAATTGGTAGTGGTGGTGTCTATGGGTAAGCCGGTTCGTTTAGCCAAACTAGTGGTGATAAAGGAATGTGTAGCTTCGGTATCGAACAAAGCATAGGCGGTTTGATTTGACTAGCTACACGTATGTAACATGTACTTGAATTTATACTAGTCACAAATCTTGTATACTTAAACTATTCGACTTGTATAGAACTTTATACTTTCTAGGTTAAGAATTGAAGGAATGAAACTTTATGAACTTGCAAAATATAGGTAAAGGAGTTTCTGAATCTAACCTGTCACCAGACCGAAGTTAGGGTCATAATCTCCATCCAAGACTGCTATCTCAGCTCCTTCATCGTCTGATTCCTCACACACCCACTGCCCTTCCAAGTTGTAAATTCTCATTCTATGGACAATTGCTCTAGAATGGCTTAGGTTACTTCCTCCGGTCCCGCTTTTTGTCGATGTATCTCCTCCAGTTATACCAAGAGGTCTAGTTTGGGTATTCTTCCTCTGTGGGCATTCATTGGCAAAGTGCCCAGTTTGCTTTCATACAAAGCAGACGGTGGAAGCCTTCTTTGGGCAACATTAACTTGTGGCTAGGGTCTCCACAGAAATAACATTTGTGCTAGAGTAGGGGGTATCTCTTTGGGTAATGCTCTTCTTTACACTTCCAGCATATACCTTAAACTTTAGTGCCTCCCATTGCCACACACCTCACCTCCTTTATAGCTGCTGAAAGACTTAAACTTCTTGTTTTGGAAGCTAGGACTATAACTATCCTGAGTCCTTTTTCCAAACCCAAAGGTTCTTTTCTCTGACACTTTAGTCTTCCTCTTCTTAGCTCCTTCTATAATGCGAGCTCTTTCGACCAATTCACGAAGGGTCTTTAAATCCAATTCTTCTAACAACATCCTCAAGTCCTCATCCAGGCCACTTAGAAAACCTACCTTTTTAACTCTTCACTGTGTTTAAAGGAGTCCAGTACGTACTGGAGTAAGCGACTGAAATTCGGTCTCATATTGTTCGATCGTTCTTCCTTTTTGGGATATATGAAGGAAGTCTCCACTATACTGCACTCTCAAAATTCCAGGAAAATAATTCTCTAAGAATTCTTTGAAGGTTGCCCAAGTCACAAATGATAGCAGCTCTCTACTCTTTGATTCCCACCACACTCTTGTGTTAATCTCAGTATATAAGTGCCATAGTCCAGCGTAGGTGATGAGGTACTTCAAAACAGCAAATGATCTTTCTATTTATGCTAACCAATCTTCTGCTCTATCAGGTTTTCCAAAACTCCCATTAAAATATCGATTACTTTTGATGAAGTCTGATAAGGAACTTCAATAAGGTTGGGGTGGCAGTGGTGCCGACAAGGGGGCAATTTGGGATTCAGCTCTAGAGGTGCTGGTGCTTCTACTGTTGCTTCAGGTGCATTAACAGTGGTAGCACATTTTGTGCGTGTTGCATGAAGTTGTTGACCAATCCTGTTAATTGGTTAATAACTGCCCATACATTGCCTTGTTGATTTGATGGAGGATTGGCTTGTTGATTTAGTGGGGCCGCTGGTTGGCCTGCTTGTGGGTTTTCCGACTCAGTTGGAGGGTTATTGGATGCACGACATTCTTGTCTCCTACCTCTCCTATTTCGTCTGTTAATTACTCTTAGTTTTAGACCTCTTAAATCTTTGCAAAGGGGAAAAAGATTGTAAATGCGGGAAATTTACACAAGGAAAAATTTCAAGGTAATTAAATCTAGAATCATTAAACCAAACACAAGAAACTTTTATTACTTAATCAAAAGAGGGTGATAACCCTTACATAACCTGAGAGGGTTAAAACCAATCTCAGCAAAAGAAAATACATAGACATAGGAAATAATAATTAAAAACATATTCATTAAAACAAAAGATTCATGCATCACAGATAAGGATATGCTTATCCTAATCCTAGGAAAAAGGTTGCTGGACTTATTAGGAGGCACTTAATTCCTTCTTTATTTCCTTCTTCAACCTTCCTTTTTCATGGTGATGGTGCAAGATTCATGCTTCGGCTGGTGGAACCCTTGTGCCTTTTGAATTTTTTGCAAATATTGGCTTACTGTCATTATTTTTCCTTTGTACCTTGATGTAATTTCAGCCTAAGATGGCCATCCATCCTCTTGCACAGAATTTCTATTTCCTTGGGTGGGGTCATTGGTCACTTCTTGATCTCCTTAATTTTCTCCTTTCGATACTACTGTCGTCGTGGGGGTTCGGGACCTGTTCCTCAAGAATTTGCTTGGTTCATAGACATTCCTCTAGCATTGATTATTTCTCCTTCCTTCTTCTTTAGAGTTGGAGATCATCACAAGGTTGTTTCTTGCAATCGTCTCCATGGAAAGATCTTAGCTCAACCTACGAGGGGGTACCGCGCTGGGAACTAAGGGACTATCCTCCCAAAGAGATGCGGATAGAGTTCCCTCTAGTTTTGGGTCTTCATCTTGGTCTTCTTCAGGATCTCCTTGGTTTCTCCATTTCCCTCGTTCTCATGGGCATCTCCTATAATGAAGTCCTCGTTCGGGATTACATCCAATTGTATTCTAATTGAGTTTAGTGGTTAAATGCTACATTCCGACGACATTGGAAGGATACATTTATAGGCGGCATACCAGTAGAAACGTTCTTCCGCATCAGTTTTCAGCTAGTAGCTGTGGTTTGCTAGCTCGTCATGCCCATATATGTAGCGGGTCCTAACTTGTTTCATGTTCGGAAGTCTAGGAACCTTTGAGTACCTTCATTCTTTAAGATAAAGGTCATTTCTTGCAGCATAGTTTCCTTATATATAAAGACCATCATCCTCTTAACTACATAAATTACTTCCACATCGCTCAATCTTTGTCTCATAAGGCATCAAATCTCAAATCTTCGAGCAAATTTCTCCATAGGGAATATCTCAAACCCTTTTTCCATAGCTTAAACATCTCCCTGGCGGTTCGAGGCCTTCCTATTAGTGTGAATTCCTCACATAGGACTCTCAATCTAAGGCGATAGTTCACAAAAGTCTCATCTGGGTCTTTAAGGAAATTTCGAGCTTTTTCCTTCACTCTAGGGAGGGTTAACTATCCAATAGAACAAAAATATGATCAGACCTTAAGCTTAGGTTCTAGCTTCTTATTATCTATCTTAATGTCTATTTCTACGATCTTTTACCCTAAAACTTGCGCTCTGATACCAACTTAAACTGTCACGCCCCGGAGGGTACCTTAAATGTGGCAGTCCACCGCACATAATATTAAAGCTAATGAATGACAATCTTAGTCACACAAGAGCTTTGATATCACGTGCAAGGTGTGCTTCCAAGATAGTAGGAGACTCAATGGGGTATTACGTTTAAGCAGACAATAAAAGCATGCAAGAACTTATAAAGGTAAATATATAATTATCATTAAGATAAAATTCTTACAACTTCTTAGGGGCATTCCCCTGTACTTAAAGTCTTGCTAATCTAAGCTATCTTAAAAAACATACATGAATATAACATAAGTCTACTCTAGATATTTCTCTTAGAAGTCTACATCCAAAACTAAATATGTAAACTTCTTCTAAAAACTCCTAGTAGCTTTCACTCATACCTGACAAAAGGGGCCCCTTGGTGCCAACCACAAGTAATCAAACTGTAACAAAAAGCTGTAGGGATATAAGAAAAACTAGCTTAGTTAGATAACTCCCTTCTTCAATGCATTTCCATAAAACATACAAGTATTTTTAGAAAATCATATGGGAATACATCAATCACATGAGCAAAAAAAAATACACAATTAACCGAAAACCATGTGTAGCATGGATTTTACACCCTCCATATCGGGGGTTGGGTGGTTACTGGCCCATACGACCATCAATAATTGCAGACTTACTAGCTCCTACTTGCCCATGTAGACTTTCCGGCTCCTACTAGTCACCACTATGACTCTTCGTTTCCCTACATGAAGAATAGTAGTGAAAAATAAATGTGACTCACAATATGTTATGCATGAATTGTTCTTAATATATGCTTATTCAATTATTGTTGATTCCAAGTTAAAGGTGACTAAAATAATATTTATCATACCTATTGCAAGAAAACATAAATTATTCATCAATTTTTCTTTCGATATACTTAGCTTTTATTCAACAACCACATCATTCAATCATGAATCCAATTCACACAACATTTATTCATTTATATTTTTCCTTACTCTCTAGTACTACTATTTACAAGCACAATCAAGGAAACATAATTAGTAAGGGATTAACTCACTCCATATCGATCGTTCCTAGTCGAAATAATCTTCTGGGAAGGCGATATCGGCTCCTTCTTCACTTAAACAAGATGAAATACTCAAAATGAGTCTTTCATAGAATTTCTACTTTAAAGATTCTAAATCTATCTCAAAAATGCGCTAAAATCTGATTGAAGGAAGTTTCAACTTAAAATGGTCATAACATGTTCATTTTAACTTGGAATTTCATATATTGTATGTCGTTTTCTACCTACTCCAAAAGATCTATCCATTAAGGTTACTTTCACTATAAAAGGTCATTTGGGTCATGGTTTAGAAGGGTACAATCTAACATGAAAATTCTTTTCTTGAAAAACAACATTTTCTAATTCTTCCTCAACTAAGACTTCTTTAAGTAAAACCCAAATATATATATACTTGAAAAGATTTGTGTATATAAATTGACTCATAATTTATGCATGAAGCTATAGGTGTGTCTTATTTAATTAATTTCCTTAAACAACCTTTTCTAGTGTTTTGGAAAATTTGATTTTGTTAAACTTTACTTTATGTGGTTGAAGTAAATTATAAATTTTTGTTTGATCAAAATCTAATATTCCATATATTGATTCTTTATTTTATCAAAAGTGAGCTGAAAATAAGGTTTAGTCTTTTGAGTTTATCTATCAATTTTATTTCTAAGAATTGAAAATAGAGTTTTCAAAAGTTTCCTTTAGTAGTACTTGATGAGTTTATTTATTTTCATTTTCCTTGTAAGTTGATTTTTCTTGAAAACTCATTTAGCTCTTTGTTTGGTAAAAATAGTATCAAGTTATTATCAAGATTTCTTTTGTCACTTGAAAAGATATCTTTAGACTTTGAAGAAACTTCTTCTATTATTAGTTTGAAATTTCATGATGAGTTTATATAAACCTTTAAAAGAAATTTATTGGAAAATACTTTTCTAAGCCTTTGGGAAAAACATTTACCTAGTGATCAAATTTTATTATTTCATCAAAAGGATTCCTTTTTTTTTTTTATTTAGACAACAATTTATTAGCCATGCATGAATATGATCATGTAGTTTATAAAAGCTAAAAATATCACAAGATAAGATAGTAAATAATATAAGAAATAAATAATTGTTAAATATTTGGAGCCTTAGCTTCTTCAAGGCTTTCTAGAACTAAGAATAGACTTGTCCCAAAATAAAAAGAAAATTGTTTTGACTTGATGAGGAAAAGTATAGGACTAGAAAGACTTGTGTTAAAACAAGTTGAAAGTAAATAAATTGCATGGTAAATAAATAAATTACAAGGAAAGTAAATAAATTGCATGGTAAATAAATAAATTGCAAGGAAAGTAATAAATTGCAATAACAAATAAGCTTATATGCTCTGAAAGATATATATATATATATATATAACTACATAGTTATATTTAGTTAGATATACATAAAAACAACATAAAGGAAAATGAATTCATGAACAAGAACAAAGTATGAACATATTATTGCTTTCATAACCTCCATGGGTTTAGAAAACACACACTATGTTTATACTAAGCAAATAAACATAGGGGAAAACTTAAGGAAGCATTACCTATGAAAGACAAACTAAAGAGAACTTGAGAGAACTTTTGGAGAGATTTTGAGAGAGTAATGATAGTGTATGATAGGTCTGAAGGAAATGGAAGAAAGAGGTGGAATTTATAGGAAAAAGTGGAGAGTAAATTTGTGTTAATTAATTAAATAAAAATTGAAATAAATTTAGTGTGAGATGGTGGAGGGCTGGCGCAAATTGATGAGGAAGAGAGAGAGAAAATTTATTATTTTACATTTTTGTTAATGAAAAGTACGATGTGAGAGATGTGAAGTTGTATTGGAAATAAAAATTGTAAGAAAATAGGTGTATATGTTGTAACAGTAGGTTGTAAGGAAAAGTAGAGATAGATGAATAGTATAGAACTGTAATGAATAGTGTAATGTAAAGTAAATATGACAATTAAAGTACCGGTTGTAAGAAAATACGCATGTAATTGCGAGATCTGATATTTTTAGTTACCGAAAAATTATGAAACTAATATTTTTGAAAATCTTATATTTTTACGAGTCTAATGGTTTATTTAGAATATTTTTAGTATTTTGAGCACCGGGGCACACTTTTCGAAAATTGTATCCGATCGGGCTCAAAACGAATCGCGGTTTAACTAATCTGATATTTTTAAACTTTCTCATGTTATTTTGAACTATCTTACACATTAATCTCTTACTTTCTCACTTAGGTTACGAACACGGGTTTGCCGAACTTAAACAATTGTGTCTTACTAGGGTTTTGTTGACTCCAGGGTTTTCAGTTGACCTTCTAATTAAGGTTTAAGCTCAATCGATCGTAAAACTTTTAGGGGTTTACACGAACAAGGTGTAAGCAGTCGTTCTTATCTACAAATATGCATCCTGTATTCAACATGGCTAATTACTATCCAAACCATTCTAGCCTATTCCCTTAACTTCATCTTAGATTATTATTCTTGTTTTTCCTTTTCTAATCCTTGGATCCTAAGCAATTCATAATCAAATGAAGAACAAAAACAAGGGTTGGAAGACGAACTTGTCACTAGTCCAAAATCTTGGTTATCGTCCTCCTCGAGGGCAGCTAATTCATAGCCTTCGTCCTCAACTTCCTCACAAACCCATTGTCCCTCCAGATTGCATATTCTCATACCATGCATAGCCGATCCAGAACGGCTGCCAGGGTTTCCACTATTTCCATTCCCAGGCCTTGTTGAGGATGATCCTCCAAATTTCCTAGTTGAGGCACTCGTCCTTTGTGGGCACTCGGAGATCTTGTGACTTGTCTCCTACAAAAACACTTGTCTCTCAATTGCAGAAACCTCTTAGGGTAGTGTTCTCCCTTGCGCTTCCAGTAACTTAGGGTTTTAGGAGTATTCCTTGCCCCATTTCCTCCTCTCGTATTTCCTTTGAAGCCATAGAGTGGCTTGGACCCTTTTTGGGGATACCTTGGACTTAACCCCCCATGAAACTTTCTTTCGAATACAGAGGATGTCCTATCCGTGGTCTTTGCCTTTCTTTTCTTGGCCCCTTCAACAATTCAGCTCTCTCAACTAATTCTCTAAAAGTCCTTATGTCAAACTTCTCAAGTCTCACTCTCATATCCTTATCCAAACCATTCAAAAAAACTTGTCTCTTTAGTTCCTCATTATATTTATACAAGTCCGGGCATACTAGAGTAGCCTATTGAACTCAGTTTCATATTGTTCCACTGTGCGACCCTTTTGTGAAATGTGTAGAAAATCCACAATGTATTGTACCTGAAGGCTTCTAGGGAAGTAATTCTCGAGGAACTCGTAGTGAAACATCTCCCATGTAACAGGTGGTATAAGCTCCCTTCTCTTAGTTTCCCACCATACTCTTCCATTCAGTCTTAGCAGGTAAGTGTTGTAATTAACTCTTAAGTGGTGGGGTACTTCAAAAGCATCAAATGATAGCTTTACTTGGGCCAACCAATCCTTAGCCTCATCTAGTTTTCCAAAGGCTCACTTAAAGTATCTGTTACTCCTTATGAACTCGGGTAAGGAGCTCTTGTACGGCCTTGGTGGTGGTGGTGGAGTTAAAGGTACGGTATGGGATTGTGCGTTTTCGTGCATTGGTATAGCTATAGATACCAATTGTGTTGAGGGTGGTGGAGCGGGCGTTGGAGCATGAGCAGGAACAAGAGTAAGAGCTGGCATAGTTTGTCAAATGGCCTCGAGCTCTTGTGCTAGTTGCCCTAAATTCACTTGCAAAGCGGCTTAAGCATCGGCCATTGGTGGGTTTGGCAACGGTGCCGCTTGCTGTTCCCCTTCCACATTTGGTTTGTTGGACGCACTTTGTTCCTGTTGTCTTCTTCCTCTACCATGGCTGTTTTACGTTTTATTTAACTTAGCTAAGCAGTCTTTCAATAACATTATTAACATTTTAAATTGAGATTCGGAAAAGTTGAAAATTCTTGTATAAGCGAGTAATATAAATGTAAAGTATAATTTAAGAAACTTATATAAAGAAATTTCAATTTCATAAAACATAACATAATTTTTCATTGAAATTTCAAACTGTAGGTACAAGGACCTATTACATTGAAATTGAAAGCAAAGCATAACGATTCAAAATAACATAACAAAGCAACAACCACAAGCAATATCAGAAAACAACAAAAGCTACTATGACCTATCTTTGAAGGTCGCAACTACAAAATTAAGCTTGGACTCGTAGGTCAAAACATAAGTCTCGCTTCCTTCCTTAAATCCTCATATTTTCTTCTTGTAAACTACTTCTTCTCCTTCCTCATCCTCATTTCCTTTAGATGGGGTAACAACCTCATCCTCTATCTCATCTACTTCTTCCTCATGGGGTTGGTAATCAATTTGACTTGGTGGAGGTAGCTGGGCCATATCAGTTGGTGGAGGTAGCACTTCCTCATACACTCCCCACCAAAAGAATTGCCTTTGAGCATCCGCTCAAAGCCAATTAGCGTGATCCCCCAACAAGTTATGAGAATAAATAAACAGATATCCAATTGGGTTCCAAGTTTGAAAATCGGGAAATGCCAGCTTTCCTTCATTCCTCAACACAAAGGTAGCTTCTTGCAACATAGGTTGTCCTAACTGATAAACAACAATCCTCTCTAATGCATAAATCACTTCAAGCTCCGACCAACATTTTCTCCTTATAAGCTCATGACCTTATGCCACTCGGTGTTCATCAAACCTCTTTTCCATAAATTAAACACTTCTCGGATCAACCTAAGGCGGCCAGCTAAAGCAAATTCTTCGCATAAGACCCTAATTCTTAAATGGTATTCAACCAAAGACTCATCGGGTTGCTTAAGTATTTGCCTTGCCACTATGCGGGCTTCACCAAGAGTAAGCTATTCACAAATGAGGAAAGGATTAGAATTATAAAACCCATGTAACCTATGTTATTCTTATCTAAGTCTTCCTTTATTTTTATATTTTTACTCTATCTTAGTCTTTTCTCTTTATTCATCCTTAAGTTTATTAATTAAAGTTATGATTGTAGACTCTTAACCATGCTCTGATACCAACTTAAACTGTCACGCCCCAAAGGATACGCTAAACGCGACAGTCCATCACACTTGATATTTAAACTCAAGTATGATAACCTTAGTCACTCCATGAGTTTAGACACCAGGTGTAAGGCTCATGTTCACATATATGGAACCATAATTTGATTCGAAATAGCTTAAGAAGACATACATAGCGATAAAAATATAAATCATAACAGTTATAACCAGATTAATCTATTACAAGATTTAAGGGGTATACCCTCGTCAAAATATCAAGAGTCCTTAGGTTTTTAAAAGTCTCTTACATCAACATATATATATATATATATATATATATATAAGATTAAGGAGATTCAACTAGAAGTCTATGCCTAACATCTAGGTCCCGACTTCTTCAAAAGCTCATTAAATTCCAAAAGCTATACCTAGGGGAAGTGGCCTTTCGGAGATAGCCATAAATAATCATACTGCAACAAGAAACTATAGGGGTATAAGCTAACGATCTTAGTGAGTTTCACTTCCAAATTAAATATTTCATCATACAATAGAGCAAACAAGTTATATTATCAATCATATGAAATGCACAAGCACGTGAGCATACAATACATAAGACTTTTCGGGAGTCCTATGTTAAATGGATTTACGCCCTCCATTTGGGATTAGGTGTTTTAGGCCCATATAACCATAGATTTCAATTTTTCTCATTTATATAGTGGTTGATTCAGGTGCCCACCCACTCACTAATTTTTGTAGTTGATACAAGTGCCTACACCACTACCATTTTAATTTAGGCCATCATGCCAACATTCGAGTTTATAGGCCCCTCGTTGCCCAACTATTATGCCTTCTTCCCACAAAGGTATAATAACAAATGCAATGTGACTCAACATATGGTATGCATGGTTATTTTAATTATAAGATCATGGCATATTAATTAACGAATTATGGGCGATCATAGATATTCCAGACACTTCAATTCTATACTAAATCATACAAATATTTACAACAATTCTCATTTCGATATTCTTATCATCTATTCAATCAAATAGAATTCACATGCACATTAAAATTTTATCTTGCCCTAAGTCAAATGCCACTATCATTACAAGCACAATCATAAGCATGTGATTTAAAAATAGTGAACTCACTTTGTCATGGCACGAAAATTCACTTAATCATAGTAATCATCGGGAAGGTCTAGTTCATCTCTCAAGTCTCCTAATCAAAAGAAATAACTCCAATGAGTACTTCTATGAAGTTTGAATGAACTTACAAATTCTATTCTAACAAGTTCGTCAAAGTTCGCCTAAGAGGAAATTCCAACTTAAAACGGTCATAACTTGGTCGTTTTAACTCGAAATTTCACATATTTTATACCAATTTCTACCTATCCGATGAGCTATCTATTTCTAAAGTTATTTGCATCAAACAATGTCATTAGATCCATGAACAGTAGGGTACATAATGCTATGCAAAATTCCCATCCCACAAATCAACTCCTAACTTCAATCCAAGCATCATTCCAAAGCTTTGATAGATACTTAGCTATCGTTATATCTTAAAAGACTCTTTTATATACATGTATAATTCAATATCATGCATGATCAATGGGTATTGGTAAATCTATTTCTTCATGTACTTAGACAATGCTTTGAGGGATGTGTAAGACACTATTTTCCGAGCTTGTTTCTACCAAATGCAGTATATGTACATGCATTACCTACAAGTTATTATCATGAATGTCATGAGATGAGCTATCTATATGTATATCTTCAATGATATATGATATCAAGAATTCTTGTAGAAAACTTTTGCTTTGCAAAACTTTTGAAATTAAAACTTAAGAAAACTAGTTTTATTCCTTGTAAAATCACACTTGCTTTTATGAAAACTCAACCTTGATGACCTATATGCCCAACACCTTTATTACTTTAATAGAATTCTTCATTTTGGAGTTGGAAAATAGATTTTTTTATTGGGGGTTTTCCTAGTTGCGAATTTTACAAGATTTTTAAGGAATAAAAACATTATTTAATCTATACTTTGAAACCTTTCCTTGTTTCAAGATCATACTTTGATAACTTTCATTTATCATTGTCAAAATTAGGTCTTTATTACATGTATCCCCTAGAACTTCTATTTTTTCATAAAAATCCTCATTTTGGCATTTAGAAATAGGTGTTTAAGTAGAGGTCATTTTCAAATCCGAATTTTGAAATTTATATTTACGGTTGTTTCTTTTGTAAAACTCATTTAATCTTTCAAAAACTATCTCCTAATCAAATATACTCCTCAAGGCTTTCATTTCTTTAATAAATCTGTTTTTGTGTTGAAAAATGGGTTTTCATATATCAAGCTTTCCTTATTAAATTTTAAGTTTGTTGTTGGGATTGAAACAAAACGTTTGTAAACTTTTTCTTGTTTTGAAAATATTCCTTAGTAGATCTAAGCTTTACCCATCAAGATCACTCATTTATGATACCTATTCCCTAAGCCTTTCGTTTTTAATGTAAAATACTCATTTTGAAGTTGAAAAATAGCTTTTCTATATAGGGTTCCTTTTAGATCCAAATATCCAAAAAATATTTTTGTTGAAACTAAGATAGATCTTAAGCTTTCTAACCTTTTCCCATTATTATCATACTACTACAAGCCCTTTATGTTCATAAAACAAAAACATAAGGCATTTATGAACTCAAAACAACTAGATCTAGTTTATTATACTAGTCATAAATGCATATGCACTATGATCATTACGTAGATATGGTTAAATGATTATTACATGCACAAAACATTAATAATAACAACATAACTTAATAATAAAGCAAAATAATACCAAAACAACATAAATTATAAGATCTATAACATTGTGATCGCAAGGATCTCATGTTCAAGTGTTTCTACATCCCTAGCCCATGGGGATTTTTGAGTGGATCCACACATGAATGATCTTGCCATTACATGTTTTTAAGATGGAAAGGTGTCGATCTATTACCTATTAGATGTGTAGAGGAAGAAAACTTGAAGAAAAACAAAAGTGTGTGTGTATAGAGGGAGAGGGTCACAGCATAAAGAGAGGAGAGAAGAGAGAGTTTGCAAAGTTTTTCTAAAGGTGAAAATGAGGAAAGAAAGAAAATGAAAAGGTGAAGGCATAAAGGAGTTTATATAAAAAAGTGGATTAGGATTTGTGTGTTAAAGAAAGAATAAATAAAACAAATTGAGAGGGATAAAGGAGGGAAGGGCACCGGTTCTAATAGAGGAGAGAGAGAGTTATTTGATATTTGTTTTATGTAATAAATTCAATTTTAAAAGAAATTTAACTAATAAAATGTGTTGGAAAAGTAAATGTAAGGAAAATGATATAAATTATAAGAATAGGTTGTAAGGATGTAAGAAATATGGTATGGGTAGTTGTACTTGATGAATAGTTGATTAGAAATCAAAAAGTAGATTAGACAATTAAAGTATCAGTAGTAATGAAAATACGATAAACAACATATAACTATAACTTTTATAACCCGAAAAATTATATAACCGATATATTTGGAATCTTATGAAATTACGAATCTAACGGTACTAATAACATATTTTTAATATCTTGAGCCTTGGGATACGCTTTTCAAAGTCTGTATCTGATCGGGTTCGAAATAGGTCAAAAATTCGCCAATATGATATTTTTAAGCATCCTAATATTATTACGAATCAATCTATACTCTTTACTCATATTTCAACTTCTTGGTTTAAGAACACGGGGTTGTCGAATCTAAACTACTAGAGTTTCTTAGGAACTTGTTGACTTAGAGTTTCCGGTTGACTTTCCGGTTTAGGGTTTAAGCTCAAGTTTACCCTAAAAATAAGGGGTTTACAAGATCAATAGTCCAATCCTAAAGGGAAAAACCATTAACATGGATCTGAGTTGAAAATTTCCTTGTACCTTCATCATGGCCCTCACTTCTCCATCATCATGGATTTAGAAAGGTCTTCCTTACAATTATGAGGAAAATACAAAAGTTTCTACAGCTAGTTGTAGAAAATTAGTTGTAGAAAATAATTTACAATTAAACAAAATGACGCGCAAGCCATACTTACGAAATTACAACCCATGAAACAAATGAATAAAACCTTCTAATCACATAGGTTTTAGGAGCCATGTTATGCACCATACTTATGACATAAGCATACATATGAAACGTACATATAACTCACAATACTACAAAAGCGCATTTTATGTTAAGTACTATTAATTAGTGCTTATGGAATAAAGTCACGCGCATTGTAGGTTGTCCCTTTATGAGGGTCAGGCGGGTAGTGCCCCCTTATAGAGGTCAAGGGGGTAGAGTTCCCTTGCGGTGGTCCAACTAATTTTCATGAAAAACTGAGTAATAGAATCCTTTGAAAAAAATTGAATTTTTATGGAATGATCTATCAATTAGAATATGCTAATTTAGGTTCAAAACAAATAAAAAAAGCCTTTGACAATTCATTCAAGTATAGCAGAGTCATAAGCCGCCAATGTTAGAGCCGGCCTACATTTTTGTTGGGAATTTAAATCAATTTTTTCAAAAAATAGTAGATGATCACATTTTTTCAAAACCAATTTACTATATGTTGAATACACAAAAATGTATTGGACTGACATCAACATGACAATATTATGCCAAATCATGTCATACACGATTGCATAAGATCAAAACTGATCTATTCAACAAGTATGGAATCTGTGATCTTCTGTAATCTAATTACAATAGATCCACACAATCTCTTACAAACAACCGATTGTTTGTGTTTAATATCATGACACAAATTCGTTGTAATCTCAATTACATCAGATTTGTTGAACCCCTCCAATCAAGGCACCATAATAAAATAAAAAAATCGAATTGATTTTCTAAACACGCACACACACACACACACACATAGATATATATATTTGCATATATATAGAAATCATGTTTAACAATTAAACTAATCAAAAGATATTAGTAATATTAATCCATGAAAAACACGTTCATATGTATCACGCATACATAAAAAACAAAAAAACCAATTTAATTGAAAACACAGGTGGTTTTGATACCACTGTTGGGAGTTTAGAGATTCAAAATTTGGATCTTGCAACTGAATTTTTTTTTTAAAAAAAAACCCTAAATTCCTAAGATATATCCATACGATTCAATTAAATTAAAACAAAAAGAGGCTAGATCAAATTCCATTATGATAAGATCATATTTTATACAACTATTGATGTTTAATTTGTGATAAACTTATGACAAATTGCTAGAATGGATAGTTGTTTTGGTTAAAATTCATGTTTCAGGTCCAATTTGAGCAAAGGGAACAAACAAACACTTTGAAATGAGAATAGGACAACTTAGGGCGTACGCCGGCTTGTCTAAAGCTTAAGCTGTTAGCGTACAACTAGCGTTCATCATGCTTAGAATGCAAAATTTTAAGGCCGCCTCATATACTGTCGGCCTTAAGGCGGTGTAGATTGCAGGAAGCTAAACAAACGGGCTCTACACCACTAGTGTAAAAGGAAGAAGAAGTCAGCTTCTGCAATTTTGTTCAACGCCGACTTTATGGGAATCAAAGCCGACGGCGTTGAGACAACTTACAAGATGAACAAATTCACATTCTTCAAAGCCATTGCATACACTGCCGGCCTATTTCAAATATCACAAGCCTTATTTCATTTGAATGTACACCATCATGTAAGCCGCCGGTGCAGAAGGTAAACAGGGCGGTGTAGACTGGTAAGTCGCCAGCTTAGAGTTTAAAAGTTGCCAGTGTAGAAGGAGTTACAATGTACGCCAGATGCTAAGCTACTGGCCTTGAGGCAGTGTAGGATGAAGATCAAGAGGCATAACCAAACATGAATGCTAAGTTACAAAATAAACGGTCGAATTTTAATGCATTATCTAAGCCGGCATGTAAGTCGCCAGCTTTAAAACGGCCTTCCTTATAAAAATGGCCAACGTTTCATTTATGTGTATGTACATCGGCAAGATCCATTTCTAAGCCACCGGCGTACAAGCGGCTTAGACTTGTAGCTGAAGACAAAAGCTGCCAGTACACTGCATGTGCAATTAAGAGATGGACTTTATGTTACCTGTAAGCCACTGGCGTATAAAGTGTAATTGCCGACATACATATTGATGTTCTTCACGAAATTTTTTCTATATGAAGGGGACTTCCCTCCTCTAATTTCATCAAGAAAATTAGAGAAACAATTTAGAATACATTCAGTGGATAGATAAAAAAGTTTTTAGCACTTCATAGAGAATTGTGAGAGATTTGAAGCTTTCAAGAATTTATAATTGAAAATTTTGATATTTGAATTGGTGATATCTAATCTCTCTTTTCTTATGCAATTCATCTATCTAATTTCTTTGTTCATAATGAAATCAATTGCATATTCTTATCTGATTATTGAATCATCATCCATGAGTAGCTAAACTTTTTCTTATGGGAAGTGATGAAACCCTAATCTTTGTAAAATGATCTTTGAATTTATGTTATAGGATTGTTAGAATTATGGAATATTTGTAGTGAATCCTGATTATCTATCTTGTTTCTATATAAAATTGGATTGATAAGAATTTTGATAATTCGGAAGAAGAATTAGCGTTAGTGAATTAAGATTAAACAACAATTATGGAAGTGGCGGAGCTTAATCTGATTTAGAAATTGTCCCATGTAATTCATGCAATGTTTTATGTTAATCACCAAGGAATTAAAGAAGTTGATTTAGGGCATTAGACAATTGTAGAATTGGGAGGTTTATAATTGTGAATTCGATTCTAGTGATAATTTATTTAGTGGAAGCTAATAGATTATTTTGTCGTTTACTAAATTAGGTCTTGACAATTTCATACAAATATCCACAATTCTAACTACTCATATAATATAACTTCATCATGATTAGCAAAGATTAAGGTGGATTCTGCTCCTTCCCACACTTATCTGATATATCTCTCTAACAATCTCATTGCATTCATCAATAGCTATTAACTTAAATCAAAATTAGTTAATTAGTTTAGATTGATACAATTCGATTGCCTAAATTTAGTTAAAGCTAACACCGATCTAGTAGTTAAATTGATCCTTGTTTGAACGATACTCTACTCACTTTTGTATTACTTGATCAGACCCAGTATACTTGTTGGTAGTATCCATGCTCATATTTTTTATACACATTTTAAGCGGATCAAGTTTTTGGCGCCATTGCCAAGGATCTCAATTAATATTAGACCACCTTTAGTTTTGCTAGTAGTTTCGGTGTTTTTCTAGGGTTTGATTGTTTTCTTTTCTTTTTGCAGGTTACATGCACATGAGTAGAAGTAGGGAACTTCTACCAATTAATCCTGAGATTGAAAGAACTTTGCATCAGCAAAGAAGAGAAAACAGAAGGCAAGAAGGAGTGTTACAAACTGAAGAAATGGCAGAAAATGAAGCACGAAACAATGCGGGCAACAATGATCAAAACAATAATTAGATTCAAGTACCACCCATTAGAGCACTTCAGGATTATACGGTACACATTGTTCAAGGTCCCAAACTTATTCCATATGGTTTGTCTTATCAACAAAAGAAGTTTTTACATGATGTGAAGAGTTACTTTTGGGATGAACCATATTTGTTCAAGAAATGTGTTGATCAAGTGATTAGACGTTGTGTGCTTGAATCTGAACAGCTTAGTTTTATTGAACACTATCATTCAAAAGAAGCAAGAGGTCATTTTGGTCTTCAAAGGACTGCAGCTAAAGTCTTATCAACTGGATTTTATTGGCCTAATTTGTTTCATGATTGCAGGAAATACATAGTGTTATGTGCTCAATGTCAAAGGACTGATAACATTTCAAAGAAACATGAATTACCACAAAACAACATCTTGGTAATTGAACTTTTTGACGTATGGGGAATTGACTTCATGGGTCATTTTCCCCCGTCCTTTTCAAACAAATATATAATTGTGGCAGTAGATTATGTTTCAAAATGGGTTGAAGTTGTTGCTTTACAAACAAATGATGCCCGAGTAGTTTTAAGATTTTTGAAAAAGAATATTTTTACCAAATTTGGGTGCCAAGATCTATCATTAGTGATGGGGGGTCATATTTTTGTAGCAAGCAATTTGAAAAACTTTTGTCAAAGTATGGAGTTACACACAAAATTGCTACCCCTTCCCATCCACAAACCATGGACAAGTTAAGGCATCCAATAGGAGATCAAAATAATTTTGGAAAAAACTGTTAATGCATCTAGAATAGATTGGTCTTCAAAATTAGATGATGCATTATGGGCTTATAGAACTGCTTTTAAAACTCCTACTGGAATGTCCCGATTTATGATTGTTTTGGTAAATCATGTCATCTTCCTATAGAACTTGAGCACAAGGCATATTGGGCCATAAAATTCCTAAATTTTGATGAAAAAGCTGCAGGGGAAAAGAGATTGCTTCAATTAAATAAATTGGCTGAATGGATGGATGAAGCTTATGAAAATACTCATAAATACAAGGAACGAGTAAAGAAATGGCATGATAGAAACATTATCAAGCGATAGTTTTACCTGGACAAAAAGTTTTACTTATAGTTCTCATTTGAAGTTATTTCCAGGAAAGTTAAGATTAAGATGGTCAGGACCGTTTGAAATTGAAAAAGTTTTTCCCTATGGTGCAGTGGAATTGAAAACTGATAATAATCAAACTTTCAAGTAAATGGGCATTTGCTCAAACATTATTATGAAGGGAAAAACCATAATAGTGCTATCGCTGTCATAAATTTTAAGGAACCATGACAAGAATTGGGAAAGTCGGGCTAAATGACTCTAAACTAAGTGCTTCTCGGGAGGCAACCCATGTCTAACTTAAAGTAAATATATATATATATATATATATTATTTTTGCTAACTTAGTTTTTAGTATGTACACATCAAGCAAAAGAGAAAAATTGAGTTTTTAACTACAAGGGAGATGCAGCTTAGGAACAATTTGGTCAAATTGGGAAAGCTCCAAGGTATTGCAAGGTAAGTATTCTAATTTTTAGAGTACTATATTTTTAGAGCTTTATTCAAAGAGATTACCTAAAAAAATTTTGAAAAATGCTGAAAGCTAGCAATTGGAAATTCAAGGTCGCCTGCTTAAAGCCAGCGTTTGCAAATAAGGCCAAATTAATTAGAACGTCTGCTCAATACCATTTACGATGCTAGTGTTTAAGGCGGTGTAAACATCATGTTTGAGGGTTTTTAACCCTGACCAACGCTGGCACCAGGGTTTTAAAGCCGCCAGTGTTGAAGTCGGCATAGACATGTACATCAGCAGTGAACATGGAAAAGCAGCTAGCCATTTGCTCTCGGTAAGAATTAAATTTTAATACACCTGCATATTCACCGCCGGCATAGTCGATAAAAATGCTGATGTTTGCTCTGCAAATTCAATTTTTAACAAGTATATCTCCCTCTCTTCCTCATTTCTCACACTCAACTCTCTCCCTCTCTCACTCTCATGCACACCCAATCCCCCCATTCATCCTCCCACTCACTTGGAATACAATAAGCAAGTAAGTATTCTAATCTAACATTTTTTTTATTTGCTCTTTAATGCATTTGTGCTCATATATGCTTTAAATATATTGATTAGAAAATTAGATTGTCAAAATTGATGGATGGGTTATCTTATTCGGATTTAGATGGGATTTGAAGGATTGAATGTTTGAGGTGAAATTTTGGAGTTAGATTTAAGATCCTTGCATGATTGATTACATTTGCTGATCTGATAATTCATGAATTATAGTCCATGCGTGAATTAGGGTTCTTGATTGACAAAGTTGATTTGAAATTTGAAATTTGGGGCTTTTGAAATTTTAATGAAATTGGATGAATAAAATGGTTTTCTGTACTGTGATCTATCTCCAATTGATATTAATTGTTCTAATTTAGACTTGGGAATTCGAATTTGTGCAAATTTTGAAGATAAAATAGGGTTTAGAAGTGTTTAAAAGAATTTTGATGGAACTTTTTTTGAAAATCACAATTGACACTTCTCCTAGTGAACTTTGAATTCCTACCGTTCAAGTCTAAGCTGGTTGGTCTAGGCTGCCAGTTTAGAACTCATTTTGCAAGTGTACATTTTTCAATACCAATTCCATGTTATATGCTTCATTGTTTAATATGCCTAGGATCTCAGATTTGTTTAAACTCAGTGATGAAATGCATTAGGCATATATTATGAGTGCATTCAACAAAATTATACTAGGATTATTAGAATTATGCTAAGCCTTGTTCTTTAATGTTATGACATGATTCACTAGGCTTAGGCTTTATCTCAAACGCAATTTTGATATTGATATATTATGAGAGGAGACTTCCTTTTGTAATTATGGTTAATATTATTGCAGGAATGGCTCATAAGCAGAAAAAGCAGAAGACTACTGACGCTTCTACTTTCGGTTCACAAACTAGGAATCTACTATTGAGTCAACAATATGCAAAGGATATAAGGAAGAGGCTATTGAAGATGGATTTTCTAAACACCCAATATCTAGATTGGGGTTTGTTGGATGAGTATGGATTAACTAACAGAGTTAGAAGCATAATTCAAGATCCAGCTTGGACAAGATTGTTTGATTTCTGGGAGCTAGCATATAAATACTTAACCATTGAGTTCTTATCTACACTAAAAAATTTACCAAACAGAGCTGAGTCTACTTTTCAGTTTCAGGTGTTTGGAGAGGTTAGAGAAGTCAAACTGAAGAAAATAGGAAAACTCCTGGGTTTATATGATGAAGAGGAGGAGAATTTACATCTGCCTAACAACTGGCCTAAGGAAGAAAATCAGATGACACAGAAGGCTTACTGGTATCAGCTGATTCCTCCTAAGCGAGCTAATGAGCCATTTGTTCCCTCAAAGTCATTGGCCACCACATTCTCTACTGTTGAGCATATGCTGCTTCACCACATTCTTGCACACACATTGAGATGCAAGAAGACTAGTCACAGCAAGGTGACTACATTTGATATGTTTTATCTCTATAGCCTTATTAAAGGCTATAGAATTTATTTGGGGGTGGAGATAGCAAATTTCATCTATAAGCAGGCTAATGATACCAGGACCAGACTCTTTTCTATGGTGGTTCTATCACCAGATTATTAAAGGGTATGGGGATCTTTGAGGCTTCAAGGAGATGAGATATTGGAAAGTAAGAAGATTTCATCAGCACCCTTCAGAGGTTGGGGATTGCTTAAAAACCCTAGAGGAGTTCAGCTACAAGCTATAGAGGACTTAGAATTTCAGGATATCTTTCCTAGTGATATTTCTACTGACATACCATCCTCTTCTGCTCCTCCTCCTCCTACAGGTACTGCTTCAGCATATGATTTAGACAAGCTTAGACTAGATATCCAGGGTTTGAAGAAGCAAAATCAGGAGCTCAAGGACAGACAAATTATGAAGAACAAGAAGAATAAGAAGTTCAGGAAGATGATCTTTGAGGCAGTGAAGACTGCAATCTGCTGCTTGAATCCAGAGAAAAGGAGCTAAGATGATTTATGAGACTTCTGCTTAGTCTAGGCATAGCTCAGAGCATACTGCTAGACTTGGGTCAGAGCACACTCACATAGCTAGCCCAGGAGATACCCACAGACTTAGCCCAGAGAACACCAGCACATTTAATCCAAGGTTAGAGAGCTAGAGACCCTGCTAGCTCTCATTTGTTCTTAATTGATTTTTATTTTTCATATTGGCCTGTATGTATTATGAGCACCCAAGACCATGTGGGTAGACTCAATCTGATATGTACTTATCTTACTAAATAGTTTTTTTTTTTTTTTTTTCTTTTTGTTTTTCTTTTGTAGAGATTACAGGGTCGAACAAGCAATCTCTCTTTGTCCTGAGTTTTGCTGATCTGATTCAAAAGGAAAATATAAAGGTTTCAGTTTCTTTTCTCATTTTTTCTATATCTATGAAACAATGAGGACACTATTTAGTTGAAGTGTGGGAGAAGGGATAAACTGAATCAAAGTTATGAAGTGGAGTTGTGAATATGATCTGCGTTTGAATTGATTTGGCTATTTGGATTGTTGTTCTTTGTTTGACAGGATTGATCTGAGTAAACACCCACTTTGTATTTTTGGTTTGAAAGCAAATTATGGGGAAATTCTACCAAAATTTTTCTAAAATCTCTTGAAATTTAGAGATAGTACAAAGTAATGATTGATAGCATTGATTAAACAAAGAAACAATGAAAATAACTTGCTAAAGTATTACTCACCTGCCGTTGTGATTGGTTTACTTAGTTGAAATTAGTTGCAAAATCCTTAAGGAACAAGTTTACTTTATTTTAACTTTAAATTGGAAATTTAAGAGTCGGTCAAATCCTTTTGTGAAATAAACAGGTTTACTTCTAGGAAATTTTAGTTTTATATACTCTTTGAGTTGTATTTATAACTTTATAACATTTAGTGAAAGAGGCAAATGAAACTTTTAACTTAGTGATCCTTTATAAAAATAAGTCTTTGATTTGTTATTGCATTCAAAAAGAAAGAAACAAGCATAGCCTCTACTCCTCTGACTTAAAAATTTGAGTCATGAGTATCTGAACTTGAATGTTAAAGTGAGGAAGAGTTCTTAGGGGTATTTTGAAACCTGGTCACTTGGGTGATGAATCCGGGATGTACCAACTCAATGAACTCACTATAACGAGAAGGAAGGAAAAGCAAAAGTTCAAATTATGAACTTTGAAAAACAAAAAGATGGAGGCAAAAACCAACCAAAAAGAAAATAAATGCTTGTATGAAAAAGAAAAGAAAAATGTATGCAAAGATCCAAATGAAAGGGGACTTATAATAAAGAGGAGAAAATCTAAGGAAAAAGTAGATGCCACATGCTTTCATTTGGTGTTACTAAGAGTATATGTAAGCTGTGAAGTCTAAATGAGTATTTTTCCTTAGTGGATTGTGCATCTGCTTTTAAATAGAATGTTTTTTTGTGAAAAATTGGGATTAAAACTTGTTTTGTTTGGATTAGCTCCTTAATTTTGATTAAAGTACTCTAATTACAAGAAATTAATGTGGTTAGAGCAGTAGGTATAAGAAAAACAAGTTAAAGAATTAATACTTAAATTAGAACACTTATAGTATCTATGACAGATTTCAAGAGTTTTGTTAATTGTTTTGCTTGAGGATAAGCAAAAGTTCAAGTGTGGGGGAGTTGATAAGATCATATTTTATACAACTATTGATGTTTAATTTGTGATAAACTTATCATAAATTACTAGAATGGGTACTTCTTTTGGTTAAAATTCATGTTTCAAGTCTAATTTGAACAAAGGGAAGCAAAATAGGCAACTTTGAAATGAGAATAGGACAACTAATGGGGTATGCCGGCTTGTCCAAAGCCTAAGCCGCTGGCATACAGCCAGCCTTCATCATGCTCATAATGCAAAATTTTAAGGCTGCTTCATGCACTGCTGGCCTTAAGGCGGTGTAGACTGTGGGAAGCTAAACAAACTACCTTTATACTGCCAGTGTAGAAGGAAGAAGAAGCCAGCTTCTGCAATTTTGTTCAACACCGGCTTTCTAGGAATCAAAACCGTAGGCGTTGAGATGGCTTACAAGATGAACAAATTCGCATTCGTCAAAGTCGTTGCATATACTGCCAACCTATTTCAAATATCACAAGCCTTCTTTCATTTGAATGTACACCGTCATGTAAGCCACCGGCATATAAGGTGAACAGGGCGGTGTAGACAAGTAAGCCGCTAGCTTAGAGTTTAAATGTTAGCAGTGCAGAAGGAGTTACAATGTATGTTGGATGCTAAGCTGCCGGCCTTGAGGTAGTGTAGGTTGAAGATCAGGAGGCATAACCAACATGAATGCTAAGTTACAAAATGAACGGCCAAATTTTAATGCATTATCTAAGCCGGCATGTAAGCCGCTGACTTTGAGATAGCCTTCCTTATAAAAATAGCCAACGTTTCATTTTTGTGTATGTTTGCCGGCAAGATCCATTTCTAAGCTGCCGGCGTACAAGCGGCCTGGACTTGTAACTGAAGACAAAAGCTGCCAATGCACTACCTATGCAATGAAGAGATGGATTTTACGCCGCCTGTAAGTCGCCGGCGTACATGTTGAAACTGCAAATTTCCATTAATGTTTTTCACGAAATTTTTCCTATATAAAAGGGACTTCCCTCCTTTACTTTCATCAAGAAAATCAGAGAAACAATCCAGAATACATTCAGGGGATAGATAAAATAGTTTTTAGCACTTCATAGGAATTGTGAGAGATTTGAAGCTTTCAAGAATTTGTAATTGAAGATTTTGATATTTGAATTGGTGATATCTAATCTCTCTTTTCTTAAGCAATTCATCTATCTGATTTTTTTTGTTCATAATGACATCAATTGCATATTCTTATTTGATTATTGAATCATCATCCATGAGTAGCTAAACTTTTTCTTGTGGGAAGTGATGAAACCCTAATCTTGCTAAAATGATCTTTGAATTTATGTTATAGGATTGTTAGAATTATGAAATATTTGTAATGAATCCTAATTATCTATCTTGTTCTGTATGAAATTGGATTGATAAGAATTTTGATAATTCGAAAGAAGAATTAGGGTTCATAGGAATTCATGAATTAAGATTAAACAACAATTATGGAAGTGACGGAGTTTAATCTGATTTAGAAATTGTCCCATGTAATTCGTGCAATGTTTTATGTTAATTTCTCACTAAAGAATTAGGAGAAGTTGATTTAAGGCATTAGACACTTGTAGAATCAGGAGGTTTATAATTGTGAATTCGATTCTAGTGATAATTTATTTAGCAGAAGCTAATAGATTATTTTGTGGTTTACTAAAACTTGATAGTTTTAGGTCTTGAAATTTCATATAAATATCCACAATTTTAACTACTCGTATAATATAACTTCATCATGATTAGCAAAGATTAGGGTGGATTCTGCTCCTTCCCACATTTATCTGATATATGTCTCTAACAATCTCATTGCATTCATCAATAGCTATTAAGTTAAATCAGAATTAGTTAATTAGTTTAGATTGATACAATTCAATTGCCTAAATATTAGTTAAAGCTGTCATGCCCCGAAGGGCACCCTAAACGTGGCAGTCCGCTGTACACAATATTAAAGCCTAAGAATAACCACCTCAATCACGCAAAGGCTTCCATACTATGTACAAGGCGTCTAACACATGGAGGAGACTCATCGGAGTAATACATTTTATGTTGATATAACTTGAGTAACAATGTAAAGGAATTTCAATTTACTATACTCCAAATACAAAACATTACACTTCCATTACAGTTCATCAAAAGATTTCACTACATAAAACTATTACAAGGCAAATAATAAAACTTAGCTAATAACTTTAAGCATTCTCATTTCTTACCGGAATCCCGAAGTCATATTCGACTCCAACCATCTCGGTCCCCACTTAGCATTCTTGAAATAACCTGTTCATTCAAACATCTATTGGGGTATAAGCTACACTAGCTTAATGAGAATTCCCTTAATTTCGTACCATAACAAGCAAGTTATAATCAACCATATGCTATGCATGAACAAACACATAGCAAACAATTATGTATGAGTATCCAGAACCCACACACAGAACGGATTTACACTCTCTATATTTAGGTTAGGGATAGTATTGAAAGTCTACATGACCACTGCTAGTCCCCAAGCCCTCGGCTCATAGCACTTGACTCGGCTAGACTCACACATAGAATGCATCCCCGATGCACCTTAGTTCCCTATAAATGAGCTTTGATACCGGGTCTCATTATCCAACGAGTCCTCGGACCATACCGATCGACCTGTATAGGAGTAGTACGCTACCAAATGTAATATGTCCGATGCGATGCATGACCAAATTTAATTTTTACTTAGGTCAAAATATTCATACATTCTTTAGAGTGACCAACCAATATCATACACATAACAGAATTAATATGAACAATGCAGTTATCCAATTGAATCGTGGTTTCGATATGCTTTAGTATTCTTTGGCATACATTCATCATAGTCTCATCATATATCCTATCCCCATTCATATCGATTTTTATCTTGTTCCTATAATTCTAATGCGACTAGATACATGCACAAATAAGGTAACAAAATAAGGAGAAAACTCACTCGGCCATTGGATCACCGGTCTTTTACTAAAAGTAATTCGGTGGTAGGGAATCGTCGATTTCGGGATCACCTAAAAAGGAAGAAATACTCTAATAAGTATTTCAACTCAAACTAATCAAACGATCTTATACAAACTATCAAATTTGCAATTCTCGTCCTAAGCGGAAATTCCAACTTAAAATGGCCATAACTTGGTCATTTTCACTCGAAATTTCGCAAATTATATATCGATTTCTATCTACTTTGAAAGATATATCTAATTCTATTTTCAAGTTTTGAAAATATTTAGTTCATGAAACAGAGGGGTCAGATCTGATTAGTGACGATCTCCATTTCCGAAAATTTTGTTTTGTAATTATTCGAAATGTTTCTACTATATATATTAGCTATACATGCAATATGAATGATTTCTTAACATGAATGACATGAGATGATCTTAATGTATGCATGATCTTGATGATTTTTGCTAAAAGAAAATTTTATAACTTTTTATTTTGCAAGACCATAATAACAACTACTTATGATAAAACTAGTTTTCTAACTTTGATCATTTCCATTTGTTTTGGATTTATTTCTTAAGAAAATATAATTATTTTTGTTAAAATTGAGTCTTCATTATATCTATTACTTATGACCTTCATTTCTACATAAAAATTTCCAATTTACACTTTGTAAATATATTTTCGAATAGGATTTACTCAAAAATCCGAATTTTAGAAAATCTACTTTTTGAATGATTCCTTTGGGATAAACTTGTGTTATGTATTAAAATTTAAGACTTTACTATACCTACTACTTAAGGACTTCACTTAATACATAAAAATTTTATTTTGAACTTGGATAATAGGTGTTTTCATGGGCATCATCCAAAGTTACGAATTTTACAAGTTGACTACTAACTCAAAATTTTCCATCTTGATTCTACTTCTTGTTTTTCACATTAATCTCATCGAAACTCATTTCAACTTGTAAAAATCACTACTTAATAATACCTATAACCTATACCCTTCATTTTTCACATAAAACATGAGTTTTGGAGTTGATAAATGGGTTTTAAAAATTGGTCTTGGTTGATATTTGAAGTTATAAAATTTATTTTTGGACATACCTTTTGATAAAATCTATCTGAACTTATGAAAATCCATTCCTTACATATCCTATCTTAAGAGCCTTCCATATTTCGAATAAAAACTTCATTTTTGAGTTGGAAAACATGTTTTTAAAATATGCCTTAGCCAAAATCCAAAAATAAGATTTTTATTTGGAAAATAACTTTTGAAAATCACCTTTGATTCTTATAAAAAGAAGTCTTGATGATATACATATATTAAGCCTTCATCATTTCAAGTAAAAACTTCATTTTGACATTTGGAAAGTGGTTTTTAAATAACGCTCTTGCCAAAATACGAATTTCATAATCTTTGTTTGAGCTCAAAAGCAAGATCTACTCTTAATATGAACATAAATATAAAAGAAACCCATGGTAGTAAACTATAAACTCATAGATCTAAACTTTCTCATCAAAATCATTCATTTATGTTGTCTATACCTAAGCCCTTCATTCTAAATGAAAAATACACATTTTGAAGTTGAAAAACAACTTTTCTAAATATGGTTCCATTTTCATCCGAATTTTCAATAATGATTTTTGTTGAAAATAAAATAGATCTTGAGTTTTTTAAAATATTCCTACTATCAACATGCTACTACAAGTTATTCATGAACATAAAACAGAAGTCTAATGCATTTTATGAACTCAAAATACTAGATCTAGTTTACTACACTAGTTTTAAATGCATGAATCACTAAGATAGATATGTGGATGATGAATCTATGCATAAACCATAAGCAATAACAAAAATGATAACTCAAATAACAAGATCTAAGGCATAAACAAAAATCAAAGTTACAAAAAGTTAGATCTACAATATATAACTACTTTAAACAAGAAAATAAGAATGATACAAGAGAATAATCATAGAGAAATGGAGTGTTTCACTTTGGCATCATCATCCTTAGCTTTTAAGCTAATGGAATGTCATTTGATGCATGAAACTCTCACTATACTTTACCTATATCACCTATGGAAGCTTTGAGAAGAAAGTTTGCTTAAAAATCTTCAAGAATTAAGTGTAGAAGCAAGAGATTGGAATGGGGGTAGCTTGTTTCTTGCAAGAACAAGAGCAAAAGAAGAAAGAAAGAGAGGAAAAAGAGAGGAAAAGTTAAGGAATGGAAAAGGAAAAAAGTGTAAGTGAAAGAGAGAGAGATAGAGAAGGAGTGTATTAATTAAAAAAAATAAAACAAGGGCAGCCAAAGGGAGAGGGAGCTGCTGCACGTGAAGAGAGGGAAGAGAAAGAGAGAATTGTTGAATTTTGACTTGAATTTGAAATGTGTAATTAATGTGTAATTAGCTTCTTGAAGAAGGGTTGAAAGAGGGTGATTTTAATTAATTTTTGGAGTATTTCAAGAGCCAAGAAAGCCATAAAGGAGTCAAAATCAGCCATGAAGTGATATAATGAAGTGTAAAAAGATTGAAGTGAAAAGGAAGTGATATATGAAAGGTGTACTTCAAAGTATGAGTTGTAAGAGTACTTTCTTAATAAAATAAAACAAAACAAAATAAAATAGAAATAGAAAATTTATTCCAAATATTTGTAGGAGATTTTTCATAATTAAATAACATAATTAATTAATTTATTTTAGTGAATTATCAAATAAGTTACTGGTATGACCAAAATACGCGAATATAGGCTATAAATAATATTTCTTATGACCCGAAAAATTCTAAAAAATTATTTTATGAAAATAACAATATTTTTCAAATATTTTCCAATTATTAAATTAATTTATTTTATTTTTAGTATCGGATCTTAAACAGAATCTGATCCCGTAAAAGCCCGAACTAACTAAATTTAGAAAAACAAAATTTTCTATAATATATAAAATATTTATCTAAAATATAAGGCTTTATAAGAATAATAAAATCGTGTAATGAAATAGAAGTGAATAGTGTAAAAGACTAATTAATTACCGGTAGTAATGAAAATACGATAAAAAGGTTATAATTGTAACTTTTATAACCCGAATAATTATATAACTGATATATTTAAAAATATTATGAAATTACGAGTCTAATTGTACTAATGGTATATTTTTGATATCTCAAGCCCCGGACACGCTTTTCGAAGTATGTATCCGAACGGGTTCGAAATAGGTCAAAAATTTACCAATCTGATATTTTTAAACAAAATTATATTACTACGAGTTATTCTACATATTTAAACTACATCTCGGCCTCTAGGGTTAGGAGCGCTAGATGCCGGACTTAAACTATTGTATTCCTCTTAGGGTTTTCGGATGATTTTCCGGTTTAGATCTTTGTCAATTTGGAAACTGATATTTTATGTTTATATAACATATTTGATTTGAGAAAAATTATTTAAATTTTATATTTGTAAGTATTTAATATCTCTCAATGTTTTCAGAATTCTTGAATTGGGTTTTATTTCCGAAAGTTAATCATTATTTACTTTTTAATAATTTGTTTTGGGCTTTATTACCCCGATTTTATAAGTCGGAGTTAAATATGGAATTTTTTGTACGTTCGTGGTTTTGAATTTGAAGACTGTTGAGTTCTTATTTTATTTTTAAGGATTTTCATTTTCTCAAGATTAAGAAATTTCTGGATTCGTTCGTGATTTGGACTTGTCGAAATTCGATTTTAATTTGGAGTGATTTTTAGGGTTTATTTTCGAAGTTCATCTTGAAATTATTTACTGAAATTTTTCCAAGGTTTACAAAAGTTAACACCAATCTAGTAGTTAAATTGATCCTTGTGGGAACGATACTCTACTCACTTTTGTATTACTTGATCAGACCCAGTATACTTGCTGGTAGTATCCATGCTCATATTTTTTATACACATTTTAAGTGGATCGCATTATTCCTTAATTCGATTGTTTATATTGATCAGCAGATCGAATCTGTAGGCATCATGATTTCAAATAAGTGCCCTCTACAGTATCTACACGAATGAGCACACCCTCAAATGGATCCTTCAGTTGCTAGTGTTGTCTAGAAAACTTCTAGATCTGATCAAGAAAATTACTCACGACTCTCGTATTTCTCTCTTTTAGGGTTCATAGATTTTCTCTGCTAGTCTAATGTCGACAGCTCCTGTTATTAACCCTAAAAGAAACCTCTTATGTCTTATTTATACTAATGTCAATATGAATAATGACATTAATGGCTCTAATCTTACTAGAAATTAATTATAAATTAATTTATTAACATAAGAATTCCGATTGCGATTTGGAATAATTGTTGTTCTTAACAAATCATATTATCTATTATTCTTAACAAATTAAGATTAATAATAAATAAATTTATTATTCCCACTGGACTTATTTAAATTTAGTCCATGATCCTTTTTTTGTTTATTCTTTTGTGCATGACTATATAGGTTCACTTAAAGTTGGCCATTGACCTAAAACCATTTTTGGTCAACAAAACATAAGCGGCCTCTAGCAAGACATTATGTTTACCTATATTTAGTGAAGATTCGTGATTCGACTTTTACCTGATTCATAACTTATGTCGCTATGCTTTTGTCACATGATATCTGGATTAGACATAAGGCACGGATAGTTTCACCTTTATATTATTCAATCTTATCATTTATCAATCTCTGTAAGCCTTCGTTCCCTTAGCAATCTGAATTCAGTTTTGGAGATTAGAACCAAGAATCGAAACCCTAACAGAATACCCCTGGACCAGTTGGACCTAGAAACCTTATGTCCGGCAATCCCAAGAACGAAACCCCAGAATAACAAAGATGAGTTAGCTCTGGAATATAGCCTTAAATAATTTATCAAAACACAAAAGGTCAAAATTCGGAACAATTCATTCGTTTTAAACCCGATCGGGATCTATTCTCAAAAACCGATCCCTGGTACTCGAAAATAGAAAATTAATATATAGGACTCGTTAAAACCGAAATTTAATAAAGAATTCAAAAATGTATTTATAATAATTTTCGGGTTATAAAAGTTACTGTTATAGCCCTTTTATCGTATTTTCATTACTATCAGTAATTTAGTTGTCTAATCAACTTTTTGATTTGTTTCGCACTATTCACCAAGTACAACTATGCATACCCTATTCTTACATCCTTACAACCTATTCTTACAATTTTACATCATTTTTTTACAAATTTACCTTTCCAATACATTTTATTACTTAAAGTTATTTATTAAATTTGAATTTTATTACACAAAATAATTAAACTTCTCTCTCTCCCTCTCTTGCATAGAACCGGTGCCCCCTCCCTCACTCCCTCTCTCATTTATTTGATTTTTCTTCAATTACTTATTCATACAAAACCTTAATTTCTTTTCCTATATAATATCTCTTTCACCTTTCACTTTTTCACTTGTATTCATTTCTTACAAATCAAACTTTTGGAAAGTTTTTCTCTCCTCTATCCCTCTATTCTTGCCGTGAGCTCTCCTCACACACACACATACACAAATTTTCTTCAAGTCTTCTTACTCCACATATTTAAATAGATGATAGATCTTAACCCTACCACACTAAAACATGTAATGGCAAGATCATACATGTGTGGTTTCATCAAAAATTCTTGCCATCATAATGTTGTGGAACTTGATAATAAATTTTTCCTACTAGTATTTTGCTATATTATTGTTATATATTGTTCTTATGGAAACTTTGTGCATATATTTTCATTTTACTCTCATCTACATATTGTTTAGGTTGCATTCACATCCATAACATGAGTAGTATAGTAGATCTATTTGTTTAGAATAATTAAAATGATATAGTTACTTGTTTTACATGCATGAAAGATTTGCAACATGATAGTCTTGATGAAGGTGTTGCTAAAACTCAAGATCTATTTTATTTTTATCAAAAAGTGATTTTGAAAATTCGGATCTTGAGAAAGAACCATTTAGAAAACCTATTTTCCAACTCCAAAATTAAGATATTATATGTAAAACGAAGGGCTTAGGTGATAGGTATCATAAATGAGTGATTTTTATAAGATGAACTTAGTTTTACTAAGAGAAATTTTCAAAACAAGAAAATAGTTACAAAAGTTGAGTTAGATCTATGCTTCAACACCAACAAAAATTTTAAAATTCGTAACTAGGGTGAAATGCCAAGAAAACACCCATTTTTCAACCTTAAAACAAGAGTTTTATTAAAGAAATCGAAGCCTTAGGGAGTAGGTTTGATTAGAACTTAATTTTAGAAAGATTAAACGAGTTTTCACAAGAAATAATCTAAAAAGAAACAATTTCCCAAAATTTGGATCTAAAAATGATCCCCATTTAAACACTTTTCAAATATCAAAATGAGCATTTTAATAGAAAAATAGAAGCCTTCGGGAATAGATGTAATAAAGACTTGATTTTTATAAGAGTAAATGTGTTTTATTTAAGTATAAACTTAAAACAAAGGAAAGGTTTCCAAACTAGGATCAAACAATATTTTCATTTCCAAAATTTGTGTAAAAATTGTCACTAAGCAAAACCCACATTTAAACATCTATTTTCCAACCTTTAAATGAAGAATTTTATTAAGATAATAAAGGTACTAGGTATATAGATCATCAAGACCTTACCTTAGGAAAATTTTAGATGATTTTCAATGAGATAATGCTAGTTTTTACAAAGTAAAAGTCTATCCAAAAATTCTTTTTAAACAAAAATCATTAAGGAAATACATATAGATAGCTCATATCATATCATTCATGATAGTAACTTATAGATAATGCATGCACCTATAATATACTTGTAGAAATAATGCGAATTTCACAAAACAATTTCAGAAATGCAAGTTTTAGTTACTGATCAGATCTGATGCGAGCATTTCGAGACTAAACATTTTCAAAACTTAAGAATAACATTATAGATAAATATATCTTTCGAAGTAGACAGAAATCAATAACTTATTTTCGAAATTCCGAGTTAAAATGACCAAGTTATGACCGTGTTAAGTTGGAATTCTCATCTACCATGAAAATTACGAACTCAAGAGTTTTATTTAATAAGTTGGAATTAGTTATGGTATGAAATACTCATTCAGGTATTTCTTTTGATTAGGTGATTTTGAATTAGGGGAAAATTCTTGTTTCTGGATTGCTACCATTAGAGATTGGTGTCCATGGCCGAGTGAGTTCACTATCTTTAAATTACATGCTTAAGATTGTGTTTGTAATGATAGTGGCATTAGATTTAGGTCAAGATAAAATTGGAATATGCATGTGAATTCTATTTGATTGAATCGATGATAAGAATATCAAAATGGGAATTATTATAAATATTTGTATGATTTAGTATAACATTGAAGTGTCTGCAATATCTATGATCGCTTATAATCCGCTTAAATAATATGCCATGATCTTATAATTAAATTTACCATGCATACCATATGTTGAGTCACATTACATTTGTTATTATACCTTTGTGGAAAGAAGGCATAATAGCTAAGCAACGAGTGGGCCGAAAAACTCGAATATTGGCATGAAAGGCCTGAATTATAATGGAAGTGGTGTAGGCACTTGTATCAACTACAAAATTAGTGAGTAGGTGGGCACCTGAATCAACCAATATATAAATGAGAAAAATTGAAATCTATGGTCATATGAGCCTGAACACCTAACCCTGAATGGAGGGCATAAATCCATTCAACATAGGACTATCGAAAGTCTTATGTATTGTATGCTCACGTGCTTATGCATTTCATATGGTTGTTAATATAACTTGCTTGCCATATTGCTTGTTGAAGTATTTAATTTGGAAGTGAAACTCACTAAGCTAGCGTAGCTTATACCCCTATAGTTTCTTTTTTATGCAGTTCCCGTACATATGGCTTTATCCCTGGACCTGGCCAAATCAGGTAATGCGAATTTAGGAGTGTTCCTCATTAGAAGTTTATGATTAACTCTATATAGTCTTTCATAGTAAACCTTAAACGATCTGGTTTTTCTTAAAGGATAATACCTAGACTTTTGTTTAATAGGGGAATGTCCCTTAGTATTTTGTAACTGATCCTGAGATGTCCGTGGTTTATGTTTTTATGCTAAATCTATCAAGTCGAGCTATCTATCCTCAACTGCATATGTACTCTATTGTCGTGAGGGAACACCTTGCATCTAATACAAGACTTTTGAATGACTGTGGTAGTTATTCTTAAGTCTTGTTTAGCATGCCGCAGACTATTACGTTTAAGGTACTCTTTGGGACGTGACAATTTCCAAGTGAACTGATAAGATAAATGAAATTTATTACACTATCAATTCATTTAAGTACGATTATGCATTTCTCAGTTTCATTTATTGAGGGACCCAGAGATATCTCTCTCATAATAAGAGGAACAAATCCCATCTTAATCACTCAACTTCCTCTATATGATCTAAATTATACCAATCACAACCTTTATAATTATTCGGTTAAAGACAATATTTGGTTGAGTTGAATCATAATGTTCCTCATGTTGAAACCTATGGTGATTTTAGGTTTAAGGATACATTGATATCGTTAACGTGAGAATCACTTATGACACTAATCCATGTAGTGATCTTATAGCGGGTCAATCCAGTACATAGTCCTCTAATATGTGTTTATGAGTTTGATTTATATCCACATACAAATAGACATTTTATGAGTATCAAACAAAAACTCACAGTAGATTTAATTCATTATTATTCCTATAATAATGAGCATCTAGGGACTTATTCATGGATCTTATTATAAAGTAAACATACAAATATTATAACAGAAATGCATTTGTATCAATATATATATATAATATAATGACAATATCAAGTAATTGACATAGGACACAATCACTAACAATTTATCACCCAAAACTTATTTAAACTTCATTACCTTTTTTTTTTTCTATTCATCTCATAAGATCACTATCATTTAATAATGATTATTACACTTAAGATACTTTTCCTTTGAAATCAATTGTTTCAGAGCTTTGAAGCTCTAAATTTTATAATACTTAACTACAAAAGCCTTACCTTAATGGAAACTCCTTAAACTTATGGGTTATTGATATGCTTAATTTTAAGCTCTTTTTAAAAGTAAAAAATATTTACTAGCTAGTATACAAGTACGTATGTAGTAATAAAAATACTAGTGAAAACTAGGTCGTGTCCACAAGGAGCTTATAACCAAAGATTGGGTTATAGCAATCCCACTCTAAGCTAGATGAATCAATTTTTGGATTTATGGGAACTAGAAAATAAAATAAAATAAGCACTAAACAATTTATGACAAAAACATAAAAGGGTCTTGAAATTTAAAAAAAAAATGCAAGATTAATATTTTCTCATTTGGATTATTTACCATGCCTTAAATTGATGATAAAATTGACTATTTAGATTCGACTAAACTCACAAGAACCTACCTACGTTCCAGAATAGCAAAGTCCTAATTTTAGCATAAACCATCCCACTAAGGTGATTATCTATAATTGTTAGGTAAATAGCAGTCCTCTTACACCAAAATTATTATTCTAGTTCGAATTACGAACCAAGCACTGCTAAGTGACCTATATCCATATTTCCAACCACACTATTAGTGTGAATTCGTGAATATTATCAAAATCGGCATATCCTTGACAAATCTTTTTGAAACATCCAATTTTCATTTAAGACCATCGAATCCCTCTAAAGTGTCTATGATTTTGAATTTATCTACAAGTTGGTGATTAAGAGACAAGCAAATAGACAATGAATAATCATAATCAAATGCCCACATACTCAAACTCAACATTAAAGCAAGTCATACATAATAATCTATCAAAATTATCATCACAATCTCACAAATATAAAACTCCTTATGAAATCACAAGTTCAATGAAGTTATTTAACAATAATTACAAGAATGAGGGTTTAGAAAACACCTAGAAAATAAATCTTTAAAATAGTCTCCAAAATGTCTTTCGATCCTGTCCATGCTTTGATGATCTTAAGACTTGGGAGTACTTAGGGTGTGCTAAGATTAGGGTCTAGAACCCAATAAAATAAAAGAAAAACATTTAAAAGAAACAAAACTCAGCTACTGTTTTGTTCTCTCCTTCCCTTCGGTGTCTTCTTCTACTATATATCTCTCCTAACAATGTAACGTAGCCCCCCATTTCATTTTAGCTACTTGATATTATTTTCTACTTCTTTTTTAAATGTATTATCTTATAGGCTTTCTTTTATATATATATATATATTATATTATTAAAATATAGATTTGGACTTCACACGTAGGCTTCTAAAATGAAGAAATAAAGGCCTTTAATATAGTCCTTTGCTATCTACTATTGATCGGTTGCTATATTAGTAAAAGGCTTACATTACACATGTCCAGCTCAAAAACACCGTTACTTAGGCACTTGACGTAGCTTGCTTTGGTTAGATTTACTTTGCTTAGCATGTGCCAACGCTTTAATGTCTATTTCTATCATGGAGCTTAATGTATACCCTTGTGGTGCTCCAAAGCACAGCTTAAGAGCTCTAAATTTTGACATGGCTGCTCCAATATGCTACACAAGGGGTTTTTGGATTTCATCTCATTTAGATAGCTTAGTGGATTGGTCTTTTTTGGTATTTCAACCATGAAGTATCAACTTGGTTTGATTCTATTACCATTCATTGTTGGCTTGAATCCTGGTTGCCTGATGTAGGCGCTCTATTTTAGTTATGCAACGGTCTGTTGCAGTAGGCCCTCGAGCCTGTCGAAGTGATACTCAAGTTTCTAACGTAAGCATTTGAGTAGTATATAGTTGGGTGCTTCAATAAGATGTTGTGGGCCCTCTTGGAGCTCAACATAAGTGCTCCAGCATTTGTTGAGTAGGCACTCTTAAACTTGACTATGAGTTGGCTTGGGGGCTCGACTATAACTGTTGCTATACGCTTTGGAATTTTTCTATTAGCGCTTGATTGGATCAACTGTAGGTGACATCAAGGCTCAAAATGGATGTTTGATTGTTCATTAGTAATTTGCTGCAATGAGAGCTTATTTTGTTTTAATTGACGCAAATGCTTGCAGGGGCAGCTCAGTGTGGTCTACTCTATCACACTTCATGTAGCTGCTATATAAAGCATCTTGGAGTTAACTTCACCAATTTTGATCAATTGAATATGACTAACTACTCAATTTATTGTGTATCTCTTGTGCTTGTTGAAGTGGTCGATCCACTACTGCTGTCTGCTATAGCCCTGTTCAACCAAGATAAGAGCTCTACTACGAATGGGAGTAGGCACTCTCATCATTTCGTAGGGACACTCTTTCTAGCATCAATAGGCACTCCACATGTAGTGAATAGGCACTTAAATATTATACATGAGTGCTTTAATATAGGTCTTGAACATTTCTGGTCCGTCTTGTAGTATCGGCTATGTAGAAACTTCACAACAATTTTCAACTCTAATACATATAAAATTTTCAAAACCCAAAACATGAAGTTTATATATATTTTGTTTTATCTTTCCATAGGATTTTGAATCATATAAAATGGAGCTTGGATGAAAGGGATATCCTGAATTTATGAAACTATGTTGAAATTGGACATTAGAATGCTATCCTACACATGTAGTAAATTCACGACAAATTTTGACTTGATACTTTAGAATTTTGCAAAATCCAAAATATGAAAGTTATAGATATCACTTTTATCTTTTCATAGCATCTTGAATCACATTAAATAAAGCTTGGATGAATGAAATAGATGCAATTTATGGAACTTTATCAAATTGTCGATCAAAATGCTACAACTTCACGTGTAGTAACATTAAGCTAGATTTTAACCTTAATACATTTAGAATATTACAGAACTCCAAACATGAAAGTCGTCTTTCTTCTTTTCATAGCACCTTGAATTGCATCAAAGAAAGGTAATATGGAAGTGATATGCTCCATTTATGAAATAGTGCTCAAACTATCATGTTTAAATTTAGCAACTCATGATGCTCACTATCAAGTTATGGGAGCTCTTTCGGCAAGTAGGGATTCTTGTTTGAGAGCTACAATTATAGCAATTGTTGATGGTGTTCGGATTAGTCTTCATGCTCCTATTGTCATGAAGATGAAGATCATTCTATTGAATTAAATAGCAACAAATGGTTATGCTTTGCCCTTCTAGTTGTGGTTATTGATTTATGGCTTCTATTTTGTAAATCAAGAATTTTGATGTGTTGCATCTAGCTGAACTAGGTTTTGCTGCAAGGTTTTGTTGCAATTCGACTTGATTTCTTTGTTAAAAAGCTTAAGATCTAGTCTATTCAATGTTGTTTAGGTGCTTAGCTTAAATTGGTTGTTTTTCTTGAACATTTGGCTATGATTTGGAGTTAAGAGTATCTACTATCAAACTACCATATGCCGGTTCGATGGTTGTTGGGTTCTTTGACTAGATGTAAGGTGACTCAAATTGGACTCAAGTGCTTGGATGCCAGCTTCCTTGCTCTTAAAATGAATGGCCTCTATCATGACCTTAAATATGAGCGTAGTAAGTTACTCTAAAGTCATCATATCACTTGTGTATTGATAACATGAAGACCATCTTGCAAGTCAGAAATTGCAAAACTCTAATTACTTATTCTCTCAATATGTTATACTTGTATATATTTAGAAAAATAGTTTTGGATATTGATATTTTCCATATTATAAGGACCGCAGAGAACGGATATGCTACAAAAGATGAAATAAGGTAAAGCGACTTATGTTATCTATTATCTACTATCAAAGGAGATTACAAAATAAATAAATTAAGTTATTATCAAAGGAGATTACAAAATAACTAAACTAAGTTTAAGTCTTTTCTCTCAACTAAGTTTAGTCCATAGACATTTGAATCTTCTAATTATCATAATTTGATCTTTGATATGCTTTGCGCTCGGCTCCTATCCCAATACAGGCATAATGATTTTCTTGCAAAAACAAACTATTGGAGGGTAAGCACAACTAGCTCAGTGAGGATATTCCCGTATTAACGTACCCATACAAGTAAATCAATAAAGTTATTAGACAAGCATATGAGATGCATCAAACACGTCAATAAACAATACATATGATTATCCGAAAATTATATGTTGAATGGATTTAAGCCCTCCATTTGAGGTTAGGTGTTCCAGGCCTGTACGACTATAGTTCACAAATAACTTTTTTTTTTCCTTTCATAGTTCTTTCAGGCTACTACTTGCCTTTTAAACTGTAGTTCATATGGGCAACCATGTGCCAAATGCAAATTTATAGGCCCTTGCGTACCCACTACTATGCTCTTGTCCCACTAAGTATATAACAGTGAATGCAATGTGACTCACTTCATGATATGCATGAATGAATTAATTAATTTCTTGATATGTAATTATGGTATTTTAAAGGTGATCATAGAATTAGCAAACACTTAGCATGCTAAATAAATCAACAGTTTAGTTAATAACAATTCAAGCCTCGATATTCTTATTATAATTTCAATAAGTATTATATATCGCATACACATTCCATTTTTAGCTTTTCCTATTTCTAGTGCATCTAAACTACAAGCACAAACATAAATACGTAAAATAAGAAGATAAACTCACTCGCCCTTAGTGCAATCCTCAATTAGAGTGGTCCTTGGGGAAAGGTACGTCAAATTCCTCATTAAAAAAAAAAAAAAAAAAAAACCTGGAATGAGTATTTCATATTGATTCTACTTAAATTCGGAACACTATTTACTCTATTTACATCATTTTCCCCGGTTATAGAAGTTTCAACTTAAAATTGACATAACTTGCTCATTTTAACTTGGAATTTCGCATATGAGTTGTCATTCTCTACCTACTCGAAAAGATTTATCTATTTCTAAGGTTATTTTTAATTTTTAAGGTCATTTAGGGGTCGGACTAGATAGGTACAGATTGTATCCCATATGTTCCAACCCTTGTTTTTCTTATTTTTCAAAGTTTTTCTTTACTTGAACACTTTCTAGTAAATGTAAAATATTACTACGTTTAAAAATATTTAATGTGGATATTTACTCATATTATATGCATGATTCTAGTGATGTTGCTCCAACATTAATAATTTTGTAAAAAAAAAAAAAAATCTTGGTGAAAAGTAGAGATGTTATGCTTTATGATAATTTATCTTTTGATTTGTGACATAAGTCATTTTCCTAATTTGTAGGCATGTATCAAAAGCCATGATTCAAAATTTATTTTGAAGCTTTGAGGGTCTTATGCTTATTGCAAAAAAATTATTTAGCACTTATTTGGTGAGACATGGTTTTACTTATTTTTGTCATATTATTCTAAGTGTAATTACTTTGTATTTTTCTCAAGTTTGGCTTTTGCCAAATTTAAAATTTTGGATGTTGTAGGTATGAAGCTCAACTAAAGAAAACCATGCTATTTATTTTAAATCTATAGATATTTTATTATCACATTAATCTTTATAATTAATTAATATACAAAACATAAGCTTTTTTATGTTTGTAGATGGATTCTATTCAAAGTGAAAACTTCCTTGAGATTATTTTTAGTTTTTATTACAAAAAAAAAATTTGTAAAGGACTTGTCGTAAGCTTATATTTTTCTTGGAAAGAAAAGCTTGCACATATCTTATGGGTAAGTTTATAGATGATATTTTCGTAACAAAGAATTATTCACACATGTAGTTTAAGAAAAGCTTCATTTGATATTCTAAAAGTTTAGTTGAGTGCCTATTTTTATTCTCTTATTCCTAATGACCAACTTTCCTAAGTGTTGAATTAAGGTCTTGATAGTTAGTTTTATAAAATGAGGAAGTTTCAATATTCATATCTTTGAAGATTTTATCGTGACAACATCACTTAGAACTATGTACATGCATGCATAATAAAAATATAGCTATAATGCTAAGAACAAAATTTTTAGCATAGACTCAATAATGATATAATTAAGAATAAAAATATCAAAATAAAAATAATGGGTTCTTAGCTTGACATCAAGGCTCCCGCACTAATTAAATCCCAGTCAGCATAAAAATAAGAAATAGCAAGCAAATATCAAGAAAATATGGGAGTTTTAGATTTATGTCAAGGCTTTCCAGGACTTAGAAATGGACAAGTCCCCTTAAATGGCAAAATAATTAAGAGCAAAAAAAATAAAGTGAAAGCCTTAGAATTTTTAAACAAGGCATTCTCAGGACTTAGATTTTGGACAAGTCTCCTTTTGTTTTGACTTGATTAAGGACAAGTCTAAAATTAGAGATTGACTAGTTTTATTTATTAGTAAGAAATAAATAAGAACATGAAATAAAAATAGTTAGATGAGTTAGCATTAGGCTCTAATATATATATTTACAACTTATACATACTAACATATAAAAGGTTAAGTTAACATTAAGAACAACATATGAACATAACATGAACATGAAATAGAACATGACATGAACAATATGTTATTTTTCACATTTCCATTCCTTAGCATATGCTCATGGGGATCTCATATGGAAATGACAAAATACATATTTTTCATGTTATGTTGATATAACGTGTAAGCCATCATTTTTTTAGCAACCTGAATTCGGTTTCGGAGATTGGAACTGGAAACCGAAACCCTAGCAGACTACTCTAGGACCAGTTGGACCTAGAAACCTTAAGTCTAGCAATACCGAGAACAAAATCCTGAAACAATAGAAATGAATTAACTCCAGAATATGGCCCTAAATAATTTATAAAGCATAAAAGGTTAGAATTCGAAACAATTCATTCGTTTCGAAACCCGATCGGGATCTGTTCTCGAAAACCGTCCCTGGACTCGAAATAGAAAAATAATATATAGGACCCTTTAGAACCGAAATTTAATAAGGAATTCAAAAATATAATTATAATAATTTTTTGTTTATAAAAATTACTGTTATAGCTTTTTTATTGTATATTCATTACTACCGGTAATTTAATTGTCTAATCAACTTTTTGACTTCTTTCACACTATTCATCAAGTACAACCACCCATTCCCTATTCTTACATCCTTACAACCTATTCTTACAATTTTTCATCATTTTCTTTTCTAATACAACTTTTACTACTCAAATTACTTATTAAATTTTAATTTTATTACACAAAACAAATCAACACACACTTCTCTCTCTCCTCTCTCTCAAATCGGCCCTTCCCCCTTTGTACATGCCATATTTGTTTCATTTTTTTAATTAATTATTCACACAAAACCTTAATTTCTTTTCCTACATAATATCCCTTTTACCTTTCACCTTTCACTTTTTCACTTTTTCTCATTTCTCACAAATCAAACTTTTGGAAAAGCAATTTTCTCCCCCCTTCTCTCCCTTTGTCGTGAGCTTCCTCTACCCCACACGCACACATAAAAAAAAAAAAAAATTCTTCATGTTTTCCTACTCTAAACACTAAATAGGTAATAGATCTTGACCCCACCACAATAAAAACATGTAATGACAATGTCATATATGTGTGGCTCCACCAAAAATCCCTATGAGCTTTATGCTAGGGATATGGAAACACTAAAGTATGATATTCTTATCGTCACAATATGTAGATCTTGTTATTTAAGTTGATTTACTAGTATTTTGCTATATTATTGTTATATATTGTTCTTATGAAAATTTTGTGCATATATTTTTATTATTACTCTCATCTACATATTATTTATGTTGCATTTGCATCCATAACATGAGTAGTATAGTAGATTTACTTGTTAGAGTACATAAATGCCATAGTTATTTATCTTACATACACAAAAGTTTTGCAATATGATAGTCTTAATGAAAGTGTTGCCAAAACTCAAGATCTATTTTGTTTCTATCAAAAAGTGATTTTTTAAAATTCGGATCTTGAGAAACAACCATTTATAAAACCTATTTTCCAACTCCAAAATAAAGATCTTACATGTAAAATGAAGGGTTTACGTGATAGGTACCATAAAGGAGTGATTTTTATAAGATGAGCTTAGTTTTACTAAGAGAAATTTTCAAAATAGGAAAATGATTACAAAAGTTAAGTTAGAGCTATGTCCCAATACCAACAAAGATTTTGAAATTCGTAATTAAGGTGAAATGCCAAGAAAACACCTATTTTTCAACCGTAAAACAAGAGTTTTATTAAAGAAATAGAAGCCTTAGGGAGTAGGTTTGATTAGTACTTAATTTTAGAAAGATTAAATGAGTTTTTGACAAGAAATAATCTCAAAAACAAGTTTCAAAATTCGGATCTAAAAATGACCCCTATTTAAACATCTATTTCCAAATGTCAAAATGAGAATGTTAATAGAAAAATAGAAGCCTCAGAGAATAGATGTAATAAAGACTTGATTTTGATAAGAGTAAATGTATTTTATCAAAGTATAAACCCAAAACAAAGGAAAGGTTTCCAAACCTAGACCAAACAATATTTTCATTTCCTAAAATTATGTAAAATTCATCACTAGGCAAAACCCATATTTAAACATTACTTTCCAACTTTTAAATGAAGAATTTTATTAGATAGTGAAGGTATTAGATATATAGATCATCAAGGCCTTATCTTAGTAAAATTATAGATGATTTTTAAAGAGATAAAGCTAGTTTTCTTAAACAAGTGTTCTTGGCATTGTTGCAAAGTAAAAGTTTTTCCAAAAATTCTTTTAAAAAAATCATTAAGAAAACACATATAGATAGCTCATATCGTGTCATTCATGATAATAACTTGTAGATAATGCATGCACATATAATATACTTGGTAGAAATAAGCAAATCTCACAAAACAATTTCAAAATGCAAGTTTTAGCTACCGATCAGATCTGATCCGAGCATTCCAAGACCCAAACGTTTTCAAAACTTAAAAATAACATTATAAATAGATAGATCTTTCGAAGTAGATAGAAATCGACACCTAAATTTGCAAATTCCGAGTTAAAATGACCAAGTTATGGTCATTTTAAGTTGGAATTTCTATCTACTACGAAAATTACGAACTCGAGAGTTTTATTTAATAAGTTGGAATTAGTTATGGTATGAAATACTCATTTGGGTGTTTCTTTCATTTAGGTGATTTTGAATCAGGGAAAATTCTTGTTACTGGATCACTACCATTAGAGATCGGTATCTATGGCCAAGTGAGTTCACTTTCTTTAAATTATATGCTTATGATTGTGCTTGTAATGATAGTGGCATTAGAATTAGGATAAGTTAAAAAATTGGAATATGCATGTGAATTATATTTGGTTGAATTGATGATAAGAATATCAAAATGGGAAGTGCTATGAATATTTGTATGATTTAGTATAGAATTAAAATGTCTGAAATTCTATGATCGCCTATAATTTGCTTAAATAATATGCCATAATCTTATAACTAAATTGTCCATGCATATCATATGTAAAGTCACTTTACATTTGTTATTATACCTTTGAGAAGAAGGCATAATAGCTAGGCAAATGGGCTGAAAACTCGAATGAGCATGAATGCCTGAATTAAAATGGAAGTGTGGAGTAGCACTTAAATCAACTACAAAATTAGTAAGTGGGTGGATACTTAAACAACCACTATATAAATGAAAAAAATTGAAATCTATGGTCGTATGGGCCTAAAACACCTAACTCCGAATGGAGGCTAAATCCATTAACATAGAACTCTCAGAAAGTTTTATATATTGTATGCTCACATGCTTGTACATTTTATATAGTTCTAATATAAGTTGCTTTCCCTATTGTGTGATGAAGTATTTACTTTTGGAAGTGAAATTCACTAAGCTAACATAGCTTATACAGCTATAACTTCTTTTTTATAGTTCATGTACATATGGTTGCATCCCCGGACATGGCCAAATTAGGTAATACGAAGTTAGGAGTTTCCCTTAGAAGTTTATGATTAGCTTTGTATAGTCTTTCACAATAAACCTTAAACACTCGAAAGGTTACTAAAAGCTAATATCTAAACTTTTGTTTAGCAGGGGAATGCCCCTTAGTATTTTGTAACTGATTTTAAGACATCTATGGTTTATGTTTTAATGCTTAATCTATTAAGTTGAACTATTTATCTCCAACTACTCATGTATTTTATTGTCATAAGGGAATGCCTTATATCTAACACAAGACTTTTGAATGACTATGGTAGTGATTCTCAAGTCTCATTTACCATGCGGCGGACTGTTACGTTTAGGGTACCCTTTGAGACATGACATAATGTAAGGAGGGGTTTAGTATTTTATCTAAAGATGGAAGATTGTGTATGAGTGGAAAAGGAAAGAAAGTTGGAATAGAAATTTACAGAGGAAAAGTTTGAGAGGAAATTTAGAGAGAGAAGTTAAGAAATGATTTTGGTAGAGTTTTATTATTGGTAGTGAAAAGCGTGTAGAAAAGTGAAGAGAGGAAGTGTTATTTATAGAAAAAAATGGGAGGAGATTAAAGATGTAAAATAATATAAAAGAAAAATAAAATAAGAGGGAGAGGGGGCAGCATTAATTCATGTAAAAGAGGGAGAACAAGTGTAAAGTAAAGTATATTAGATGTTTGCAAGAAAATTTATGGTGGTGTAAGAGTTGTAAGAAATGTGTAAGAAAAAATATAGACAAATGAATTGAATAGTAAAAAATAAAATGAAGTGACAAATTAATTACTGGTAGAGATAAAATAAGCGTATAATAGCTATAACTAATGTTTTTATGAGCAATAAAAATTATATCTTATATTTTTATGAAACGATAAATCATTAAATGGTTTTTGAAAGATGAATTGATATTATTTTATCATTAATTGTCATCCAGTTTTGTTATCTCGGTTTGCGTATTAGTGATTGGGTATGGAAACTATTCGGTTGACGAAATTTGATTTGGAAATTTAGATACCATATTATAGGAAATAAATTTTCATTATTTTATTACTAAATATTAATTAAATTATATTATCTTGATTTACGTGTTCGTAATCAGATACGGAAACTGATCCCGTGAAGGCTTGATATGATCGAAGTTTTGTTGAATCTGACCTTTTTAGGATCATAATACATATTTGGTTCATAATTTAAGTTCATAATATTTTTCTAATTAATTTAGTATTTTATGGTTTTAGAAGTTGTCCGATCGAGTCTGAATTTTCTAAGGTTTATAGTTAACTTGGTTTAACTTTAGGGTTTCGATTCCATTTTCAAGTCTAAGGTTTTACTTATAAGATTGCCATAAAATTTTGGGAGTTTTCAATTATAGGAAATTATTTCTTATCATTTTATTAATAAAACATTCTTTAGATGCATTGTCTCGATTTGCATGTTAGAGATTAAATAGATGAATTATCTAGCATAGAGTTTTCGAATTGATTAAGCTAATGGATTGTTTTGTTGGTAATATGCTTTGCTATATGACTTACCTTTAGGGTTTTAAGTTTTATTTAATTCATCTGATATCTTAGTGTTATTAAGTCTTTATTTGATCTCATTTAAGGTTTGTAAGGTTTCGAATTTTAGGATTCTGAGTTTTATATGATATTTTGGGTTATAGGATTTAATCTAATCTATGATTTTTATGGTTTGGGTTCAGTTTAATACAATTTAGGATTTTTGGTTCCAATGCGAATTTTATGATTTATGGTATGTTTTATTTAGTTTATTAAAATTTTAATTAATCTTTTGATGTGATTTCGGCTTATATCATTTCGTTAATAATGTATGATTTTCTTGATTTACGTTTTTACTTGTTTGTTATAATTATTTTGATATGGTATTTGTCGTATCAAATGATTTGTCAGATGAATAGTTTGAACCAATATTTATAAGTTTTCCTAGGTAATTAGCCCTAAGGTCTTGTTGTGTTATATTTATATTGATATGATGATTACGTATATATTATTGCATTAAAATTACAATGTTGGGTATAAATGTCACGCCCCGAATTTGGTTCAAGGCGTGTCAACCGCCACGTATAACACTTACGCATTATACGTTAAGGCTGACCTAATCTACAGTTTATCGTGATCGTTGCTAAACAAATTTTAGATTTTGAAATCGTTGAATTGGATTTTGAAAACAACTAGAGTTGCAGCGGAAAAGAGATACATTTCTTTAAAACGATTTTTGAATATGCTACTTTCTTGAATAGACCATTACATATAATAAAGTAAATTTCTCGAAATGATTTTTAAATAGGCTACTTTTGTGAGTAGACAAACGTTTATAAATAAATATCATACCATCAGGTATCTCAAAGTACATAGTGTTTGATATCTCAAGATACAATCATGGGCTCATAGATATGCCCTCATCAAATCATAAGTTCGAAAAGATGATCAATAACTTTTACTATAAACAGTTCAGCATTCCTAGGCACTTAACTTGTTAATAAGCTCCTTTAGAGTCGTCCCATACTCGATAATCACAAACATCCAGATCATCACCTAAAAAAGAAGGAATGAGCCGAAGCCTAGTACGACAGCAACACAAGCACACACGAGATGGGCACACACGCCTATGCTATATGCAATGCAACAACCAATAGTTTATATCTTTAAATTAAAGTGCGACAACAACAGTGGAGCACTCACACTCCGGCAACACGCTGGGAACCTAGGGGTCTTGAGTAGCAGCAACTGCTCAGGGGGTTGATATAGGCAGCCCGAATACCTATATCTCCTACCTCTACAAGTAATAGCCTCGTCTGGGGGTCACAGCCGTTACGCATCTCTACCCATCACAGTCCATAATATAGTGTAGCTCAACCGGTCCCATAAACATGAACCACACTACATTACTTCTCTCCGATCCAAGTAGACGTTATCCCGCTACCGTTTCCCCCATCAGCTACCCACCATACCACCATGCCCATGGTGGCCTAAGCGCCTAACTACCGTGCTGGCACCCGCCTAGCAAGGTTGCCGCCCCTCAGGCCAGGTCTCAAAAATGGCCACGCACAAGCAACAAGCAATTATTAAGGTCGTCTTTAAGTATTAGTTCATTTAGCATGCCTATCCTAGCACCAACACACAAGTCACTGCGTACCTGGTACAAAGTCTGTGCCCGATAATCAAAGATAGACAAGAAGATAAAGCATAAGGCAGACTCCTAACAAATATCTGCTTCAAAGATTAACTCATATAAGCATTCGATTCAATTATCGACTTATATCAAACATGTTTAACCATTTAGTTTTCTAGCGAATTTACATTTGAAACAACATACTCCTCTTATTATTCGTATCATCATATTTTAGAAATTACGTACTCCTTATCATTTAAAGTTTAACCCAACATATTAATCGAAGCTAATTTCAAGTTAATATGATCATATAGGTATTCATCAATTAATAGCTAAGTATAAATTGTTAGTTTTCTGAAGAATTTACTAAGCTAATATTGGTTAATAAATCAATATTAATTTATCTGATCAAGTTGAATATAATTAACTATCAAGTTTACTAAATGGTAATTAGGTCGTTCAAAATGATAAACTATAATATGTTCTTATAACAATCTATTAAACTTTTATCAAGTAAAACAACTTTTAAAATATAATTATCTATTTATGTCATTTATAATTTATTTTTACATATAAATGGACTAAGGAATCTAAACTAGTTTCCTATTATGTTTGTACTATCTTTGTGATGTTATATTTATACTTACTTATTAAATAAATTCATAAAATAAAAAATAATTAATTACTTATCTTAAAATTCATAATTTACATGAAAAACACATATTTACATTTATTTCATATTCATTTGATTAGAATTAATTTACCTTAAATTACCTCCTTCATTTCCTATAGAAAACTAGTGTGCACCCTAACTTTAATAATCGGTTTATAATCTTAAACATAGGTTCTTAAGCTCAAATTTTTATGTAAACTTCCTAACAAATATATTATATTGTTTATAAGGTCATTTGGCCTAAATTAATTGGTTTTTATGGTTTCAATTTTAATTGATTCAAAACTGTCCAGAGCTGGGCATAGGTAGCGACGACCGATCGTTCGATCAATTTAGACCACTAAGCCGACCGGTTCTTTGCACCATGTTAAATTAGACATCTTAAGCTTTCAAACCGTTGTTAATTTCATCCAAAAAGAAGGAGAAAAAGTCACCGATTCAGCCATATGAATTCACACCACCACTGCTGGCCGAAACACTGTTTTGCCCTGTTTTGCTATTTTGTAATTTAATTCTTAAAAATAGTAAATGTATTTCAAAATTCAATAAAATTTACAGTTTGTATATAGACATGTTAAGCTATCTTGTTTATAAATTTCATCCAAAAATAATTTCACTTGATATTTTAATTAAATTTCACAAAGACATATGCAATAATTAATTCCAGCAACTTATATTCTCATAAATTAATTCATCAACATGTTTAACTTATCAAACCCAAATTCCATAAGATGATATATCATGTTCACATGCTTATATGCGTATATTGATCATAATTTCAGTAATTTAACTTGATGACATGCCTTTATATATAATATTAAGCTTATATGTCCTTTGATTCATTTTCCAACATTATAACTTATTAAAAACTAAAAAATACACACATATAATTAACATATTAGATCAATTATATACCATACATTAGACATATCATACTTATATATTTATATATATGAAATTTTATCAAAACAACATTTATACATATATTTATGGTATTCGATTTGTAAGAAAACATATATCTATATTTACCAAAACCTTATTATTATTAAATCTATGTTGATATCACCATCTAACAATAATTTCAAACAAAAATACAACAATCATACAAATTCACTAATTAAACTAACATTACTTACTTGAATTGTGAAATAATTAGCTAAAGCTTCACTACCCTACTCCTTGAGTTGATGTAGCTTCTTCAAGCTAATTTCCCTAGCTTCAACCTTTCTTTTAGCCTTCAAATCATCTAGAATTGGTTGAAATGGAGATTGGATTTGGGAAGAAATTGAGAGATTGGATGGTAGAGAAATCATGAATTTCATTGCCTATTGGATGCTAGATTTAAAGAGGAATTTTGTAGAATTCTTGTAGATTTTTGTGGGTTTTTAGAGTGATTTCTTGAGAGATTTTAGGGGTTAGGGGTTGCAAGAAGAAGTAGGGATTAGGGTTTTCTAAATAGGTATATTTATAGTATTTTAGGTCTTGTAATTATTTCTAGAGTTAAGGACATTTTGGTACTTTGGCTTAATTAAGTGAGGGCATTTTAGTCTTTTTATGTGCATTAGAATCCTCTAGAGTTAGGAGATATTTTCTTGTAGATATTTAAGGGGTATTTTAGTCTTTTCCTAAGTGAAGAAACTTCAAGAATTGGCTAAGGTCAATTTAGTCTTTTCACACACTTGATATTTTATTGTGTTCACATTGTAGATATTTAAGGGGCAATTTGGTCATTTCATAGATGAAGAAACCTTCTTGAAGTAGCTAAGGTTATTTTGGTCTTTTCATAAGGTTAGATTTTTTTCTAGACATTGAGATTTCATATCATGTGTGAGGGTGCATGATAAGAACATGGTCTAATGGGCTTTGATGCATGGGCTTTTGGTCTTAGGTTTATGGGCTTGATCTTTGAATAATTGGGCTTAGGGTTTTAGAAGAAGAATTAGGCCTTTAGGTTATGGGCTTTAGGGAATTAGAAATGGATTTTAAGAAGTAAGAAAGAGAATTAACTAATTGGCATTAGAAATTAATTTTAGGAAATCTAATTAAAGGAAAATTAATAGCTTACTTGAATTTATTTTTTAGAACTTAGGAATTAGATTTGAATAAAATATTTAGTTTTAAATTTCTAGATTTAAGGAGTTGGAATTTAGGCTAAAATGTCTAAATTGGATATTTAGGGTTTTAGATGATTAAACTTGACAATAAAGTTCAATTGATAATTGAAAAGGATTAATTAATTCGAATTTGTTGAAATAGGTAATCGATGTTGCTTAATGGGTTAAATTAGGTATTTATGACATTAGAGTCTTTGTTTTCAATTAAATTCATTTATTATTCCTAATTATGTTAAATTATCAAAATTTTCACTTACGCGATTAGGGTTTCTAGTCCAAATAGGTCAAATTAGAGTATTGTGCTCAAAAGGGTCAGAAAATTCTAAATTTTATGATTATTCAGAATTTTTATTCGAGTTCTAGTTTGGTAGATATTGATCAGTTTCTATTTCTATCGCGTATTTTTCAACCCTAGCAATTCATCTTTAAACTATCGTTTACTATCTAATAGACCCTAAAAATTAATCGGTCATACTACACTTGATATTTATAACCTTAGGTATATAATTGTGAGTTATTGACTCGAGTCTAATCTAAATTTAGATTAAGGTTTAATTTTAGTGAATTAGGAATTTAGATAATTCAACTTGAGAAATCGGTTTCAAGTCGGTAAATAAAAGGAATTTAATAAGTTGGTATGTTGGAAAAAGGAATTTGAAGTAATTTGATAAGTTGAAGTGGGTATTTGTGGTATTGGAATTCCTAATTTCAATTAAGTCCATTTACAAATTAAATTATCTAATTATATTCTATAGTTTATGAAAATCAATTGACTAAACTACCTAAATTCAATTAATAAGTTAATTTAAAATAAGATCCAAAATTACCTATATTTTCATAGTATTTAATTATCACATTTCTAATTTAGGTTGGTAAAATTCAGGGTATTTCAATAAATCATTTGGTATTGTTACAAGTTGATGAGTTATCATAACTAATGTAATATTGGCAATATGATAATTATGGTCTTCGTATTGTTTACTTTAATAACATTGTCTTAATATGTGGATCAATTATGATGTTAAAAATAATCTTATTATTATTATTATTATTATTTTCACTACAATGTAATTTGTTAATTATAATACACTTTTTATGCTATTAATACTGCTACTACTATTAAGGTAATTTATAGTAATAGTTTGCCATATAACCACAGAATTAAATTAGTAATGTAAAATATTTTATGGGTAATAATTATAGAGATTTTCTATTTTATTATAATTACTTATCTTGTATTTTGGATATTTTCTATATGTAATAAATTATTTACATGATTTGAGTGACATCCAAGATGTTTTAATTACTAAAGGAGGTAGTGTTATTAGCTCTTTTTTTTTTTTTAAGATTGCTTTTTAAAGGTTACTTCTTTTATGATTGTCTTCTTTAAGGGGTTATGATCATCTTTAATTATAAGATCATAAAAAAATATTTATGTGCGATTGTTTTGAAAATTTAGTCATTAGACATTGTTTGATTTTATGTCTTTAATGAATCTAGAGATATATTTATTTTTATTTTTTGGAGTTGAAATTTTGCTAGGTGATTAATTATGCTATTTCTTATTAGAGAATTTTTAGGACATAATTACTATTTTTCGAATTATTTTTCAATATTGATGGGTAGTTCTTTTAAATTTAGTGGGGTCTTTAATAATTACTTTGTTGAATTATTATTGCTTATGATTGCCAAAGCTTAGGGAAATTTTGTTAATGAAGATTTGAATTTCTTAAATTGTAATTAAACTATTTATATTTTTATTATTCTTAAATCACAAAAAATCAAGAGTGACTTTTGCGGCTTTTCTCGATCTTTCTTCAAGAAATTTATATTATTCTTACCAATTATCAAAGTCAAAGTTATGCAAGATCTGGGGGTTTACAGCCTGAATTGTGATATCTTAGGTTATCAAGCGTCAAAGTGTGTTGTTAAGCGAAAAACAAAAGTGAGGCAAAAAGCCATTTAGTAGATGAATCACATAACCACAAATTTTAGTCATATGTGGGGACTAAATTCAGCAGTTTAGTTCTCATTTGAGTCTATAGGTTTGCTTCATAAAAGCAAAAGATAAGTTGAGCTTAAACTTCCAAAAAAAAAAAACAAAATAATAATAAATAACAAATGATCCAGCCATTGAAGTTTTACACCATTACAACCACAATTTACTTATAATAATAACTAAAATAAAAAGCTAGACCTTAATAAGCATAAATGGCAATGAGCTCACATACTTGATACTTATTCTTACTATATTAGGATAATTGATCCACACACATGTATTTTATCAATCATGACTAAAATTTGAGATAAAGTTCAAATACATACTTCAATTTTTTTTAATGGGCATATATGTGTAAATATACGCATTTGTCAATGATCGATGTGAGAACTTAAAACTTTCAAAGCTACTAATACTTATTCTTGCTTAGTTAATATGTATGACGTTCATTTCCTACTAAAACTCTAAGAATAGAGCTATGTCAACTTCTTTCCTTTTCTTTTATGTTTTAAGAAGCTCTTTGCTCCCCTAAACTTATTATGGTGTTAATAGAAGCTTATTTTTTAAGATTTAAATGGAATGGACATCAACATATAGTTTAGGGATTTCACCTTAGTAAAAAATGTAGGTAGGAAGTTGTTTCATGGGTAATTTATGTTATTTCAGTAGGGGAGGGTGGTAATAGTCCACAAGTAAGAAGAAAGTGGTGAGTAGAGTAGGTCTATATTAGCTCATGGAGCTACTTTATGATGCTAGTTTAATTTAGAGGTTTATAAATTGCATTTTCTTTGAGTTTTGAGCTAGTTGAAGGGTGGTTACTTAGGAATATTTATAAGACAAAGGTTGGCTAAAGAGAGCATTTTGGGCCCTTCCAAAGTGGGTAAGTAGGAAACCAAAAAAAGAAAGGCTAGATATCATCCATTTAAAGTAGTTAATATCATCTTAATACACTTAGTATCATTTTAGGAATTCCATGTAAGTTTTTGAGATTATATTTCATGATCATGGAGAATTTCGAAAAGATAAGTGAACATGAGGTGACATAATTGATTTATCCAAATAAACAAGACATAACATATTGCTAAAGGTTCTAGATGATGTGTTGGCACTTATTTGCCATTACGTTATTGATTCCATGAATTTGACATTGCATGATTGGATTAGTTCTTGGATGCCACATGGAATTTTCATTTAATCCTTGAGCTAACTATGAGATACAATTCCATTGATCCTTATGATTGGTAGAAAAGAAAATAGCTAGTTTTTAAGGTTTCTTTCAAGCTTTTAAAATTTGAAATGTAGTTATAGATCAAATTTCTAGAATCTTTTCATTTTTTGGTTATTACTATATTATATCCTTTATTGTTATCTTACTATCCCTTCAATATATGTTTTTCATTTCATTTAATTCTAATGTAAAATTAAGCATTGATAAACCTTTGAAATTTACCCTTATATTAAGGTTATATCCTTAAAATCAAGCACTTTTTAAAAATATTTTTCCTCAATCTCTACCATCCTTTTTTTTCGTTATTTCTTTCTTATATTCATTATCATCTTTTAAGCTCAAAATATTTGATCATTATACATTGAATTTCCTTAAGCATTGTGTTTCTTACTCTTTGGATTGGTTTTTCCAAAGCTATGAGTTTCCTTTCTCTTTAGGTCTCTTGAAGTCATAAGATTCCTCACTCATAGGACTTCCTTGAGTTGTGGTTTTTTCTTACTCATAGAGTTTCCTTAGGTCATGTATTCCATTACAAATTAGGTTACCTCCCCCCCCCCCCCTTCTCCTAATCAAGTCATACTTCCTGTGGAACTTTCCGAATTTATTATTCTAAGTCCTATTTTGTTGTTATAAGAGTTTTGCAAGTCTTGGGATTAAGACTATTACGCCAACAAACTTCAACATATCCTCTTTAAAACTTATATATTTTTGAATTAATCTCTTGAACTAAGGACTCACATTACCCTTATTATATCGCTTTGAACCTATACACTAATGGCAAGAGAGTAATGAGTCTATAGTAATGTTTTTGGAGGCCTTTAATCAAATCAAATTGCAGTTATCAAATGGAAGAATCAATCTTTCAATGGGGATTTCTTAATAAAAGGATAAAAGTCATTTTCAATGGATATTATGCATCATAAATTTTAAATAGGGATACAACATCCAATATTATGTGGAGAATTAAAATAGTTTGGTGTTTGCCACATAAATTGATAAGAACAAGTTTAGAGATAAAGATTTCAATGGAGTTGTTGTATTCAAAGTTGAATAAGTTTGCATTATCAATGAATCCTTAAAAAATAATCTTGGGACATTTGAACAATCAAGAAACAAACTGAAATAACTAAGCAAACTATATAACAAGTAAATAATTTATAAAGAAGGGTAAAACTATCAATTGATATAAAATAAGAGGATTAAGTAGTCAAATTTTAAAGTAAATTTGTGTTTTGATCATATGACAGACACATGACGAAAAATGGAATTTCACAGTTGTACACCAGCCAATACATCGCCGGCATATAAGTTAGCACTACCAGTGTATGTTTGTGTTTAGGCAGCATTGAAGCCGGTGTTGGAATGAAGAATTTCAATCAAAGATGTGTATTCCGCTAGCTTTGGTATTGCCAGTGTACATGAAAAAGAAAAACGACTTGAGATGAAATGGTCGCCAGCCTTAGGATTTTGCTGCCGGAGTATGTTGGAAAATTGCCAGTGTATGTGTGAGGCAAATAAAGGGTTTTCACGAATTCTTTTTTATCTATCCTATTGTTATCTTCTCTAAAACACTCCTAAACCTATAAATCCTCTCTATAAGTGTTCATAGCAACCAAGGAGATTTGGAAGATCATATTAAGATAACCTAATCTTTGTTTTTTCTTTAGAAATTATAAGATCTATCTATTTCCTCAGGGTTTTTTAGTTGGCTTTGAAGGAGAAATTGAAGAAAACCCTAGATTTATTGGAGATTCAGATTTTTGGCGATCAAGAGGAATTGAGAACTAATTATAGGTAAGTTGCTATATTCTTACCCTTTATGATATCATAGTTATGATTTTTGTTAATTTTTAGTCTATTTGGTATTGAATCAGGGTTTAGAGAAACTATTGAGGAGATTGGTTCTATTGGAGAAATTTGTACTTCAATTAAGGAGAAAGATGTGAATTTTTTATTATTTTGGGATTAGGGTTTTTGGTGATGTTTGGATTAGATTTATTTTATGGAAGCTGTATATTGAAATCAATTTTATTTATGTGATTAGGGTTTTTAGTGATTTAGAGTTCTGTTCCTTGAGATTGATTCAGATACGACCATTCTTTACTTGTTGTATGTGCTTATAGGATTGAAATTGTTAAATTGATCTAATTATATTTTACTTGCTATTTGTGATTAGTTGCTGTTAGTAAAGACCAAATAGATTGTGATACTAACACTGACATCTTGATGGTTTTTATGTGTCGTTGTCCCTAGTGGAGTTGCACACAGAAATAATTCCGGTAGTTTAGGATTATGCATTGATAGCACCGGGTATGTGGGGAGTACCAAACATCCATATATTATATATATTACCTATTTCCTATACTACTTTTTTAATGGAGTCATGAGTAACTCCAGGTCTAAAACTTGACTGTAGATGGTTCTAAACTATGTTGTTTACTAGTTAATTAAAAAGATAACAATCTATGTATGTTGCATTAGCATATGTCGTATGTGAATATGCATGATGTGTGCTCATGTGCCTATGTATGTGGTTTGGCGTATTGGGCGATTTTGCTCATTCTTTTATCCTTTTCACAAACAAGTGAAGATCAAATATATTAACTTATCTGGATTTGATGTTTTTTGTAGACTACGGGGAGGACGATAGTGGACTAGACTTTCCTGCTAATGTTTAGGCTATATGGATTGAAATTAAACTAAGTTGAAGACTTTGTGAAATTTACATGTTTTATGAATTTAAGAATGTGTTTAGGATATTTTCCTTTTATGTTTTAAGTTGGCTTTGGTTTATGCCAATTTTATTCAGGAGTTTTATGTTTATGAGATGATTTAAACAGGTAGCTTTATATGTAAGTATTGGAGATATAAGTTTTGATTATTTGTGGATTAGTGTTTCATAGCCTTAACGTGTCCCTTTATATTAAGGACACACGGCCGATTGTACTGCTATCAGGATAGGGTGTTACAACTTAAATAGTATCAGAGCATTAGGTTTTAATCTTATTATAGGTTATGAACTCCTTAGGATGATAAGCATTGATGAGCGAAGTAGGAAATGGGTTAGTATTGCTTTTAGTATATATGTGGTGATCATGTAGTATCTATAGTGTTTTGATCCTTAAAGCATGATATATCCCTGTTCTTATGTTTTTTGTGTTAAAACTTGTTAGCATGCCACCAAGAAGAAGAGCACTAGATGTTGGTTACTTCCAGGCTGGTGAGGAGGAAGTTAATGGAGGACCACATCTAAACCAATCATCTAAGAATCTTCCACCTTTTAACCAGTTGAATCAAAAGTTACCACCATCGCCACCTCCACCTGCAGGATAACTGACACCTGTAGATGTGGCTCAGGTGATGCAAGTGGTGGGTACCTTGCTTGGAGAGATTGCATAGCAACATCAGACTATGAGGCAAGATGTGGATTTGATACCGGCTAATGCTGAGGCCCAGAGCCAAGAGAATTAGAGGAATAATGAGAATGGACGAAATGGGGTCAGGCAAGTTGATGTGCTGAGCCTTAACAAATTAGTAGATCTGGTATACAAGTTTAAGCCTATGCTAGGGAAACCATTAGATGCTTAACTTTGGATGGAGAAAGTTGAGAAGACTTTTGCTGCTTTGGACATATCAAAGAATAAGAAAGTGGAGTATGCCTCGTATTTGCTGATTAAGAGGGCTAATAATTGGTATGAGCACCAAACGACATATGGCTAGAGTAATCACTTGACAAATGGTTCAGTAGGCTTTCTATAAGGAGTTTTTCTCTAATAGTATGATGTAGGAAATGCTTTAAGAGTACTATACCTTGCAGTAGGGTAAGATGACTATAGAGGAGTGTGAAGCAATTGCATAGGCTGATGAGATTTCTTCTAGATCCCCTGAAAGGAAGTGAAGAGGCTAAGGTTAACAGATTCGTTACTAGGTTGGACCTTGAGATACAATATAAAGTGAATTTGATGGATTTGACCAACTACTCGGCTTGGTCAATAAAGCAAAGATAGTTGAGCAGGGTTTGAACAAGATTAAAAGTAGTAAAATTCGAAGGAGTCAAGTCTATTTGGGAAAGAGACCAACTTCTATTATTCTTACCCAAGATAGGCAAAGAGGTCCATCACTCATTAGGTTGGATCATCAGTTCAAGATACTAAGGGAAAGTGTATTAGATGCTGTGGACCACGTGATATCAAGGATTGCAAGTGGCTTGAAATGCTTATTTTTCATGTGGCAAGGTTGGGCAAAACCACAGGTTTTGTACGAAAGAGAGTTCTTCCATGAATGTTTTGTTTTAAGTGTGGACAACGAGGACATAAGGCCATAGATTGCAACAAGCCTGGTAGGCTAGTGGTTCCAGGAATTCAAATAGGTCGACCTCAAGGTGAAGGATAGAGAGCCCCAGCTAAGGTTTATACCCTCCAGCATAGGGATACATGTAAGGTGAATTCTGTTGTAGGTAAGCTTTCTACACTCATATGTGGTGTTTAACTAATCTTTGAAATAGGTACAAATTTCTATGAATCTCTGAATCTTTGTATTTGTATGTTGTGAGTATATTGAATGTGTGCTGGAATATTTGTTTATAACACACTTTTAGGAATTGGAGTTTAATCTACCACATGGGGATTAGTTTATATATAAGCTTGAAATGCATCTTACTATCTGCAAAGAAAGTGGAGAAGAATCAAATTACTAAATTGAAAATTTGAGTAAGAGTGGAGAAAATTCTCAAATTGTGGTTGAAAATGTATTTAAGGTGAAAATCAGTAAAATTGAAGATAACATATATAATATATATATTAGTTTGATGATGAAGAATTAGAAAATATGGCAAATGAAATAAGAGAAAGATAAATAATGCTATTGAGATAAGATGACATAATAAAGGAGCTAGGTAGACAGAAGTTTAAGAGTAAAAAGATGAATGACTGGAGTTGAACAAAAGGATCTAGTGGTGTAATTAAGTGGCATGAAATCCTCACAGATGAATGACAAATGGATTGTTAGTCACTAGACATAATATTGTAGACATGAAGATAAATGAGAAATATCATGTTGAAGAATAGATGAAAAGTATTAAGATAGCCAGTATAAATTAGCAAATAGTTAAATTCTATGAAGATAGAATCTGCATGAGGAACAACCATTGCAAGAAGGAAATATGATCTTAATGAGTTGTAAGATATGAAAAATCTATGAATGATGAGCAATGATGATGACATCTACGCTAGTCAATGGTGATGAATTTTGGGATGATTCTTAAGAAAATCTATATGAAGATATAAATCGTTATATAAAGAGGCAATACAAATTTTGGAAGACAATTAGAATAGCACAATGGATAAATGAAAGTTGTGGATTATCTATGGTGTTTAAAAATGGTGACAAAACTAGATTAAAAGTAGAAGTGTATATGTTAACATCACATGAAATAATAGACCAATGTGAGGTTTAATCTTTAGAATTAGGGATGAAAAAAAATGTTAAGATCCATGATTTGAGTTTTCTAGTTGTTAATTGAAGATTTATAAAGTGAATATGTCCTAGGTAAGTTTTTATGAAAATGGTGATAATCAAAGGTAAGGTATGATGATCAAATAGTGGTATTGAGTCGGATTGATTTTCTATAGCGCATCATATAGTCGTTTTGGAGGATGTGATGGTTAGCTTATGAGTTAAAGAGATATAAGCATTCAAATAAAGGAAGATCTTTTACTGAGAAATAATAAATAAGAGTGGAAGAATATAAAACCAAGTGAAGAATAATCATATATTATTATGAAATAGATGGATTTGTAAGCGTGATAATTATAGAGCCAAAGTACATTAGGAATGTAAATAATGAGAATTGAGTTTGAGATTTGTGTAAGACATATTTTCAACAAGAAAAATGATAAACGGAAGTAAAAGTTTTCTTATGATAATATTAAAGCATATCATGTAAATGTGAATGGAGTGTACCAAATTTATACAATGAAAGTATGAGTTTTTGAGACATTGATTAAACTGTGATATAGTCGATTTAGATAATCAATTGAGAAAACAAGAAAAGGAGTTTTAAAAATAGAAGAATATGGTATGAGAAATTAGTGATTGAACAGAAAGTAACTAAATGCCGAAAAGCAAATGGAAGCATAAATTACAAAGTTGGAAACAAAGAATTTAAGGATTTACAGAAATTTAAGTAATTTTAAGGACAAAAGTTTTTTTAAGGAGGGGAAGATGTAATATACAAGTGAATAATTTATAAAGAAGGGTAAAAGTGTCAATTGATATAAAATAAGAGGATTATATAATCAAATTTTAAAGTAAATCTGTGTTTTGATCATATAACAAACACATGACGAATAATGAAATTTTACAGCTGTACACCAGCTAGTACGCCGCTGGCGTAGAAATCAGCACTGTCAATATATGTTCTATGGCTTAGGCAGCATTGAAGCCGGTGTTGGAATGAAGAATTTCAATCAGAGATGTGTATGCCGCCAGCTTAAATGTATGCCACTAGCTTTGGTATGTACTCTGCTGTTGTATGTTTAAAAGAAAATGATCTAAGACGAAATAGCCACCAGCCTTAGCGTTTACTCCACCAACCTTCGAGTTACGCTACTGGCATAAGTTGGAAATTACCAGCGTATGTGCGTGGCAAATGAAGGCTTTTATAAATTTCTTAATATCTATCTTATTGTTATCTTCTCCAAAACACTCATAAACCTAGAAATCCTCTCTCTGAGTGTTCATAGCAACCAAGGAGATTTGGAAGATCAGATTAAGGTAATCGAATCTCCATCTTTTCTTTAGAAATTAAAAGATCTATCTATTTCCTTAGGTTTTTCTATTGGTTTTGAAGGAGAAATTGAAGAAAACCTTAGATTTATTGAATATTCAAATTTTTGGTGATCAAGAGGAATTGATAACCAATTATAGGTAAGTTGGTATATTCTTAACGTTTATGATATCATAGTTATGATTTTGTTAATTTTTTGTCTATTTGGTATTGAACAGAATTCTAGGGTTTAGAGAAACTGTTGAAGAGATTGGTTATATTAGAGAAATTTTGTATTTTAATCAAGGAGAAAGATGTGGATTTATGATTATTTTGGATTAGTTTTTGGTGACGTTTGGATTAGATTTGTTTTATTGAAGTTGTATATTGAAATCAATTTTATTTATGTGATTAGATTTTTGGTGATTTAGAGTTCTATTCCTTAAGATTGATTCAGATACAACCATTCCTTGCTTGTTGTATGTGCTTGTAAGATTAGAATTGTTAAATTGATCTAATTATATTTGGCTTTTAATTATATTTTGTTTATTGTTTGTGATTGGCTATTGTTAGTAAAGACCAGACAGACTGTGATACTAATACTTGCACCTTGACGGTCTATGTGTGTTGTTGTCTCTAGTGGAGTTGCACATAGAAATGATTCTGGTAGTTTTAGATTGTGCTTCAATGGTACTAGGTGTGTATGGACTATAATATCCATATATTATATATATTACCTATTTTCTATGCTACTTTTTTTTTATAGTCATAATTAACTCCAAGTTTAGAACTAGACTACAGATGGTTCTAAATTGTGTTGTTTGCTGGCTAATTAAAAATATAACAATCTATGTATGTTGCATCAGAATAGGCATATGTGAATATGCATGATGTGTGCTCATGTGTCTGTGTATGTGGATTGGTGTACTAGGCGATTTCCCTCATTCTTTTTATCTTTTTCAGGAACAGGTGAAGATCAAGTATATTATGACTTATTGTGGTTGTCATATCCAACAAATATAAAATCCTACTCTGAAATTTATATAACTTATATATAGCAGTGAGCAGGGTCAATCTACAGAGATTGGTAAAATCTATTTCTATTTAAAGATTATAATCAGGAAAGAAGAGGAGGTTTTGTAATCTAAGAAAACTAATTGTATCTAAAGCAAGCAAACACAATTTAAGAGTTAATTCAATATCAAAGATTATCTAACTAAAGGTATTATCACGACTCAATTCATAGAATTAATCATTAATGCAAAATTCTATGTTCTTCATCTTGGATAAATTGATTATGGCTATTAACAAACTCTAACAATCTATCTCTCCTTACTTTTTCTATAACTAAAAAAAGCTCTTTCATTATTTTTCTTTTTGACTAACAACCCTAAACAGGCTCTTAGGGTTTAATTTATCAAAAGCATGAAAAACAAGAGAGAGAATCAATTCTGACCAACAAATCAAACACCTAACCTATTTAGTTCATATATATATCCTCATAACATAAATTGATTACCTATCTCATAATCATTCATGTTATTGTGCCACAATATTATAACAATCAAATAATTACAGATTTGATATTATAATTGACAAATTATCACCCTATTAATTGAATAAATGGATCCTAATTTGCATCAATCAAATAAGATAACAATGACAAATCAAACAGAAGATATATAAATATCCAAAACAAAGATCATAATAAAACAACTCGTTTAGATCTCACAATCCTTGAAAACTGAATTTGCAACAAACCCTTGGCTAGAAAATATAAACTTAGCCACTTCATCATAGGAATCTCTCTAAGGTTTTGGAAATCTTCTAATATCAGATCTGATCTAAAAAAATGGAGAATAATGAATTTGTCAACAGCAACTTCGTCGGCATTTGTAGAAGAAAATCTAGAATTTGATCCATCATATGTACACCGGCGGTTTCAAAATGTAAGCTAGTGGCATACCTTGCTGGTGTTGAATAAAAAATCAATTTCCAAGAAGAAACGCTGGCAATGTTGCAACGGTGTTGAGGCGACTTTAATAATGTAGGTACTGTGCATGGCCTGCACTGGTCCGACACAAGCAGCGTTGAATTCCTCAAGAGCCGGTATATGTTTAAAAATTAGAATGCTGGTGAAGTGGTCTAATGAATGTCGACGATGTTGATGCAAGCGTTAATGTTTTTGCTTCTATACATTGTCTGCACGTCGTCGACAGTGTAGAATCCTAGTTTCCTAGCGTACATGTCTGATAAATGAAGGCTGATGAATTCTGATATAAAGCCGACAATGTTCTCTGTTTTGTGTTTTTTGCCAGCATTGCTTTGTTCTGTATGTAAGCCACCTTATCTAAAATGAAGGCCGGCGATGTAGCTTGATGATTTGCTGGTGTTGGATGTCTGATTACATGTAAGCCGGCTGTATTGATGTGATTTTAGCCAATTTTGAATTATTCTTGTTTCCAACTTACACATAACTTCTCCAATTGCTTATATTTGATTTCAAGACTTTAAATATGACATTTAGCACACTTAATCACCAATTATTGATGATTTCTATAAAAATCAATAACAAATTAGCATAGTTTGTTCAATGAAAGATGGGTATAATTTGTCTTCGTCAACTTATCTGGATTTGATGTTTTGTAGACTATGGGGAGGATGATAGTGGACCAGATTTCCCTATTGTTGTTTAGACTACATGGATTGAAATTAAACTAAGTTGAAGACCTTATGAAATTTACATGTTTTATGAATTTAACAATGTATTTAGGAGATTTTCCTTTTATGTTTTAAGTTTGTTTAGAGTTGGCGTTGGTTTATGCCAACAAGTTTATTAAGGAGTTTTATGTTTGTCACGCCCCAAAGGGTACCCTAAACGCGACAGTCCACCACACACGATACTTAAACTTAAGTATGACCACCTTAGTCATCCCATAAGTTTACATATCGAGTGTAAGGTGTACTTTCACAACTATTAGGATCACACTTTGATTCGAGTAGTCTTAGAAAGCATACATAGCATTAAGAATATAAATCACAACAAGATAAACAGTTAAACTTTACAAAAGCCAAGGGGGCATACCCCTGCCAAAATAATAGGAGTCTACATCGTTTAGCTCCAATTACACATATCTGAATTTACATTAAAGAGATTTTCCTAGAAGTCCACGCCTATACTAGGTCCCGACTTCCTCAAAAGCTCTTTAATCCAATGTGATAAACCTGCACAAAATGTCCTCTCGGAACATCCAAAAATAGGAACACTGCAACAAAAACTATTGGGGTATAAGCTAATTGCTTAGTGAGATTCATTTTCCAAGTACATACTCGATCAAGCTAAAATATCTATATAAGCAAATTATAATTAAACAACCATATGAATGCACAAGCAAATGAGCAAGCAAGCCTATGACTTTCCGGTAGTCATAAGTGAACGAATTTACGCCCTCCATTCGGGGTTTGGGGTAGTTCATAAGTCATGCAACTACAATTCCAAGTTGGTCCATAAGACATGCAACCATAGTCCCAATCTTAAGTGGGGTGGTTCATAAGACATGCAACCACAATTTTTAATGTTGGTCCATAAGTCATGCAACCATAGTTTCATTATTTGAATGGGGTGGTCCATAAGTCATGCAACCCAAGTCCCCTTCATTAAAGACCCGCTGCCTCCCAAATACACCTTTGTCCCACCAAAGGCATACTCGACAATGATATGCGACTCACTATGTGATATGCATGTACAATTTATTCATGTAATCATGGTATATTAATTAGATAACTTGAAAGTGACCATACAAATTTCAGACATTCCAAATCTATACTAGCTCATACAAGATTATTGCAACAAAGCTTGCCTCGATATACTTATCGTTCATTCATGCAAGTTTAGATCACCATTCAATCACAATCTTATCTTTTCTTAAGTCTAATGCCACTACTACTACAAGCACATCCAAGAGCATAATTAATTGAGAAATGAACTCACTTGTCCATGTAGTGAAAATCCACTAGTCGTAATAGTCCTCAGGAAGTGGTAACCCGTCCTCCAATTCACCTAGGTACAAAGAATACCCTCAATGAGTATCTCTCAAGAAGTTCTATTAAACTTAACAATTTTATTTACTAAGTTCGTCAATTTCCACCTAGGTTGAATCCTTAACTTAAAAAGGTCATATCTAACTCATTTTAACTCGGAATTTAGCTTATAATATACCGATTTATATCTACTTCGAAAGAGCTATCTATTTCCAAAGTTAATTCAAACATTTAAGGTCATTTAAGGGTTGAAACGTACTGTACAGTAGGGTTGCGAAAATTCCAAATTTGAACCTTTGTGAAAAATTGCCATATCTACTCTATTTAACTACTTAGAAACTTATTCTGTCCTAAACTTGCAAGGAGATTATCAAAACAAATTAAGATATTACACACTTATCTAATACCAAAATAAAGTTCAAATGAAACTTCTAAGGATCCATTTTCATAAAACCGAAATTTACAAGTTGATACTCATTGTCTGTTTTGAGTAATTCCTTTACTAAAACTTACTTAGTTCAATGAAAATAATTTTCCTATATTATATATCATCAAAGAATTCCATTTTCAATATAAAATACTTGTTTTGAGATCAAAAAGAAGGTTTTCAAAATTGGTCTCCCCATAATTACGAATTTCCACTTTGAAATTTACAATGAAGACAAGACCTAAATTTTGTCTTTTACAAAACACTTGATCTAAGCAATACCTTTTTGGAAAACTCATTTAAACTTACGAAAATTCATTCCTTAAGATATCTATACCAAGAGTCCTTTATATTTTTGTCTAAATCTTCATTTTAAGTTAGATGATGGGTTCCAAAAATGGGTTGGTCTAGATCCGAATTTTCATAAATTTATTTTGGACATATCTCTTGAGAAAATTCATCAAAACTCATGAAAAAACAACCCATTACATATTGTATCTCAAGAACCCTTCATTTCTTGAATAAAATCCTCATTTTGAGTTGGAAAACATGTTTTTATTTTAGGTCTTTGTCTTGATCCGAAAATACAATTTTTGTTTTTGAAAATAAACTTTGAAAATCAACTTTGATTCTTGTAAGATGAAGTCTTGATGATATACATCCATCAAACCTTCATTTTCTTAACAAAAACTTCCATTTTAAGACTTGAAAGGGTTTTTAAATAGTGCATTGACAAGTTACGAATTTTACTTTTTCATTCAAACTCAAATCTAAGATCTACTCAATATCAACCATGAAACATAAGAAAAACTTAGTAGTAGGCCTTAAACTTCTAGATCTACACATAAACATAACTAAAGCTTGGTAAAACTCTAGATCTACAAGTATCACAAAACAAGAAGATAAACAAGCCTTCAATAACAAAAATACTAAGAACAAAAGAGATCATCATCTAGAGGAGTGTTTCAACTTCTTGGCATCATCATCCATAGCTTTTAAGCTTGTGGAATGTCCTTTGATGCATGAAACATCCATATCATCCTAGAACATCTTATAGAGCTAAAAGGAAAGATTACCTCAAATATTTGCAAGAAATATGTGGGAAGCAAGAAATAAAATGGTGGCAGCTTGTTTTGAAGAAGACAAGCCAAGAAGAAGAGAAAAGAGAGGAAAAAGAGAGAGGAAAAATATAGGGTTTAAAATGAAAGAGGGAAGGAATGAGATGTTTAAATAGAGATAAAGTGTGTTAAATAATTTAAAAAAAAAAATAAAACACATGCAGCTGCAAGAGGGGCTGGCGTGATTTTAGAGGGTGTAGGGGGTGGTTTAGTTGAGTTGAAATTGTAATTTTGAAAGTGTAACTTGTAGCTTCCATTTCTAACTAAAAGACTTTTAAAATATCAAATAATATTAAAAATAATGAAAAGTGGCTAATTTATGGGGAATGGGCAGCTGCAATTTTGGGAAATGGAAGTGTAAGAAAAAGCAAAAGAAGACATAATAATGTGTAGTAATGATAATGTATGTGTACTTGAGATATGGGTTGATAAAGTGGCTTTTTGAATAAGAAAATATATAAAATAAATTAAGAAAAATATTTTTATTTAAGTGGCAGAATTTTTATGATTTAAATAAAATAATCAATTAAATTATTTTTAGAAATTTAACAATTAGTTACCGGTAAGAGTAAAATAAGCTTATATGAGCTATAACTGATATTTTTAAAATCCGAAAAATTATAAACTTGATATTTTTGAAATCCTTATAAAAATACGAGTCTAAAAATATTAAAGATATATTTTTAATTTTCCGAGCCCCGGGACACGCTTTCCAAAGCAGTATCCAAACGGGTTCGAAATAAGCCGAAAATAAACCAATCTGATATTTTTAATAAATCAAATATTATTACGGACTATTCTAAACACTTTAATTATTTTTCGACTCCTCGATTTACGAACTCGGGTTTACAGGATCTAAACTATAGGGTTTTACTCAAGATCTGTTGACTTAAGGCCTTCGGTAGACTTTCCGGCTTAAGGTTTAGGGCTTAGAAAACAGGGGTTTACAATGTTTATGAGATGATTTAAACATGTACCTTTATATGTAAGTATTGGGTATATATGTTTTGATTATTTGTGGAATAGTATTTCATAACCTTAGCGTGCCCTTCTATGTTAAGAACACATGATGGGTTGTAATGTCATCAGGTTAGGGCATTATAGAAACTTATCTACAAACATGCAGTGTCTTCCTCTAATAAGGATTTTGCAATAACCAAGTTAGTTATTCCTAAGCTTAAGCTCCTATAATTGCATCTGTAAGCACTAGATTCCTACTAAACACCATATAATAAGACTTGTCTTGCTTATCTTCAAGGTATTTCTTAATATCTCTCTTCGCTAGAAATGATTTTTTTTTTTTTTTTTGGAGCTACATTGATTTCATTGAGGGAAAGGATAAATGCCTTTCTTAGTTAGTTAATTCAACAAGTAATGTTCGAAGGCTTCAGAAGAAAAGTTGGCACCTTAGGTTCTAGATTTTTCAATTTCACCTCTTATATTGTGTACTCCATTATCACCTTCTATACATGTCTTCCCATTGTTTTCTTTCGACATATAAGAAGAATTAGAATTTTCAAGATTTAGTATGTTATCATTGTACGCAATAAGATCTTGTAAGGTAATATTTTGTTGTGTAAGAACTACTATAGGAATGAGCCAATTGAACATTATAATTGCTTAGTTAATTACTCTTATCTTCTATTGGTTATGGTAAATTGAACTTGCAATCAATTGTAAGCCCCGGTTTTCTTTGTAAACTAAACTTGACTTTAAGAGCCGAATTGGAAAATCGAAACCCTAAACCAGAATAGCTAAGGTTAGAAAGAAACCTATAAACCTTAAGTCCGGCTTCATCGAGAATACAACCATAGATCTTATGAGAGCAAGTTGACTTAGATTATAGCTCTAAGGAATATATCGAACCATAAAAAGATCAGTTTTATGGAAATTATTTGTTTCGAACCCGACTAGGATCTATTTCGAAAAACCGCCCCCAAGGCTCGAAATTAGAAAAATATTTTAAAATACTCTTTGAGACCAAAATTTAATAAGGAATTCAAAAATATATTTATTATAATTTTTCGGTTTATAAAAATTACATTTATAGCCTTTATATCATATTTTCTTTACTAGCTAGTAATTTAATTGTCTAATATACTATTCATTACTATTCACAAGTACAATCCTATACCCTACTCACACTCACAAGCCATACCCCTACTCTTACATCCTTACAATCTAACCTTACCTTATTACATCATAATCCTTACATTTACCTTTCCAACACACTTTATTACACAAAATTTATTTGAAAATTTACAAAACTCATTTTTCTCTCCCCCTCCTACTCTATGGCCGACGCATCCCCTCCCTTTTTCCCTCTCAATTGTGTTATTTTTCTTCTTTTATTTAATCATACAAAACCCTAATAACCCTCACTATATATATTCTTTTATGCCTTCATTATCTTTCTTCATTTTCACTTTTGCAAAATTTTCACAAACCTTCTCCTTCTTCTCTCCCTTGCTGTGAGCCGTACACACCCACACACACTCACACAAATTTTTTTTCCTTCAATTCCTCTTGTTCCACAAGCTAAATAGGTATAGATCTAAATTTTACTACCACAAAGACATTTAATGGCTATATCATTTATGTATGGATTCATAAAAATCCCTATGAGCTTTATGCTAACGACATGAAACCACTAGAACATGATGAATCAAGCCATCATAAGTTGTGGATCTTGTGATTAAAGCTTATATTTTTATCATGCATAACATATGTTATATAGTGATAATTTCATATAGGAATCTTGCTACTACATCGTTGTCATAAGTAGTATATTTCATTTCATGCATTTACCATGATCATTACACTTAGATCTAGTTTTAAATATTTATTCTCTTACATGATATTGGAGATCTCATGCATTTATTATGCTTAAGATGAATGAATGGTCATAAATATTTTTGTCTTATGTAAATAAATATTTTGTTATTTCTTAATGTTGAGATATTTATGAATATGAGCCAAAAAGCTTAAGAATAAATTTGGTTTTATAAAAACAAACTTTTGTAAATTCGGATGAAAAATGAGTTGCATTTTGAAAACCTATTTTTCAACTCCAAAACATGATTTTTATGTGAAAAATGAAGAGCTTATAGAATAGTAACAATAGGAAATGATTTTAGTAAGTTAATGGTAGATCTACTAAGAGAAATTTATCAAACAAGAAATATTCACAAGATAAAAAATTTAGATCTTAGAATAGTTACATGAAATTCGTATCTAGGAAAAGAGAATATGCAAACACGTATTTTTCAAACTCAAAATGGAAATTTTATTAAGGAAATGAAGTCCTTAGGAGATAGGAATAATGGAGCCTTAAATTTTAAAGTATCAAACAAGTTTTTCTTAAAAAAACACTTATAAACTTTTTTTTTTTTTTTTACAAGATTCGGATCTAGGAATAGCCAATATTTAAACACTTATTTACAAAGTGTAAAATGAGGATTTATGTTGAAAAATGAAAACCTTAAGGAATAGATATGGTAAAGACTTAGTCTTAGCAAGAATAAATAAATTTTATTAAAGAAAATCTCTAAAACAAGTGTGGTTTGTCAAGAACACAAAACTAGACTTGTTAGATTAAGTATTCATGATATCTTGTAAAGTAGAAGTTTTCAAAGGTGTTCCCTAATAGAATATCATCATGAACATACATATAAGAAACTCATAACATACCATTCATGATAGTAATTTTTTAATATTGTATGCATATTCAGCATGGATAGTAGAAATATCATAATTCCTCACAAAAACAATTTCGAAAATGGATGTTGATTACCAAATAGAATTGATCCAAATTTTTCAACACATAAAAGTTTTTCAAAATTGAGGTATTATATTAGAATTAGATAAATCTTTCGAAGTAGATAGGAATCGGTATATAATTTACAAAATTCCAAGTTAAAATGACCAAGTTATGGCCGTTTTAAGTTGGAATTTCCATTAATGACTAGAATTACAAACTTAATAGTTTTTATGAAATAAAATGGATTAGATATGAGTTGAAATACTCATTTAGGTATTTCTTTCATTTAGGTGACTTGGATCCCGAGGATTCATTATCACCGGATTATTATTACTAAGAGACCAGCGACTAATGGCCGAGTGAGTATTACTTTCTAATTTCATTCTTGCTTGTGATTGTAGCAATTAGTTGCACTAGATTATAAGGCAAAAGATAAAATGGAATTGTATGATGGGAATTATGGGGGATTATGTATGCTTATTGATGAGTTGAGAGATGATATTAAGAATATCGGAATCGGAAAGTACTATAGGAGTGATTGTCTGTGGAATTTGTTGATCACCTAAGAATCGGTATTAATGATTATTCGGATGGATAAATTAATATGGACATAATCACTTCACGATGGGGATGGAGCATTAGCATATGTTGGTTACTTGTGATCCTTAAACGGCTAAAAGTTGGTTGATTGTGATCCATAAACAACATAAATGAGTTGGTTGATCGTGATCCATAAACGACATAAGTTGGTTATCCGTAATCCTGAAACGGCTAATTAATTCAACGCTAGTACCATAGTATTCGTTAATTTGCTAACTTCGAATGGAGGGCGTAAATCCATTCACATATGATTTCCGACTAATCATATGATGTTTGTTCATATGGTTGATGTATTCCATACATTGAATAATTAACTTGATTGAATGACTTATTATAAATGTTATTATGGAAGTATTCACTCACTAAGCTAGTGTAGCTTACGCCACCATAGCTTTTTCTTGTTGCAGTATTCCTATATATATTTAAACCGAGGCAACCTACCAAGCAGGTACTAGAATTAGGAGTTTCCATTAGACGTTTATTTCAATTTATATAGACTTCATAGGAAACCCTAACATTTATTGGATGACTATAAATGTCTGTTTTTGAACTCAATATTATTTTACTGGGGAATGCCCTTGGAATTTTTGTAACTAATTATGAGGACTCATGATTTATATTCTGATGCTTATAGTATGACAAATTAAACTATTTATCTCCATTGGTTCATGTATTCTATTGTCGCAAAGATACGCCTTGCATTTATACGAGACTTGGAAGGATTGTGGTAGCAATTCCTAAGTCTTATATAGTTTGCGGTGGACTGTTATGTTTAGATTACCCTGTGGGGCGTGACATCAATCCTTTACGACTCAACTACTTGATTAGAATATTGAGATTAATTAAAGGTTTTGAGAAATGTTATCCAATCAACCATTATATTTCTTCCTCGGATTTGCAAAAAAATAGAAGTGAAATATATTTTTAAGGTATATCGCATAACATGATGCACATCAACTAAGACATATGCCAAAGAGTTATGCAACACTTTGGTAAATTATAACAAGGAAAATGATGAGGTCAAAGAGGTCGAATAGATTAACTTTGCAAGCTTACATATTGATCATGACATGTGATAGATAATGTACATTAAACAAGAGAGCCCTCTATATATGTGATGGCAAAAAATTCTTCAAATCTCAAAACTTATTTCTCTAATTCTCAAAAGTTTTCTCTTTCATTGATTAGTAGATAAACATAGGCTAGATTTCCTACATCATGGATGGATAAAATTACTTAAGTTTTGTGATATCACTAATTGGCTGAAGTATAAAATTAACATGCTACTAATGTGTCAAAGATTAGGTTAATACATGGATTGAATTTACTTAATAAATGGATATGTTGAAAAGGTTAAAACTATTTGATTTTGCCTTTATATGCCCATTTTAAGCCTATCGTTCAAAAACTCTTTAAAACTATAACAAATTTAACTCTTCTATCCAACCACTTATCTAATAAATATAATCCAAATATATATGTATATATATATATGCATACACTAAATAATGGACTAAACCCTATAAGCTATAAAACTACCCTATAACAAACTAACTCATTATACAATATATTATGTACATAAATATATAAATGTATGAATTGGAATTATTAACGGCCATTTTACCTTTATTAGTGAAATACCTAATAACCATTTCTTATGCAAGGTAAGGAAGCAATTTATTATTTTAAAACAAGGGCAAATTTGTCTACCTACTATAAAAATTAAAAAATGCGATGGTTACCTAACGCATACAACCACCAGCATGTAATTGTCTCTTTCACTTTTTGCATCCCTCTCAACTTTTGACAAAAGATCTCTTTTTTTTTTTTATGTTCCAACATTAAAGATTCTTGAAAAAAATTATGGAAACAACCTATGGTATGATAAGGAACTCCTTCTCTTTCTTGTAATTTTCGACAAAATAAATACTTAAAGAGAAACATTTGACGTTTATATTAAGATTGGATAGGATAACAACGTTTTTTAGAGAGTTTTTAAGAAATCTTTAACAAAGAAGGATTTGGGAAGTGAGAACATAAATGATTCTTAGAATTTGTAACAGGGCGATGTATGTTCTTCGCAAAAGTTATGATCATTTATTTCAAGATTGAAGAAAAGGGGGAATGAATGTATAAAATAATTGTTTTTAGGAGTATATTGATTTATGGACATTTATAATAATTTTTTCTATGAATGTTCTAATATTGTCTATAGGATTTGTTAAAATGGGTATTTAAGCTTTCAAGAAGGGTAGAGTATGAAAATCTAGTGTGTTTTAATGTTTGAATGAAGAAAAGTTGGAACTACGCAAAATTCATGAAAAATCCTTTAGTTGATTCTACATGAATTCCTACACAGCTTGTGTAGAACGTTGTGCACGATGGCGTTTACATTTTTCCCCTAATTTACTTTCTACACGACCTCTTTACATAACTTTTGTTGAAGGTCATATAAACTAAAGAATACCTTCTGCCTTCAATTGGCTTTCTACACGACTTCTCTACAAAACTTTTATTGAAGGTTGTGTACCTTGGAAAATACTTTCTACCTCTAAGTAGCTTTCTACAAACCTCCTTACACAGTCTGTATTAAAGGTCGTGTACAATGGGCCATCTGCACAACCTCGTGCTCAACTTATGTACAACACAACTTTTTTAAAAGTTGATCTATGCTTCTCAAAAACACTTGAGACATGTTTAACCTACTTCTTTAAGACTTATTACTAGTTTAAAAACTCAAGGCCTTGTTAGTATCAAGTAAATACTATTTTCCTTATATTCTTTATTACAATCTAAAACTTCAATATATATATATATATATGCAAATATCTATATTAGTGGTAAAGTAAGAGTTAAGATCTTAGAGAATGGTAATATGAATAAGTTAAGACATGTAAATGAATTTAAATATTTTTTTATGTGTTGTAAATCCAAGTTAGAGTATTCTAACAGTTGTATTAAGTTGAGTCAACGATCCAATAACGTGTATACTATGTGGTGCTTATGCTTGTTTATGGTAGAAAATAAAAGTAACTTAATAATTATTCGACATTAATGATGTATGTATTGCTTGTGTGTGGCTATTGATAATAGGTGGAGAGTATCCAATCTATTATCACGGCATCCCAATGATCCATGTGTGATGGTGTCCCAAGTCGAGTTGTATATGGAAATGATCTAATAGAACTAGGTTATTGTTAGCATCAAAGTTATCAGAAAGTACCTAATATATATACGTATATATTTATACATGTTTGAGGATAATGAGTTATCCCTTGTTGGATGATGTGCTAAAGGATAAACATAATTAAATGATTGTTTGTTGCATTCATATAATAATGATACATGCGAGTTTGTCATTGTTTGTGCACGTGCATGTGTTTATGAGTATTTCGTACTGGGCTCTAGCTCACTTTTCTTTTTTTACGGGTACAGTTGAGAACCCTATAGCTTTTGATTTATCTAGATACGATGTCATAATAGATTATGAGGAGGGCACTAGTAGAGATGGCTATCTAGTTGACTACTAGACATGGAGCGCTAGTTACAAGAAGATAGATACTCTAGTCACAAGTGTTTATATTATGACATTAAATGTGTTAGTGTATCGTGTTAGAGCATGAACCTAATTATTGGTTTATATGCTGGTTATTCTAGATTAACTCTATGACTCATCATTTGTTAGTGTCATGTAAGACTGGTGATTCCTTGTATATTTATATGTGTAATACTTATACATGTTTACTGAACTAAAGACATTCATGTCAATGTGTATAGTTGGAGATTATTTAATGGTATTTATTAAAGTATTAGTAAGTTCCGAACTATTGTGTGTTCTTATATAATAAGAACAAGTGGCAGATTGTAAATGACCCTAAATATAGGGTGTTATAATTAGTATCATTTATATTATTATATTATTCTTCTGCATATTATTATTCACTTAATACAAATAGGGAAAAAATGAGTAGTTAGTGATAAACACTATCTTCACATTAATCTTGGTTTTGCACATTGTAGACATGATAATAATAAAGTTAATTAGCCAAATACCGCTAAGTGATCCCTCACTTAAAAAGAACTTTTGTCATAAAATGGTTAGAGAGTAGGCAATTGTAAAGATGACTTATTTAAAAGAATGATTTGAAATGGAATTCGATCTTATGAATAACAATACAACACTAGGATAGAATATTTTTTCAAGATATCTTTATTTAAATAAAAAGTTAACATTTGCATTCCATGAGTAATACTGCTATGTCCATTTAACAAAATAAAGGAGCCTCTAGATAGAAAGTGGGCTAGACAATAGGCCTGGATAATAGATGCATCATGCATTTATACGGAAGTAGGACTGGCAGATGGCCATCCTAGTCAAGGCCATTTGAATTGGGGCGTTCCTTTCGGAGTCGATTTCGAAACCAGGTTAGTTTGGCATGGCTGTACAATGTCAACAAACATAGAATTTATATTTGCGCCACGCAAAACGTCGAGCAGTAAGCACCCACTGTCCCACTGCCATTTAGTTAACACTGACATCTTATCTTATAAACTAGAAAATAAATAAATAAAAGAAATTTAATAATAAATAAAGAAAGAAAGAAAGAAAAAGGCCGGGACAGCGTTGACAAATACCACATGTTTATAGCTGTGAATTGCAACGGCACGGGATAGTATAGTATGATGGAACCTAGTATTGAAACTAGACTTGAATAATTTTGAGAGAAGGGGAGAGAGAGAATATGGAGGAAGAGGGGGAGATGGAGATGAAGAAGAAGAAGAAGGTGATGATAGCAATAGACCAAAGTGATTGTAGCCATTATGCTCTTGAGTGGACCATTCACAACCTGCATGAAACCATCTCCACTAATCAACTTATCATCTTCTCTGCTCAACCTCCACTTGACTTCAGTTACTTTTATGCTTCCACTTATGGTGTTGCTCGTATGCTTTCTCTTCTCTTTTCTCTCACTTTACCCTGTATTGAGCTCTGGACAACACTAATATATAGAGATTTTTTTTTCTTTTTGCTTATTTAATCAATTAATGTAACTCATTTTCTTATTTGGAAAAGTTTAATCTGATTCAGCTGCCGACTTGATCAATAATCTTCAAGAAAATCAAAAGAATGTCACCTTGGCTCTTTTGGACAGGGCAAAACAAATCTGTGCCCAACATGGGGTATGGCTATATATATCCGTATGCTGGCTTTTACTATAGAAATTTAAGTATTGGTGTAGGTGCTGAATTTGATTACCTGATCAATCAATTTAGTTTGTGCATGCAGACAGTAGATATCATGATGATATATCTTAGTTAAGCATCTTTAGCATTTGGTCTCATGCAATTTTGGTAAAAGAAAATATGAATTTACTTCATAAACTGGATATTTTTGAAGCAAAATCAACTTGTTTTGTATGGTTCAAAGAATTGAGCAACCGATACAGTTTTCTGTATGTTAACAATTAAAGTTTTCCGAGTTCCAAAATATACGACTCATAAGTACTCCTGCATGTTTCCATGATGATACCTTGGGGAGTCATCGCCTAACAAGAAATTGGTTTGTTTTGGACGCGGATTAGATTGTCGCAGAGGTAACGAAAAGTTGGAGAGCCCGGGCAGGCCATTTGTGAAGCAACTGAAAAGCACAAGGTCACGCTCCTCATCGTGGGCAGTCATGGTCGAGGAACTATACAGAGGTTGGTCATTTGCTGTCATGTTTCACCTGCTTTTCGTGAGGAGAACTGGTTTAATCTTTTTTTACCGTTTAGGCTGTCCCCTGAAAATCAACTGTCGTATTCCTTAAAGTTTGCGTTTTGTTATTACTCAATTTTGGTCCGTGATTGTCACGAGGCTAACTTTAGCAAGTTAAATGAACAAAGTCATTATGATTTTGCAAATTGCATATTTTTTACAAACATGTTTCTGAGTTTTATGTAATAAATCTAATGTATGAGCTATCCAAAATAGAAGACATTTTATGTTATAGAATATTCCAGCAGGAATTTCACAGTATTTGAATATTCTCTACAGTGGAAGAGAATAAAACGAAGGAAAAATCAGTTTTGTATACCTTATGATGATTTGGGTGCATTTCTTCAAGTAAAATTGCATTTGACAACTATTGTTCAATCGGTTGCTGTTATCACTGAATCATCTTCCTCAAATCTGGAAGAAGAAATTTTGAAGTATTTCTTTTTTCTTGAACTCAGCACTCTTTCACCTTGTTAATTTGTAGATTTCGTTTGATAACTTGCTCTTTGCTTTGTTCTTAAGAGCGGATATTACGTGCTTGGTATTAGATAAACTGGTTTGACTTAGATTCTTGCTTCCACTATCATCCCTGAGATTTTATTGGGTTCTTTGGAAAGCAACAGGGTATATGGATTGGCCCTGGGCCCACCATTATTCTCCATCTTGAATGAGACTGCAACCAACCAGTCAATAAGTATTCTTAAATGCCCCTATATCGTGCTCGAACGATGCCATAAGAACAATAGTTCATCTATGTATTGAGAAAAGATCCAGTGGCTTTTACGACCACGTCTAATATACACATAGTGTATAACTTCTAATAGATTTCTAACATGTGGGTATTTAAGCAATGTTTACTTTAAAAACTCACCATATTTTCCATATATTAGTATATAGTTGATAGTTACACACCACATATAAATCACGTAGAGAAGCTACACCAAGGAAAACAAAACATATGAGCTATTCTGTTGATGTTTGCTATACAGGGCTTTTCTCGGAAGTGTCAGCAATTACTGCTCTAGCAATGCGAAATGCCCTGTCCTGATTGTGAGGAGAGCAGCTTAACATGAATGAAGGGCATAAATGAGTGCATATGGTGTCATTTGATCAGACCATGTCTCATCTCGAGTTCTTAAACTTTCAAAAAATACTACCTGGTTCTGTGTATGTCGTTATGTACATCCTTTGTGTATATTCTTGGCCTTGTGTGTGAATAAAATGTATTTGTATAATTAACATACCTTACTCTGTCTGACTCTGCTTCCAATGTTTAATATCGAGAGATCCGATCCGCATCAAGCTGTAGGTTTTATGTATATATGATGTTTCAAGTAAGTCCAATAGTCAAATAACAGGCCTTAGGTTATCAAGTCCGATAAGGCCCACAAGCTTGAGAGAAAACTCAAGGAATCAATAAAAATTTCTACTGAAACAAAAGAAAAGGAAACTTCCACCTTTCATAATATGTTAAGGTTTCTCAAACAAAAGAACAAATGCTCTTCGTTCTTTCACAAAGAATCCTATTCAAAAAAAAAAAATAAAAAAAAAAAAAAAAAAAGAAAAAATCTGATTTCTGAGATCTAGAGTTACAAACTTCAAAGAAGCTCACTGAGACTCCAAGAACAATCTGCAAGCAAATCCTCGATGTTAAAACAGAACTTCTCAAGTATGAAATTCTCAATGTTTATTTGCCTTGTACTCTTTTTCTATAAGATAAAAACCTAAGGTTTTGTGTTTTGTTTGATTATAAGGGAAAACAAAAAGAACAGCTATGGTAACTCACTGGATTTGAGTTCCAATAGACTCCAAATCTCAAAAAAGAGATGTAAGGACCAGAGTGTCCCCTTTACTCTGTTCTTGTCCTATTTATATGTTTTCTCGAGCAGTTATGTTGTCTGATATTTCATCCGCTGTTTGTTAGTTATTCTGTTATTATTATTCCATGATGTTTTGTAGAATAACTATTTAATCCTTTTTTTTTTCTCTGTACACATCATTTTCTCCGCCTCTTGAAACATTGACCTTGTCCTCAAGGTCAAATGCTAGATAGTCAGATTTAAAAAATCATAAGTCCATCCAAACAGCGTCTTTTGGGAGATAGGACTCCTACTGTACCAAAATCTAGTCTACCCAAGTTCCTACTCTAAAAATCTCTCTATGTTCCTATATAGATAAAGAATTAATAATAGAATTACTCCCAATCAATTCAGGAGGTAAACTAATAGAATCCCCAGTAAATCCTTCATCCTTTTTAGCAGCGAAACATGAAAAATCGAATGAATTTTGAAATCTAGTAAAGCTAACCGATAAGCCACCACTCCAATCTTTCCACTACCTAAAATGGGCCAAAATATCGTCTTCATAATTTGTGAGTAGCCTGCCCTACGACAGATGATTGTCTATAAGGTTGAAGCTTCACATACACAACCTCAAACTGTTTATCAGAATGCTTCTAATCAGCAAAAATTTTCATACATTGTTAGGCAGTCTTCAAATTATTCTTGAATACATGCAAAATTTCATCTCGAGAAGCTAGTTCACTATCAACAGCTTCAATAGCACATAAGCCCCTCACATAATCAGGAATAGCAGGAGAATCACGACCATACAAAGATTGAAATGGAGTAAACCCAGTGCCTGAGTGAAAACTTGTATTAAAACAAAATTCTTCCCTCGCAAAAAACTTGAGCCAATCTTTAGGATAATCCATAACCAAAGCACGAAGATAAAGTTCCAGATAGCGATTGAGAACCTTAGTTTGACCATCCGTCTGAGGATGGTAAGTTGAACTCATTCGTAATGTGGTGCCACTCAACTTAAACAACTCAGTCCAAAACTTACTAATAGAGACCTAATCTCAATCACACACAATGGATCGAGATGATGCTTCACAATCCACAAACAAATGAGCTACTATGAAAGTGTGTAAGAAGCAGTTAACCAAAATGGCAGTATTTGGTCAATTTATCCACCACAACCATAATGACGGAAAACCTACGAGGCAGGGGCAACCCAACCACAAAATCCATTAAAATATCCCCAAACACTCGTCGAGGAATGGGTAATGGTTGAAGTAAGGTAGTAGGACATGATGTTGTGCATTTAATTTGCTAACAAACATGACATTTTCTAACAAAATCTTCAATATCCTTACGCATGTGGGGCCAAAAAAATGATTATGCAATATGCTTAAGAGTTTTAAGTATTCCCAAATGTCCTTCAATTAAAGTGGCATGAAACTCCAAAATAATCAAAGAAATAACCGAAGAGTTAGGAGGAACAAAAATTTTAGTTCCAAAATAAAGTAGGCCATCCTTAAAAAGAAGTGGCCAAGGTAAATCCATACCTTGATCAACTTTTGCTACCATTCCAAAAAAGAAGTATCCAAGGGAAAATCATGCTTTAACCTCATAATAAAATCAAAGGAAGGCAGAGATATGGCCAAAAAGGTTTGTTCATTAATAAAAGCTCTAGATAGAGCATCAACCCCTTTGTTTTCAACCTCTTTTTTATACTAAGTTTCATAATCATAACCTAACAACTTTACCAACAAGTGTTGTTGGTCTGGAGTTTGAATGACTTGATTTAAAATCTCTTTCAAACTTCATTGATCTGTTCAAATAACAAAGTGCCTGCCCACCAAATACTGTCTCCACTTTCGAATTGCTTTAACAATGGTAACCAACTCTCTAACATATGTACTTGATTTTTATAATCTCATAGGAAATTTCTTACTAAAATAAGCAATCAGATGAGAATCCTGATGCTCTCATACCCAGCCCTGAAGCATTTGTTTTCACAATAAAATCCTTAATAAGATCAAGTAGAGCTAACACTAGTGTTGTCATCAAGGCTTGCTTAAGAAGAAGGAAAGCCTCAGTAGCCTTATCATCCTAATGAAAACTATCTTTTTTTAGTAAATCAGTTAGTAGAAAAGCGATCTTGGCATAATTTCGAACAAACTTTCTATAATAACCAGTGATACCAAGAAATCAACATAACTGTTTAAGACTAAAAGGCTGTGGCCAATCTTGTATAGCTCTGATTTTGTCTAGATCCAGGTAAACTTGGCCAGTCGGCACCACATGGCCCAAATAGTCAATTTTATTTTAGCTAAAGCACACTTAGATCACTTAAAAAAGAAACTATGTTTACTTAAGAAAAGTAAAGCTTACTCAAGATGATAAATGTGGTCGTCCATTGTCCTACTATAGATCAAAATATCATCAAAGAACATTATAATAAATTTTTGCAAATAAGGATGAAAATAGTGTTCATCACCGATTGAAATGTGGCAGGAGCATTTGATAGTCCAAAAGGCATGACAATGAACTCAAAGTGACCATCATGTGTGTGGAAAGCAGTTTTGTGAATGTCCCAAGGAAACATATGGATTTGATGGTTCCCTACTCTCAAATCCATCTTTGAAAAAACAATGGATCCCCCCCATTCATCCAAAAGCTCACCGATGGTGGGAATAGGAAACTTATCACGTATAGTGGCCTAATTTAAAGCTCTATAATCGACACAAAATCTCTAAGAACTGTCATTTTTCTTAACCTATAACACGGGAGAAGAAAATAGACTAGTGCTTAGTTGAATGACTCCTTACCAGAACATCTCTTGAACCAATTTTTCAATTTCAGATTTTTGAAAATAAGGATATCTATATGGCCGAACATTGATCCGATCTGTTTCATTCTTCAAATGAATGTGATGTTGCACCTCTCTCAATGGTGGCAATGATGAATGAATCTCAAAAACATCATTAAATCTGCCTAATAGTGTGTCTAAAGCACTATTATAAGTGGTACAAGATGGTGAAAGTCACTCCTAAGCCACAATGTTGAAAAAACAAGTCACTGAACGCTTTTTAACCAATTACAAAAGTTGTTTCTAAGATAACCCTTTACAACTAATGTCAAACAAGCCATGAAATCAAACTTGTCTATTTTGCCATACAAACTGCATAGTAAGTTTAGAATAATTTGTCATAATCGGACCCAACATTTTCAACCATTGTATACCTAAAACAAGCTTAACTCCTTGAATCAATGAGACAAGAAAATCCACAAGAAAAGCAACACCTTCAAGAATTAAAGGGACTTGATGACAAACACTATAACAAATCAAACTATCACCATTGCCAATTAAAACCAAAAACTGAGGAACAATTTCAATAAAAAATTTCAATCATTTTGTCAAATTAGCTTGAATGAAATTATGTATACTTCTAGAATCAACCAAAACATGTATCAATGTACCTTTAACCTTACCCTATGATGCAAAGTTTTGGGAACATGATGACCAGACATAGCATGATAACTGATTTCAGCTTCTTTGTGATTAGTAGACTCCTCCTTAAGCACAATGTCTAAAGAACAATCCTCAAAAAACTTTTCATCATCGTCATCAGGATGTATCATTAGTAAAACCTTAAACTTACATACATGGCCTTTATGGTACTTCTCTTCACAATTATAACACAAGCCTTTTTCTCTGCGTAAAGTTAAATCGGCTTAGGACATGTTCCTGATAAGCAAAGGTTTCTTATTGGATCCTTGAGACTCCTTAATACTCTTTGGTTATACTCCATAAGAACAAATAACATGAGACTTTGAAGAATATAACTTAACATCCCCTGTACTCTTGGTTGTAGAAGAAGATGTAGTAGAAAATTGAACCTGATAGTTTAACTTATGTTCTTGCAACTTAGCTAAGCTATTAGCTTCCAACAAAGAGGTTGGTTTAAAAGACAAAACTTCCTGTCGTAAGATAGGTTTCAACCCATAAATGAAGCAACTAGTTAAAAAACTCTCTAATAAACCAGAAACTTGATTGGATAGTTTTTCAAAAGCTAACTGATGATAAAAACCAAACCAAGTTGAGTCAACTCGGGCAATTGTCCCTTGAAATCCTCAAACAACCAAATCAGATTTCAACGGCAGTAGTAAAATATTGCCATGTAGAAAGCAATTCATTCTTAAGCAACTACTAAAATCATTCCCAAGCATCACCTTCCATGGATAAGGATGATAATCTCATACGATCATGAGCAAAAACATGATGGAAATCGAAAAACTGATTTTCCTGAAAAATCCAACCAGTTGGATCACTACTAGAAAACTTAGGTAATTCCAACTTCAATCCTTTCATAAAATGAGACTCCCTAGAAGTATGAGAACATGATGAATTTGTTGTAACAGTCTGATTCTCATGAACATCTTTTTCGATATATTTTTGCACATACTTGACAACAAATTGCAAATTATCATCCAAACTATTCATACGAAGTCCTAAAGAACCAATCTATGTAGATAATTCATCAATTTGCGTAATATGCAAAGAAACCTCTTCATTTAACCTAACCGCACCACGAGTATTATCATCCATGGAAAAGAACAATGAGAGCACCAAATTAATAAATTCCAGTAGGCAAATAACAAGCCTTAGGTTATCAAGTCCAATAAGGCCCACAGGTTTGATAGAAAACATAAGGAATCAATCAAAAATTTCTACTGGAACAAAAGAAAAAGAAACTTCCAGCTTTCATAGTACGCTAGGGTATTCTCAAACAAAAGAACAAATGCTCTTCGTTCTTTCATGAAGATTCCTATTCAAAAAAAAAAAAAAAAACGTAACTTCTGAGATCTAGAGTTACAAACTTCAAAGAAGCTCACTGAGACTCCAAGAACAATTTGCAAGCAAATCCTTGATGTTGAACCAAGACTTCTCAGGTATGAAATTCTCAATGTTTATTTGCCTTGTACTCTTTTTTTGCTCAGAAAGAAATGTATAAGAGAAATAACCTAAGGTTTTGTGTTTTGTTTGTTTGTGAGGGAAAACAAAAAGAAAAGCTATGGCAACCCATTGGATCGAGTTCCAGCAACTCCAAATCTCAGAAAAGAGATACAAGGGCTAGGGTGTCCCCTTTACTCTATTCTTCTCCTATTTATATGTTTTCCTGAGCAGTTATGTTGTCTGATGTTTCATCCGCTATTTGTTAGTTATTCTGTTATTATTATTCCATGATGTTTTTATAGAATAACTATCTAACAAAATCACCCAAATGCATTGGTTTTTTAGTTATCCTTTTTTATTTTTCTTTGTACATATCAGTTTCTCATCATCCCTCTGTGGTTTAGTTGTAGAGCTCCTAGAGTTGCTAGAACCAAATCAACTATGATAAGGAAGTTATATCACTTGTAGAGAGATCATTCTTATTAATGTTTCCTTCATGTTTCTAACAAATTTTTTAAGTTGTAGGAGTTGAATTACCACTTTTAAAGAAGGATGTCTAGAAACGGGCAACACCATATATTTAGGTCTAACACAAGTTGTCTCTTAACTTTGTAGGGCACTGCAAATTAGTTCCCAACATTCGCCAAGACTCACTGATTCTAAATTACTACTATAACTGACAATTATCTGTAGTAATGAGCGATGTTTTGTTTTTGAAGAGTAAGATTTAACGATTTGCTGTTAATAATAAAGCAAGCTAGGATTGATTCTGCTAGAAAGACAAACCTTAAATTCCATGAAATCTCATCCACTTTGTCTTGCTATTGTTAAAACTTCACTGTTTTTAAAATACTCATTTCTACTTATGATAAATTATCACTCTCTTTGAATCTCTATTGAGCTCTTTGTCATGCTTTGAAATTAAGGGACATGAAGTGCTTTCCATATTTATACTACAATGTTAATATAATAACCAAAAATCCATAAAATGTATAAAATTAAATACTTAAAAAATAAAATACTATTCACTTAATTCTATGTTATAAACCACCTATTATTGTCAAATCCCTCTGCTAGCGCTTGTTCAAACCCAAGACGTTTGTGAATATCTGTTGTAATTCTTTATCTACATACCTTAATTAAATATCCCGTAACAAAAAAGGTAAGCCAACCCTAATATGTAATCTCCACAAAGATATGTGAATGCCACTACATATATGCATAACATTAATGCATCACATGACTGATTATTATTATATTTAATTAAATGTAAAACTTCGTACAACACAAAATTGGTGTTCCAAGATTTGAAGTAATCTGTAAAATACCTTAAACATTATGCTTAATTTATTTTATATGCACATGCTTGGTTTGCTTGAAATATGAGTTTAATATTAAATAATTAAATTAATAGAACATGAAAAGTCAGCATGAATTATTAATTACATTGAATTTCATATAGAATGCGAATTTTTGTCAATATTATATTCTTTATAGTATGTGAATTTAAAACTTATGCTTTCATAACATAGATTAGACTTAGAACATATTTCATTAAAAATTAAGCTCAAGCCCAAGATAAAAACAAATATTTTTAGTATCCTTAAAATTCAATAAAGTAGATAGTGGATAATTACAAAGTTTATCTGATAAAGTAAATAACGGATAAGTATCTATATTATTATCTAAAAGTGTCATTTCAAAACAAACCTTATAAGAAAATTTATTTTTGAGAGAAGAAGAAGAAGAAGAAAGTAAATTTACCATAAATTTTACCGATTTTACTTTAAATTTCCTCGTCAAAATTTCCAACTAGTTTCCATTTCCAAATTAAGCTCATTTGAGGTAAGTTTTACATGCCAGTATGATTGTTTTTTGTTTGTCTTTTTAAGTTTATGAAAACCATGTTTTAATAATATGAAGTGATACATTGATGATTTAAGTAGATTTATAAGGTTAAATAGATTCTTAAAGTGTATGAGTAAATATTGTCTAGCAAATGGAGTATAATATTATGAGTTTAATATTGTGAGTGTGTGTATATATAAATACATATATATATGTAAGTATGTGTGTGTGTTCTATATAAAAAAAAAGGAGAAAAATAAGAGAAACATAGGTGATGTTTTGGTTGTGCTCTGATATGAGTTTCATTATGAACTAAAAATAGGTTGTAGATGTTAAGTTTCATGTTGAAGATAAAAAGATGTTAGAAGTTATCATGATGGGTAGTTTATGTGTATATTTTGACATTAACTACGGTTTTTGAAGAAGTCTATAATTGTATAACTATTGCTTTGTAAAAGATTGTAAGAGTATAAAAGATAATTCATAATATATATATATATATATATATATACATATTCTGTCAAGGATTAGTGTTCAACCTCGAAGTGAATTATAGGTAAACCTAAAGTAAGTGTCGATGGGTAAAAAGTTAATATAAAGTATCTGTCAAGGCCAAAATTTATACCTTGACAAACACTAAATAATATCTATCCTCAAGTCTTGTAGCTTAGTACCCGTCGAGGCCTAAAGTTGATCCCTTGACGTACGCGAGACGGCTATTAAGACTCATCGACGCTAAAAATAAACAATGTATATTGAGCACAGCTTTTGTCAAAGCCTAAAGTCAAACTCTCGACGTGCCCTCGAGATAAGCTATGAAGCTTCTTATCAGCATTCGACCTATTATATGATGAGGCTCGATATGATTTTCTTTTAGCAATGTACCCCACGATTCTTTCTAAGCTACCATCAACCTTTAGTTTGTTTAAAAATGTGGATTAATAGAAATGTGCTATATATATGTGTGTATAAATGTTAAACTATGTTTTAATGTGGAATATATTCAAATTTTATATTGAATCTTTTTCTTATAGATTATTCATGTCAGTTGAATATGTCTTCTACTTTCTTAATAGACATATCAGGTATGCAGTAACATGGATGTTGTTTGCTTAGGATAGCCATATCTTGTAAATCCCGGTTTTCTTAGTAACCGAGTAAACTTCAGAAATCAGAAACTAAAACCTTAAACATGATTAGTATGAGCAACCTAGGAACCCTAGATCCGGCTTTTCTTTGATTTCAATTTAAAAGAACCTCTATAGGATAATTTAATGTGGATTATTATTTTAAAGTATATTTCAAACCATAAAAAGTTCTGATTTCGAAAAATTTTCTATTTCGAGCCTTTCCGAGCTCAATTACAGAAAAGCGAGCCTCGGAACTAGAAATTCAAAAAAATATTCCGGAATACTCTTTAGAACCAAAATTTTATAAGGATTTCAAAAATATACATTTTATAATTTTTCGGGTTATAAAAATTACGGTTATAGCTTTTTTCCCGCATTTTCTTTACTACCGGTAAAGTAAATGTCTTGTCTACTATTTATTACCATTCACAAGTACAACCTACTACACACACACCTATACCCTAGTCTTACAACCTTACAAACACTCAATTATATCTTCTTTTCTAAGAATTTTTGTCTCTTAACAAATTATTACATTTAATACTTTTTATTACATATATTACAATTTAAAACAATTTCAAATCTCCCTCTCTCTTTTCCCCATTGAGGCCGGTGCAACCCCCCCTATTTTTGCCTCCAATTGTTTTATTTTATCTCCTTTTTATAAAGAAGACAAACCCTAATCCACTTAATATAAATAATCATTTTCTTTTCTCTCTCTTCATTTTCATTTCATTTGTTTCAAAAGCTCACAAAACCCTCTCTTTTCTCCTTGTTGCCGTGAGCCTCTATCTCCATCACACACACACACACAACAAGCTTCTTTCTTCTTCATTTCTTCACTTAATCCAACCTTAGGTGATTATTCTTAAGCTTTTCCGCCATTTTATCTTGTAATGGCAAGATCATTCATGAGTATTTTCACTCTAAGTCCCCATGAACACTTGCTAGGGACAAGAAAATGCTACTACATGAATATCAAGCCATCACAAGAGTAGATCTTGTGTTTGATTAAGTTTTTGTTGAAGTATCTTCATGTTCATACATGTAGAAGTAGAGTAGAGTAGAGATCTAGCATAAAAATTCTATGTTCATGCTTTTAAACTTCATTTCATACATCATAAGTAGTAGATCTAGCTTTTAGATGCTTAGACCATACTTGACATTTATGATCTTATGGATAATTTATGTTTTCATGCATTAATGCTCATAAAGGCTTTGTTTTGTGTATATAGATGTTGTAGTCGGTAGGTCCTTAGGCAAATAAAACAAGGAACTCACAAAGGAAAAGTTTTTGTTTGAAATGTTCAAAGACAAATTCGTATGATTTCAATGCCCTATTTTAAAAACCTTTTTATCAACTTTAAAACTCATGTTTTATGGTAAAAATGAAGGATATAGGTAATAGATATCATTAAGTAGTGATTTTTACAAGTTGAAATGAGTTTTGATGAGATTAATGTGTAAAACAAAGGGTAGAAACAATATAGAAGATGTTGAGTTACTACTCAATTTAGAAAATTCGTAATTTTGGAATAATGTCATGAAAACACTTATTTTTCAACTCAAAATGAAAGTTTTGTGTAATAAATGAAGTCCTTAAGGAATAGATATAGTAAGGCATTAAGTTTTAATGCATTAAACAAGTTTTTCCCAAAAGAATCATTCAAAAAAAATTTTAATTTCTAAAAATTCGGATTTTTGAATAAATCCTATTTGAAAACATATTTACAAAGTGTAAAATGCAAGTTTTTATGTAGAAATGAAGGCCTAAGTAATCCGTATAATGAAGACTCAATTTAGACAAGGGTAACTTGATTTTCTTAAGGAAATAACTCCAAAACAAATGGGATTATCAAAGTTAGGAAGCTAGTTTTCTTGAAAGTGAATAGTTATGGAGTTTACAAATAAAAAGTTTCTTAAATTTCCTTTTAGTAAATAATGTCAATAGCATGCATGCATCAAGTTCATAACATGCCATTTATGATAGGAAATCATCAATATTGCATGTATGGTTGATCTATATGCTAGGAACCTCACAAACATTCACAAAATTATTTTTCGAAATTGGAAGGTCCTATGGATCAGAACTGATCAGCTTATTTCGTGACCTAAACATTTTCGAAACTTGAAAATAATGCTAGGAATAGATAGATCTTTTGAAGTAGATAGAAATTGGTATATAATATGCTCAATTCCGAGTTAAAACGAGTTAGATATAGACATTTGAAGTTAGGACTCTAACTTATACGAAAATTGACAAACTTAATAAATAGAATTGTTAAGTTGATAGAACCTTATAAGAAATACTCATTCCGGGTATTCTTTGTACTTAGGTGATGTGGAGGATGGATTTCCACTCCCCAAGGACTACTATGACTAGTGGATTTCTCTCCATGGCCGAGTGAGTTCATTTCTTAAATAATTGTGCTCATGTATGTGCTTGTAAACATAGTAGCATTAGAATTAGGGAAAGATAAAATGAAGATGAGTTGTGATCTAATCATAGGTGAATGAATGTTAAGTATATCGGAACAAAACTTGTGGTAAATATTATATGAGCTAGTATAGACTTGGATTGTCTGGAATTCTTTATGATCACATTTAATTTACATAATTAACATGCCACGATTATATGGATAAACTGTACATGCATATCATGTAGTGAATCACATTGCATTTAGCTAATATACTTTTGGTAGGACAAAAGTATATTAACGGAAGGCGAGGGGACCTATGTTAACATTACGGATGCGAGATCGCTTAAGTTAACGGATGTGGGGTAGGCACATAAAACTACCATGATAAAACAACAGAGGTTGTATAACTAAGAGAAAGAGATTGTGATTATGGTTGCATGACTTATGGACCATCCCACTCAAAATTGTAATTTATGGTTGCATGTCTTATGGATCATCCTAACCCCGAATGGAGGGCGTAAATCCATTCACATATGGCTACCGAAAAGTCATATGCTTGTATGATCATTTACTTGTGCATTTCATATGGCTGCTAATAACTTGTTTGTTATATACTGTTATTGAGTATTAAATATTTGGGAATGAATCTCACTAAGCCTGTTAGCTTATACCCTGATAGTTTTGTTATGTTATTCCCATTTTTGGTTGTTCTGAGAGAACACTTTTCACAGGGTTATCTTTTGGATGGAGAAGCTTTTGAAGAAGTCGGGATCTAGTTAGAAGCATAGACTTCTTGGAAAATCTCTTTAACATAAACCCTAAATGTTTGTAATACGGTTTTATTATGGATAGACTTCTACTATTATTTTGGCGGGGGTATGCCCCCTTGACTTTGTAAAGACTTAACTTATTTATCTTGTTGTGATTTCTATTCTTAATGCTATTGTATGCTTTTTTAAAACTATTCGATTCAAAGTGTGATCCTAAAAGTTATGCTAGTACACCTTACACCCAGTATGTAAACTTATGGGATGACTAAGGTTGTCATATTTAAGTTTAAATATCGAGTGTGGTGGACTGTCGCGTTTTGGGTACCTTTTGGGTATAACATATCTCAAGTTGGTATTAATTAAAGAAGGCCTTAAAAGTGGTTGAATTAGTTGTGCTTTCGCTGTTGAATCCGGTCTAGAGAGTAGTAACCTTGTCTCGAACGAGATACGATAGTTTAGGCACTTAGGCCACCTCTGTCATAATGTTATGACAATTTATAAGTGGCTGAACGGGTAGTCAATAGGGATAACGGTATCAGCATAACATTCACTTATTCTTAAGAGGAAATAATATGATTTAGTTCATGTTTATGGGACTGGTTGAACTAAGTAATATTATGGATTAAGTTAAGTAAAGATAAGAAATGACAATGAACCCTAAATGAAGCTATTATCCTTTTTATTTGTATCATCTAGGAGATATAGGTGTTCGGGCTGCCTATATCAACCCTCTAAAGGTCATGTCGTTATTTGGTACCCTTATCCCAGTAGCTTGTTCCGGAGTTTGAATACTCCTATTTTGCTTGACAAACTTAATTATTAGATAATAAATTAATGGTTGTTGCATTGCATATAGTCTAAATGTACTTGTCACTTCATATTTGTTTGTGTTACTTGCGTACTGGGCGTTTGGCTCATGATTCTTCTATTTCAAGTGTTGACGAAGATGAGTTTTATTCTCAAATGGGTTATGGATATGATTTTGATGATTTTCTGGATGAATTAGAGGATTATGAACCTTAACTTTGATGATGATCTTCTTGTAATAAATATAGAAATTTGTTTTCTGTATATGTATATTTTACTAAAAAATTTTATAAGGCTTCATATTTTGTAAAGGCTTGATCATAAGCCTTGGTATGTAATAATTACGTATGAAGTTTTATACTTCTTCTAATGAAAAGTTTTGATAAATGAATCTTATGGTATATTTAGCAAAACATTTCTACAAATCATTTCTTTAAAGATAGCCTTACATGTGATATTGCAATATTACATGTGGCTAAGGGATTGTTCACGCTAAGATTCTTATATCCAGCTGTGCCGGTCCTTACAATTCGTGACTCCATAACATGCACATTAGGAAGCCTCTAAGCACCTATGGTCTAAATACATATAGTGTGTCGTTTTAGGAAAAATTGTTAGCAAAATTGGTCTACTACAACAGTCCATATAGGTAGATACCACCAATGTGACTCTTCTTTCAAGCATACCAACTTGTACCCGTAACTTGATGATCATCCTAGTTAGTAACCCAATTGAACAAGTTAATGCCTAATTATCACATTATGTCATCATGGGAGAACACTACTACGAGTCAATAAGTGTTAAGCTAACTTCATTTATATTTCTCGACATCAAGCTTCTACTAAATACAAGCAACAGAACTCTATAAAGTTTAAAAACGATTCATTCCATTTAGTAAATGACTTAACACCAGCATACAACACAAACAATATCCGTATAGCTGATGTCATTTTTGCGTCCAATCCACATCAAAGAAATCTACTCTTGTAATTCTATTGTATGGTGGCAATGATTACACTGCTTGTTTAAACTCAAAGAATTAACTTTTAAGAATTCTATTATGTTTTCTTCATATTAGGATACCATACCACAATGCCTAGACACCAAAAAAAGAATCCATTTGAAATAGTGTTAAAATGATCCACTTTAGCCCAATCTAGTCCAAGTGTATTATAGTCTATACATTCTAGAAAATGTGTTAGGTAGAAATTATAGAACATGTTAGTTTATCAGATATTTCCATGTAAGGTTCTAGACATTAGTTGTAATCTTTTGTTGAACTTGTATGTTCAATGTGGATTCTGATGAGATAATACGATGTACAATTAACTATTTAATTATTGTAACATGTACTTCATTAATCAAAAATATATGTGTGTGTGTGTGTGTGTGTGTATGTGTGTGTATTGTGCATCTTTATGGAGTTTCTATAGGTTTTTAGCAGGAACAGTATCAATGGAGGGCTAAGTCGAGAACTAGACAGCTTCACTCATTAAAGCATGACAAACTCAGGACCAAAGCTCGACAAACCAAAAAATGCAGAATCAGTAGTTGAGGGCTTTCTAGGTTCACTAATAAGGGCATGACAAGTTCAAGACTAAGACTGGAAGAGTTCAAAGTTGCACAACTCTAGTCGAGGGTCACGTCAGGGGCTCGACGTGTTAAAGCATTAGGGGGGCTATAGTTTGATTTTAAGGCTTGACGAAGTAAAGACTTGTCGAGGGCGAAAATGTGGTGCAATGCTTCAAGCCACAATAAGTCTTCAGGGCGTGATAGTTTAAAAATTGGAGCTGATGTAGCAAAAAAAAAAAAGACATTAAATGCATTTAATGCTTGATGACTTTAAGACGTTATTTCTATAGGAAATTTGAATTTTTGAAGGCTATATATAATATATATATATATATATTATCCATAAGAGATTCAACAGACAATGCAAAAAAAAAAAAAGTGATAAAGAAATTTTATTCGTAATTAAACAAAATCATTTAATTTTCTTGTTCTCTTACTCATTAAAATTTGCAAAATCTGCAAGTAGAGAGGGAAAAACATTCTAATGCTCTGTTTTTACATTTGTTAAGTGCATCTAAAGAGAGAAAGGAAATACTTTATTTCCTATATGTTATAAAGAATTGTAATTGCTCAGATTGAACGTATTCTTGGTGATTAATAAAAGTGGTGGGAAGTCCTTGATTGGAGGTATTGATGGACTGTGGACAGTAGGAAGTGGGCCGAACTCTACGTTAAATTTGAACTAATATTTTCTATCCCTATCTCTTTATTGTGCTGTTATATCATCTACTGCAATTAAAGTTATTTTATCTTCCCATTAAAATTATTTGTTTAAGTTTTTAGAAGCAAATACTCAATTCAACCCCTCTTTCTTGAGTATTTTATAGTGCATTTTCATGTTTTCATATTAAAGCCTCGTCTCTATTTGTTTTGTGCTTAATCGCATATAGAGTAAAGATCGTGGCATCTAATGCACTAGGGTTTCTAGAATGACTGGTTCTAAGTAAGGTTAACTACCCATATTAGAGGTGCATGGTGAAAATTTTTCTTAAAGCTCAAAATAGATTAACTTGGAATGTTATAGAAGATGGGCCTTTAAAAATAGAAGGAAAAGAAGAAAAAGATTATAATGAACAAAACTAGAAAAAATTAGATTTAAATGAAATTGCTATGAATATTTTATATTGTAGTCTAAATGAAAGTGATTTCAATAGAATGTGTACAGACAATTCTGCTAAAGAAATATGGGATGAGCTAGAAAAGATTTATGAAGGAACTTCTAGAGTTCAAGATACAAAACTAGGTTTTTTATGTAGGTAATTCAAAAATTTCAAAATGCTTTCTAATGAATTTGTAGATGCAATGCATAACAGATTCATTAATATCATAAGCCCCTTAAGTGTGCTTGGGAAGAATTTTACTAACTTGAAAATAAATTCTAAACTTCTTAGGTCACTACCCAATGATTGGGAAGCTAAAAGAACTACTATAGAAGAAGCACGAGACTTAAGTGCTATGAGCAAGGAAGAACTCCTTAGAGAACTCAAAATGCATGAACTCATCAAAAAGCAAGGAGAGGAATCTAACAAGAAAGCTATCGCCTTAAAACCACAAGTCAAGATTCAAGTGATGATGATGAAGATGAAAATGAAAATGAGAAACTTGTCTTGATGGCTAAGAAGCTAAAGAAGGTCATGAGGCCCAATAACAAGTCAAAGAGAGTGATATATGATAGTAGCTCATCTAGATACAAATAGAAGGATATGATAACATGCTATAAATGTCATAAGCGAGGCATATCCAACAATATTGTCCACTGCTCAAAAAGGCGTCCAAAGAATTTAGAAAAGAAGCACTCATTGCCACTTAGATTGATGATGACTCAAGTGACTTGGATGAGATGCGTGCTTCATGGCACTAGATGATGAGGTAGATTCCGCCTCTTTTGCTTCTTATGATTAATCGTATGCCATGTATAATAAAATATGTTGTAAGTTAGAAAAAGTAAGAAAAAAGAATAGCATGTTTAAATCTTTAATGATGGAAGTAGGAGAAGAACTAGAAAATTTTCAATCAAGCATGAGGAAATTAAATAAGCAAATGAAAGACTGCTTGAGAAATACACTGTCTAAAATTAGAAAATGATAAAATAAATAATAAGTATAAGAAGTTAAAAAGTAAAAAATGATGAGTTAAGCAAAATCAATTAAAATTAACAGTTAAAAATGACTTGGTAGACCATGAAATTAAAATTATCAATAATGATAAGTTGAATGTGCCAGCAATAGTAATAAAATTCAAAAAGAGCTAGAGGATTTAAAAAATGAAAATATAATGTTAAAAGCTAGCTTAGATGATTCAAAGGAAACTATAGCCAAATTCACAAATGATAAAAAGAATTTGAACACACTTATTGGAAATCAAAGGTGTGATTCAAATAAATATGGAATTGGTTATAGTAGAAAAGATAGTTGCAAGCCCCACAAAACTCGTTTTGTAAAAGCTACTCATGGGACATGCAACTACTATAGGAAATCTAGTTATATTGCACACAATTGTGCAATAAGAAAAACCAAGCATTGGAATCATAGAAGCAAGCTGGTTTGTGATCCTAATAGAGAGGCTCTTATTCCACCTACCCAAAAAAGACCTAAACTCAAATGGGTACGAAAGAAATAATACTATGTTTTGTAGGGATCTTCAAGTGGGAACAACAAATGGTACTTGAACAACGGTTGCTCTAGAGACATGAGTGGAGACGCATCCAAGTTCACAACTCCAGACTTGAAAGATCAAGGGAGTGTTACCTTTGGAGACAATCGAAAATCAACTGTTCTTGGTGAAGGTAACATTCTCATAAACAAAGATTTAATTATTAAAAATGTATTGCTTGTTGTTGATCTGAAGTATTATCTACTTAGTGTTAGTCAATTGTGTGATAATGGCTTTAAAGTAACATTTCTTTCCAAAAAGTGTTCTATTGAAAAAATTGATAAAAACCAAGCATGTTTTGAAGGATATAGACAAAGAAATATTTACAAAATGAATTTAGATGATTTTAAATCATCAAATGAAACTTGTCTATATTCCCAAAATGACAATAGTTGGCTATGGCATACAAAATTAGGACATACTAGCATGGATGTTATTTCAAAACTTGTTAAAAAAAATCTTACCAAAGGTTTACCAAAAATAAATTTTCAAAAGGATAAGATTTGTCAAGCATTTCAACAAGGAAAGCAAACTAAGACTTCTTTTAAGTCCAAAGATGTTGTTTCCACTACTTAGCCATTAGGACTATTACATATGAATTTATTTGCTCCTTCTCAAACTCTAAGTTTGGGAGGCAAGAAATACACCTTAGTTATTATTGATGACTTCACTAGATATACATGGACTTTCTTCCTTACATCTAAAGACAAAACAAATCATGTCTTTTTTAGATATTGTAAGAAAGTCAAAAATGGAAAAAAGGTCTTAAAATTCGAAGTGATCATGGGGAAGTATTTGAAAATTATGAAATTGATGATTTTTGCAGAAAATTTGGCATTGAACATACTTATTTAGCACCTAAAACTCCATAATAAAATAATGTAGCCGTAAGGAAAAACAAAACCTTAATTAAAATGGCTAGAACCATATTGTGTGGAAAAAATCTACCAAAATATTTTTGGGCTGAAGCTATAAATACTTCTTGCTATATATCAAATATAGTTTTTATAATACCATTCTCAAGAAAACCCCATGTAAGCTTTGGAAAGAAAAAAAGACCTAATATATCTTATTTCCATCATTTTGGCACTAAATGTTACATCATAAACAATGGAAAAGAATAATTGGCTAGATTTGATGCTAAAAGTGATAAAGGAATTTTTTTAGGTTATTCTTTATCAAGTAAGACATATAGGGTATTTAATAAAAGAATATTAGTTGTAAAAGAATCTATATATGTTGTTTTTTATGATTCTTTGCCTTATTTATGCTCAAATGATGATGTGGATGATGTTTGTGCTTAGTTGAACAAGTTCTCTCTTGAAAATAATAATAAAGAAGATAATGAACATAAAATAGATCCTGTACACGAATCTACTAATTATAATCTTCCAAAACAATGGAAATATGCAAAATCACATCCAAATGATCTAATTATTGGTGAACCTTCTAATACAGTACAAACAAGATCATCTTTAAGAAATATGAGTAATCTTGTTTTTATATCACAAACTAAGCCTAAAAATATTGAAAAAGCTTTAAAAGATGAATTTTGGATAGATGCAATGCAAGATGAATCAAACCAGTTTATAAGAAATAATGTTTGGAATTTGATTCCTACACCTGATGGTAGACCTGTTATTGGAACCAAAAGGGTTTATAGAAACAAGCTTGATAAATCTTGTATAATAACAAGAAGCAAGGCTAGATTAGTTGATAAAGGTTATAATCAAGAAGAAGGCATAGATTTTGATGAGAATTTTCCCCGGTTGCTAGACTAAAATCTATAAAAATGCTTTTAACATTTGCTGTTTTTAAGGATTTTTTTTTCAAATGGATGTTAAAAGTGCTTTTTTAAATAGTTTTATAAAAGAAAAGATTTCTATGTAGATTGTAGAGCAACCACCGGTTTTGAGAATAATAAATTCCCTGATCATGCTTTTAAATTAAATAAAACTCTTTATGGCCTAAAGTAAGCTCCTAGAGCTTGGTATGAATGACTTAGTAGCTTCCTTTTAAACAATGGATTTTTTAGAGGAAAAATTGATACAACTTTGTTTATTAAAAATCACATGTCAGATGCATTGATTACGTAAATCTATGTAGATGACATTGTGTTTGGAGCTACTAATATGGGTCTTATAAATGAATTTGTGGAATCCACAAAAAATGAGTTTAAAATGAGCATGATGGGAGAACTCAATTATTTTCTAGGTCAAATAAAACAATTTGAAAATGGAACATTCATTAATCAATCAAAATATACAAGAGATCTATTGAAAAGGTATAAAATGGGTAATTGCAAAACAAAACCTACACTTATGAGTACAAGTATAAAACTTGATAAAGATAAAAATGAGAAAAATATGCATGAAAAGCTCTATAAAGGTATGATAGGTAGTTTGTTATTTTTAATAGCTTCTAGACTTGATATCATGCTCTCGGTGTGTGAAACAACCCGACCCTTAGGGTGTTAATGGATGAGGTTGTTTCGTTGCACACATCACCTATAAGCGACATGTGCAAGGCTTCTAATGTCTAGGTGAGTTTCTAATCACATTTTAGTTATCAAATCATAATTATGCTCTTTATTAAAACTATATGAGGTCGAAAGACTATTTATAAGTAATTTAGAAATGATTATAGCATGATGTTTAAAAGTGCTTTAAGGAAGAGTAAAACGGAAATTTAAGGTTCAAAATATTTTAAGAAAATGATCATAAAAGGGGAGCTAAACTCAACCCAATTACAAGTTTGACATATGACCCAAAAATAATAATAAAGTTAAGAGTTTACTGTCATGCTTAAATAGAAAAGAACAAGTATTTGATTAGTCTTTTCAAAGTTCCATTTAAGTCCAAACTTGTTTGAATCACTCTCTATATTCATCGATCCCCAAACCCATAGAATCGTAGTGGAGATCCATATACGAGTCCTCATCAATACCTAAAAATAATAAAGTGAGCGGCCAAGCCTAGTACAATAGTAATCAAGCACATACCTGTATGTCATGCACACTTAGGCTAATGCAACAAACACAATTTAAGTTTAATTAGATTTAAGCCAACAACCAAGTATTCTCATTATCCTAGAAATACAAACACACACAAGAGTACTCATGACTCTCGCCAAACAAAAGGGGTGAGGTTCCTTTAGTGGATCACACACCGAAGAGGAGGGATCAATAAGTCCCCATAACTTATCGAAAAGAAAATAAGGAAAATAGTCTTGTCCAAGCCATCTACTCATAGGTTACCACCAAAGAGCATGGTCCATTATAACTCTTTATATAAGGTCCCATAACGCAATATAACTCGTTATAATTTAATACCTACTCCTAATCAGCTGTCCGATCTTGAAAATTTCCTTATCAACTACCCGAGCCTAACCAGTTAACCATGGGGGATGAAGTACCTATACTACCACATCATCTTAAAGTTGCGATCAGGCTTATAGCCCAATCCGAGGGTGTCACTCCTAGAGTAAGCAACCAAATAGCAACCAACACTCATTTAAACCCAAGTTTAAGTTTTAGTCCAGTTATTAAAACTATCTTAGCAAGCAACACATAATTACTGTGTACCTATTGGTCAATTTGAGATTGATATCCATTCCCAAGCTAATAGTTAAATAATTGTTTATAATAGAAAACAAAATCAATTCATGTTTATTTACTCCCATCTCCTTTTGTTCATTTATTAAATCTAGGTTGCATTAACTTAGTCATTTTGCCCTAAAGCCATACTTAAAAGGCTTAAACAAGTCAAAGGAAGGAATTTGAACAAGTTTTATTTAATTTGAAGAAGGAGTGAAGAATGACAAAGGGTTTGAAGAGAAGCATGGTGGTACATGGTTGGATGCCACAGTGTTTCATTGAGCTCTTAAAGTGTTTCGAGACCAGAAAGAAGCACAAGGGAAACAAAACATCATGTATCCCACCATGGTTCTTCGTGCCTCAACACACCACAGACAATAGAGAGAAGCACAGGGGAAGCATGGTGTCATCTATCCCCTCTTGTTTCTTTGTGCCATCTATCTCTTTTAGATACAACAAGAAGCATGGTAGGAAACACGTCCATGTGTTTCTATCGTGCTTTTCTAAGTTTATGTTTCCCTTTGTGTTTTTTGACAAAGAAAATCATGGTAGGAAACACGGTGCTGTGTTCCCATCGTGCTATTCTGGATTTTACATATTCCTTGTGTTTTTAGGATCAGAGGGAAGCATGGTTCGTACATGGCGTTAGGTACTAGTCATGCTTTTTAGCATTCTGTGCATTTTTTGTTTAAACCTGATATTTTCATCATTGCACGTTTTAGGGAAATTTTTATTGATCTTAAAGGCTTTAGATGATCATGTTTATGCTTAGTTTTAACTACATTCATCTTTAGCATGCTATAACATGATTAATCCAATATCAAATCCTAAACCATTTATGCTTGACAACAAGTACCATGATATCATGATTACTCCAAAATTTCAATGAATTTTTATGTGTAATCCTTCATTTAACCTACTCCAAAAGCAATAACATCACTCTTTACCAATTACTTGATCTTGTTCATGAATTTAGATGCATAACAACATTCATTTTTTCTCAAAGTTAATTTCCAACAAAATTTCAACTTGAAACATGTTTATCCTTCTCTCTAACATTTCCAGACTAGCCTCATCTCCTCAATATCACATACTCATAATAGTAAAAGTCGACTTTGAAGTCTTACCTTGTTATTGGAGCTATAAGGTGATTCTCCTAAGTTTAAAACACCTCAAAAATCAATTTTCTTACTTCTTTCACTTTGTACAACATTCCTATGTCAGAATCTACATCTAAAACTCCTTAAACATTGTATTTTGACACTTGAAATCTACACACTTACCTTGTTATGAATTTTCTTGAGTTCTTTGTACTCCTCCTTCTCCTATTTTACCTTCATTATCCACATTTCCTACCATAAAATGGGCAATCTTAGCTTATTAGTGCTAATCATCCATTAATCTCATTTAATTAACATTTAAATAAAGGCTAGGGTTTACGTTTTCTCACCTTAGGGTTATAGTAAGCTTCTTAAAAAGGCAATGGTATAAAATAAAGGTATTTATATAGGGCTAGGGTCTAGGGTTTACAGGTCTCTTCATAGAGTGCCACATGGTACAATCACAACCATCCATTTGTATTAGGCTTTTCTTTAGCCAATTTTTCTAACCTAATTCCATTAATTAACCAACTTTAAATTCTATTTTACCCCAATCCATTGATTAATTTTGTTCATCCTTTTGTTTAAATTTTCCAATTATTTTTCGGTTATTTATTTGAATTTAATTAATTATGGATGGTGTCTGGATCATTTCAGTGTGTCTATGTACATGATTTCAATCTTGCTCAAAAGAATCAAACTGGAGTGCAATAAAACACATTTTCAAGTATCTTGCAGACATGATTGAAATTAGCTTTTGGTATCCAAAGTTTATCTCTTTTGATCTAATTGGATACTCCGATGCTAACTTTGCTAGATGTAAAGTAGATCTAAAAAGCACAAGCAGCATATGCCACTTTCTTGAAAATTTCCTAATATCTTGGCACTCAAAGAAGCAAAATTTAGTTACACTTTCAACTACCAAAACTGAGTATGTAGCTGTTGGTAGTTTTTGTGCACAAATTTTATGGATGAAACAAACTTTGCTTGATTATGGTTTAAAATATGAAAATATTCCAATTCGTTGTGATAATACAAGTGCTACAAATTTGACAAAAAATCTTATCCAACACTTAAGGACCAATCATTTCAAAATTAGATATCATTTCATTAGAGATCATGTTCTAAATAGAGATATCAACTTGGAATTTGTTGATACAAAAAATAAGATTGTTGATATTTTTACAAAACCCTTGAGTGAAGATCGTTTTTGCACTTTGCGAAGAGAATTGAGCATGACCAAGCAAGATGAGTGCTAAAATATCATGGAGCCAAGATGATCTAGAACTTGATCCAAGGACAAAAGAAGCTAAAAAATGTTCACATATGCTTCCATGATTGGTGTAATTTGTTCTACATGCAAAAACCTATTATATGTATTGAGGCAGTGTGTGAAGTCCTCATGTGTTGAGGCAAGTGTGTGAAGTTGTGAAGTCCTACATGTGTAGGCATTTGTGAAGTCCTCTTTGTGAGGCAATTGTTTTGATGAATCTTGCATGTTATCTATGCATCTCCCTTTGTTTGCAATATCATAAATCTATCATTTTTTTATGATTATAAAGGGGGAGAAGTGTAGAATAAACAATTAACATGCATGCATATAGTTAGTTTTGATAAGTACAAAGGGGGAGCTAAGTGATGTATTAAGTATAGTTTGCATTTCCCTATAATTAAGCATCAAGTCTTTGAATTAAAATTAAAGAAATTTCTTTAAAACCTAAATGCTTAATTGAGGGGCAGTATGCTAAATTGAAAGGGGCCTAATTGTGCATAATATTGTCCGCATCAAAAAGGAGGAGATTGTTGAACTTGTATGTTCAATGTGGATTTTGATGAGATAATATGATACACAATTAACTATTCAATTATTGTAACCTGCACTTAATTAGTTAAATATATATATATATATGTGTGTGTATGTGTGTATGTCGTATGTCTTTATGAAGTTTATGCAGGTTTTTAGTAGGAACGGTATCAGTTGAGGGCCAAGTTGAGAACTAGACAGCTTCACTCATTAAGGCATGACAAACTCAAGACCAATGCTCAACAAACCAAAAATGCAGAGTTAGTGGTTGAGGGGTTGGTCGAAGGCTTGGCAAGTTCAATAGTCAAAGCACTACAACTTCAAGACTAAGACTTGAAAAGTTTAAAGTTGCACATCTCTGGTCAAGGGTTACGTCAGAGGCTCGACATTTTAAAGCATTAGGGGGAGACAATTTGGTTTTGAAGGCTCGATGAAGTAAAGACTTATCGAGGGCAAAAATGTGGCACGATGCTTCAGGGCACAACAAGTCTTTAGGGCATAACAATTTTAAAATTGGAGCCGACATTGCAAAAAGAGTTGTTGAAGTACATTTAATGCTTGGCAACTTAAATGACGTTATTTCTAAAGTACATTTGAACTTTTGAAGGCTATATATACATATACTATCCTTGGGAGATTCAACAAACAGTGCCAAAAAAAAGTGATAAAGATCTTGTGCAATCAAGCAAAATCATTTCATTTTCTTATTCTCTTATTCATTAAAATTTGCAAAATCTACAAAGAGAGAGAGAAAAACATTCTAGTGCTATGTTCTTACATTTGTTATATCTAAAAGAGCATATAGAGAGAGAAATTTAATAAAGTATTTCCTATGTGTCATAAAGAATTGTAATTGCTCAAATTGACCGTATCCTTGATGATTAATAAAAGTGGTGATGAAGTCCTCGATTGGAGACATTAGTCGACAAGTACATCTAACTCTATGTTAAATCTGGACTAATATTTTTCTATCCATATCTCTTTTACATTTCATATTATAATTTGTTGTAATATTATCCGTTGCAAATAAAGCTATTTTTTATCTACCCATTAAAATTATTTGTTTGAATTTTTAGGACAAACACTCAATTCAACAACCAACCCCAACGACCAAACCACTCCCCCTCTCTCTCTTAAGTATTTTATAGTACATTTTCATGTTTTCATCTTTCAAAAGGTAGTTGAAGTCTTTTAGAGAATAATTTAAAATCGTTAGATTAAGTCATTCTCTACCATCAATTATATATGCAAAGGCATATAAATAATTACTCCTCCCTTATTTGTAATCAAATTATAAAAACTAAGGAATACATAAAAACTTCTATTGCATAAACACTTTCTATTCGATTTCTTCTTTTCTTGCAAATCACTTTCTCCTTCAATAATTGTATATATAAATATTATTCTCATATTTTCTGTTCTATTCTAATCATATAATCTTTCACATACTATTTGTAATCCCTGAGGTTTTTCACACTTGTACAGTGAATAAAATTAGCAAAACTCACACTAAATAGAGAATCTATGAGCCATCAAAAACTCAAATTGGAACTATGAATAGTCATGGGCTCATTAATACCTTAAAACCTAAATAGAAATTATCCTAGTTAGCAAAAAATACCAAAGACAAGATTTTGTAACTCGAGTTGATAACTCAATAAGAAATCATAGTTAACCTTAGATTTCAAGTACAATAAAAGACAATTAATTTTTAGAGCTATTAGTAATAAAACAATAGCTTAAAGATGGATCGCTAGAGTTACAAAATAAACAATAAGATAAAAAAAATCAATATCTATAAATTTAGAGCTCAATTAAAATTTTGGATTGCACAAGTATGCCAGTTAGAAAATTTTGAGTCTATAAAGACTAAAAATCCTAATTTAGCCTATTAGGCCCAAAAACTTTAATCGCATAGGTAAAAACTCTAAAAAATACTCAATCGCATAAACTTTAAATTTAATATTTCAACTCAAGAACAATCTAAGATTAATGTAGAGGTTTTAGATGACTTTTAAAAGATTTTTTTTTTCAAATAACCAATATATTTATACGTGTAAAACCCAATATATTACGAGATAGCCTAGACATTCACCCTTTTAAGCCATTAAATAATATCAACGTGTGTCATTTACTCCATTTGATATCTTAAACCATCCACCACAAGCAAGGAGAGTAGAGGTGCCACATTACTTGTAGAATCTTCCAAAATCCTTGAAGTCTAGGTAATTGGCTAACGAAAATGGTATTTCTTCTAAATCTTAACAAAATTCATGCATTAATGAGTGAAAGGGACATCAATGCCAGCTCAAGCCCTCTCTTTTACACTCTCTTTCCACTATGATTTCTTGTATGCATCAAGATAAGGAGTTTTAGATATTTTAGAAGTCATCATTAGCAATCATTGCATTTGCTACTTTGAACCAATCAACTCATTCCTAGTAAGCTTCTATGTGGCAACTTGTGAGCCACAAAATCACTCTTTCTACCCTCCGCTCAATCGTAAACCCTAATGCATATACACCCACAAACATCAACATCAAACAAGCCATTTAGATTTTGTAAAATCTTCTAATTAATTCAAAACCCATGCATTAAATGATTTTCACACACAACAAGAAAAGGCACCATAAACCCCAAGCTTTGCCACGAGAAATACATTCGCTATATATAGACACACATCAACATCACCAAATATCTCATATCTTCAACCAATCAAAACAAATCCTCCCAATTAATGTGCATAATGGACAAAAAGACAAATGAGTATTTTACATTAAATATGAAAGGCTTAGGGAATAGGTATCAGAAAAAAAGTTTACAAAGGTTATCTTAGCATTATGTTTCAACCCTAACAACAAACTTAAAATTCGTAATAAGGAAAGGTTGATATGTGAACACCTATTTTTCAACCCTAAAATAAGAGTTTTATTAAATAAATGGAAGCCTTAGGGAGTAGGTTTGATTAGAAATTAATTTTAGAAAGATTAAATGAGTTTTACACAAAAAACAATCTCAAACATAAATTTCAAAATTCAGATTTAGAAATGACCCCCAATTAAACACCTATTGTAAGTCCCGAAAAATTTCAGTAAATAATTCCAAAATAAGCATCGAAGATAAACTCTAAAAATGACTCTAAATTAAAACCGAACTTTGTCACGCCCTAACGGGTACCCTAAACGTGACAGCCCACCGTACACAATATTAAAACTTAAGAGTGACTACCCCAGTCACTCAAAAGCTTCCATATCGGTACAAGGCGTACATTCACATCAAAGGGAGACCGGTAAAGTAATGTGTTTTAAGATATTAGCAGCAGAACATGCAAAATAATATTTAATATATTTCATTGAAATAAAAAGTCTTACAACTTCTAAGGGGTATTCCCCTGATAATTTCTATAACAACATGGTTTTACTAAGATAAATAACTAAAGCTAGGAGATTTTAAAAGAAATCTACTCTAATACTTCAAAACAAAGTTCCTCGAAAAGCTTTCCAAAATAAGGATTCTACTCGGGTGATCAAGATGGTCTCGGGTGCAAAATGATAATCTTGTAATAATCAAAAGTCTATAGGGGTATAAGCATAACTAGCTTAGTGAGTTATTCCTTACGCAAAAGTACTCATAACAGGCAATCAACCAAGTTTATTAATCAAACATATGAAATGCAACAACCATATAATCAAACATTACATACGACTATCTGGTTCGTATATATGATGAATTTACCCCTCCATCGATGGTTAAAGAATGATTTGAACTAGGCCCCAAATGACCTCCTTATAAGTTACGCACGTCTTGGGGTTCCAACAAACCGTACTACTAATCATCGGCCTTTCCTTACCCAAAGCGATCGATCCGGCTCAGCTAAAACTTGAGACCATATTCCCCGAAGTCCTAAACTTTCAAGATGTAGCAAGACAGCTTACCTTTCCGGTCCCACGCTGAGGAGTAGTAGCAAAATTTCGAAATGATATTCTAAGTGATATGCATGAGCAATTTATTATATAGAGATTCCAATATGACATTAAATCATTTAAAGCAATCAAGCAATAATTGCACACATAGCGATACATACATAGAAACAATTATATCAATCACAATCGTATTCCGATATCATTCATTGATCGCACATAACAATTCACGTACATAATTCCATGCTATCCACATGCATATCAATTTTATCTTTTCTAATCTAGTGCTCTATTCTACAAGCATATGCACGAATACGTAAACATAAAAGAAACTCACTCGTCCATAACGATCTTCTATGAGTCGAAGTAATCCTCGGGAAGAGAAGATCTTGATTCTCAACACCTAAACAAAAGAAATACCTGAAGTGAGTATTTATCTAAGATCCACTCAATTTCTCTAATTCTATCTTATTGAATTAGTCATAAATCATATGAATGAAATCCCAACTTAAAATGGCCATAACTTGCTCATTTTAACTCGAATTTCGCATATTATATACCCATTTCTACCTATTCGAAAAGATTTATCTATTCCTAAGGTTATTTTTATCAAAAGAAGTCATTTGGGCTTGGAATAGTGATGTACATAATTGATACGAAAATTCAAGATTTAAAACTAGAGTTTTCAAACTTTTTTCATTCAAGGGCTCTTTTACAAAAATATAGATATTTTGTATGGTTGAAAAATCCTTTGAATATATATATATATGGACTCAAACTATATGCATGAATTTAGTGATGTTGTCTCAATAATGATTTTGCAAAACAATGTGTCTTAAAAGTGAGAAAAGTAAGACTTGAAAATCTCATTTTTAGTTTTGTTGGGAAAATTTTATAAATGAGCATTTCTTCTTTTAACTCCATTTCTTAATGTTAAGAATAATTAAATTTTCAAAAGTAATTTTAGTCTTTTATGATTCCTACAACTTTATTTCTAGTGGTTGAAAAATGTAGTTTTTCTAAATATTTCTTGGTTATGTGTTCTAAATTTTTTCTAAAGTTAGATCCACCTTAAATAAATAATATCAATGATCTTATAAGTTATTTATTATTTTTATTTCCTAAGTAAAGCTTATCCTTAGAAAGGTTATTCTTTGATAATTTTGTAAAACTTATGTAAACCTTAGTATGTTGATGAAAACTTTACATATGAGTTTAAGAAAACTTTTAGTTAAACAAAGAATTAAGTTTAAAGAAACTTTCTTATTTAATTGATTTGAAAAGATAGTTTTGTGATAAGTTTACTTTATGTATTCATTGATAAAATCCCATATAGTATTATTACTAAGACTTGAGCTAAACTTATCTAACTTTAGAAAATATTTGTTAAGATTAAAACTTTAAGTCTTTATGGAAAAATAATTTCAAAATTTGTTTTTAAAGAGAGTTCTTATTTTTATTACTTAAGAAAACTCATTTTCATTATGGTTGAGATAACAACATGTTCATGCATGAATAAAAATATGTAACTTATGAGAGATACAAACAACATAATAAGATAAATATAATAATAGCATAAAAGTAAAGTCAAGTATTGGGAACTTTAGCTTTATCAAGGTATCCCGGGACTAAGAATAGACTAGTCCCAAAAAGAAAGGAAAATAAAAGAAAGAAAATTGTTTTGACTTGATGAGGATAAGTCTAAACTAGAAAGACTAGTCTTAATATAGCATGAAATAAATAAATTGCATAACTTGGAAGTAAATAAATAAAAAATGAGCTTATATACTCTAAAGAAATATATATACATAATATACATAATACTATATAGATGTTAGATTATAACAAATAATAATAACAAACATAATAGAAGACATGAACAAAAACAAGACATGAACATATTGTTACTTCTTGAAGAAACATACACTAAGCTCATGTTAAGTTAAATGAACATGATGAGTATGTGAAAGAAACTTTTACCTAAGGTTATGTGTTTGTTAGAAAGCAATGGAATGGTTTGTAGTAATATGTGGGAATTGGTTTTATGGAGAAAAAAGAGAACTTGAGAGAGATTTTTGAGAAAGGGATTTTATGGAGTGATTTTGGTAGAGTTTTAGTATGATATGAGTTATGTGAAAGAATGAAGGAGGAAGGGGGTATTTATAGAGTTTTGGAGTGGAAATTAGATGTAATAAAATAATGAAAAGGAAAAATAATTTGATGGAAGAGAGAGAGGATGGCGCCGGTTCTTGCATGTAGAGGGGGAAGAAATGATTTATTTTGTTTGTTTTGTAATAAAAGAAGTAATATGTAAAGTGTGATGTGATTATGTATGGGGAAGGTAAATTATAAGGTATATGTATGGTAGAGTATAAGAATAAAGTGTAAGAAAAAGTAGAGATAGATGAATAGTAATGAATAGTAGAAAATTACTATGAATAGTAGACTAGATAATTAAAATACTGGTAGTAAAGAAAATACGCGTAAACGGCCTATATCTGATATTTTTAGTTACCGAAAAATTCTAAAACTGATATTTTTGAAATCCTTATATTTTTACGATTTTATTGGTGTTGTCGAAATATTTACACTATCCAGTGCACCGAGGCACGATTTTTGAAAACTGATCCCGTTCGGATCCGAAAGACACTAGAAAATTAAGAATCTTATATTTTTAAGCTTCTCTATATTATTACGAACCATATTCCACAATTATCTCAATTTCATTTTCTAGAGTTTATGAACACGGGATTGCCGGATCTAAATTCACAAGACTAACATAGAACTAGGTTAACTTTAGGGTTTCGGTCTGACTTCCGGTTCTTAGGGTTTACTTATATTTACCGAAAAATCTAGGGGCTTACAAACTTCGACTTATCCTAAATCACGAACGAATCCTGAAATTTCTTAATCTTGAGAAAATGAGAATCATTAAAAATAAAATAAGAACTCAATAGTCTTTAAATCCAAAACCTCTACGTATGACAAATTCTATATTTAACTCCGACTTGTAAAATCAGATAATATAGAACTCAAAAACAAATTAAAAAATAAATAACGATAAATCTTTAGAAATAAAACCCAATTCAAGAATTCTAAAACATTAAGAAATATTAAATACTTACAAAAAAATAAAATTTAAAATAAATTTCTCAAACTAAATGTGTTGTATAAACAGAAACCCTCAGTTTCCAAATTGGTAAAGATCTAAACCTGAAAATCACCAGGGAATCCTAAGTAGAATATAGTAGTTCATGTAAACCCCTAATTTTTAGGGTAATATCAAGTTCAAACCGTAAACCAGAAAGTCAACTGGAAAACCTAAGTCAACAAATTTTCAGGAAATCCTAGTAGTTTAGATTCGATAATCCGTATTCCTAAACCAAGGAGTCGGAATATGCGTAAAGGGTGTAGTTTGGTTCGTAATAATACTAGAATGCTTTGAAAGATAAGATTAGCGAATTTTCGATTTATTTCGAACCCGATCGGGTACAGACTTCGAAAAGCGTGTCCTGAGGCTCGAAATATTAAATATATGATATTAGTACCATTAGAATCGTAATTTCATAAGATTTCTAAATATATCACTTATATAATTTTTTGGGTTATGAAAGTTACAGTTATAATATTTTTATCGTATTTTCATTACTACCAGTACCTTACATTCTAATCTACTTTTTGATTTCTTCTATACTATTCATAAGTACAACTACCCATAACCTATTTCTTACATCTTTACATCCTACTCTTACAATTACATCATTTTCTTACAATTTACTTTTCCAATATAACTTTTATCATATAAATTACTTATGTAATTTCAAAGCTTACACAACACAACTCTACTCTCTCTCTTTCCACCATGAAACCGGCACCCCCTCCCCATTTCTTTCATCTCTCCAATTTGTTTTAATTTGTTTTGTTAACTTCAAGCAAACGCTAATCCACAAGTCTATATAAACTCCTTTATACCAACTTCCTCTCACTTTCTCACTTTTCACAAAGCAAAACTCTTGCAAAAAAATTTCTTTCTCTTTTCCTCTTCCTTGCCAAAACCGTAACCCACATACACCCACATACACTCACATATTTCTTCAAGATCCTTTGTCAAAGATTCCATAGTTGATGTAGGAAAGTAGTGAGAGTTTCATGCATCAAATGACTTTCCATAAGCTTAAAAGCTAAGGATGATGATGTCAAAATGAAATATTCATCCTACTCATGATATTCTCTTGTAATATTAATTTTTCTTGCTAGAACTAGTTATACTTTGTAGATCTAACTTTTGTAACTTTGATTATGTTTATTTTAGATCTATGAGTTTATAGTTTACTACCTTGCATTTTTTTATATTTATGTTCATAGTAGTGTAGATCTTGGTTTTGAACTCAAACAAAATGGTGAAATTCGTATCTAGGCAAGACCCATATTTAAAAACCACTTTCCAAGTGTCAAAATGGAAGTTTTACTTGAAATAATGAAGTCTTAATGTATATATATCATCAAGACTTCATTTTATATGATTCCAAAGGTGATTTTAAAAGATTATTTTTTCAAAAAAAATTCTATTTTTCGGATCTAGACAAAGGCAAACTTAAAAACTGTTTTCCAACTCAAAATGAAGTTTTATTCAAGATATGGAAGGCTCTTAGAATAATATGCAAAGGATGAACTTTCATAGTTTAGATGGATTTTATCAAAATATATTCCAAAAACAAAATTTGAAAATTCAGATCTCAACCAAGACCAATTTTGAAAACCCATTTTTTCAACACCCAAATGGAGGATTTGTTTAAAAAATAAAAGGCTTATGGAATAAGTATCAATAGGAAGATATTTTTGATAAGTAAATGATAGATCTACTAAGAGATTTTCAAAATAGAAGAGATTACAAAATTAAAAAATTTTTAAGTTTTATCCTAACCTTTATAAAATTCGGATGGTTTCAAGACCATGCCTTAAAAACAACCCTTTTATCACTCCAAAACTTGTGTTTTATATGAAAACAATGAAGTATAAGTCATAGACATCATCAAGTAATGATTTTTATAAGTTGAGATAGGATTTGATAGGAAAAATATGCAAAACAAAGAGTAGAAATAAGATAGGAAATTTTGAGTTACTAATCAACTTAAGAAATTCGTAATTTTGGATATTATCATGAAAACACCTATTTTCCAAACTCAAAATGAAGGTTATATTTAAAGAAATGAAGTCTCTAAGGATAGGTTAATAGAGCCTTAAATTTTAATGTATTAAACAAGTTTTTCTCAAGAAAATCATTCAAAAACTAATTATTCAAAAAATTCGGATTTTGGGATAACCCTATTTGAAAACATGTTTCCAAAGTATAAAGGAAGTTTTCATATAGAAAAAGCAGGTCAATAATAATATAAATGAAGACTCAATTCTAGCAAAGATCACTAGATTTCCTAAGAAATAATTCCAAAATAAAAGAGATTTAGCAAGTCCATGATACTAGTTTCTTAAAAGTAAATATTCATGGAATCTTACAAATAAAAAGTTTCTAAAATCTCCTTTTAGTAAATATTGTCAAAGCATGCATACATCACGCTCGTAACATGCCATATATGATAGGAAATCATCAATATTGCATGTATAGTTAATCTATATAGTAGGAACATTAAAACATTACAAAACTATTTTTCAGAATTGGAAATTGCTACTAATCAGAATATTTCGTGACCCAAACATTTTCAAAACTTGAAAATAATATTAGAATTAGATAGATCTTTCGGAAGTAGATAGAAATCGATATATAATTTGCGAATTTCGAGTTAAAATGATCAAGTTATGACCGTTTTAAGTCGAGACTTCTGCAAATGACGAAAATTACGAATTTACTAGTTTTGTTAAATAGTTTAGATTAGTTAAGTGATAATATACTTATTAGGGCATTTCTTCCTTTTTAGTTGACCCCGAAATCGACGATTCCCCACCACCAGATTACTTTTACTAGGAGACCGGTGATCCAATGGCCGAGTGAGTTTTCCTCTTATTTTGTTACCTTGCTTATGCTTATAGCTAGTTGCATTAGAATTATAGGAATAAGATAAAAACCAATATGAATGGGATGGGATAGGTAATGAGACTTTGATATATGTATGCCAAAGAATACTAAAGCATATCGAAACCATGAATCGATTGGATAACTGCACTGTTTTATTTTTGTTTATGTGTATGATATTGGTTGGTCACCCTAAAGAATGTATGAACAATTTGACCTAAGCAAAAATAAATTGGTCATGCATCACATCGGTCAAGTTGCATTTGGTAGCGTACTGCTCCTATACAGGTAGATCGATATGGTCCGAGGACTTGTTTGGAAAATGAGACCTGGCATTAGAGTTCATTCATAGGGAACTAAGGCACATCGGGGATGCATCTCATGTATGAGCCTAGCCGAGTTCAGTACTATGAGCCTGGGGGGCTTGGAGACTAGCAGCGGTCGTGTAGACTTTCAATACCATCCCTAACCCTAGATACAGATGGCATAAATCCATTCTGTGTATGGGTTCCAGATACCCATACATAATTATCTGCTCATGTGTTTGCTCACGCATAGCATATGGATGATTTATAACTTACTTGTTATGGTACGGAATTAAAGAATTCTCACTAAGCTAGTGTAGCTTATACCCCAATAGATGTTTGAATAAACAAGTCAACTCAAGAATGCTACGTGGGGACCAAGATGGTTGTAGCCGAGTATGACTTTAGAATTCCGGCAGGAAGTAAGAATACTTGAAGATATTACTAGGTTTTATATGAATTGTTTTGTAATAGTTTGTGTAGTGAAATCTCTGGATGAAGTGTAATTGAAGTATAGTGAATTGTATTTTCTTTACATTGTTACTCAAGTTTTATCAATATAAAATGTATCGCTCCGATGTGTCTCCTCCATGTGTTAGACGCCTTGTACATAGTATGGAAGCCTTCGCGTGGCTGAAGCGATCATTCCTAGGCTTTAATATTGTGTACGGTGGACTGCCACGTTTAGGATACCCTTCGGGGCATGACACCTATTTTCAAATACTAAAATGAGAATTTTAATAGAAAAATAGAAGCTTTAGGGAATAGATGTGATAAAGACTTAATTTTGACTAGGATAAGTGGATTTTATCAAAGTATAATCCTAAAAGAAGGAAATTTTTCAAAATAAAGATCAAATAATGTTTTCATTCCTTAAAATTTTGTAAAATTTTCAAAATAAAGATCAAATAATGTTTTCATTCCTTAAAATTTTGTAAAATTCGTAACTTGGTAAAACCCCTATTTAAATACCTATTTTCCAACTCTAAAATGAGGGATTTTATTAAAATAATGAAGGTGTTAGGCATATAGGTCGTTAAGATTGTGTTTTAATAAAACAAGTGTGAATTTGTAAGAAATAAAACTAGTTTTCTTAAGTCAAGTAATTTAAAAGGTTTGGCAAAGCAAAAGTTTTCTAAAAAAATTCTTGTAATCAAATATCATTAAGGATGTGCATATAGATAGCACATATCATGGCATTCATGATAATGACTTGTAGATATTGCATGTACATATAATATACTTGGTAGAAACAAAAGAAAATAGTATCTTTCAAACCCCCTAAAGCATTGTCTAAGTACACGAGGAAATAGATTGATAAATAATCATGAATCATGCATAATATTGAGTCATATATGTATATAAAAGAGTCTTTTAAGATATAATGATAGCTAAGTATCTATCAAAGCTTGCTAATGATGCTTGGATTGAAATTAGAATTTGATTTGTAGGGTGCGAATCTCGTATCACATTCTGTACAGTACTGTTCATGAGCCAAATGACCTTTTGATGAAAATAACTTTAGAAATAGATAGCTCTTGTCGAATAGGTAGAGATTGGTATATAATATGCGAGATTCCGAGTTAAAATGACCAAGTTATGGCCATTTTAAATTGGAATTTCCTCCTAGACGAACTTTGATGAACTTGTTAGAGTAGAATTTATAAGTTTCATTTGAACTCCATGGACATACTCATTGGAGGTATTTCTTTTGGTAGGAAATTTGGGAGATGGACTAGACCTTCTTGAGGATTATTACGATTAAGTGGAATTTCGTGCCATGGCAAAGTGAGTTCACTTTCTTTAAATTACATGCTTATGATTGTGCTTGTAATGATAGTGGCATTAGAAATAGGACAAGGTAAAATGGGAATGTGGTTGTGAATTCTATTTAGTTGAATTGATGTTGAGAATAACGAAATGGGAATTGCTATAAATACGTGTATGATTTAGTATAAAATTAAAGTGTCTGAATCTCTATGATCGCTTATAATTCACTTAAATGATATGCCATGACTATATAAATAAATTACCCATGCATATCATAATTGAATCACATTACATTTGTTATTATACCTTTGTGGGAAAAAGACATAATAGCTAGGCAATGGGCGGGCCTGAAAACTCAGTTATTGGCGTGAGGTCACCTGAATTAAAATGGAAGTGGAGTAGGCACTTGAATCAACTACAAAATTAATGAGTGGGTGGGCACCTGAATCAACCACTATATAAATAAGAAAAATTGAAAACTATGGTTGTATGAGCCTGAAACACCTAACCCCGAATGGAGGGCATAAATCCATTCAACATAAGACTCTTGAAAAGTCTTATGTATTGTACGCTCACGTGCTTGTGCATTTCATATGATTGTTTAATATAACTTGCTTGCTCTATTGTTTAATGAAATATTTAATTTGGAAGTGAAACTCACTAAGCTCACAAGCTTATACCCTTATAGTTTATTGTTGCAGCACAATTATCTATGGCTATCTCCATTGGGACATTTCTCTCAGGTATAGCTTTTGGAATTTAAGGAGCTTTTTGAAGAAGTCGGGACCTAGATGTTAGGCATAGACTTCTACTTAAATCTCCTTAATTATATATATGTGTTGTTGTAAGAGACTTTTGTGGACCTTAAAGACTCTTAATATTTTGACAGGGGTATGCCCCTTAGATCTTTGTAATAGATTAATCTTGGTTATAATTATTATGATTTATATTCTTACTGCTATGTATTTCTTCTTAAGCTGTTTTGATTCAAAGTAAGGTCTCCTACATGGTGAACGTGAGCCTCACACCCAGTGTCTAAACTCATGGAATGACTAAGGTTGTTGTACTTGATTTCAAATATCGAGTGTGGCGGACTGTCGCGTTTAGGGTATCCTTTGGGATGTGACATTGATGATTTAATTTGGAATCAAGTGATCAAACGTAAGTTCCATCCCTATTAGACATGGTATGGATCATGGCATGCATATGAGCACAAGTTGATAAGAATCCTAGGAATAAGCAACTAATTAAAGTTGTACACTTAGAATAAGATCAAGAGAAGCAAAAATGAATATAAAATTTAAGTATAGTATTCATTTAACATGATAATGATGAATTAAAGATAGGTTTGATCCTTAAAATTTAATATCACAAACGTTAGACAATGATATAAACTTGAAATGATTATCAAGGAACTTAAAATAAGTCATTTAAGCACCATAAAGCACCTTTCGGATCCTTTAATTTAAAAGGATTAAAATGTAATTTGAATGATTTACTTGGATCATTAGATAGTACTTGGAATACTTCCAACGCCTAATCATACGAAAAAATCCAAGTTAAAATGAGTATTATAGGCTTAGTTGAAGATTTCACGATAAAAACCAATATTAGAAATTATTTAAGGTGCTTTTCTTAAGAAAAGCCCACTTATATGAACTTTGTAGTAACAGGAAGGGATGGTAGAATTAATGAGCTTTAAAATGAATATTCATATGATAAAATTAGATTAGAAATAAGAAAACTGTAAACGATAAAAAACCAAGTTTAGGAACACTTAGCCACCAATACAATCTATTACATAATTGTATGTGTAATTGATGAGGTTTTTATTCATCCAATAGGAGAAACCAACTCACTTTTGGATTTTCCAGTTGATTATTACGATTAAATCAAGATTAGTAGGTAAGTAACTCTGGTCTATTACATTATTTGTGCTTTTAACATAGTTACAATTGCAATAAAATATCAATATTGAAATTAAAATAAATGTGGGGATGGGTAAAATGCATTATGTATGGTGTGTGCAGTTGTTGTCAAACTATACTGTTAAAAATGTTAATGGACATATTTGTGAATGTTGTATGAAGCATGTTGATGATTGTCTATGTAATATATGGTCACCTAAGAATTGACTTAAGAACTATATTACTTATAAATAAAATGATCATGCGTTGCACAATTTGCATTTATATAAAAGGTGTGGTAACTCACTGCGTGTTAATATTTTGGTTCTCTGAAAATGATTGGTTCTAGATGAAATATTCCTAATTCTATGCACGGTTACCTATGTTTTGTTAAGTTCCATGAGAGTTAACTGGCAAATGAAGCAACATCGCCCGTGGTATCAGCATAAATGACTAACACTTAATGGAGTTTCTAAGTTCTAAAAGAAATGAGTGTTAAGACACCTATAAGATAAAGTGATAATGAGAGAATTGTTGTTGTTTTGCTGTTCTAGTTCTCCTAGGTGGGTGGGTCATTGAGGCTAGGTTCCTTCAACTCTAATGAAAGGGCGTAAATCTCCATCCTATTTAGATTTCGAGTTATCCAAGCTTACACTTGACCATATGATTGAATAGGTATTGCATACGATTAGTAAAAACTTGCATGATATGTGGTATGTTCTGGTTACTCCCTATAGCATTTCAAGATACTCCTTCGACTATTGCTTGTGTCTTCCTGGAGCTGTGCATCGATAAGGTATTAAAGCTAGAAGGAATTTGGGATAGGCAGGAGACTATTAGAGAAAATATAGTTGATATTTATAGAAAGCATTTTACGTTCCTAAGACTTTAATTTAAAGATTTGGTTGTAATAATTTAGTCATGTAGCTTTATTTTATCTGTCATGATGTGACTTATATATATACATCATTCTTATCAAAGCAACCAAAGATCGTATTTATTTATTTTTAAAACACCATCTTGGGAATGGTTTGTGGTATCATGCACATATGATTCTCTTTGCTGACCTTTGAGTTTAATGAATCTAAAAATCTACAGGCATCAGATAGTATCATGAGTGGTGTACTACTACTAGGGTACCCATGGGGGCGTAACACTATTAGTGGTACTAGAGATATATTTAGTCATGGCATATACTATCAATTCTCTTTTTTTTTTTTTTTCTAAACTCACTCAATTGAATCACAATATGTCAACCTTTAAATATGATAGTCAAATTTGACTTTTGATATTTTTCAAGAAAAACTATGAGATATTCTAGGACCATAAAAGATTATTACAATAGAGTTAATAAAATATTGACTCAGATGAGAGCCTATGAGGAAATTATAACTAATAAAAGGGTAGTTTAGAAAATCTTAATCACACTTCTAGAAAAAATGTGACTCGATTATAACTACTATTAAGAAGACTAAAGATCTAGTTACCCTATCGGTTGCTAAACTAATTGGCTCTCCAGAAGCATATAAGAGGAGATTAAATAGGATGATGACTCTATATTCAAGAATACCTTTCCATCTAAACTAGATTTTAGATCTCAGAACTTCAAATATGGTGAAAGAAGAAATGAAAATAAGATATATAGAAATAAAGGAAATGGAGGGAAAAAAGGATCGTAGATATAAAGGAAGGCCACAATTGTAAGAAATTTGGCCACCTTACAAGATATTGTCCGATTAAGAAGAAGCATCAAGCCAATTTCACTGAAAGAAAAGATGGTGACCTACTCTATGCTTATCATGCTGCTTTTGAGACTAAATAAGGCACATTTATTTGGATAGTGGTTGTAGAAACCACATCACAAGTAATAAAAACATTTTAAAGATAGACAAATTTGTTAATTCTAAAGTAGGGCCTGGTAATGGAGAGCTAGAATTCGTTGAAGGACAAGATACCATTGTCATGGAGACAAAGAATAGTATATGTCTAATCAAAGATATCCTGCTGGTACCAAGTTTAAAAACAAATTTACTTAGTGTTAGATAGATGGTGGAAGGAGAACACTTTACTATTCAAAGAAGACTCCTACACTATGTATAATAAAGGAGAGAAAGGCTAGGAGAATGCAAAAGTTAAGATGCAACAACAAAGAAATGTCCCTATCTAGTGGCACCATAAAACAGAAGTGGCTATAATAGTAGATCAAGAAGAGTAATTACTCTAGCACAAGAGATTTGGCCATTTCAACTTCCAAGAGTTGAACATTCTACAATAGAAGAACATGATGTCAAATCTACAAGTCATAAAGGAAGCTATAAAATGTTTTATGAAGGTTGCATACTTGAAAAGCAATATAGAAAATCATTTCCTTTTAGTCAAACATGGACAGCTAGTGTACCATTAGAGCTCATACACAGATGTGTTTGCACCCATGAGAACACCATCCTTTGGGAATTGTCAGTACTTCATCCTCTTTATTGATGACTATACTAGAATGATATGGTTTATTTTATGCATGAAAGATTCGAATTATTTGAGATTTTGCAGAAATTTAAGAGATTTGTTGAAAAAAAAAAAAAAAGTGGATATAATATCAAAACAATATGAAGTGATAAAGGTAAAGAATATATTTCAAAGAAGTTAAACAAATTATGTGAAGATGAAGGAGTTGAACACCAACTTACAGTTGGATATGCACCAAAGCAAAACAATGTATCAAAATGGAAGAACCACACAATTATGAAGATAGTAAGATCCATGCTAGACGAGAAGAAGATGCCAAAGATATTTTAAGATAAAGTAGTGTTGGTTTATCTACTCAACAGATGTCCAACAAGAGCAGTACAGGATAAAACACCTATTGAAGCTTAGAGTAGACAAAAGCCATCAGCACAACATCTCTATGTACTCGAAGGTATTTGCTATGTACACATTCCAACAGTAAAGAACATAAGTTGGATAAGAAGATTGAAAGAGGCATTTTCTTTAGCTATAGTTTACAATCTAAAGGGTATAGAATCTATTGTTTGAAGACCAAGAAAATTATTCATTGGTAAGGATGTTAGGTTTAATGAAAGTGCTACTTAGGAATGGAATGAAGAAAAAGTAGAGAAACTATTGCTTCTTAGGGCCTGTATACTGGTTACTTAGAGTTTAGGAGACAGGTTGCTATGTTGTCCCTAAGTTAGGCATAAGGCTAATAACAATAATACATTTTATTAAAACCACAACTTTTTAATATCACTATAGAAACATTCTTACAAAATATAAATTTTAGGGTAGTATGGGCACAAATTCATAATTTACCATAGCTACATATTGAAATTTATTTATAATTCAAAGTTATAGCATTATTTTTGTGCTCTCGAATCCCATCCCAATGCCTCATCCTTCTATGCTAGTCCTATCTTCAATACCTGAGGTTAGAAACACTAACCTTCACTCATATTCAAGCTAAATGAGTAAAACAAAGATACAACAGTAAAAAAAAAAAAAAAAAAAAAAAAAAAAAAAAAAAAAAAATCAATATATTCACATGCATATGCAATTGATCAATAAGATTATATACCATCAATAATGAAATTCATGCTAAATGTACATGACATGTATTGACCAGTATCTTAATCGAGTGGGCGACCCTTAGGTAGCCTCATTAGTGGCACGTAGCGGCTCAACTGATAAGAGTAGCATATATCGACTCCAAAATTAAACCGTGAAGGAATCGACCCAAAGGGATTTTAAAAAAATAGAGCAAAATCCGAGGATTCTATAATGATGAAAGTGGCCCATAGGCAACTTAAAACCGAGAGTGCAACTCTATATGCTTAAAACTGAGCTTATAAACCAAGATTTCCAAGAAAACCAAGTTTTCTCAAAGGAAGACTCGTAGGTCTAGTATAAATTGAGTTTATTAAAAAAATTATGGCCTTTAGGCCCTTTTCAAGCCTTGTCATAAATTCAATAGTGGAATCACTAATAAACAATCCAATGTTGTGCATATATTCCAAATGATATGATAATAGATATGAACAATCATTACATTACACTGCTATTGACATGCCAAGATTGTTACTAGAAGCATTGGATAACTATATTAGTTTAGGATATCCACTATTCACAAGTCGTGTTCATTAGTATAAGCATGTATGTAGTACCAAATAAATTTAATTAAAAGACATATCAAGTATCAGCATTTCCAATCAACAAAAAGTCAACTTTATTGATTCATGTGATTCACTCAGGTAAAGTCACATTTACCTAATACAACAAGGTGAATGACCTGCTAATTTTCGATCATAATGCAAAACAAGTAACAAGCAATGGGTATTCACCTGGATAAAGTGAAATCCTTTAGCTCCTACATTCAAAAGGGCCCTATATATAGTGCTCCAAATTTGCATACTATTTTATATTTTTTGCATTTCCAGTAAATTAATTTTTAAATTAGTAGACATTGGTTATGTATTTTATTTTCATATGGTCCTCAACATTTTATGAGATGATGTTTTAGTAAGGAATATAATGTTCATATCAATCGTATAATTCTTGCATTAAATTAAAAGATAGTTGTAATAATATTAGTTTGAAAAGTGTAGACCAAAGGAGCATAATACATAGAGATTTTTTTTTGGCCTCATATATAGAGATATGTTAAAAGAAAATTAATTGTTATAAGTCCAATTCTTCCTAAAGACATCTTTATGGTTTTAGAAACTATCATTAGAAATCTTTAAATTAACGTGAGCAAGTTTGACAAAATATTATCAAATATTACATTCTCAAAATATTATGTCATTAGCATAAAATATAAGTGGGGAATAAATTGTTGTAAACATATATATTTATGAATTCTTATTTTATGACATGTGGAAATTGACATAATCTTACGACAAATTTTATAAAAGTTACAGGTATAAAAACGTTATGGAGCATTATTTAGTACTTACAGTAAATATGTATCTCCTTTTCCTTAGGAAATGTTGCCGCCCAAGACTTGCCCGCTATTCTTCTATAACCTACAGTAATATATAAATAGAAATCGAAAAGTTGAACTATTCCATTAAATTCGTAATTTAAAATATTCCTTATTCGTTTTCATAAAGTGTTTATATATATAAATAAATATATCCCTTAACGTTTAAAAATAATAATTAAAAAAAAAAAAAAAACTATGCCTATCAAAATTTGTTCTGTGCTGCAGTTGCATCAGATAAATTTATACGAATATATAGGCTGTTGGGGTTGGTGGGGTGGGGTGGGGCATGAAATTTTCTTGAAAAATTAGCAATCAAAATGGCAGGTAATTTTTCATGACACGGTAGCGTGTACGTGTTCTAATTATGTTTTATTCAATGCTTGATTCCTTAACATTTAAGGAGTTTGAGTTACAGTATAATAGTTATGGTTTTAAAATTGCCGTGTCATTCTTTACAAGAAAACACGTCATTGACCTGTCCACATCTAGGAAACTTAGCATTTAGGACAGTAAAATTCACACGCTAATCTCTTCAGACACACCTTTATTAATTCGATTAGAAGATTAATCAAGTTAAAATATTATTATTATTATTATTATTAAAGGCTTGAAATATGGAATTTTATGGGATTCTTTAATTATAATTCACTTTGATTTGATAGTCGTAACGATTACATGATATATATGTATATATATACACTAGAAATAGTATTATATTACCTCGCATCTTACTTCTTTACTATTGAATTACTCGAGATTTGTCCCAAATTTTATTTTTCTAGCTTCTATGGTCACCCATAAATGTTGAATATAATCAAGATCGTTGTAATTAAGTCTTAAATTAATAAGTTGGTATTCATTGGGAAACTCCGAGTATCAAAGAAGCAGTGCATATGGGACCCAAGAGTAGAATCTTCTTCAGAATCAAATGACCAGGACGAAAGAGCTCCTAATACATCTGCAGCATCAACTTTATCAAGAGAAGGAGAATCACTTCATACCACCTCCTAGAAAGACAAGGCTTCTTTTAAATGTATATGCATCTTGCAACTTTTTAGCCATGGAGCCAAAAAGCTTTGAAGGCGTAACGAAATAAGATGTATGGGTTACAACCATGAAAGAGGAGATAAACATGATTAAGGAGAATGAAACATGAGAGCTCATATACCTACCAACTAATAAACAAGTCATTGAAGTCAAGTAGGCCTACAAAGTAAAGACTAACCCTAATGTCTCAATTAGAAAGATAAAGCCAAATTAGTGGCGAAGTGTTACTCCTAGATTCCTAGATTGGACTATAATGAAACCTTTGCTCCAATTGCTCAGTTAAACACTATTAAAGCCTTAATAGCACTTGCAACCCCAAAGAGACGAATGATATATTAGCTTGAAGTAAAATCAACATTCCTAAATGGTTACCTAGCATAAACATCTATGTAGAGCACTCTTCAGGATTTTTCGTCAAAGGTCAAGAAGATAAAGTCCTTAAATTGAAGAAGGCATATGGCCTCAAACAAGCATTACGAGTGGTATAATAAAACTAATTGATGAGAGGAGTTACAATGAGGTTACTCTTTAAATCAAAACCTAAGGTAATGATACGCTTATTATGTATTTGTATATAGATGATCTAATATGTATAGGTAACAATGAGAGTATGGTTCAATGTTTTATGTAAGAAATGATGAAGACCTTTGAGATGGCAAACTTCTAAAGTCTTCAAGAAGTTGATGGGATTCATCCGCATCCATCAACAAAAATATGTAGAAAATCTACTAAAGAAATTTAATATGATTAACTATAAAGTAGTGGCCACACTACATTTGAATCTAGATACAAATGTCTCATAAGAAGCCTACTATACCTAACAGCAATGCTTCCAAATATATGCCACTACCTTTTTATCAAGGTTCATGCAAAATCTTATTTAGGTGCACTTTAGAGCAATAAAGTGACTCTGCAATAATTATGGAGTACTAAATATTATGGTATGTGGTATAAGCAAACAAGTAACTACATATTGATAGGATACATAGATATTGATTGGGTAAGATTTGTTGATGACATGAAATGTACATTAGGTTATGCATTTAATCTTCGATTGGGTTTATTTTCATTGTCATTAAAGAAACAAAAGATAATTACACAATCACCAACTAAAGCCAAGTACATTCCAGTACACCAACTATTATAGTTAAGTTATAGTTTTTTATTTATTTTATTTTTTGAATTATAACAATGAATTTCCTTACCACTATTATTTTATTATTTTAATTTTTATTATCATTAAGTATGTTCGTAAATTGATTTTCTCACATGTCAAGATATATAATTCATGTAAGAACCACAATAGAGCAAGCTTGCAACTAATTTTTACATGTAAAGTCTTTTTATACATTTAACGTGTTTATATGTTAGCCTTACATCATATGTAGCATTAACAATTTGTATTACCGTGTCACATTACGTATTTGTGTCTTAACGAATTCATGTTTGAAAAGTCTCAACTCATGACCCGACCTGTTTATCAATCGTATAGGAAAACCTAAACCAATTACTCAACTTGTTTATTGATTGATAAAACATATAAATATATATAGATTCCTTCAGAATTTAAATATTTTGTATTATCCTATAAATTAATATTTCAAAATCGTTATTATCTTAGATAAACATATTTAACAAATTATGTATGATATATTACTCATGTATAATTAAAAAAGAGACATTACAAAATATGACTTAATGTGTTATTAAAAACATATGATATTAGTGAATAACAATTAACGGTAACAAAAATAGGGTCTCTTATTTTTTAAAAATATATATAAAAATACATAATTATGCATTTTATTATATATGTTATATGATTTATATAACACATGGATATGTTAATTATTATACATGTCAATCAATATATGATATGAATAATTTCCATTTGTATACATTTTACATGCCATATATACGTATTATATATCTATACAATATATGGGTCATTTATATACATTCAATTTATAAAATAAATAATTTCAACATATGTATCATATATTTATAATATATTATATATATGTTATACACATACACATATTATGATATAATCTACATGATATATCTTAAATATAATTTAATGTATGTATACTCGTTGAGTTATATATATATTATATATATAAACAATATATTAAACACAAGATGAAATATATATGAGAAGATATGAGGAATAACACAGATAATAAGAAATTTCAACCACCACGCCAGGTATTCCTTAGCAAGAGGGTCTACTTATGAAGCAATAAGTAAAGAAAGCAAGAACATAAACAAATTCTTTATTGAATGGAAAATATATTACATATACTGAAGGTGGGGAACATATACCTCAAGACAGAAGCATATGTGTGTGCTGTGAATCTTGAGGGACCAGTGAGAATGAAGGAGAAGGTATAAGAATTAATAGAGAGAGAGTGTATGAAAGAGAGAGTAAGTGAGAGAGTGAAGAGTGTTTGAGAGAGATGAGAGGGTGTTTGGAGATGAGAGAGAGTTTAAGAATGAGAATTGCTCGGAGTTTTCTCTGATTGTGTGTAAAGACTGTGTTGAGTATGTGAGAAGAATTCTGCTTATATAGGTAAGAAATAAGGGTTGTATGTAGTGAACAGTACACATAATGGCCGACAGTTCACTATTTAAACAGTGAATAGTCATGTGTTTTTACTGTTGTGAACAGTAAAAGTTGAGAGAATCCAAGGTTTACTGTTTTGCTTTCGGTGGTTTTATCCCGAGAGTAAAAAGACAGTATCCTTCGTGATATATAGATGTACAAGTTTTGTACATCAAAAAATGGTGTATAATTTTACAGTGCACGACTTATAAATATACGTAGCATTCTACGTATTTTATACATTTAAGTCCTACACTATTACATTGGTGACTTTTGTCATGGTTCTGCTAAATACCATAACAATCGTCTTCATTGGAGTCTCCTGATGCTTGATTCTTCATCATTGGCTGATCCAGCAGAGGTTTCATTGAGGTTGCCAAGGCCATCTCCAGAAGTTGCTTCATTGTTCTGGTGTTTTAGCCTGTGACATGGTTGACATGATAAATCCTTTATCATGAAAGAAGGGGCTTTGTTGTTCAGGTGTTGACATTGTTGAGGCTGCTTGAATGGCTATTAATCCATTGGAAATAGCAGTCTCTTCAAGTTTGTCCCAAATTCTGTAGTTATCCCACCATTTGACTTTGTATCTCCTGGTGAGAATGTTGCTGCATTATCGGTTCTATATTCATAGAACCAGCTCATTACCCATGAAACGCTGATATGTAAGAAAAACATCATTTCTTTCTTAAAAAACTTTTCATGAGGTTTTAAGGAGTAATTTTTTAGAAAGGTATCGAAACCTTTCTGTGCATTTAGATGAAGGATCTCATTCACAGCTCCAAATTCATCCCACCAGCTTGCAAACCAGTAGGGGAGGTTTCTAGAAGAACATTTGTCAAAGAAGATGAGCCATGTATGAGTCCGTGTAGCATTTGAACGAAAGAAAGCATTCCACCAAGCCTGCTTATAATCATAATAATTATATTGCATTCGGTGGTTAGGTTGAGCATTGGTGATTGGGATATTAAAGTTGATGGGTTCAAAGGGTTGTTTTCCAAATGTGCTAGTCCATTCACTAAAGTTATAAACCTTGCGAATTCTAGCAGTTGAATAGAGGGTTATTCCATTTTGTTGAAAATGCTTAAAGGAAACTGATTGTGTTTCAGTTAAGATTTTCTCATAGAATTCCAAAGTTTTGAAAATGTCATTTGGAATAAAATGGAATTTTTCTGAAAACATTTTATAGCATATTCATAAGGGTCTTTTCAAATACATCTTTCTTGCTAGAGGATATATTTGAAATGGCTTTTATGAAAAATGCTGATTTTTGAAATTTTTGTGAGGGACAATTTCTTCTTGAGGAAGAAGCCACCTCAGTTATTTGAAAATTTTGGTGATTTCTTTCGAGAAAGAACCACACCTTCTTGTGTGGTTTTACAATGTATGAGATTTTTTATAAGAGGTTTCTCTTCCTCTTCTGTACATTTTGCCACTAGGGCCATTGAAGGGTTAGGTGTATTTTTTGCCTCAGGGCCTTATGGATTGGTGTTTGCTTGGCTAAGGGCCATTGCCAGTGCCTTGAACAATTCAGGGGTAAGAAATTGGGATAAATCTTCCGTTGATTGGGAAGATTTCTGAGAAGGGGATTGAACCATTTGAGATGGCTCATTTTTTGAGGGTTGAACCTCCTGAGAGGATGGTTCATTTATTGCAAAGGGTTTGGCTACATTAAGCCATGTTTTAATGTCTGTGAGACCTTTCTTTTTTGGGGGTCTGCTTTCCCCTTTCCTTTGTCTTTCTTGGGAGGCATCTCCCTGCAGAAATTCACGGGTGAGGAAGTCAGGTAGTGTATTGGTTTTTCCATTGATGTGTTCAATATCGAAATCAAAACAGGATAGAATTGATTGCCATCTGGCAAAAATCTGTTTAGAAGCCAAATTTTGAACATCATTTTGTAAAACATTTTTTGCTGACTTACAATCAACTTTTAAAAGAAATTTTTGATTTAACAAATCTCCTTGAAATTTTGAAATTTAAAACAATGGCTAAAATTTCTTTTTTGATAGTGGAGTAGTTCATTTGACATTCATTCCAATGTTTGGAGACAAATTGAACTACATTCTTTTCCATTATTGACTTGTTTGAGAATACCACCATAACCAATATCGGACGCATCAGTCTCTACAATTTTTTGTAGAGATGGGTCAGCAATATTGAGGCAAGGTATTTCTTTGATTTTGGTTTTGATAAGTCTGACAACATTGGTATGTTTATCAGACCAAGGAGGAGGATTTTTCTTAAGTCTATCATGCAATGGTTTGCAGATAATACTTAAGTTAGGGAAAAAATCCGCGACATAATTAAGACTTCCTAAGAACCTTTGAAGTTGGTTCTTATCCTTAATTTCATCAGGGAATTTGGAAGTGAACTCTATTGACCTTTGGATTGGTAATATAGTTCCATTGTGGATGTTGAATCCCAAAAATCTAATTTTGTTTGAAAAAGGAAATTTTTGTTGGGGAAACAACAAGTCCATTTTTCTTAGCAACATTCATAAATAATTTAACATGCTTGAAGTGTTGATCTATGTTTGGAGAATATCAACACATCATCAATATAAATTATTATGAAGTTGGAGAAATCATTGAATATTTCATTCATGATTCTCTGGAACTCAGAAGGTGCATTTTTGAGACCGAATGGCATAACATTCCATTCATACTGCCCAAAAGGAACAGTAAAACGGTTATACCTATCGGCTTCATTATTTGAATTTGCCAGAATCCAGATTTCATATCAAATTTTGAAAAGATTCTAGCACCATAGAGGCGATTGAGTAAATCTCTTTTATTAGGTATTGGATACCTAATCCATTTGAGTGCTTGTTGAGAGGTTTGTAATTAATTACAAGTCTAGGTGTTCCTCTCTCAATCTCAGCATTTTTATTGACATAAAAAGCCGAGCAACTCCATGGGGATTTACTCTTTCTGATTAAGGATTTTTGTAATAAATCATTGATTTCTTGTTTACAATGATTTAGAACAATTTGATTCATTTGTGTTGGTCTTGCCTTGGTAGGAATGTTCTTTTCATCAAAATCATTTTCATAAGGAAGATCAACAATATGGCATTTTCGATTCCAAAAGGCATTTGGTAGGTTTGAACAAATCGATTTTTGAATTTCTTTTTGTAATTTAGAAACATTTTCTTTTAGAGTTTTTTCTAAAAGTTGTTTTTCAATTTTACAGAAAGATAAATCATTTTGTAAAAATTCCAAATGCTTTTTTTTGATTGAATCAGGCAATTCAATTCTGAAATCGAATTTGCCTTTAATTGGTTTAATGACCTTGTTCTAGGTTTTGAGACAAAATTAAAAATGATCTTGTTTTTCAAATATTTAGTCTCAATACCTTGATCATTAACCTTGAAAGGTTGGATAAGATTGATGAAAGGTGTTCCTAGAATAACATTCTGCTTAAGGTTTTTGACAAGAAGGAAAGCAGTGTTATAAGAAACATTCTTTCATTATCTTAACATCTGTTAACTTGAAATCAATCTGTAGTTTGTTACCAGAAGCTGAACTAAGAGATTGGGTTGTTTTTCAAAATATTTTGTTGGTACTAACCCTTCTCTTATGCAATTTAAATCTGCTCCGTATCAAATAATGCAGTTGTTTCCAAGATGAATTCATTGTTGATTTTCAAAGTGATGTTGATGATCCATTTTCTAGTGGTTACTTCTACAAGATGTAGAAGGTAATTCTTGATCCTGAGATTCTGAAGACTTCATTTTTTCAATATGTTTTCTCATCAGAATCAGAATCTTCCTGATTTAAACTTTGTTTGAAATCAAGAAATTCTTGTTGCAACTTCATTTGCATGAGTTTTAATTCTTTGATTTCTTTTTCTGAATTTTTATTTCAGAATGAAGATCATTGACAGAGATTGGTTTTTCTGTTTTGGTTTTCCTTTTTCAAGAATTTCATTAAGACTATAGGGAGCTTTGGTATGATATGATTCATACTCTGCTTTTCTATTTTCTTAATGTATTCTTGTTTTTCGGAATCTGGCATTTGGTCTAACTTTAGAAGAATATCTTCTTCTTCTTTGGTTAGAACATATATTTCTTCTGAAGAAGTGGATTCAATGTCATTGCTTGAATTCCTTCATTGTCAGAAGAAATAGAATCAGAATCAGAGGAATAATCATTTTCAGCAAAAATTTGCAAAAGGTGTTCCATTGTTTCTTCATTAAGGTTTAATTCATTGATTTTGTTATTGATTTTGCAGAATTTTGCCGTATGCCCAATTTTTCCACATTTGAAACATTTAAGTTTTTTCCAAAATTGTTTTTCTTTCTTTTTGGAAGGTTTGTTGTTCTGTTGTTTTTTCTCATATTTTTTTCTTAAAGAATTTCTTCTTTTTGAAATTTCTTTTAGATTTTTTATGAGAAAAACATTCAGTACATTTGTTTTTGATTTTTTATTTTCAAAAGAGGGATCATATTGGGCACAGAAGTCACCAAGACTTTTGTGTTTCATTCTTTGTTCATTCTTCAATTGTTTTTGAAGTCTGATGTTGGTGCAAAGATTTGTTCCAATTTTAGAAACATATGAGGCTAATTCTCCATATGAAAGTTGATCATAAGGAATTTCACCATTGTAATCTTCTCTAATTTTATTTCTTACTTGATCACCTATGAGATTAGGTAATCCTGCAAGAAACTTTTCTTTCCAAAAAGCTTGATTACAATCATTTCTAAGGAGGACTCTTTGGAAGAATACATCCTTATACGAAATTCTCCTAATGATTTACATTTCATATTAGACAACAATTCTAAGGATCTGTCTCTAAAGTGAGATGGATCACCAATAAAATGTTGGCTAATAGAATATATGAGAGTATTAACCATATGGGGATAGGTTCATCATTTTCATCAAGGATTTTTATTCCTTCTTCATCGACTTTGTATGAAGTAAGAATAAAATTCCTTCTTTCATCATCCAAATAATTATCCCACCAACCTTTTAATTGTCCAGTAAAACCGGAAATTATCATTATGGCGATGTGATAATCACTTGTATCATTTGCTTTTGTTGGTGTTTGAAAACATTATCATTTGATTCAAAACATTGAGAATTTTTTGTTCTGAGGCTCCATCTATGTTCCATTCATAAGTGGATCCTGCAGAATATTTGTTTTGATAATTGTTTTCATCATTTTCTTCGATCAAAAATCAGGAGGGGTTGCTCTCTGATAGTAAAGTTTCTGGGGTTCTTTCCAGGTAACTTTATTGATTTGATCAATTTGTTTGTTCAAAAAGTGAGCTGTTAACTGATTCGTTATCAGTTTCATTTAAAACATTGATATTTTGATTAGGGGTATCCTCAATGGTCAAGTTCATGAGTTTTGTATAAGAAGATGTTGCAGTATTAGGGGTTTTGTTGAAATCAATTTTTCTTTTGATTTTCTTTTTAATGCTTCTAAAAATTCTTTAGAAGGTTTTTTAGGGAATTCAAAAGGTTTTATCAAAGGGGCCTTAATTTCCTTTTTCTCTAAAGCTTTTAAAAATTCTTTAGAGGGATTTTTTTGAACATTTGGGAAAACTTTGGGTTTATCATTATCCAAAATAACTTCAATCCTGTCTAACTGTTTGCCCATAGTGTGCAAATGTTGATTGGTAAAGTTATTTTGCTCAATGATTTTCCTGATTCCATTTTCTTCTTTATCAGAAGACTTGAAAGGTGCCAGAGTAATCTTTATTCTTATAAACTTGTTTTAATTGGGTGAGTGGTGGATGGTTGGACTCAATTGTTTGTCCATCACCAATCTGCCAAGTAAAACAATGGTTTATAACATTGATTTGTTTAGGGGCCAAATAATATTCCTGGAACCAATCAAAGAATAATATTTTTGATTATCAAACATGAATTTGTAATATTCATCTTTGATTTCATTTTTAAAATCAGAAAAAGTATTAAAATACCATTTCCTGATTTTCTCATTTTTGGTTGAACCAAACTCTTTGTTTAGATATTCCTTCAGGTTGAAAGGTTTATCTAAAACGTTGAGTTCATCCTCTTGGATCTGAGAAGGCTGGTTCTTCATAACCAGTTTGTTGGTGAACTGATCTAGGTAAACCATTATCTCCAGTCACAATTCCTATCAAAGACGGATTGCTTTGATTTGGAATTTCAAGAGTAGTTTCAACAGAAGGAGGATTATTTTGATTTGGGGGAGCTCTATTCATAGGAGGTACCGAGGAGGAATAGTAATCACAGGAGGTAGGTCAAAAGATCTTCTTGAAGAAGAAGATGACATTGTCCTAATTTCCACATTATTTCTGGTAGATCTAGAGATCTCCTAGAAAACTGAATGGTTACTTTTCCTTCAGGATGTTGTATAACATTGGTTGGTTCAGTGTTATACACAATCTTTTTGGAAGAGGATTATCTACTTCCCATTGCTGGGGTAGATTGATTTGGTTCCATTGAATCATTTTGGGTAGAAACATTAGCTTTTGAAAGATCTGTCTGGATTAATAAGGTTTGACCTCTCCTGTCAACCTTAAAAGCCTTAGATCCAAAAGCTGTTTTCATAAGTTTGTAATATATCCTGTATATTACAGCCATTGGAAGTGATCCTTCCAACATCCGGTAGTTGTGAGTTTTAATCTGGAGGATTAAAGACTTCATGATTGTTTTATCCTTTAACCCTATGGTTACATTAGGATGACAATCGAATTGGACAGGGCCATTACTCAGGCTAGTTTCTACTGCAGCATGAATTGATCTTTCATACTCCAGTTCTCTAGAATCTCTGAGTATCATGAGGACGGAGGTATCCAGGCCTAATTTAGTAAGAGGTTTAGCTCCTACTTGAACCAGACCTATGTGGATATAATTCCAATCCTTGGAATATTTTTTGATAGATTCTTTGTTAAGAATCTCCATAGAGGTGAGGCCATCAGAAATAGGAACATCCTTTTCTTCTGTGGCTATAACATAGTCATTTTTGGAAAAGATTTTCCATTTAGCCATTTGATATATTTCATTGTAAGCCAGCTTTGGAATTTTCCAATTATCTATGGCTTCATCAAAATCCTTCATATGTATTTCATCTCGATTTAAAATATTATCTTCTGAACCTTGCTCCGAGGGAGCAAAGCTAGAAGAGGACATAGTTCTTCTTAGTAAATTCATAATAACAAAACTACTTTTTCTAAAATTGTATTACATTTTTACAGGACTACTTTTATCCCAACTGTGACTTCCAAATTATGACCTTCAGCAACCTCTTAGGATTACGCCCGGCCTCAGTAGGCTAGTCTCACTCTGGATCACCACTAATGGTAATCGTCCCAAGTAAAATTGTAATATAACTTTTACTCTTTTTTTTTTTATGAACTATATCCCCTCCCTGGCTCTGAAACCATAGGTATTAATAATATATATATATATATTATTTATATATACCTATAATCTTTGCAAACTATAAATAATATATACATAATCTATATATTAATGCAGATATATTAATATATATCTATACTATATATGATCTATCTTTTATAACACGTATACAAATATATATATATATATATAGCATATTCATTTCATATAATAAATGAATGATAACATATATATAGATATATAAACCATATTATAGGTGTATGGATTCAATAAAAGTAGTCACGTGTGTTATGTGAGTATTTTGCAACAATGGCCTACGAGGAGTGACACGTCAAAGGTGATCAAGAGAGAAGTGGAATAAGAAGGAGGAGTAGGCAATCTCAACGTCTCAAATGCACTAGCGACAAGTAAAGGAGTTATCGAGCATCGAACCCACAAGTAATAATAAACAAGTATTTGATCTCTTGAGATAGAATTTCAATAGTACCTTAGTGTTTCTATCTGATTTCTTTTTTTTTTTTTAAACGAGGAAAGACTTAAGATATTTATAGAATTTAAGCATCAACGTCATCCATTAGATTACGTTAACAGTGGATGACCAAGATAAGTCCCTTTTAGTGTACGAGCTAGACTAAGAAAGGTTGAATAACAAATGAACTGGTCCAATGAGCCTTACTTCAAACCCATCATGCCAAGTCTCTCTTGATCATCCTAATAAATTGAATTGCACTCGCTAGGCCCTGTCACACAGCCCACAATTCAAGCTCAAATAAATAAATAATATGTATAATTTGAAGTCCATTCACATATATTAATTATATATTATAACTTATAAATCTTATATATGTATAGATAAGTTTATATAGAGCATGCATTCGGGCGGTTATGCAGGCCAACCGCAAAAAAATGTAGGTTGCGCTAAAAATTTTAACTCATTTAATATGGGGGCCAAAATGGCCCACCTCGCATAACCTGCAGGTTAAAATAGGCTAACCTACTGTGGGTCGGGTTGGCACGCAAACTCGCACTTAAAAAATATTTTTTAAAAAAGAAAGAAATATAAATATTATAAAAAAATCTAGTACATTACCCTCTTTATTACCTCTTTACTTCACTTTTCTATTATTCAGTTGTTGAATGTTGATTATGTAATTTTTATGGGGTGATGTTATAAACTTTTAACTTTTATGTTTATTATATTCTTAGTCATTTTATCAATACTTTTTTTTCTTTTATATTTATTAGATGATGCTCCTATTTAAAATAAGCAAAACAATATCAATTGATAATTTTCATATGTATTTTTTCTTACCATGCCAAAAAAAAAATGGAATTCTAATTTCTATTGGTTAAAATAAATCCTTTTATATTGAAATAAAAAGTTCAAAATAGAAGTCTATAATTTTTCCATACACGATTATCATCTAGGATTAATATATAGGTAATTAGTGAGATAAAAAAATATATTATAAGTTTAAATTATTAAAAATTTAAATTTGAAATCTTATAAATTTTTTTAATAAAAAAATATATTACCGGGTTCGTGGGCTAACCTGCATAACCCATCAACTCACGTGGGGTGGGCTAGGCTAAAAATTTTGGCCCGCATTGAAGGCTAGCCCACATAACCCGCGAGCTGACACGATGCAGGATGAGTTGGCCCGCAAAACCTATTTACACAGCTCTAAGTGTATATGTACACACACATATACATATATTTGTTATATGTATTTTATGTCATATGTACATAAATTATGTTATATATATCTATGTGACATACATTATATGCATTTCATACTTTAAATATATTTAAAAGTTACATATACGTATTATATATAATCTAACCACTTTATAAATATTCTATATACAATTTCTATTTTAATATTAATATTATATAATGTGTTTTATGCATAATTTTTATATAACATATAGATTATATATTTAAACATATATATTTTGTTATATGTGTGCCATTTATCTACACACATATATGTTATAGATATTTGTTTACATGCTATATGGTATATATGTTATGCATATTTATGTACACATGTTATACATGTAGCAAATAAAATCAAGTATATATTAATATACAATTATATATTTTTTATTTGTTAAATAATTCTATAATTTTATATATTTCATATGTATGTTTATTTATAATTTACAATATGCTAGAGATATATATTATTTGTTTCTTATGTGAATGTTTTTTCAATTTGCAATTTAATTAGGAGCAATAATATTATATTTTAAAAAAATAAGAATCTAAAATAATAACAATATATGTTAATGGATTTGTGGATTTGTAAACGGGTTTAGATTCTAAACCCAAACCGAATATATTTAAATTTATGTCGTTGCCAGATTCACACATTTATTATTCCTTTTGATTTTCACCTACTCAAACCCTTTTATAACCATATCGTGTCGTGTTTATGTTTATTGGTCAGATCCTAAATTGCTAGCGCTAATCATATAGCTATCTCTTTTTTCTCTTTTTATGTCTTTCTTTCTTTCTATATATTTATTTATATTGCCAAACATCATATGGTTGTCTTTGTATTTGGTTTTAAATAGCATTTTCATGCAAACTAATATCATTTTCTACATGTATTTTTCACAAAATTCATAGAAATAATATTTGTTTGTGTATGTGTGTGTGTGTGTGTGTGTGTGTATTTCCTACAAAAAATGAGTTTAATAACTTTGGTTAATGTTACAAATGATATCTGAACTTTGACAAAATATAAATTAAATACCTTAAGTTTGAAGTTGATCAATTTCGTACCTAAACTTTGAAATGGACAAATTTAGTACTTGAAATAACTTTTCATATTTTAAATAGCATTTTCATGCAAACTAATATCATTTTCTACATATATATTCCACAAAATTCAGAGAAATAATGTTTTTTTTTTATGTTGTGTGTCTGTGTGTATCTATATATCATGTAACAGATGAGTTTAATAACTTTGAGTAATTTCAAAAATAGAATCTAAACTTTGAAAAAAAACATAAAATTAGATACTTAAAGTTCAACAAAATATATATTTATACACGCTAATAGTATCTCCATCAAGTTCTTTGAAGTACTAAATTTTTCAATTTCAAAGTTTCTTAAGCATCAAATTGATTAATTTCAAAGTTCAAGTACTAAATTTATCATTTTCAAAGTTTAGCTACCTAATTGGTAACAATTATAATAGAGGAGGGGGGATTTGAACCTAGTACATCTCACATGAGAGACCGGGAGAGATGCCACTAGGCCACAAGGCCATTGGTTACTTTTTAAGGTTAAAGTTTTCTTTTCCCTTATACTTGTTGTTTACCTTGCTTGCAAGAAGTCACTTTTACAACATGTTTGGTTAATGGAATTGCCATTCTATTACACCTTCATTTTTTATAAGATGATTATTCCTACAAGTGGGTGTAATACAATTATTTTTTTAAAAAAATTAGAACCTAGTTATACAATTTAGTTCATTATTTTTTAGAATTGAAGGTATGATTTGGTTTACAATTTGAACCTTCTTTATTCTTAAGATAAAAATACATTCTATCGGGGGTTTTAATTACATATTTCTTATCAATAATACAAATATAAACAATAATATTTGAAACTAATTATTTGACCAAATAAATATGTAAATCTTGAGATTTTATCCACAGTAAAATTATGATTATACACTTATCTTATTCTCTTTAATTATCTTAAACCACAATCATTATAACATAAATAGGTTTTAAGTACATTTCTATTTCAAAAATTATTCTTGTTGATTCTATCAATAGAGATAGAACTTCTCTTAATAATTTTCCATCACAATTTTTTGTCTCTATGAGTCAATATTCTTATAGTGAAAGATATATTGAACTTGATGAAATTAAAATATGTTATCCTAGTATGAGGTGCAAATTTCAATTCATTATGCTTCTAATCAACAAATTATCAATTACATAAACCAATAAGTAACTAAGTATTAAAAGTAGACTAATTATTAGTAAGACAGAGAAAAAAATAAAAAATAGAACATTAGAGGATAAAACCTAAAAATTATCTTATTTATAGACGCACAACAAGAATCAAAACATAATATGACCAATATAATTTCAATTTCATGAAGGATACAAATCTAAATAAAAAATTTAAAAAAAAAATTGAAAGAAAAAGTAATATGTTTGAGTTTTTTTTCAAAAAAATATGTAGAACGGTTTCGTTCGAGGTCTCAACTTGAACTACTAGCCGTTTACTCTTTACTAAACCAAACCATACCATTTTGAAATGGAAAAAAAAAAAAAAAACACCAACATTTTGTTGTGGCTTGGTTTAGTCCATTTTGGTTCATGGTTTGGTCAATGTTTTTGAATAACCCTAGTTATTCTCATATTCAGTTACAGTTAAAAAAATATATGTATCTAAAAAAATCTTATTCCTTAAATAATCTTTTTTATTTAAAATACCTCATTATCATTCATGCGAAATGGTTAGTAATAGTCATTCTTTATTTTCTTTCTTTTTTCTTCATCAAAAAACGTTATTATAATAACATTACTCTAATTTCATCCTTGAAAGAAGCAAAAAACATTATAATTTCCGTGTTCATTCATGCAACAAATTTTCAACCTTGCCATTTCTCTCAAGGACAAAAACATATTTTTGTAACATTATAATGATTGAGTTATTAATTTTTTATGTATAGTATTATTACATTATGATATATAGCCTACAACACACCGGTGATGCATGTGCAATTACGACAACTCAATATTCATTAAACTTGATTATGAAATAGTAAAACCATGTAATTACATGTTGGTGTAACAATGAAATATATTTACAGATGAAGCATGAAAATCTGTATAATATATATAAAATATTAGCTTTTGTCAATGGTAATATATTTGATATGAAAGTAATGCCAACTAGTGATGATCTACTTCATCGCAGATCCTACCATAACCATACAAAAAGTATGTAAAACACATTAACGAGCTAAATTACAATTGGAAGGTTTGTAGTGTGTGTGTGTTCAATTTACAATAAATCATCACTTTGTGATAATGACATGAAATTTTTTACTTGCTATTGGTTGTAAAAAAAACTACAAATTGAAGAGATTATCTACAATGGTGAAGGAAAAAAAAAAAAATAAAATTGTGGTCTTAAGGTGCAAAATGTAATATTTTCAACCTCTAAAAGTTGTTCATGAACGGATATATATACATTGATTTCGTAAATAATATTAAAAAATTAGATGCTTTTTAATACATGAAATATATAGAAAACAATGTGTTGTAATAATCTTTTATCACATTTGTAAACATTGTTTGCATTCATGATACTATTCATAGTTAAATAAACATTAGAGGCAAATCTCTAGGGTTTGTAAGCTCCTAATTTTTAGGGTAATATTAAGTTCAAACCCTAAACCGGAAAGTCAACAGGAAAACCTAAGTCAACAAATTCTCAAGACACCCTAAAAGTTTAGATCCGGCAATCCCGTGTTCCTAAGCCAAGGAGTCGAAATATGAGTGGAGGGTGTAGTTTGGTTCGAAATAATACTAGATGCTTTAAAAGATAAGATTACGAATTTTCGATCTATTTCGAACCGATTAGGTACAGACTTTAAGAAGCATGTCTCGAGGCTCAAAATATTAAATATATGATATTAGTACCGTTAGACTCATAATTTCATAAGAATTTCAAATATATCGATATATAATTTTTCGGATTATAAAAGTTACAATTATAACCTTTTATCGTATTTTCATTACTACCGGTACTTTAAATGTCTAATCTACTTTTTGATTTCTTCTACACTATTCACAAATACAACTACCCTAACCTATTTCTTACATCCTTACATCCTACTCTAACAAATTTAATCATTCCTTACAATTTACTTTTCCAATACAACTTTTATTACTTAAATTACTTATTTAATTTTGAATCTTACTCAACACAACACAAACAAACCCTCTCTCCACTCCAAAACCGCACCTCACCCTTCCTCTTTCCCTCCCTAATTTGTTTTATTTTCTTTTGTTTAATCAAAGAAAACCCTGATCCATTTCTTATGTATACCTCCTTATGCCCACTTCATTTCACTTTCTTTTTCTTTCCTTCTTACTTTAGAAAATTTTGCAAAACTCTCTCCTCTTCCTCTCTACAAACCGTAACACACACATAACACTCTTCAAGTTTCTTGTTCCAAATCATCCAATAGGTAATAAATCTATACTTTATTACCTCAAAACATGTAATGGCAAGTTCATTCATGTGTGATTCCACAAAAAATCCCCATGAGCTTCAAGCTAGGGATGTGGAAATACTTGAACATAGATCCTTGCCATCAAAATGTTTAGATCTTGTTATTTGAGTTATTTTGCTATCTTGTTTTATTACTAAGTTATGTCAATTATTATTAATGATTTGTGCATATATTCATCATCTATTCATATTCACAAAACCATCATAGTATTCATGCATTTGTAACTAGTATAGTAAACTAGATCTAGTTGTTTTAAATTCATAAATGCATTAGACTTTGTTTTATGTTTATAAATAACCTGTAATAGCTTGATGATAGTAGAAAAGTATTAGAAAGCTCAAGATCTATTTTGGTTACAACAAAAATAACTTTTGAAAATTCGGATAAAAAAGGAACCATATTTAGAAAACCTATTTTTCAACTTCAAATGTGTATTTTACATTAAAAATGAAGGACTTAGGAATAGATATCATAAATGAGTAATCTTGATGAGTAAAGTTTAGATCTACTTAGAAATATTTTTAAAACAAAGATAAGTTTACAAAAGTTATATTTCAATCTCAAAAACAAGTATTAAATTCGTAACAAAGGAAGCTTGAAATGTAAATACCCATTTTTCAACTCCAAAACAAGATTTTTATTAACGAAATGGAAGCCTTAAGGAGTAGGTTTGATTAGGAAATGGTTTTTGAAAGACTAAATGAGTTTTACAAAGAAAACAAACTCAAAAGAAATTTTCAAAATTTGGATTTGAAAATGACCACCATTTAAACACTTATTTCCAAATGCAAAAGGATGATTTTTATGAAAAAATAGAAGTCCTAGGGGATACATGTAATAAAGACCAAATTTTGACAAAGATAAGAGAAAGTTTATCAAAATATAATCCTAGAATAAAGAATGGTTTCCAAGAATAGATTTAAACAATATTTTTATTCTCTAAAGTTTTGTACCTATTAAAACATCTATTTTCTAATCCCAAAATGAAGGTTTTTATTAAAATAATGAAGGTGATGGCTATATAGGTCATCAAGGTTAAGTTTTGATAAAAGCAAGTATGATTTTACAAGAAGTAAAACTATTTTCTCTTAAGTCTAGTAAATTTCAAAAGTTTTGTAAAGTAAAAGTTTTTCAAAAAGAATTCTTGGTACTATATATATACATATAGATAGATCATCTCATAATCTTTATGACAATAGCTTGTAAGTATTGCATATACATGATGCATTTGTAGAAACAAAGTTAGAAAAGTAATGCCACATACTTCTTGTTGACATTATCTAAGTACATGAGAAATTAGAAATTTCCATACTCATGAATCATGCACAGTATTGAGTTATATAGGTAATAATAGAGTCTTACAAGATATAATGATAGCTAAGTATCTATCAAAGCTTTAGTATGATGTTTGTTTTGAGATTAGAAGTTAAATTGCGGAATGGGAAATTCGTATAGTATTATGTACCCTACTGTTCATGGACAACTAACCTCATTGTTGGAAATAACTCTAGAAATAGATAGCTTCTATCAAATAGGTAGAAATCGGTATATAATAAGTGAAATTCCGAGTTAAAAGACCAAGTTATGACTGTTTAAGTTGGAATTCCTCTTAGACAAATTTTGACGAACTTGATATAATAGAATTTATAAGTTCATTCAAACTTCATAGAAATATCATTAGGGTTATTTCTTTTGATTAGGAGACTTGGAGACGGACTAGACCTTCCCGAGGATTATTATAATTAAGTGGATTTCCGCGCCATGGCAAAGTGAGTTCGCTATCTTTAAATTTTATGCTTGTACTTGTGCTTTAATATTAGTGGCATTAGAATTAAGGGCAAATAAAATTGATCGTATGAATATGATTTCTATATGGGTGAATGAATAATAAGAATATTGGAATGAGCTTGTTTGTAATTATTTGAATGATTAGTATAGAAATAATTTTACAATATCTATGATCACCCATAAACTGTTAAATTATTAGCCATGATCTTATGAATTAAATTGACATGCATACCATATGTAGATCACATTGCATAGGTTACTATACCTTGTGGAAGAAGGCATGATAGCTGGGCAACGAGGGGCTGTAAACTCGAATGTTTGGCAATTTTCGGAATTAAATGTTGGTGTGTGGACTGGAATTGAAAATGTGTGTGGGTGGATACCTGTATCAACCATAATAAAAAGTGAGAAAAATTTAAATCATTTGGTTGTATGGGCCTAAAACACCTAACCCGAATGGAGGGCTTAAATCCATTCAGCATAAGACTTCGGATGATCTTATGTATTGTATGCTCATGTGTTTGTGCATTCATATAGTTGTTAATAACTTGTTTGTTATATATACTCTTGAGCATTAAATTTTGGAAGTGGAACTCACTAAGCTCGTAAGCTTATACCCCAATAGTTTCCTGTTGCAGTATGAATATTTATGGCTATCTCCGAGAAGTCACTTTCCTCAAGTACAGCTTTTTGGACATTAAGGAGCTTTTTGAAGAAGTCGGGACCTAGATGTAGGCATAGACTTGTAGTTTAATATCCTAATTTGATATATATATATATATATATATATATATATGATGGTTGTTGTAAGAGACTTTTAAGAACTTAAGAATTCTTAATATTTTGATGGGGGTATGCCCCTTAGATCATGTAATAGCCTAATCTAGCTATAACTGTTATGATTTACTTTCTTATTGCTATGTATGTCTCCTTAAGTTATTTAGAATCAAAGTAGGTCCTATGTTGAACGTAAGCCACACACCCGGTGTTTAAACTCATGAAGTGACTAAGGTTGTCATACTAGAGTTTAAATATTGAGTGTGGCGGAATGTCGCATTTAAGGTACCCTTTGGGGCGTGACAGAGTCTAAATATATTAATAAAGCACCTAAAGGAAAAAGTTAAGTATAAATTAGTATTTTTTGAAGATGCCAAAGGGTAAAACTAAAGCATAAATAATTGCAAGATGGCAGTAATATAAAAATGAAATCTTGCATGATGAAGGCCAACACGTCTCATTTTGAATTCACTTATCAAAAATTAAGGTGGTCATAATCTGATTGGGAACCAATATAAGGAGAAAGTAATAATTAGTGTTGTAATAGCATAATGCATATATATATATATATAACAATAATGTTCTCTATATATGAAAATGTTAAATAACATGTTAGTAGTAATAATAACTTTAAAGCAACAATACATTACGTATGGTTGTTAATCACACACCACATGTATATACACATGGTGTGTATTACCCATTGAATATGTCACACCCTAAAGGATACCCTAAATGTGATAGTCCGCTACACTCGATATTTAAACTCAAGTATGACAAACTTTGTCATTTGAGTTTAGACACCGGGTGTAAGGCTTACGTTCACCATGTAAAGGGCCTTACTTTGAATCGAAATAGCTTAAGAATACATACATAGCAATAAGAATATAAATCATAACAGTTATGACCAAGATTAATCTATTACAAAGATCTAAGAGGCATACCCCCATCAAAATATTAAGAGTCTTTAAGGTCCACAGAGGTCTCTTACAACAACATATAATATATATATATATAATTAAGGAGATTTAACTAGAAGTTTATGCCTAACATCTAGGTCCCGACTTCTCCAAAAAGCTCTTTAATTTTCAAAAGTTGTACTTGAGAAAATGGCCTCTTGGGGATAGCCATAAATAATTATACTGCAACAGGAAACTATGAGAGTATAAGCTTGCGCAAGATTGTTAAACTCGCAATTCCATGTAGAATCGCTAGGGGGTCGGTAGAATCGAACGTAAAATCGAAACGTAGAAATGCAAGTTTCTATAACCTTTGCAAAATAGTTTTGAAAATTTATAGAAATGCTTATAGAAGATATAGAAAACATAGAACACATAATAGATGTTAAAAAATAAAGAAATTAAGTTTTTCTTTTCATAATAACTCTTAGTCTATAATATAACATATATAAAAAGAGCAAATAAAGTCAAAATTAATTTATTTTCTATTATTTTGTTTGAAATAAGTGATAAATTGAAGAAGAATCAAAATTTTCAACTTATTAAATGTTTAATTATATAAAATGAAATAAATAAGTTTTCTTGTAAACTTTATAGCTATAACTTAGCCTAAATGAATTTCATAAATATAGAACAAGGGTTTTTAGGGAGGGAGGGAACAAGATAGAAAGGGTGTATGGAAACCAAATAGAAACGACAATAAGAAAGATATATCATTTTAATTATTAATAGTTAATGAGCTTGTAAATATACAATTGAATTTTTTTATATTTTAGCTTATTTGACTCGAATATGTAGAATCGGTAAATTCGGTTAAAATCGTAAGATTCTACCAAGATTACATGTATACTCGATTAAAATCGTAAGATTCTATCAAAAAACGATTTTACCCACGAGTCAACTCGGAAGGGCCTTCTAAAATCGTAAACTCGTAGAATCGTATAGATAAAATCGCGATTTTGACAACTATGAGCTTGCGAGCTTAGTGAGTTTCACTTCCAAATTAAATATTCAATCAAACAATAGTGCAAGCAAGTAATTTTAAACATTCATATAAAATGCACAAGCACGTGAGCATACAATATATAAGACTTTCCGAGAGTCCTATGTTGAATGGATTTACGTCCTCCATTTGGGGTTAGGTGTTTTAGGCTCATACAACCATAGATTTAAATTTTTTCTCATTTATTTAGTGGTTGTTTTAGGTCTCCACCCACTCGTTAATTATATAGTTGATTCAAGTGCCTACTCTCCACTCCATTTTAATTCAGGCGACCCCCTCGCCGATATCTGAGTTTTCAGGCCCACACGTTGCCTAGCTATTATGTCTTTTTTCCCACAAAGGTATAGTAACAAATATAATGACTCAATATATGTTATGCATGGACAATTTAGTTATATGGTCATGGCATATTATATAAGTGTAATCATAGATATTTCAAACATTTTAATTATATACTAAATCATATACATATTTATAACAATTCCCATTACGATATTCTTATCATCAATTCAACCAAGCAGAATTCACATGCACATTCCAATTTTATCTTGTCCTAATTCTAATGCCACTATCATTACAAGCACAATAATAAGCATGTAATTTAAAGAAAGTGAACTCACTTTGCTATGGTGCGAAATTCCTCTTAATCGTAATAATCCTCGGAAAGGTTTAGTCCGTCTCCCGAGTCTCCTAACAATAGAAATACCTCCAATGAGTATTTCTATGAAGTTAAAGTGAAACTTATAAATTCTATTCTAACAAGTTCATCAAAGTTCGCCTAAGAGGAAATTCCTACTTAAAATGGCCATAATTTGGTCATTTAACTCGAGATTTCTCATATTATGTATTGATTTTTACCTATTCTATGAGCTATCTATTTATAAAGTTATTTCCATCAAATAAGGTCATTTGGTTCATGAACAGCAGTACATAATGTTATATGAGTTCCCCCCCCCCCCCCCCCCCCCCCCCCCCCCCCCCCCCCCCACACACACAAATCAAATTCTAATTTCAATCCAAGCATCATTCATAAGCTTTGATAAATACTTAGCATCATTATATCTTGAAAAACTCTTTCATATACATATATAACGCAATATCATGCATGATTCATGGGTTTTGATCAATCTATTTCCTCATGTACTTAGACAATATTTTATGGGGTTTGAAAGACAATATTTTCTTAAGCTTGGTTTCTACCAAGTATATTATATGTACATGCAATATCTACAAGTCATTATCATGAATGCTATGATATGTGCTATATATATGCATATCCTTAATGATATTTTATTACAAGAATTCTTTTAGAAAACTTTTGCTTTGCCAAACCTTTTAAATTACTTGACTTAAGAAAACTAGTTTATTTCTTGCAAATTTACACTTGTTTTATTAAAACACAATCTTAATGACCTATATGTCTAACACCTTCATTATTTTAATAAAATTCTTCTGGAGTTGGAAAATAGATGTTTAAATGGGATTTTACCTAGTTATGAATTTTACAAAATTTTAAGGAATGAAAACATTATTTGATCAATATTTTGAAACCTTTCCTTGTTTTAGAATTATACCTTGATAAAATCCACTTATCCTTGTCAAAATTAAGTCTTTATTACATCTATTTCCCTAAGGCTTCTATTTTTCTATTAAAATCCTCTTTTTGGTAATTGAAAATAGGTGTTTAAACGGGGTCATTTCTAAATCCGAATTTTAAAATTTATGTTTGAGATTATTTCTTGTGTAAAACTCGTTTAATCTTTCTAAAATTAAGTCTGAATCAAACCTACTCATAAAGACTTCCATTTCTTTAATAAAACTCTTGTTTTAGGGTTGAAAAATAGGTGTTCACATATCAACCTTTCCTTATTACGAATTTTAAGTTTGTTGTTGGGGTTGAAACATAATGCTAACATAATTTTTGTTAACTTTCCTTATTTTGAAACTATCTCTTTGTAGATCTAAGCTTTACTCCTCAAAACCATTCCTTTATGATACCTATTCCCTAAGCCCTTCATATTTAATGTAAAATATTCATTGTGGAGTTAAAAAGTAGCTTTTCTAAATAGGGTTTCTTTTCCATCTGAATTTCCAAAAATCATATTTGTTGAAACAAAGATGGATCTCGAACTTCTTAACATATTCTCACTATTATAATGCTCCTACAAGTCTTTTATGTACATAAGACAAAATCTATGATATTTATGTACTCAAAACAACTAGATCTAGTATATCATGCAAGTCATGAATGCAAATGCACCATGAACATTATGTAGATGAGTTTAATAAAAGAATACATGCACAAAATATCAAGAAGAACAACATAAAGCAATAATATAGCAAAATAATAGTAAAACAATTTTAAATAACAAGATCCACAACATTGGGATGGCAAGAATATCATGCTTAAGTATTTCCACATCCCTAGCATAAAGCTCATGAGGATTTTAGTGGAACTACACATGTATGATCTTACCATTACATGATTTATTGTGGTAGGATCAAGATCTATTACCTATTTATTGTTTAGAGTAAGAAAAACATGAAGCAAAATTTTGTGTGTGTGTGTAAAAGAGAGGGGATCACACACTAGAGGGGAGAGGGTTGAGAGAAAAAAAATTGCAAGAGTTTTGTTAGTTAAGAAGTGAGAAAGTGAAATGAGATAGGCATAAAGGGGTATTATAAAAAAATGGATTAGGTTTTGTGTGATTAATTAATTAGAGAAAAAAAAAAAGCAAACAAATGAGAGAGTAAGAAGGGGGAGGGGTACCAGTTCTAGGGCTAGGAAGAAAGAGAGATGTGAGATATTTTGTGTAATAAAATTCAAAATTTAAAAGTAACTTAAGTAATAAAAGGTATTGGAAAAGTAAATTTGTAAGGAAAATTATGTAAGATTGTAAGAATAGGTTGCAAGGATGTAAGAATAGGGTATGGGTGGTGTCGAGCCTGGATTTTTCCATTTATCTCATCTGGTTCATTTCTCATAACCCGATTCACATTAAACCCAAGCCCATTTAACATGAATCCTCGACTAGGGGTTAAAAGAAATTTAAAAAAAAAAATCTTAGAGTCACCACCCGATATAAATCGGGAAAAATAAAAAGCTAGGATCAATGGGTCGGTTGATCCTAACTTAGCTACTAGTCCGCGAAAATTTGATTTAAAAAACCAAACTTTTAAAACCAGATATCATGGATTCGGGGGCTAACCTATTAAAACCAAATCGGTTACCACTTTTGGAATTTTAAATTTCTAATCTATCCTTTATATGCTCAAAAATTCAAATAATATATTATAACAAAAATATTTACAAGTCAAATCATTCATTTTTTTATTTTTTATATGCTTTTCTTCATTTTTATTTTTTATTATTATTTTTTTAGAACATGAATAACAACAAATATATTTCTTTTTTTTTTAAAAAAAACTTATATTTACAAAAGAATTATTCACAAAAAAAAACAAAACATTTTTTTTATTTTTTAATGTCGCCCCGCAGGTGCCTACGTACTCGCTAATCGAGATCAGACAAAATGTAGTTCTTTTAAAAAAACTTTAATTTGTTGATCAATTTTAATTTTTGAATTATTTTCAATTTAAGTTCATTAAATTTTATATTTTTATGAAAATCATTTTGATGATCCTATGATCTAATCAATTGATTTTCATTTCATGAAAACATATTTTTCTAAGTCCAAAAATCATTTTTTATTATTATTTTTTTTAAAAAAATTTTAGTTTTGGAAAATCCAATTTTATCATTTTTATTTATTTTGTTAATTTATTTATTTTTATTTTTATTTTTTTTAAAAAAATCATCACATAAATTCACAACATATTCAGAATATTTCATAATATATTAAAATTATTTTTCATGCATTAAATACACATTTCTAAAAGCAATTTATGTATAAATACATACTAAAAATATTCAAAAAATATCAAAAATATCAAAAAAAATAAATTTATGTAAAAAATAATTATTTATATTTTTCTGGATTTTTCTGTATTTTTCTGAATTTTTCTGAATTTTTTATGAATTTTTATGAATTTTTTACTATTTTTTCTATTTTTTATTATTTTCTGAAATTAATTATATAATAAACTATTAATAAAATAATGCGAATTGACCTGGACCGTTGGATGAAGCGGACGAGATCTGGAGCGCCGATCGTGCTGACCGATTTGGATCGTCTGATCTTGTTGACTCGATCTGAGCCGTCTGATCGCTTGATTGAATCTAAGCCGTCTGATCGCTTGATTGAATCTGGACCGTCTGATCGCTTGATGAAATCTGGGCCGTCTGGTCGCTTGATTGAATCTGGGCCGTCTGATCTGCTTGATCAAATCTGAGCCGCTGATCTGCTTGATTGAACCTGGGCGTCTGATCTACTTGATTGAATATGGACCGTCCGATCTGAGTTGACCGTTGACCGATGCCGTTGACCGATGACCGACCGGGTTGGATTCGGATCTTCGGGTCGGATCTCGGAGCTCCGGCAGGTGAAGAAGACGACTACGCGATCTTTCGGGGCGGATTCCGGCGGCTCCGGTGGTCCTCGGTGGTTGGAAGCTTGTCGGCCCGACTCCTAAGGTGGTTGCGCGTCCTCTGAAGGTGGTGGTTCGCGCCCAGAACGGCGGCAAGAGGCAGCTCCGGTGGCGGTCGTACGGCGGCGTTGATGAAAAAAATTTTCAGAGATTAATTTGATCAATTCGAGCAAATCTAAGCATACTAAATCATTAAAATCAAGTTTCTAACATTCCTACAACACTCAATTTAGATCAAATATGATCCAACAACTTCGAATTTGAAAGATTCGAATTTTAACCCTAAACTTGAAAACTTCGAATTGATCCTATTGTGTATGTGTTTCTTCGAAATTGACTTGTGCCTTTTGATCCTAGGACCCCCTATTTATAGGTTGCAAGCTCAATTTTACGTTTCGTTCAGTTTCAAAAACGAATCGATTTTTGCCTCTTGATTTTTCACGAATTTAATTCAAAAATTCGTGATTAATTTGTTTGAAACTGATCAATTGATGATTGATTTCTCATATCCTTCATCAAATCATTCAATTTGGGTAGATAAATCATCCAATTTTCATTCAATTCTTGTAACTCCTCATTTAAGTGCAATTGAATGCTTTTACAAATTGAATTTTTTCCCAATTTTTTTAGCACGAATTTTGTGACTTTTGAGTTGTTTTTGTACATGAATTGTGCACTAATCTTTCATATTCCATAACCACTTTGCAATTGCTTCATCAATTTCAACAATTAATGTTGTTTTGTCAGTTAAAAACTGATGCAAAGTAAGGCAAAAGTCACTTTGAGAATGATGAAAAGACAAAAATGATAAAAAGGCAAAAATTTGCCTTTGCTAGGGTTTGAACCTGTGTCCTTGAGCTTGAGTGTGTGTTTGGGTCAATGTGTTTAACCAACAGGCCATTTGGCCTGTGCCTTGATCACTTAGCCAATTTCATCAATACTTAAGGCTTTTTTTAAAAAATGAGTTTAATTAAATTTTAAGCCTTAATTAATTGGGCAAAAATTAGGTGTCTACAGGTGGTTGTTCTTGTGAATAGTCTGATTAGAAATCAAAAAGTAGATTAGACAATTAAATTACAGGTAGTAATAAAAATACGATAACAAAGCTATAATTGAAACTTTTATAAACCGAAAAATTATATAACTGATATATTTGGAAATCTTATGAAATTATGAATCTAACAGTACTAATAACATAATCTTAGTGTCTCGAGCCCCGAGACACGTTTTCAATGTTTGTATTTGATCGGATTCGAAATAGGCCAAAAATTTACCCATATAATATTTTTAAGCATCCTAAAATTATTACAAACCAATCTATACTCTCTACTCATATTTCGGCTTCTCGGTTTAAGAACACGGGATTGTTGGATCTAAGCTGCCAAGGCTTCCTAAGGATTTGTTGACTTAGGATTTCTGGTTGACTTTTCGGCTTAGGGTTTAAGCTTGAAATTATCATAAAAATTAGGGGTTTACAGAATATTTTCCACATTTTAGTAGATAAGGTTTCTTGTGTGTGTGTCACATACCCTAGGTAGATTTCCTCTTTCAACCAATACTTTCATCGATGCCATGGATACTCCCCGTGATAGTGCTATGTGGAGTTGCCTATGGCTAAACATATGTTCAAAAAGGTAGATGTCAACATTATGTATGGTTTGACCTTATGCCTTATTAATGGTTAATGCAAAATACAAGCATACTAAAAATTGTTTACCCTCTTGCATGACCAATCAAAACCTTTGCATAAATGACACTCTTGTAAGAAACCAATACGTGTTAACCTAGTACCATTTCTCAAGAGCATAATTTGAGTTCCTTAAGTGTTAATATATAAGGAGGCATTCCACCCGAGGATACTGGCATTTAATGACTCTTGTTGGTACATGTACCTCACTAGTGACATCAAAAGAGTAATATGTGTGTGCTTCAATAGGAAACAATTAAATAATTATATCATTCACCTTGTCAACACCAACATTTGTTTGTAATAAAAGCACAGAAATAATAAAGTAATTTGAATCTTCAATGTGTTCAAATGATTTAGGAAAGTTGCATCAATCAAGGAATCAATAGATCGTTTATCCTCTCATTGTAAACGCATAGGTAAAGGTATTTTTATGAGGCCATCTGATACGGACAACGAATAGCAACGTACGCTACCAGCTTTAACCCGTAAGTCACCGACTTTGGACATTACATCACTGGCATTGAAACCAACCTTTATTGCTGATGGTTTCATCTTTTGAGTTCTAAAACCACCTCAGCCGGCATTAAAAACCTGTCTTTATTACCGACGGTTTCATCTTTTGAGTTCTAAAACCGCATACATTAATTAGAGGCTACCATTTTTTCATTTCCAACATTGATTGTCGATTACACTATTTATTTGTATTTATGGTATTTATTATTTGCCTTTTTAGATCTTTTCTTTTAGAATTCCTCATGTAATAGTATATATAGGCCTTTAGGCTTGTCTTTGTTAATCAGAACATTTGATATATTTAAAAACCCTAATTGAGAACTTTTTTCGCATAAAGTTTGCATTTTTATTGCAAATCTTGTTTATCTACGCTTTATGCTGCATCAAGTAGCATTAGAGTGGGATGGCTACTGACAGCGATAGCGGTGCTCTCCATGATGGTGTTTAAGGGAATGGAGCCCCTCAAGGGACAAGGTGTTGCAACGATTAGAGCAACATCTGGAGCAATAGATGGATTACATGTCCTAGCATTTCAAGGAACATTTTGAGGAGATTGTGAAACGTCTGGATGCTTGTGGTAATAATGCACACAGGAGACAGAATGACAATAGAAGGCCATAGGTCAAGGTAGCTCGCGATGACCCTATTAACAGACTTGTCCCTGCTCGTAGACAACCAGTCTACAAAGAGGATTTAGAAGAGAGTGATGTAGAACCATCTCGATTCGCTCGCAATCCACCATATGGTGGTCAGAGGAGGCATGATTATGAGGATAGAGATGGCAAAAGTTTTCGTTGCCAATAGTATGGAGGTCAAAGAAGGTATGATTATATGAGGATAGAGATGTCGGAAATTTTCATTACCATAGTATGGTGGACAGAGAAGGCATGATTATGAAAATAGAGGTACCAGGAATTATCACTATCAGTGGTATGGTAGTCATAGAAAGGATGGATATGACAATAGGGACATCGAAGATTTTTGGTTGAAGGTTGACATTCCGTATTTTAATGGAAAACTAGGGATTGAGGAAATTCTTGGATTAGATTGCAGATGTTGATAAATTCTTTGATTATGTGAAGAATCCTCTTGAAAGACGAGTTTGGTTAGTGGCTTGTCGCTTGAAGGGGATGGCTTCAGCATGGTAGGAACGGATCCAATATAGGAGAGAGCGAGAAGGAAAGGGTTTTGTTTGTACTTAGTATCGGATGAAATACTTGATGAAGTCGGAATTTTTACCACTAGATCATGAGCATGTTTTATTCCAACAATATCAGTGGTGCCAATAGGGTGACAAATCAGTGCATGAATTTACTGTTGAGTTAATGCGGTAGGCATAATGGAATAACCTTTTAGAATCCAAGGCACAACAGATAGCTTGGTATTTAAAGGGATTGTAGCCAACTTTGTGGGATCGAATTGGAGTGCAAATCATTCGTACTTTGAGTGAGGCAAAGAATCTAGCCCTAAAGGTTGAGTTGATGCAACAAGAATGTGAAAGGAAGAATTATGAGGGGTACAAGGATGATGTTGGTTCATAAGAGAAGACCACTAGTGTTATAGAATAGCAAACCCATGGTCACAGTGATAACAAACAACCTCCAGAGGATAGAGCTACAGGAAAACGCCCTGAGAATGAGGGCCAAGATAAAGAGGATTTTGAGGCAGAGATTAAGGAGACCAGGCAAGTACATGCTTAGATTGTGAAACAAGTTATGATGAACAATGATGAATCACTAGTGGAGGAGCAACCAAAGTTGGTTCGTCTTTCATTGTAGGAATTAAAAGAATTGATGCCTGAGGATATTCCAAGTAAGTTACTGTCGATGAGAGACATCCAGCACCATGTTGATCTTATTCCAGGGGATAGCCTTCTAAATTTACCTCTTTATAGAATGAACCCGAAGGAAAGTGAGATTTTGAAAGAGAAGGTAGAGGAACTGTTAAGCAAGGGGTTGAATCAAGAGAAAGCACAAGAGTAGCTCCAAAGAAAGTTCATATTTGATCTTGGAGGATACTTATGATTTTAAGCATATCTTTGTTGTCGCAAGGTTAAAGAACTCCTATAACTAAATTCAATCATAAACTTGAGGACAAGTTTTTTGTCCAAGTGGAGGGGAATGATGCAGACAACGAACAGCAACGTACGATACCGGCTTTGAACCATAAGCCACCGGCCTTGGACATTACACCGCCATTATTGCTGACAGTTTCATCTTTTGAGTTCTGAAACAGCCTCTACCGGCGTTGAAAACCTATCTTTATTACTAATGGTTTCATCTTTTGAATTCTGAAATCGTACACATTACTTACAGGTCGCCAGTTTTTTATTTCCAATGTTAATTGTCAGTTATACTATTTATTTGTATTTATTGTATTTATTATTTGCCTTTTTTAGATCTTGTCCTTTAAAATTCCTCATGTAATAATATATACAAGCCTTTAGGCTTGTCTTTGTTAATCAGAACATTTGATATACTTTAAAACCTAATTGAGAACTCTTTTCTCACAAAGTTTGCATTTTTATTGCAAATCTTGTTTATCTACGCTTTACCCTGCATCATCATCATACTCAGTATGCATAGCTCCATCAACAACTTGTATTACAAAAAGGATCTCATGTTTCAGTTGAAGTGAAGGACATAGACATTGCTCATAAAAGGCCATTTGATGGCTAAATGTCTAAGAAAAACCTAATATGTGTCATGCCCCAAGGGTACCTAAACGTGCTAGTCCGTCGCATATAATATTAAAGCTCATGAATGACATCCTTAGTCACACAAGAGCTTCGATATCACATGCAAGGCGTGCTTCCAAGATAGTAGGAAACTCACAGGGATATTATGTTTAAGCAGATAATAAAAGCATGCAATAACTTATATAATAAACATGTAATATTCATTAGATAAAAGTCTCTTACAACTTCTTAGGGGATTCCCACGTTCTACTAGTCTTGTTTAACTAAGCTATCAACAAAATATACATAAATATAATATATCTACTATAAAAATTTTTCTTAGAAGTCTATATCCAAACTAAATTATATATATATATATATATAATAAACTTCTTCCAAAAACTCCTAATAGCTTTGGCTCATACTGATAAAAATGGCTCCTTGGTGCCAACCACAAGTAATCGTACTGTAACAAAAAGCTATAGGGGTATAAGTAAAACTAGCTTAATGATATAACTCCCATCTACAAAATATTTCCATAAAACACACAGTATTTAGACAATCATATGAAAATGATCAATCACATGAGTAAACAAAATACACACGATTAACTGGAAAACCATGTGTAGCATGGAATTTTACGCCCTCCATGTCGAGGGTTGGGTAGTTACAAGCCCATACGACCATCAATATTTGCAGATTTACGAGCGCCTACTTGTCCTGTAGACTTTTCGACTCTACTTGCCCATGTAGACTTTCTAGCTCCTACTAGCCACCACTACACTACCGTTTCCCCACAAAAAATAGTAGTGAAAAATAAATGTGACTCGCAAATATGATATGCATGAATTTTTTTCAATATAGGTTTATTCAATTAATGTCGAGTTTAAGTTAAAGGCGATCAAAACAATATTCATCATATCATTGCAAGAAAACATAAGTTATTCATCAATTCCTCTTTCGATGTTATTAGTTTTTATTCAATCAATCATGAATCCAAATCACACAAATTTGTTCATTTATCTTTTTCCTTATTTTCTAATGCTACTACTTACAAGCACAAACAAGGAAATGTAATTGGTAAGGGATTAACTCACTCCATAATGATCGCTTCTAGTCGAAGTAATTTTTCAGGAAGGCGATATCGGTTCCTTCCTCACCTAAACAAGATGAAATACCCAAAATAAGCCTTTCGTAGAATTTCTATTTTTGAAGATTCTAAATTTTTCTTGAATTTGCGGTAAAGTCGGATTGAAGGAAATTCCAACTTAAAATGGCAATAACTTGCTCATTTTAACTCGGAATTTCACATATAATATACCGTTTTCTACCTACTCGAAAAGATCTATCTATTTCTAAAACTATTTTCATCAAAATAAATCATTTGAGCTCCAAATTAGTGGTGATCGGATTCACCATGAATTTTCACAAAACTTGTTTTCTTCTTTTTACAAAAACTCATATCAAAGAGATTGATATTATAATAGTTTGTAAAACCTTTGAAATGTATTTATATATGTATTCATTGACTCATATCAAATGCATGAAATTAATGAAGTTGTCTCAACCATGAATTTTTGGCAAAAGTAAAGTTTTCTAAAGATTTTGGAAAAGTGAAACTTTTGAAAATTTCCTCTTATCTTGCTAGAAAATATCTCAAGTTATTTTAAATGAGTATTTTTCTTATCCTTAATTTCATTTTCTTAGTCTTTTTAAATTTCTAAAGAATGAATTTTATTTTCTAAGCTTAGTTTCTAATACTTTTTGAAAGTAGTAATAATTCTATATTTATAGAAATCATTTTCTTATTTCTTAAGATCATTCTCCTTTTATAAAAGGAAATTTGTCGGTGTTTGTTAAGCTAGTATTGATGAAAGGTGAAGTTTAGTAAAACTTTTGTTTAATCAAGAATTTTTTTCCATTTTATAACTTTGTAAAGTGTATGTATGTTTCGTTTAAAAAAAAAAATCTATGTTCTTAAAATTTATAATGAACTCCTCTAGATTTCTAGAAAAAGTTTGTTAAGATAAATTCCTAAGTTTTTATGAAAAATTACTTCCTTCATAACGAAATTTATTTTTAGAGAATAACTTTTATTTTAAGAAAAATTTTCCTCCTTTATCTTGTTGAGACAAAAATCAACATGTTCATGCATGTTTATGAATATGAAATCATAAGGTTATGAAAACATAAGAAAAACGTAAAAAATTAAAGAAATAAGTTAGTAAAGAAATATGTCAAGTATTGGAACCTTAGCTTCATCAAGGTATCCCGGGACTAAGAATAGACTAGTCCCAAAAGAAAAAGAAAATTGTTTTGACTTGATGAGGACAAGTCTAAGACAAGAAGGTCTAGTCTTAAAACAACTTGAAAGGAAATAAATTGCAAGGTAAATAAATAAATTGCAAGGAAAGTAAATAAATTGTAAAACAAAGGAGCTTATATACTCTAAAATATATATAACTACATAGATATATTTAGTTAAACATATATGAAAACAACATAAAGGAAAATAAATTCATCAATAAAAACAAAGTATGAACATATTGTTGCTTCTTAAAGGCTAAAACTATTACCTATAGAAGAAGTTGAAATTAGAGAAAATTTGAGAGAGTTTATGGAATGATTTTGAGAGAGTAAATTTAGTGTATGGAAGGTGTGAAGGAAATGGAAGGAAGATGTGGTATTTATAGAAAAAAGTGGAGGGTAATTTGTGTTAAATAAATAATTGAAAAATAAAATAAATTGAGGAGAGAAGGAGGTGTGGCCGGCTACAAGTGTGAGAAGAGGGAGAGAAATTTATTTTATTTATTTATCTTTTTGTAATTGAAAAGTAAGATATGAAAGATGTGAAGTTGTATTGAAAATGAAAATTATAAAAAGTAGAGGTATGGTTGTAAGAGTAGGTTGTAAGAAAAAGTAGAGATAGATAAATAGTGTAGAATAGTAATAAATAGTGTAATGTAAAGTAGACATGATAAAACTTTGGGGGGTTTACAACCTGCTCTCCTTAAAGAAAGTTTTGTCCTCAAAACTTGAAGTTCATACCTGATTCTTCGAACAAACTTGGATACTTCTGGCGTAGATCGCTTTCGGCTTCCCAGGTTGCCTCTTTATGTGAGTGATTTCTCTACAATACCTTCACATACTTGATCTCCTTATTTCGAAGCTTTTGCACCTTATGATCTAGGATCTGAATCGGGTGCTCTTCGTATGTGAGGTTTTCTCTTAACCGTACTGGTTCCAACTCTGTGATTCTGCTAGGATCTGGCACATGCTTTCGTAAAACCGATACGTGAAACATATTATGGATTCCAAATAGGTTATGAGGTAGGGCCAGATGATAAGCAAGATCTCCTACTCTTTCAAGCACTTCAAAAGGTCCAATATATTGTGGGCTCAAATTTCCTTGTGCCTGGACTCTGTGAATACTCTTGATGGGGTTTACCTTCAAATACACATGGTCTCCAATCTCAAACTCAAGTATACGTCGTTTCATATCTACCCAGCTTTTCTGTCGATCTTGTGCTTCCTTCATCTTGTGTTTAATGATTCGTACCTTATCAGCCATGTCTTGTACCAAGTTAGATCCAATGCTTAACTTCTCTATATCGTCCCATAATAATGGCGATCTACACCGCCTTCTATACAATGCTTCATAAGGTGGCATTTGAATTGTGGAGTGGTAGCTGTTGTTGTAAGCAAATTACACCTACGTAGGTGTGCGTCCCAACTAACCCTTGAACTCTATTACACAAGCACACAACATATCCTCTAGAGTTTGTATTGTTCTTTCCAATTAACCATCTGTTTAAGGGTGGTATGCAGTGCTAAAGTATAGCTTCGTTCCCAAGCATCTTTGTAAGCTTGTCCAAAATTTAGACACAAACCTTGGGTTTCGATCAGAGACTATTCCAACGGGTACTCCATGCAAGCGTATTATCTCTCTCATGTATATTCTTGCCAACTTATCCATGGAATACGTCATGTTGATTGGAAGGAAATGAGCTGTCTTTGTCAATCGGTCGACTACAACCCAAATGGCATCATATCCAGCAGATGTTCTTGGTAGTCCACACACAAAATCCATCGTAATTTGATCCCATTTCCATTTGGGTAGCGGCAGTGGTTTCAAGAGTCCTCTTGGTCTTTGGTGTTTCACTTTCACTTGTTGGCATGTGGAACATTTCATCACAAAATCCGCTACGTCTCTCTTTATATCGTTCCACCAGTAATGGCTTTTCAGATCCTGATACATCTTAGTTCCTCCTGGGTGCATTGTATATCCTGAATGGTGTGCTTCATTCATGATTTCCTTCCTTATTTCATCATCATCTGGAACACATAATCTCCCTTTCATTCTCACAACCTTAGCTTCATCTACTGTGATACCCGTATACTTTCCTTCTTGTACTTCTTCTTTAATCTTTTGAATTGCCTCATCATTTCATTGGGCTTCCTTGATCCTTTCTACTAAGGTGGGTTCCATGACTAGGCTGCCGATTTCTACTTCCATATTTTGCCATATGAATCCGATACTCATCTTCTCAAATTCCCTTATTAGCTCCTTCTTATCAGTGAGGAAGGTAGCTACTTCTCCATGATTCTTCCTACTTAGGGCATCTGCGATAGCGTTTACTCTTCATGGCTAATAGTTTATTCCAAGGTCATAATCCTTGATGACTTCCAATCATCTCCGTTGCTGCATATTCAACTCCTTTTGCGTGAATAGATACTTGAGACTCTTATGATCGGTGTAGATCTCGCACCTTTGCCATATAGGTAATGTCTCCATAACTTAAGCGCAAACACAACGACGGCTAACTCCAGGTCATGGTGGGGTAATTTTGCTCATGAAGCCTAAGTTGTCGTGAGGCATAAGCAATCACCTTTCCATCTTGCATCAACACATACCCGAGGCCATTTCTAGAGGCATTGCTATGCACCGTATAAGGTTTCTCGGGTCTGGTAGAACCAAAATTAGGGCAGAGACAAGTCTTTTCTTGAGTTCTTGAAAACCTTGTTCTCTTTATCAGTCCAAATGAACTTTTCATCCTTCTGAGTCAACTGTGTTAGGGTTTGGCTATGGTAGAAAAGTTCTTCATAAACTTCCTATAACATCCAGCCAGTCCGAGGAACTTCTCACTTCAGTAACAGTCTTAGGTTGTCTCTAATCCATTACTGCCTTTATTTTCTCAGGGTCTACTGATATACCTTCTCCAGATATGACAAGTCCTAGGAAAGATATCCTATCCAACCAGAAATCACAGTTAAACAGCTTGGCATACAACTTATGCTTACGCAAAGTTTGTAATGCCATTCTCAAGTGTTCTTCATGTTGTTCCGTGTCTGGAGTAGATCAGAATCTCGTCTATAAAGACTATCACACACTTATCCAATAAAGGTTTGTATACTCAGTTCATGAGATCCATAAAAGTTGATGGTGCATTGGTTAAACCGAAAGGCATTACCAAAAACTTGTAATGTCCATAGCGGGTTCGAAAAGCCGTCTTGGGTACATCCTCTGGCTTGATTCTTAACTGATGATATCCTGACCATAGATCAATTCTTGAGAAGACACTAGCACCTTGAAGTTGGACAAAAAGATCATCTATCCTTGGGAGTGGATACTTATTCTTGATGGTGACTTTATTGAGCTCCGATAATCGCTGCACAAGCGCATAGAGCCATCCTTCTTTTTCACGAACAAACTTGGTGCTCCCTAGGGTGATACACTTGGTCGAATGAAACCTTGGTCTAGCAAGTCTTGCAACTGAGTCTTCAGCTCCTTTAGCTCGACTGGTGCCATTCGGTAGGGTGCCTTTGATATCGCTCCATGTTCACCAATAGGTCGATTTCGAAATCGATTTCCCTCTTAGGTGGTAATCCAGTAACTCGTCAGGAAATACATCCGAAATTCCTTAATCACGAGTATAGTTTCCAACTCAGGTTTCTCTTCTTCTTTCTCCTCTATGGCCACGTTACTCAAGTTGATCTCTTCATCGTCCATTAATAGCTTGAATGAGTTCAATCTTACCGTGGATTCTCCCTTGAATACTATCTCATTTCCATCTTGATTCTTGAACTTCACTTCTTTATGGCTAAAGCCTACTAAAGCTTTGACAGATATCAATCAACTCATTCCTAAGATCACCTCATATTTGCTCATTTCTAATATTATCATGTCATACTTAGTGTAGCATCTTTGTATCTCCATGGGGCAATCCTTAAGCATTTCCTTAGTTGACACAACGCTTCGGTGGGGTCTTAACTCGAAAACTAGTAGCGGTGGTATCTATTGGTAAGCCGGTTTGTTTAGCCAGACTAGCGGTAATAAAGGAATGCGTAACTCCGGTGTCGAACAAAGCATAGGCGGTTTAACTCGCTACGTGTATGTAACCTGCACTCGAATTTTATACTAATCACGAAACTTGTATTCTTAAACCATCTACTGGTATGGAACCTTATACTTTCTAGGTTAAGGATTGAATGCATGATACTTAAGAACTTGCATCATAAAGGTAAAGGAGTTTCTGATTCTAACCTGTCACTAGACCAAAGTCGGGGCCACAATCTCCATCCAAGGCTGCTATCTTAGCTCCTTCATCATCTAATTCTTCACATACCCATTGCCCTTCCAAGTTGTAAATCCTCATTCCATGGACAACTACTCCAGAACGGCTTGGGTTGTTTCCTCCATTCCCATCTTTTGTCGATGTAGCTCCTCCTATTATACCAAGCGATCTAGCTGGGGCATTCTTCCTCTACGGGCATTCATTGGCAAAGTGCCCAGTTTGCTTACATACAAAGCAGACAGTGGAAGCCTTCTTCGGGCAATCATTAATCTTGTGGCTAAGGTCTCCACAGAAATAGCATTTGTGTTGGAGCAAGGGCCATCTCTTTAGGTAATGCTCTTGTTTACACTTCTAGCACGATACCTTGACCTTCGATGCTTCCCTGTTGCCACTAGCACTTCCTTTATAGCTATTGAAGGGTTCAAACTTCTTGTTTTGGAAGCTAGGACCATAATTGTCCTGAGTCCTCTTCCTGAACACAAAGGTTCTCTTTTCTGACACTTTACTCTTTCTCTTCTTAGCTCATTCTATAATGCGAGCTCTTTCAACCAGTTCACGGAGGGTCCTTAAATCCAATTCTCCCAGTCGTTTCTCAAATCCTCATCCAGGCCACTCAGAAAGACTTGCCTTTTTAACTCTTCACTGTGTTTAAAGGATTCTAGTACGTACTGGAGTAAGCGACTGAACTCAGTCTCACATTATTCGATCGTTCTTCTTTTTTGGGATATATGAAGGAAGTCTTCACTGTACTGCACTCTCAAACTTCCAAGAAAATAATTCTCTATGAATTCACTTCTGAAGGTTGCCCAGGCCACAGGTGGTAGCAACCCTCTACTTTTTGATTCTCACCACACTCTTGCATTGAATCTCAACATATAAGTGTCATAGTCCAGGCAAAGGTGATGGGGCACTTTGTAAGTAGAAAATGATCTTTTTATTTGCACTAACTAGTCTTCTACTTCTTCTGGTTTTCTAAAACTCCCATCAAAGTATCAATTACTTTTGATGAAGTTTGGTAAGGAACTTCGATAAGGTCGAGGTGGCAGTGGTGCCGGCAAAATGGCAATTTGGGATTCAGCTTCCGGTGGTGCTAGTGCTTCTACTGTTACTTCAGGTGCATTAGTAGCTGGTGGCGGCACATTTTGTGCGTGCTGCGTGAAGTTGTTGACCAATTCGGTTAATTGGTTAATGGCTGCCCAAACATCGCCTTGTAGAGAGGTAAAGAGAAGAGAGTTTTCTCTATATAAGAAAAATATGAGGTAAGACTCGCCTTATTATCTAGAGAGATAAGTCTTGCCTCTAACTAGTTTAGAGAGGCGAGCTTTGCCTCTCTTCACCTAAATGAGGTAAGTGAATTAATTTTAAGGCAAGACTCAAATCATTATCATTTCGCATTTTTCTTAAATTTTTACTAGTGATTACGATCTCGCTTATTAGTAGCTCAGAATAGAATAAAGGTGTTAGCTAATAAAACTCGAACTGATGTGAGATTTGAAGTGAGGGATTTGGTTTTTATTCGACTTCAACCTTATAAACAATCATCTATGACATGAGGGTATCATAAATTGGCCAAGAAGTATTATGGACCCTTTTGTATATAGAAATAAATTAGGTCATTGGCCTACGAGATGGAGCTACCAGATTTTGCACAAATACATAATGTTTTTCACATTTTGGCTCTTAAGAAAGCACATGGTGTCTCTATCCCAACTTTGAATTTACCACTTGAGGCCATAGATAATTATTCACTTTAGAAACCCTTATCTATCGTGGGTTCTCGGATGATTAACAAAATGATGGCAAAGTTCACAACTAGTGGTGCAATGGAGACGCTAATTACCGAAGGACATGGCATGGGAGTATTATGACAATTTTTGTGGTACTTACAATGATTTCAACCTTACAAACATGGTTGTTTTTTTGAAAAGGGAGATAAATGTTACCCCACAAGAAAGAAGACAAACAAGACTATCTTCAAGATTTAATAGTTTTGTTGTCTCATAGTGATTGCTACAAAAATTTGTATAGGAAATAAGTAGTTACAACTGAATAGCATAGTAGTATAGCAGATTTGTAACTAACAAATAATAAAAATACTTTCGTGACGATCAGAACAATATGATATAAAAGCAAAAGAAAGGGGAGGGAAAAACCATTCTTAGCCAAGGTCCATCACTAGTTTAATACTATTTTAAGGACAATCTTATATGGTGACGCTTGAAACTACCTTATTTATTTATTTTCCTTCTTATTTTTATAGGGAGAGAGAGGAGCACATGCTAGGTTAAATTACGTTCCAGTCATCCAATCATGATTTCTTCGAAATGCACCCGAAACTTCTCCTACTTTGAATCAACAGGCATATGGCCGTAACACATGGCAGTCATCCACTAAATCCTCAATCCCAATCGTAGTTCTGTCTAGTGGGGAGTTAATCCTTGTCCAATTATTGCAATTCTTCATGCAATACTGAAGTTGACCGGTTGTTATGACCTCAAATAAAACCCGCCTCCGGTTTTCCAACTACCGATTCCCAGGAGTCAATTCCAGCACATAATTTCAAAACCCAATACCGACTACATCTTGACTTCATAAATACGCAATAAAAAGATAAAAGCATCAATTTTAAGGTGACAAAGTATCTTTCATCGTGTTGTTGGTGCCTCATCTTCTAAAAAATGGAGGAGATATCTGGAGAAGGTAATCGAATGGAGAGGAAAATAATGGTGGCAGTGGATGAAAGCGAATATAGTTACTATGCACTCATGTTCATACTTGACAATCTGAAGGAGTCGCTTGAGAAGTCCACGCTTTTGATCTTTATGGCTCAGCCAGAGCCCCAAAACGTGTACACATTTGCGGCTTCCTAGGAAATGCTAGAAATGTTTGTCCTGTGTCAGCCAGTTAAGTTTCAATTTCACTTCTGATCTTTATGATACTGTAAGTGCTATGGTTGTGTTTTTCTGTATTGTGATAGGTGGTATTGATATCCTCTCCTTTGTGGGGTTGTTGCAGCCCCCCTGATTTTGTTAACTCCTTCAAACACAACAATAAGAAGCTCACTTTGGCTCTCTTGGACAGGGCTAAGGAGATATGCACTTCTCGAGGGGTAATTGTTTTTACGCTAATTCAATGCCCTAACATTTACTTTAATTTGTGAAGTTTGTTGATTCCTGGAATTTTATAGTAAAAGTCAGGATCTTGTCCCATCTACCATATAATACTTGGATTACATATGTTCAATAAAATTCTTTATTAAAACCTCACTTTCTAATATAGAAAAATGTCAAATTTTGTAATTGAATTTTGTATAAATGTTTAATTTAGTTCCTAAAATTTAAAGCAATCAATTTAATATCCAATTGAAGTTTTCATAACTATTTTTGCTACTCATTAACACCATTTAATTTGTTTCAATATATGCAAAAAAAAGAAAGATAGAAAGAAAAAACTACCTATTAATACTAGATGATATGCTTCATCTTCTATTCTTGTAAATAGAACAAATAGTATTAAGAAAATAGTAAAATTAGCCAAAAAAATATAATTGGATATTAAATTAATCCTTTTAAAGTTAAGGGATTAAATCCAATTTTCGCATAAATTACAAATACCTTGCTATTTACCCATTGGGGATAGTGTATTATTAGGAGGAAAGACGAATTTATTCTCAAAACTATATATAAATTGCCATGATTCATTAGCTCCTATGAAGAATATGCTATCATTTTTTTTCCTTTTTAATAGTTTGGTAACTCATGTATATTTTGTTCGCTTGCTAAACTCTATTAGTTTCGTGTTATTGAATATGTAGAATATAACGGCTCGGCGTATATTTGTTGCTCTGCTTTTGCTCAGATTGATTCCTCGCTAAAAATTCTAGAGTTTGAGTTTCTACCACAACACCGGAACTATTAAGCTTATAAGCTGACATTATAATTTGTAATTTTATTATAAAATCGGTAATTCAATTGATATTTGTAGTACTACTTTTTCCCCACTAGAAACATTTTTTTTTTTTAATTACTCTACTCTAACTAGCAAAACCATACATGTTTTTTTATCATTACGATGAAGATCGAACTTGGACCTCTCTTGAGAAACTAGCGAGTTGTTACTAAACTACAACTCATTGGCAATTGGCAAAACCATACATTCCTGTTCATAATTATACTATTCTTTTCTTCGTTAATGCTTTTCGGACTAAATATAGCCTTATTTATAGTTTTAAAAGTTTTGTTCATAAAATAATTGTGAAAAAATAATATTGAATTTCACTTTAACCTTTGTAAATATGTCTAAGTTAAAAAAAACTCATCACATGCTCCTAAATTTAAATAAAGGAAAAAGCGAATAAACTCTTAAATTTTTTACCCCCTAGGGCTTCTCACTTTAAATAGGTAATTCACACCTTGGTTCTTACGCAACATTTTAAACCTTTCTTACGATTGTCTTTCCTCAGAGGCTATATTGAAGCCATAAAAGATAGGATATCGTCACTATTGAAATGAAATAATATAAGGATATAGGACAGGCCCCATAAAATATCTATTTCAAAGAACCTGGTGAACTGTGCTTTTTTTCTTCTTAGACTACGTCGAGATGATCAATATAGCGAGACTAAGAATGACTGTATGACAAAGATTGAGGACAAAAGGCCAGGAACTGAACTCGATGAGGAGGAAAGCGAAAGGCTTCCGAAACATATGGCATTATCGCCCCATTGTATGGCATGAATGCCGACTTTTTAAAATGGAAGATATAACCCCTACTAATGAAGAAGTGGGAAGAGCAAGAAGTTGAATTTTAAATTTGTTTTAATTATTGCATATATCTCCTTAAATTTTAATAAATTGACAAATAACCTTGAAAAGTTGCAAATAATTTTCTTAAATTTTTATTGTTGCACAAACACATTTTTAAACTTATCAAAGTTTTAACATTCATAAACTTTGATCTAAATGTACTTTTTAATATTTTTATTAAATTATTAATATGCTCAAGTTTATAAATTTCATATGCAATTAATGAAAGCTGCAAGAACATATCCATTCATAAATCTTTTGAAAAAGATTGTGGGTCTTCTAACTTGAAGAGCTTCACCTAAGCGACTTCATTTTTATGAACTTCTGCCTATAGGGAAGGAAACTGCCATCATTTTACGCATTCCTTTCCTTAAGATTCTCCTTTTTTTTTTTTTTTTTTATGCTTATAGATAAAGGCCGAAACCGTTACAGAGGTTGGAGATCCTAAAACAGCTATATGTGATGCGGTTCAGAAGTACAATGTGGATCTTCTGGTTATGGGTGAACGGGGACTAGGAACGCTCAAAAGGTTTGTTTTGTTTTATTATAATTTTGGGCATCCTGTGACCTGTCTTTTAAGGTGTAATATTACATGATAATCTATGTTTGGTTCATTACTGTCTTTATTTGTATAATTCTCTATATTTATTCAATGCATCATTTGTATATGTCTGTTATGTATTTACTGTATATATTTTTCACTTTTAACTTTTTGGCATGTTTCTTGGGCCAAACACCCAGTTTTAAGCAGCATCAACATGCTATCTGTTTGGTTCTTTGGTTTTTTGTCTGTTTGGTATTTGTTTGAATTAGACTGTTTTGAAGAAAATACAAATAAAAAAAAAAAGACATATTTACCTATAAATCATCCACATTGGAGTTCTTGACACGGGTACCTAGGTAAAATATCTCACTTTTTGAGTTTTTACGGATGTGAAGAGTTCCTTTAACTTTTTGGGTTTTCTACAAAGGACTCCAAAAAGTAAGTTTTTTAGAATATTTTATTATTATTTTGTAAAAATAAAATATTATATAAAAGTAAATGAGATCCACAAAAGTATAAAAAGAAGTGAATAAACTTACGTGAAGGATTTTATATATAAAGTTGTGAGGTTCTTCAGAGCAAAAGTTCTTTTATATGCAGATATGGTACTTTAAGAGTCTTGTAAAGGATCCGATGAATGTGGATGCTCTAAATAGATGAAATAGACTAGATATAGACACAAATCAGAAACAGATACAATTGAAAATCAAACAGTCCAAACAAACTCGAATGCAAAAATGATGGGCTTTTATATTATTTCACACTATACAAGGTTCTAATTTATTCATTGAAGCACCCCCTTGTATAGGTTAATCCCATGTAATAATCATCCCATGCAGTATATATGGTGCTGTCTATTTTGGCGACCTGATTTTTACAATCTTGGACAACTTAATGTTACAGGGCTATTCTGGGGAGTGTGAGCAGCTACTGTGTGCAGAATGCTATATGCCCTGTTCTCGTAGTCAAGAAACCACACTGAAGGCTGAGAACTACGTTGTCACCTTGTAAATACAAATGATATGCACTTTCCCATAGTACAAATCTTTGGTTTCTTTCAAGGAATTTTAGAACTGTATATGATTTCATACAATGTTTAGCCATGTGAAGGTTCCTGTAAAATCTGGATATTGGTTTCATATATATCCTATTTGTTCACCTTAATTATCTTTCTATCTCTGTATTTATCTATGGATTTTTAGAATGGATGAAGTAAACGAAAATGGGAAGAGGTGAGGTAAAGCAAGAGGTACGTATGTGCTTATAGATTGAAATGAAAAAAGGAGATGTGAAGGAAAGGAGGCATAAATTTTCCCCTTTGAATGCCACAACGATTCCCCTCGTAAATAAATTTAAATGAGGAAGCATCTTCCCTGACTTATTCCTTCTACTAGTTTCTCTTTACTTCATCTCGTTTCTTTTTATTTTCTCCCATTTCCCTTTCCTTCCATCTTGTCAATCAAAGTGTAGAATTTGTCAATTTGATTCAAGTTGTATTGTCTAGCTTTTTTATTATTGGAGATCAAATCAAACCATTCGTAAACTACTTGAATTTGAGCTCAAAACTCAATCTACTTGAGTAATTTGTCAATTTGATTTCGGTTTTATAATATCTAGAACATTTAGTTTACGAGTGTAAGGATTTGCATTGAGTATTGTTGTTTTAATCTGAATAAAAAAGTTAAACAAAAGGGTCTCGATGAGTTTAGTTAAGTTCAAATCTTAGTTTGTTCAATACTAGTTCGATTAAGCTTAGTTCAAGCTCAAAATTCTAATTCGATCGAATTTAAATTTTAAATTTTTTTAAGTTAAATCTTTATTTAATAATTTCCCATTTTAATTCAACTTGTTTTTAGTCCTAGGAATGTCTCCTCTGTAAAGGAGTTGATAGGGATCATAAACATGTCAAAAACTCAATTTACGTTTAGGACAATAAACTAAGATTAGAACAATACATTGTGTCAAACATAGCTTTCAAAGAAGATAAATATTGTATGACCAAAAAAAAAAAAAAAAAGAAGATAAATATTGCATTAATAAGGTACCGCTCAGGAACATATTCCTTGTGTACCAGGCCGTATTCTCCAAAATATTCGTATAAGTTGTGATTTTCACCTCAGATGATGTATGGTCAAGAACATGCCTTCATATATTGACCTACGTACCAAGTTTTGCATTTGTTTACAATACTTTTAGTATTTTTTATCTTATTTTTATTCTATCGCATTTATGCCTCTAGGGTTGGTAGGGGTCAATATATAAGTTTTATAAGAGATTATGTCGTTGTTTTAGAAGTTATTAAATAAAAACACCATGAAGTACTTTTCTCAAAATTCCTATTTTCATTAGTTCTTTCAAAATTGTGCCAAAGAACAAACCATTGAATTCTATTTAATCTATTTAATTGTGCATCGTATTGATGGAATAAATTAAACACCCATTTATCTTTGACTGTGCATCATATCAAGTAAAAATTCACAAAACCTCAGTGCAATTAGTGGTGGTGCGTAATACCCAAGATTAACTTATGCTTATCCTTTTATATTCTTGTCCAAATAATCACAATCATAGAGTCTACGAACTGATTTACAATAGACAAATTGCTGGGTGAAGGTGCTCGTGGGCCGATCGAAGCTGGGCCAGGCCGCAAATGTTGTGTGTGCTATCCTAATATTGCAGCCCATTTCCACTTCTCTTACGATTGTCTCCGAAGGTTTTATATATTTTAGCAATAAATTAAATTCATTGTTAAAATTCTGATTGAAAATATGAAAATGAATTAATCGGTATTGCTTCTGAGAAAATTATAGATTATACAAGCACAATAGTGATTTAAATAAATGCTACTAAAGGTCGCAACATTGAATCTAAGTCCTTGAAATAATGAGATTTAATCATTTGGATCATGAGAACCCAAATGTAGTTCAAGGCGTTCAATTTTTCCATTGAGATCAAAATAGATAGTTAAAATATTTTTAAAAAAGATACACTCAGTTAGGAGTTTTCGTCCTAATATAGACTTGTGAAGGCCTAAAGAAGGTATTTTAACTCAATATTCCTTTATGCACGAAGAGAAGAATAGAAAAAGAAAAAAATTACCGAATTGGTTGGAGAATTCATCTTCAATGTTTAGAAATTAATTCCAGAATAGGTAGTCTGAGAAAATGCTTTAGAATTCTTATGAATCACCATATATTGTAAGGAACAATTTGTCAATTCCATTCAAAGAAGGAGCTTGATTGGTTTGACACGTTAATTTTATTACCTCCAAGTCCTCTGCCTATTTCAACATTCCAACATTGATGAAGTAAAAAAATTTGAAGCAGTTGGTCTTGAAGAACATCAAACGATTGTTTCATTATATATTTATATAAGACACAAAAAACACCATAGAATAAGAACTAATTAACCCAGCTGATTTGATTAGATTAGATAAATGTAATCAACCATGATCGGGATGATGAACCCTTAGTAACACGCAAAAGACATGTTCCGGAAAAAAAAAATATATATATATATATATATATATATATATAGTTTGCGAAATATTCTATGAAAACTGAGATAAGCAGATCACTTGAATGCTTAGGATTATTGTAAGTGGACTAAAAATATCATATTAGCTTTAATCCAAGTTACTTTATAAATTTCGGCATCATGTGACTGTTAGAGAACACAATACCATGCAAGAAAACTATTCAATAAGTTTGACGTAGGAAACAAGAATTTTCTATCTCCTTCTCCCACATTTATATGCTACACATAAACACATTGTTTCTTTCTAGTCTAAATTGTTTTTTTATTATTTCAACACCACAATAAATTCAAAAGTTTAATGTTGGATTCAATCTTAGGAAATCTATTAGCTACTAGATATTGAATTAACTCCGACACGATGTATATGTGATTTGCCAAAGGCCCCACATTAAGGAAGTTTTGAGATTGACTGACATATTTTCAATTTCAGTAGTGGTGGCCCTATTAATGCATGATAGATTCTATAAGATTTGTATTTGATTTAGTTCATTCAAACTCTAGGTTGTTTGGATTAAATTTAATAAGAATGAGTATACTTCGACTAGGCTATTTTTAGTTTGAATCATCCCAATTATGGTTTGTGGTGGACCTAGTAACTTCAAATAAGTTATTTTGTGTTCATTCCAACTGCTAGTGTGAGATATTTGTCCTCGCCAAACTTAATAGATATTCTAAATTATCTAGATATTCATATACTCTTAGTATTGTTATTACTTTGTATAATTTTTCTACTTGGACCATGACCATTGATGTTTTGATTAATTAATATTTAAATCTGATATTTTCTTTGAAGGGAAATTGTTAAATGCGATATTTGAACTTTCAAAACCTTTTTTAACTTAGACATGTATTTCTTGCCATTATTCTTTTTTTTTTTTACAAGATTTCTACATCTCTTTCTAATATATAAATGTGTTGACTTTTTGTTATTTTGATATTAATTAAATTACATCGGAATGGCACACCATTTAAGGGTAAGTTCATTTAAAGTCATAACATTTCGAGTGGTTAAAAAGAGGTTATGATGTTTAGAGAAGTAGATCAACTGAGATCAGAAATATTTAAAATTAAAACTCAAAAGATCTGGTATATTTTGACATAAGTCAATGGTGATCTTAATTGGCTTACTTCTTTAAACATTATGATCTTAAATGAACTTACTCCCAAACATTGTGATCTCCAGGTGTAATAATTTACCCTTTTGATATTTGTTTTACTTGCAAGTGTGCTTTCTTACTATAACCAATAATTTATATGCATGACAACCTATATGAAGTCTAAAGTCGAATATGATATCATTGAATTTTGTGCTAGATTACATGTTCTAGTGATGCATTTGTAGGACCAAACTAGTTGTTAAAGAGGCAAGTGTTGAACTAGATACTAGCACATAATAAACAGAGGATAAAGACTTATAAGAGAGTTAGATGTGCCAACCCATTTGGATGCCTACCATCCCATTGAAATGACTACAAGATATAAACCAAGAAATGGCACTAGACTCAAGTGGCCATCTAAATGCCCATTTAACCATTTTAACATGGAAGATGGTAATTTAAATCAAATGCACACCCATTGTAATGACCATTATGTGTTTAATGTAATATTAGTTGTTCCTTTGGTTCTGGTTTCATTTATCTTTTACTCTATATATGTTAATACCATTGGATGTGTAATAGCCATTCTTTTATTCTCGATATCATATTATATATGTGTGATTATAGTTGCATATTAAAATAGATAAATAATATGTTTTACATATAGATTAAGTTAGTGTAATTTAATGTATGTGTTTGAGTAGTGTAGAATATATATGTTTGCATTAATATAATAAATATTTAATATTGATTTATATATTAATGTTGTATGAATAATGAAATGAGTAATATTAGACTTAAATGTATATTTCAAGTGTTTGTGTGTAGCAGATTTCTTGGAACCCAAAAAGCTAGCCAAATGCCTTTTTGTTTTACTCAAATTAATAACCCTAATTAAGCCTAACTAAAAGCCAGCTAATAACTTTATTTTGGGCTGTCTTAAAAGTCAAAGTTGGATAAATATAAAACCAAAAATATCCCCATTTTCGTCCAAAATCAGACCACTATTAAGATTACCTTCTAAACAAACACAAAACTCATTACTTTCTCTTCCAAAGCTACCCCAACTTCAAGACCAAGACCCACATCCAAATTCTTACGTTGGCCATCGAAAAACCCTTCTAAAGCCTTGCAAAGTAAGCCCAAAAATTTTAGGTAATTTTAAGTTACATTTGATGCAAGTTTCATAGTGTGGGGTTTGTTAATTGAGAGATTATGTCAAATAAAATATTGTGTTGTTATGAGCTTTAATAGTTTGCAATTGTTAGTTAATTGTTGAGAAGTGTTTAGGCTACCATATGAAGTTATAATATGTGTATGTTAAGTAGTTGAAGTATGTTGGTGAAAATGAAGTGGAATATGAATAGTGTAGTAAAGGTTAGTGAAGTCGGGTATGTGTTGAATGTTGTATTAAATGAAGAGTGGAATTTGAAGTAATATTTATGTTGTTTGATGAGTTGGAAGTGAATGGATAATGTTAAGTTCATAGACCAAGTAGTAGGAAGTTTACTATGTGTTTTGAAGAGAGTTTGAATGTGTAAAAGTTAATATATTGTGTAAAGGATCATAGAAAATGCATGTTTGCTGTCAAAAAAAAATTTCCTAGATCAACACTACCTTGTACACGGGCACGCACGAGCTTGTGCTGATCAAAACAAGCCCTCGGTTCACTTTTTCAACCTCTACCCCACCTTGTACAAGAGTGTGCATGAGCTTGTGCTGAACAAAATAAGCTCTCAGGTCACTTTTTAGTGCCCTACAGGCCCCGAGCACGGCCATATACTAGGTTGTGTACTTTCTTCTGTTTCGTAGCTTGTTAGTAATTTGTCCAGAACTTTTTTATCCGACCTCCGATTGAGGTGATTCAAGTTGCTATGGAAATCTTCAAAAGAGATCTACAACTTTTATGTTTTAAGCTTAAATTTTGTTTCTTTTTATCTAACACAATTTTTAAACAAGATTAAAAATTTATGTTTTCTTGTTAAATGTGTGTTTGCATATGAAATGGATCTTTTTGGACTAAATGAGATAGATTAATGATATTTGAGCTGTAATGATGATTGAGTGATATAATTAAGTATAATTTAATTATATTTGTAGATTTAACAAATAATTGAATATTCCATGAATGTTAAGATAAATCTAGTTATATTGTATATATGGATTGAAGTTCAAAATGATGATTTTGTGAGCTTGTATGATCTTGATAAATGTATAAATGACATGTTATGACTTTGTATAAGTTATATTTGAAGTCTTAAGTATTAAGTTTAAAATTTGATATGCTTTAAGTGTAATTCCAAGTATATAATGTTGATTTGAGTTTGGATTATCTTCTGAAGGATTCCTAAGGTTCTATTTGGATTTCCTACATAAGGTACGCAGTAACATGTTCGTTCTATGCTTAAGATAGGCATATCTTTAATCAAATTTAATATATAAAAACTTAAACCTTGTTTGGTTTGGATGTCTCTTACGCTATTTAAATTCGTATCTAGCTCGATATGGCAGATCGGTATCCGGTTCAGGGAGCAGCACCTTGCTCAGATTAGGGCACAGTAGATTGGGCGCTTAGGCTACCCCTATCTTTGATAAGACTTTCCTAAGTGTTACGACATGTAACTGATGGGGAAGACGGTATTGGCGTAACGTTTGTTTACATTTATTTACGCCTAGAATGAAGCGGCATGATTTAGTTCAAATGTTTATGGAAACAGTTGGACTAGGTGATGTTATAGACTAAGATAAGTGAAGTCATATAACGGCTGTTAACTCTAGAAGAAGTTATTTTCTCTTTATCTAATATATCATTTGGGAGATATAAGTATCCGAGCTGCTTATATTAACCATTGAGCATCGAGGTCGTTACTCAGGACCTAATTACCTCTATTGTTAGGAGTTTGAATACTCCAGTGTTGATTGATTAATTAAAAGAATATCTAATAATTGAATGGATGTTGCATTACACTATAGTTAGGATCGTGTGAATCATTCTGCCTTTGTTTTTGTTACTATGTACTGGGCTTCTAGCTCTCTTTTATCTTTTTAGGTATGGAAGCCGAGTTCTACACAAGCATGGGATATGGATCTGATTTTGAAGAGTTCTTAGATGAATGGGATGAGTAGAGGAGACCATGACTCACAAGGAACCCTTTATGATAGATTAGTCATATATGTGTATATGAATTATGGAGCTATGTAATAGTTATTAGGATTTTTGCTATCTTTTGTGATCTTTGGCAAATGGCTTACTCTTAAGCCTTCGTTGAAATAATTTTTTTTAATATGTGGGTCTATTATTTCTATGCCTTTTGATAAGTATATTATATAAGTTATGTTTTAAAGAAATCTTCTACGAAGTATTTTTTTATAAGTTTATTCTTATAAGACATTTAGGCAAATAACTATACAAACTGATCCTAGATTAGAACCTTAAATATAATACTGCAGATTATATGTATTTGGGGAACTGGGTTTGCCTATTTTATATAAGGGGTAAATCTGGGTCCTTACAAGATGCTTTATAGGGTTTTATGAGGAGCTTATAGGGTTTTTTTTTTTTTTTATTCATGTGCATACTGTATGTAATATACAAGTAAATAATACATAAAGAATGATAAAAGCTTCAATTAATATAAATTATAAGGTTAAAATTGTCAACAAATTCTAATTTTAGTGATATTTTGATCACATAATAGACACATGATGGAAGATGAAAAGTCACAAATCCTTATATATTCTTTCTTGGTTTCTTCTTCAAAACAAAACCGTAAACCTAGAGTTTTATCCTCTAAGAGTTTATAGCTACCAAAGGATTCAGAAGTCCAGATCAAGTAACTGAATCACTATTTTTGTTTTAAGATCTTATGGATTATCAGATTTCTTAGAGTTTGTTTGTTGAATTTGCAGTAGAATTGGAGAACATACATATCTGGTTTAGAAATCTGGTTCCGTTGGTCAAAGGAGATCTTAGAAGATCGGATTCAGGTAATCAAAATCATATCTTTCCCTTAGAATCTTTCAATTTATGAATTATCTTAGGATTTTCTTTTGGAAGATTTGGAGAAAACTCTAGATTTTGTAGAGATTAAGGGATTTGTTGTTTAAGGAAGATCACTTATCAAAATAGGTAAATATTATATGTTTTTAATCTTTATAGTTTGATAAAGTAGTTTTTGGATGAATTTTGGTTTATTAATTCTAAATGGAATTCTAGGTTGGAGAAGTGGTTGCGGAGATTTGTTGAATTGAAGGATTTTGGTGTTATGATTAAGGAAAAAGGTATAGATTTGATATTTATGTTGAGATTTGAGTTTTAGATGTAAACTGAATTAGGTTTATCTTATGAGATGTATTTTTTTAAATTGGATCTGTTCATGTTATCAGGTTTTGTTGAATTAGGAGTTGTGTTATAAAAGCAGATTTGGGTGATTTAGTGTATTGTTCCTAGAATTTGATACAGGTACGATCTTACCTTATTTGTTGTATGTGCTTGTAGCTTTAGATCTGCTTGTTGTACGTGTGTAGGATTAGAATATCAAATCAATATAATTTTATATGACATATTAAAATTGTTTTGTTATTTGTGATTGGCTGCGGTTAGTCAAGACCATGCAGAATGTGATACTAACATTGGCAACCTAATGATCTATGTGTGAGGTTATCCCAAGTGGACTCGTGCATAGAAATGATTCCAATAAATTAGGTATTGGCAGTATGGCTGTGGATAGGTAGATCGCATCCAACACCAATATACATATGTATAAGCTATTTCATATAAAACTTGTTTTTTATGGAGTCATGAGTTACTCCAGGTTTATGACTAATTGTAAGTAGTTCTAAACTGTGTTGTTTGCTAGCTAATTTAAAAGATAACAATCTATGTATGTTGCATTAGAAATAGTGCATGAAAATATATATATGTTGTGTGCCATATGCATTTTGCATGTGGTTTAGCGTACTGGCCGTTTTCGCTCACTCTTTTATCATTTTCAAGAGCAAGTGAGGATCCAATGATGTTTGACTTGTTAGGTTATGATATTTATGTAGATGATGGGGAAGACGCTAGTAGATTGGACTATCTTGTTGGTTTCTAGACTTATATGATTCCTAAAGCTAGATTTAGAAGATTATAGAAAGTTTTGAAAATTTTTCTTTTATGCACTCTGATTATTATAAGCTTTGTGTTTATTTTGAGACATTTTAATTAAGTTGGCTTTGGTTATATCAACTTGATGTTTATCTTAAAAGAGTTTCTTTTTGATAAAATAACTTAAACAGGTATCCCTTTTATGAAGTGTTGGAGTTTATTATAATTGTTTATATTTGTGGATTAGACTGACAGCCTTGGCGTATTTTTATAAAGAAAATGACACGTAACGGGTAGCAATGTCCTTTTTTTAGGGCGTTACAACTTAATTAGTATTAGAGCAATAAGTTATGATCATAATAGACTTAAGTTATGAACTCCTTAGGACGGTAAGCATTGATAAGTAGGGTAGAAAATGGGTTAGGTTTGTTTAGTGTTTATGTTATGAAGTTATTAGTTTGTGTTGATCTTTATGCTATATTATTTTCTATTCTTATATTATATGTTTAATCTCTTAGTATGCCTCCAAAAAGAAGAGCACCTGATGTTGGTTCCTCTATAACTGGTCAGGAGGAAGAATCACCATTGAACCAGGCACCTTTGAATCAAGTGCCTGGAGATTTACCAGCACCTCCACCTATAGGACAACAAGCACCTTTACCTATGGGATAATAAGCACCTCTACCTGTAGGACAACAAGTGCCTGTAGATGTGACCCAACTGATGCAAGCAATAAATACTTTGCTAGGAGTGGTGGCATAGCATGACTAAATCATGAGGCATGATGTGGAACTTATATAGGCTAATGCTAAGGCCTGGAGACAAGAAAATCAAAGGAACAATGGAAATAGAGGAAATGGGGCCAAACAAGCAAATGTGTTGAGCCTAAACAAATTTGTAGACCTAGTATACAAGTTTGAGCCTGTGCTAAGGAAACCATTGGATTCTCAACTTTGGAGGGAAGAAGTAGAGAAAACATTTGCTGCTCTGGATATACCTGAGAACAACAAAGTGGAATATGCCTCCTACTTGCTGATTGGAGAGCTAACAATTGGTGGATGAGCACCAAGCGACATATGGATGGAGCAATTACTTGGCAGATGCTCCAACAAGCTTTCTATAGGGAGTTCTTCCCTGATAGTGTGAAGTAAAATATGCTCCAAGAATATTATACCCTACAGCAGGGTAAAATGTCTATGGAGGAGTATGAAGCTGAACTACACCAACTTATGAGATTTCTTCCAGATCCTTTAAAGAAAAGTGAAGAAGCTAAAGCGAGTAGGTTCATCACTAGGTTAGAGCTTGAAATTTAATATCAAGTGAATTTGATGGACTTGACCAATTACTTGGATGTGGTCAATAAAGCCAAAACTATGGAGCAAGGATTGAGTAAAATGAAGAGTAGTGGACAATAGAGAAGTCGGATCTTCTTAGGGAAGAGACCAGCTACTAGTTTTCTAACCCAAGACAAAAAATAAAAGGCCTTTTACATAGCTTATTAGATTAGCTGTTTAGGGTGTTGATAAGAGATGTATTAAATGTTTGGGACCACATGAAGTAAAAGATTGTAAATGGCCAAAAAATGCCTACTTTTCATGTAGCAAAGTGGGACAGAGCCACAGGGTCTGTACTAAAAAATTTCTTCCACAAGTTTACTACTTCAAGTGTGGTCAGAAGGGACATAAAGCTGTAAACTACAAAGAACTTAGGAAACAAATAATTCCTAGTATAATTCAAGTTGGTCAAGGACAATAGGTCAAAGTGTATGCACTTCAGCACAGTTGCAGGTATGCTTACTATACTCCTACATAATGCTTATGTTCTTTTTGATACTGGTGCCATATTTTCATGCATAGCTGCTAAGAATAGATTATTTGTTTGATCAGTTGGCAAGAGCAAAGGTGTTTTCTAATATTGACTTGAGATCATAATATCACCAATTGAGAGTTAGAGTAGAGGATATACAAAAGACGGCTTTCAAGGCAATATATGGGCATTATGAGTTCATAGTAATGCCTTTTGATCTTACGAATGCACCAGCAGTTGTTATAGATTTGATGAATAGAGTCTTCAGAGATTACCTGGATTTGTTTGTGGTAGTGTTTATTGATGATGTACTAGTATATTCTAAATCGAAAGAAGAACATCTAAGGTTGGTTTTGACCAGATTGCAGAATGAGAAGTTGTATGCTAAATTCACAAAGTGTGGGTTCTAGTAAGAACAAGTCTCTTTCTTAGGGCATGTTGTAAGTGGAGATGCAATATCAGTAGATCCTGAGAAAGTGAAAGCTATTGTGGAATGGTCAAGACCTAAGAATGTGTCAAAGATTAGGAGTTTTCTAGGAATGGCAGGATACTATAGAATGTTTGTAGAAGATTTTCCAAGATTGCAGGTCCATTAACCAGACTGACATAAAAAGGAGTAAAGTTTGAGTGGAGTGAAGACTGTAAAGTCAGTTTTCAACAGTTGAAAGATAAGTTAGTATCTGCTCCAGTGCTTGCCTTACCTATGAGTGATGAGGAGTATGCTATCTATAGTGATGCCTCTATACAAGGATTAGGTTGGGTGTTGATGCAATGAGGCAAGGTGATAGAGTATGCTTCTAGACAATTGAAATCCTATGAGAAAAATTATCCAACACATGATTTGAAGTTAGCCGCAATTGTGCATGCTTTGAAAATTTGGAGACACTACCTATATGGAGAAAGATGCAAGGTATATATGGATCACAAGAGTTTAAAGTACGTTTTTACTCAGAGGGAATCGAATATGAGATAAAGGAAATGGTTGGAGCTCATTAAAGATTATGATATAGATATCCAATATCATCCTGGGAAGGCAAATGTTGTTGCAAATGCCTTGAGTAGGAAAAGAGTTGAAAATCTTGCATCTTTCATTACTTTTGAAAGACATTTAATAGATGAGATGAGGAAATTGGAGTTCGATGTAGTAACAAGACAAGTGGGTGCAAGATTGGCAAATCTGCAAATTCAGCCTACTTTGATAGAACAGATTACAATAGTACAAGTGAATGATATGAGCATATATGAAATCAGGAAGAGAATGGAAATTGACAGAGCACCTGAATTTCATATTGATGAAGAAGGTGTTATGAGATTGAAAGGAAGATTTTGTGTGCCAAAACAAGGGGAATTGAAGAAGGAATTATTGAAAGAAGCGCATTATTCTAGTTATTCCATACATCCTAGAAGGAACAAGATGTATCAGGATTTAAAGAAGTTATATTGGTGGAATAACATGAAGAAGGAAATAGCTGAGTATTTATCCAAGTGTTATACATGTCAGTTGATCAATATTGAATATAGGAGATCAGCAGAAGAATTGAAACCGTTACCGATATCTCAGTGGAAGTGGGAGCATATAACGATGGATTTTGTTACTGATCTACCAAAGGCCCAAGAAAAGTTTGATTTGGTATGGGTGATAGTTGACTGACTAACTAAAGTGGCTCACTTTATGCCGATTAAAACTGGATACAAGTTGGAGCGGTTAGCAAAGTTGTATATCAAGGAGATAATGAGACTTCATGGGGTACTAGTCCCCATAGTATCGGATCGGGATACTTGATTTGTGGAAGATTTTGGAAAAGCTTACATTAAGCCTTAGGGACAAGAGTGGTTTTCAATTCTACCTACCATCCTTAGACAGATGGACGATCTGAGAAGACTATTCAGATTCTAGAAGACAGTTGAGGGCATGTGTACTGGATTTCAAAGGTAGTTGGGATGAGCACTTGCCATTGGTGGGGTTTGCATACAATAACAGCTATCAAGCATTGATTGGAAAGCCTCCATATAAAGCTCTATATGGCAGGAAGTGCAGATCACCAACTATTGGGATGAACTTGGTAACAGACAAATTTTGGGACCAGAATTAGTACAAGATGCAAATGATAAAGTCAAATTGATTAGACAAAGGTTACTAGCTACTCAAATTCGTCAGAAAAGTTATGCTGGCAAGTGAAGAAGACCTTTGGAATTTCAAGTGGGGGAATACATTCTGTTGAAGATATTACCAACCAAGGGAGTCATTAGGTTTAGTTTAAGAGGCAAATTGAATTCGAGGTATGTGGGACCCTATGAAGTGTTGGAAAGAATTGGCGATGTGGCTTATAGATCAACTTTGTCGCTTAGCTTGGAAGATGTGCACAATGTGTTCCATATATCCATTCTTAGAAAGTATGTTAAAGATCCTAATGAGATAGTAGCTTTGGAACAATTGGAAGTGCAACCAAATCTAACTATAGTTGAAAAGCCCTTGAAGATTATTGATTCTAAAAGAAGATATTGAGAAGAAGGGTGATCAAGTATGTAAAGGTGCAATGGACAAATCAGTCAGAACGTGAAGCTATTTGGGAGTTAGAGGAGCAAATGAAGAGCAAATATCTCGAGTTTTTTTTTCTGATAATTCAGGTAACTTTCATAGGCGAAAGTTCTTTTTAGGAGGGGAGAGATGTAATATACAAATAAATAATACATAAAGAAGAATAAAAGTGTCCATTGATATAAATTATAAGGTTAAAATGGTCAACAAAGTCTAATTTTAGTAATATTTTGATCATATGACAGACACACGATAGAAGATGAAAAGCCACAAATCCTTATATATTCTTTCTTGGTTTCTTCTTCTAAACAAAACCCTAAACGTAGATTCTTATCCTCTAAAAGTTTATAACTACCAAAGGATTCAGAAGTTCAGATCAAGTAACTGAATCACTATTTTTGTTTTAAGATCTTATGGATTATCATATTTCCTAGGTTTGTTTGTTGAATATACAGTAAATAGAGAACATACATATCAGGTTTAGAGATCTAGTTCCATTAGTCAAAGGAGATCTTGGAAGATCGAATTTAGGTAATCAAAATCATATATTTCCTTTAGAATCTTTCAATCTATGAATTATCTTAGGATTTTCTTTTAGGAGATTTGGAGAAAAACCTAGATTTTGTAGAGATTTAGGGATTTGTTGTTTAAGGAAGATTTCTTATCAAAATAGGTAAATATTATATGTTGTTAATCTTTATAGTTTGATAAAGTAGTTTTTGGATGAATTTTAGTTTATTAATTCTAAATGGAATTCTAGGGTTGGAGAAGTAGTTGAGGAGATTTGTTGAATTGAAGGATTTTGGTGTTGTGATTAAGGAAAAAGGTATAGATTTGATATTTATGTTGAGATTTGAGTTTTAGATGTAAATTGAATTAGGTTTATCTAATGAGATCTATTTTCTTTTAATTGGTTCTGTTCATGTTATCAGTTTTTGTTGAATTAGGAGTTGTGTTGTAAAAGCAGATTTGAGTGATTTAGAGTACTGTTCCTGGAATTTGGTATAGGTACGATCTTACCTTATTTGTTGTATGTGCTTGTAGCTTTAGATCTGCTTGTTATATGTGTGTAGGGTTAGAATATCGAATCAATCTAATTTTATATGACATATTGAAATTGTTTTGCTATTTGTGATTAGCTGCAGTTAGTCAAGACCATGCAGAGTGTGACACTAACATTGGCAACCTAATGATCTATGTGAGAGGTTATCCCGAGTGGACTCGTGCATAGAAATGATTCTAGTAAATTAGGTATTGGCAATATGGCCGTTGATGGGTAGATCGCATCCAACACCAATATACAAATGTATAAGCTATTTCATATAAAACTTGTTTTTTATGGAGTCATGAGTTACTCCAAGTTTAGGACTAATTGCAAGTAGTTCTAAACTGTGTTGTTTACTGGCTAATTTAAAAAATAATAATCTATGTGTGTTGCACTAGAAATAGTGCATGAATATATATATATATATATATATGTTGTGTGGCATATGCATTTTGTATGTGGTTTAACATACTAGGCGTTTTCACTCGCTCTTTTATCATTTTCAGGAGTAGGTGAGGATCTAGTGATATTTGACCTATCAAGTTATGATATTTATGTAGATGATGGGGAAAACACTAGTGGATTGGAATATCCTGCTGATTTGTAGACTTATATGATTCCTAAAGCTAGTTTTGGAAGATTATATGAAGTTTTGAAAATTTTTCTTTTGAACTCTAATTATTATAAGTTTTGTGGTTATTTTGAGACTTTTTAATTAAGTTGGCTTTGGTTATGTCAACTTGATATTTATCTTAAAAGAGTTTGTTTTTATGAGGTAACTTAAACATGTGCCCCTTTTATGAAGTGTTGGAGTTTATTATAATTGTTTATATTTATGGATTAGATTGATAGCCTTGGCATGTTCTTATAAAGAGAAGGACATGTGGCGGGTTGTAATGTCTTTTTTTTAAGGCGTTACACTGTAAGAGTCTCGTGCTATATGTGACTTGCAAGGAGTGACATGAATTAGGGCTTATATGATGATTAAGAGTGAAGTGTAATGGGGAGGAGTAAGCATTTTCAATCATCTCGAATGCACTTGTGACAAGTGGACGTACTTTCAAGTATTAAACTCCACTAGTAATGATGAGCAATATATGTTCTTGTATATGCACATATGCTTAATATTTCAAATGAAGAGAGACTTGAGGTACTTATAAAAATTCACTATCAATGTCATTTGTTGGATTACATTAATAATCAATGAGCAAGATAAGTCCCTTTTTGTAGATAAGCCATATTGAGAAAGGTTTGATAAATTTTAGGTCAGGTCAATGGGTCTAACTTCAAGGCCAAGTCTTTCTTAATCATCTTAAATAAGTATTGGGCTCTTCAGGCCTATTACCTAGAGCTGGGCAAGTGGGTTAAATGGGCCAACTCGGCCCGGCCCATGCGGGCTGGTGGGTTAAACGGGTCAATAAATTTTTACCCACTTTAATAAACGGGCCAAAATTTATAACCCTAACCCAACCCATACGGGCTGATGGGTTAAACAGGCCAGCCAACTAACTTGACTCATTTAAAATTTAACAAAAGAACAATATTATACTAATAGTCTTATAATTTAACATCATCTCTCATGATTTTTCAAGTGAAAAATACTAATATTGGATACCCCATTCCAATGAAAAAATATATATTTCATTTGCTTGGGTTGAAGACTTATTCACTGGACCATGAGAACTTGCTTGGAAATTTGACTTGCTGGGCCTATTCTACTGCTTGGTCTCATTACTTGATGCATGGATTTACGGAATGGCTGGCATGAACTTTTCATTTTATGGGCTGGACGGCTTCTTCTGCTCTTCAATTGGTGATTTCGATGTTGCTTGTTTATTTTCTTACTTTTCATCTTATGGACGTGGTTATTCTAGTTATTGGTGTGGTGTGGTGCCTGTAAGTTGTCGTGTCTCTCCGCAGACCATAGTCCACTGTACTCTCTAGGTTTCAACTTTCAAATTTAAGTTTAAAACCTATTTCAATCTATAAAAAAAAAAAAAAAAGGTGGGCCAACCGGCCCGTTGCGGGTTAACCCGCTTTAACCCGTAGGTTAAACGGGCTAGGTTTTTTTAGCCCGCTTTTAAAAGGGTTGAAAAAAATCAACCCTAACCAGTTTTAAAAGTGGGTTAAACGGGCCAACCCACGGGTTATGGCCCATTTGTCCAGCTCTACTATTACCTAACCTAAGAAACTAAGCCCAGTATTTAATGTAATAATTTTCTTACTTTCAATGAAGCTTATTATCAAACATTAGCTTGTTATTTTCTTCAAATTTTTTTCTCATGAGGGTCCCTTCTTGATTATTTAGAAACCTCTTTAATCATATGCTCTTATCAATTCATTTCGGATTTTGACAAACCAAGCATTGCCATTGTTGGCAATACTAAATCATATGGGTAAAGTTTTGCACAAATTTTGGGAAAGATTTAGTATTAGTTCATAAAATCAAGGTAATAAATATCAAGTCAACACTAATAAACGAGTGTTCCAAATTGTTAAAAAGGTTCATTAGTCACCTCTTAGTTATTAACTATTATTAGGCTATGGTGACATCGTAAGTTTAGTTCATTACTTAATTTAGTAGGCTTTAGGTGGCAAAAGGCATTACCATTCTACCTAAAATTGGGTTAGGCTTCAACCTTGTCCACTTAGGATTGTCACAATACCGTACTTTATTATCGAATGCGTATGGGCTTTAACTTTCATGTCGTAAGAAACTTTCGGGCTTTTTAAGAAACTATATAGCACTTTAATTTTCGTTAATGCATTCTTGTTACTCATTGGCATGGCATTTCACTTGTTATCCAAGGTTGGCCTATCCTCCAAATATGAGCCAAAAATGTGGTGGGCTATTGAATAGTTTTTGCTCTACTTGAAAGAAACATGGGTGATCACAGAACATAGACACAATATCGATGTTATTTTATTTTTATATTTATTTTTCATCATCATCATCATCATCATCATCATCATCATTATTATTATTATTATTGGCGTAAGCAGTGGGTCATATTGCCCTTGTTAAGCAAAGATAACCATATTCATTATGCTACAGTCAGCTTGCGATAGATATATTGATATATTGACTTAGGAATTAAAATTTCGTATCATCTTTTTGAAATTCTGAGTAATGCTCGTATACTTATTCACGTTCAACATCACAAGCAAAATTGAATTCGAGATTGACTTTACTTCCATTTTTAAAGTTGTTGTAACCTTATACTTTATTCATCCATCTCTGCTCTTGATTGTTTTGTAATCATTCACATCAGGCCCGGACGGATGATTAATTGTTAGGGAGGGCCAGCATTAATATCTTTGGTATCACATCCATAAACATACAACCATAATTATTAAATTAAAAAAAAATTCAAACACTAACCTATTCTTATCATAGAATTCATCTATGATGACAGAGTAAATTAATTGTGACCAATTTTTTCATAACTCAATTTTAATTTATTTATTTTCAATGACAAAATAGATAAAAAAAATTACAACTGAAAATAATATATAAAATCACGGTATATATATAATTATAATTAGACAAATATAATAAAATTGCATAATATTAATTAAGTGCTCAATCTTATCATATGATACAATCTTTAATTCATATTATGTTATTAGTAATATAATGCATATGTTATGCTTAACACATATTATCAATTATATGGCATGTCATATTTTGCAAAATATATGTAATATATATAAACTTTATCTATAATTTATAATATATATAAATATGTTATTGTGATATATAAATTTACAAAAAATTCCAAATAATTGGGTAAATTATTAACATTTTTAGAAGCTACAGAAATCAAGAGTTATGAGTTGAAATTAGGCTTGGAAGTTCAAAAATAAAATAATATTTGCTTCTATTATTAAAACGGAAAATTGGAACACATCAACTAATTTTAAATTGATCAGATGCATCTAAGATATTTAGATTTTCAAAGTTCAAAGAAAGATGATTTTTTTTTTTTGTTAAAGTGATATATTGTAAAATAAAAAGAGGAAGAAATCAATAGATAAGCATCAATTTGGAATTTGGAAAAAATAAAAAATAGAAGCTGATTCTTATGTAAATAAATGGTACAACTTAATATAATGACATCTGCACCAAGTGCTTTGTATATATTACAATTTCTTTTATCATTTATTTTTCAAGCTATTACAAGGAGTGGCCATGCTACGGTTCTATCCGGTTCGTCCCTTAAACCTAATCGAACCTAAAATTACAATTCGGTTATTTTTGTAAAATTGAACATATCCATATGGTTTGGTTCGCTAATTTTTTGAACCTAAAAAACAGTTCGATATGGTTCGATATATGGTTCGAATCATATATCGAAGGAAATTTTCTTTTTTTTTATTTCAATAAAAAATTATGAACTATTTTCTTACATTTCAAATCTCAACAACAAATTGACAAGTTGATTTATTAATTTATCAAAATCATTAACGACACATTTATCAATTTATGGAAATCAACATTCAACTATAGTGAGCCAATTTTTTTACATCGTTAGTATATGTTGATAAAATGAAAATAACTAAACACAAGAATAAATTGATGGTGGTCTCTTTTTTAAGACTCAAAGCTAGTCAAGTGCCATTATAAATATATATGTGTGTGTGTGTGTGCGTGGGCAAGGGAAAGGAGTAAGATTTGATTCTCTTCACTAATGAAAGAGATAACCAATATAATGTTTCTATTTCTAATAGCTATTAAACTACAACTATTTTTTAACCATTAAAACTCTAAAAGTATTAATTATAAATATAAAAAATAAAAATTTTATCCCAAAATACAAGTAACTATAAAAATAAAGATAACATTAAAAGGATTTTTTTAAAAAGGTGAAATGGTTAGATTCGGTTCAAACCATATGGTTTGATTTATGACTCCAAAACAAACCGTGAATCGAATTTCCACTATCGAAGCAAACCATGAACCAAACAGTTTATAAAAAAAACAAAAAAATTCGGTTTAGTTCAAATCTGTTCATTGTTCGGTTGATTTTTTTGCCCAATCCTACTTATTACAATAAGGAAGATAGATTCAAACTCGATACTTTTTACTTAAGAAATCAGGAAAGATGTCACCTGATAACAATAGGAAAATTTCATTTTTAAATTAAGGTATAAGTTGGGGTGAGGAAGATCAAATAAATAAATAAATTTAATGTATTGCATTTAATGCAGACTGGATTTAAGTCTTTCTTTACTTGCTTTATCATGCAAAATTACCTAGCCAACTTCATGGGCTGGAGGGTAGAAAGGGCCCCTATGGTCCCTTCCTCGATTCACATGCTTGTCCATCGTTTTAAAAACTCTTTGGACGTGAATGGTGCGAAAAAAAGCGCCATGTGGAACTGTTTGTAATTCAAACGTGACCGATCCACCACAGGACTTCTTATCAGCAAGGCAGCCCTACGAGAAGCTGCATATGCCCTAAATGTCAACATTTTTTGTTGTCCGCTTTGTGTGTGATAATTAAATTTTTTGTACAGTCAATCACGTTTCTTGCATGGAAAAACCAAAGCAATTCACGAAAATGGACCGATTCATTCCCCTGGAAAAAAAATTCTTAACTTCGCTTTCAAGGATCAGTCTCTTCAACTTAATCCATAAATGCATCTGAGGAATTATATTATGTGATAATCCGTTCTGTACAATAATCACTTTTTGATGTTATTCTTTTATAAAATTAAACCAAGAAACTTATTTTTATTTCCTTTTATAAATTCTTAGTTGCATGAATTATTGCAAAAGATCTAAGCAATCAAATAAACTCAATCATCATTAGCCTTTTAAAGGCATTCATAACAGAGGTATTTGATATAAGTATAAAAATGAAAAATCTTATTTGAGATTTTTATAGAATGTTGAGAGTTTTTTAATTTTTTAAAATTTTTCGAAAATAATAAAATATAAACTTATTTAAATATTTTATTATTTTATAAAAATAAATAAGACCTGTAAATTATAAAAAAAAAGTAAAAATGTTTCATAAAAACCTTAAACATGGTCGATAGCTCCTTATCCTCAATTATGTGTCGTTTTCATCAGTAACTATGCGGTGCACACGCGTAAAATGAACTCAGCACTGACACGCAGGGATAATAGGCCATCACGCTATATCTAGGTCGTACAGACTATGACAGCTAGAAGCGCTTCATGTGTTCGGATAAAATCAATGTTATTGTTATCATTAAAAGAAAAAAAAAAGTCTTATCAAAAGCACCCGAACAAGCTAGGTTTTGTTTCATTGGAAAAAAAAAAAAAAACCCTTTGAATGGTCAAACTTCATATTCGTTGGAAGCTCCTTTCATTACTCCATCTTTGTCGGCCGGCCACACCGGTTAATTCCTACCTCTGACATGTACAGTCGACACAAGCAACTGTAGCGTGCATGCGCTCAGCATTCATTTAGCTTGGATCCACAACAACGAGAATGAGAAGGATGATGAGTGAGATTGTACTCCTTTGGGAAAAAGCTAATCCTTGCATAAAGCATTAATAGAGTTAATATCTTTATAACATAATAGGTTACTATCTTGTTTAGTATTTGCACTTTTTCCATATATAAAATTGAGTATTTAAATTTTAAAATAATCAATTTAATATCTAATTAAAATTGTATTCATTGACATATACAATTAATGAAGAGGAATATAAAACTTTACATTCATTACATGTCAATGTGGTAGATGGAGCTAAATGAAATGGTGATTGGAAATTTTATGTCACTAGTTGGTGCCTCTATATCAACTAGATTGGATCACACCATCATTGTTCATCTTTTGTTTTCTTGGAAAAACTTTGATGTTTAAGTTAGCTTTGATTATAAAAATTAAGTTCAATTATGTTTGTTACGAATAATTAAAATTTTAAAACCCTAAAGGACCTAAATTAAGTCAACTTTTTTAAAAACTCTACGTTGGCCTAAAATTTCTTTAAATTGGCGATAGGTTTTTATGTTCAATTAACAAAATGCTCTTCAAGGTGGTAAAAAAGTTTTACTTAAATAAAGGTAAGTTTTCAAACTTTTGGATAAGAATTTGTATGATGGAGTTGTTACAATTTGGTCGATCATGTACGATAGGCATGGTAGTTGACCTGAGAGAAGCCTTGAACTGATAAACGGTAAATATCGCAAAGAGAGGTGTGGAGGAGGAACATGCAGACCCAATTTCTCAAGTACATGATTGTGACGAAAGATTAAATTAGATAATTCAATCTTTTAGACTCGTTCTTTGTGAAATAGTGACTTTGATTCTTTTTTGTTTAATTTCAACAGAGTTTTCGTGTTATTCTCATCTTAGCAATACACAAATTTTCTCTTCAATGAGGAGAGCAGCCTCCTATTTTTAGATATTGGATGATGATGCTAGCCTTTGATTGTTCCTAAGGATCCAACGACTGAGATTGAAGCATTCTTTTTTTTGGTAAGGGGTTGGGCTTCCAAATAAGCTTGAAAAGAGCTTAAGGCTTTTAAAATATAAAAGAAGTCCATTATTTATATAAAATAGCCATTTTAAATATAAATGGGCTTAAGGTTATTTTAGTCAAATACCCAAATTCACCAGGAAATGTTTTTGAAGTCTACTTTTCATGCACGAGAAAACCAAATTACACCGTAAGCGGAATTAATAGGTTCGACGATCCCTATTCTAAGCCTACCAAGTCAAATCTTCCTACAACATCCCGGTCTTCTAAGCCCTATCAGTAGCCCAGAAGACCGGTTTGTGGCATTAAATTGGGCCAAAAGCCTAATTACAAAATGACCCTCTACATAATTTTAATTACTTTTATAGCTTCTTCACACTTTATATAATTGATTAATGCAATCATTATGTAGAAGTGTTTCCCGTTATATAAACTTAAACTTCCATCTTATGATGATGACCAATATGTTGATCAAGACTGACTAATATACTTTTAAGCTTACTTTGATATGTTTACTCCTTTAAAGATTTTAAGAGAAAGATAACTTTTAGTAAATGAAATGAAACTTGTTTCTTAGTGATTTCCTAATTTTATTGTTATTATTTTAAGGGTTAATATCATGGATTCTACCTAAACATTGACAAAGTATGCAATTTGGTATCTAAACTATGAGATTGATCAATCTAATACCTAAACTTTGAAATTGATCAATTTAGTACTTGAAAAAACTTTTCATGCACACTGACAATGCCTCCATTAAGTTCTCTTCGATAGTAAATTGATCAATTTCAAAAAATTTTATGCTAAATTAATCAATTTCAAGTCTAAAGGCATACAGAAATCGAGGAGACATAATGAGAATTCAAGTCACATCGGTTTGGTTCAAATGGTGATTATTTGTGCAATGAGGAGTTGTTAAGTTCAATTGTTTGTAATTTTTGATTATTTAATGAACTTTCTTGTAATTTTTCTTTTAGTCTCTAAGAGTCATGTATCTTAGAAAAGTTATGCTAGTCCATTTTTTTAATCGTATATATAAATATCAGCACAAAAACATGAAATAATTATGGTAAATGAAATTTCAGCACTTGTGTATTTACGTAAATTTTTGTCTTATCAACCTTAATGAGTTATAGCAACTTATTCTAATCTTTGTGTGTTAATACCACTTATATTAGAATAGTTCAAGAGATTTAGGTACATCATATCCTAAATATCTTATCCATATCCTTAAATTTAATTAAGAAAACACAAACACAACTTTATTTTGCAAATTGACCATACAATAATTATTCTCCTCCTCAATGTTGGGATAGGTGTCATAAAGGGGAGATTTCATAACTTCAATAAGTGTCACATCGACCAAAAACCACCTTATCGAGAGAAAGAGAGAGAGCAATCATTGGTGCTGCTCGTAATACCCTAGAATTATCATTCACAGTTCTCATAAAATGAAAATTGTAGAATTTTAACCAAAGTTTAAACATTGAGCTAAACTAAATGGGGTGCTTGATCTAAGTTGGAATTCCTTAAAGCCATTAGTGATCAAGAGCCTAAAGAAATTTGAAGTGTATAAGAAAATAGGATGATTTTGAGAGAGTGTTCAATCACAAAAGGTAGGAAAATAAGAGGCAATGACTATTTATAAGGGATGGATAGATATGATTGTTCTAAAGAAGCACAACCATCAAACAATCTTAGCCCTTCGTTATCAAGTATCTCCATTCACAGTCTAAAATCTCTAACAAAAATGAAGTATCAAAAGAAAGTGACTACCTCAACAAATCTTGGCATTTTAAATGTATCTATCAATATGAAGGAAAAAAAAGTAATAATATATACATTTAACTAAAACATTTGGTTACATTTGCATATGAAGATGGACATCCGGCCAAGCAAAACAAAAAGATAGAAATGGAGTAGATGAAGGCTCTTGAGCATTTTATTGCTTCATGCACTTAAATAATCTTTCGTGGATAAGAAGACCACCCTACTCATGATCACATTTCTTTAACCTAGAAAATTCTTAAGGTGCTTCTACCATCGAACAATGTTGGAAGAATGACATAGAGAGGGAGATAAGAGCTAAATCATCACCCATCCCTTTATCACCATGGATCACTAGACACCTTTATCTATCAAAGATGATGGGAATACCAAGTCGATAAAGGAGACGGTAGTAGATGCAACCCTATCTCCTTACCGACTTAAGTCCCCAAGTACCATTGTTTGTGCACTTCCATTTCTAAGGTCATCTAACCTCAATCAATAGAGAGAAGTGTCATGGGTGACATCTCCATGTGTGCCTAATTCTTCAAGGCTACAAACTTTCCAGGTAGAGGTTAAGGAATAAGTCTTATATATAGCCATTTCTTAGACTTTGCTAACCTTTGCATGTGTCTAGTTCTTTTAGCCTACTATGGTTGTGCCTCCTTAAGACTTCATGAAGGTTGTCGTTTTCTTCCAAATCGCTAGTCATGATTAGAGAGAAAAAAATGGCAAGGTTTTTGACTCACCCAAATATCAAGATTTAAAAAAAAAAAGAAGAAGAAGAAGAAGAAGAGCTTAAGGCGCACGTGCTACTTAAGCCCTTATTTAGAGGCATTCGAGAAGGTGAAAAGACACGCTTTTGGAAACTGAAGTAGAGTAAAAGGAATTTGATTACTTTGAATAATAAATCTCTAAAGATAGTACTTTCTGTTACCAAAAATATTGTAATGTCACTATGTGTCATTTAGCAAATTTGGACTCAAAGCCAATTCAGTACCAAAGTATGTGTGCCTAACACCAAAACTTGATTTGCTCAATATAACCATCATATCCCAAACAGACACATGCCTTAGGAACATTAATTTCATGTTAAGATGTCACAATCCACCACTGCATAATTTGGCTAACTGAGTTTGCACTAGAAGAAGGTAAGATCTTAGGAAGCTCAAGTGACTAAGGCCAAAGCATGTCTTTAGCTTGCTAGCTCGGTACGATGCACAATAGTTTGACATTCAAGTGTTTGAACTAATATAGCTTGGTGGCTTGCTATCTTTTGTCATCTAGTTGGCGTTGTTGTTAATGACACATTGGGCTTTATTTTCACTTTACTTTAGCTTAGGTGATTACTTTGACTCACATGCTTGATCAACCACCTTCCTTAGGGAAATTTTAAGATTCCCCCTTGCTGCTTGGAACCTAAGGCTTCTCCTTGCGACGAATCTCAGTCAATTTAGACATCAACTTAGGCAATCCATCTATAAGCCAACTCTTTACCTACATACTTACCACCAAAGATAGTTTAAGGTAAGGTTATTGAGAGGTAATATTGGTCATAGGCTCCCTACATCTAATCCGACTTCTTTAAGCTATAGGCGAATCTATCGGCTTTCATGTGTTCTATAATAAACCCTCAAAATCCCACTTCCAACATACTAAAAAGGAGTTGAGTTGAGATTTTCAGACTTCTTATTTATAAAAGAAAAAAAATCCTTGAGATTTTCTATAACACTAAACTTAGCATCATTTATAGTCTGCCACATGCCAAATTTAATGCGGGCACACCAATGCTAAATCCTACTAATAACCACAATAACTGCTATTCTTTACTCCAATTCACACACATATTTCATAATATAACTTCAACAAGGTCAGGTCATAGACATGTTCATAAGTCCTCAAACTAGAGATCCACAAGCATTACAAAGGTTAACTAAATGATGGCTCAATGATGAGTCCATCAAAAGACATATTCACACCTAAGCATAAAAGTGTCCTTTTTCTAAATTAACCTCCAAGAATATAAAGTGTATAAACACATAATTCATAGCTAGATACATAAATAACTGTTATATCTTCGAGGATAAGTAATTAGTCTACTAGTTGGAAAGATAGTCATCTTCGTTAATGTCATCTCCATATTCGACAACCACATAGTATCTAAAAAGGTCAAACATAATAAGAGTGCTACTTGAACAAGAAAAAGATGAAAAGAGCGAGTTGGAGTATAATACTCATATACCATAAAACACATTCATTTGCATACATATCACTGATCCACAACACTTTATATTTATTTAAATCGAGCAAGCAATACAAGGATAATTTGGCATCCTGCACATGAATATAGTAATACATATATAAGATGTTAGATACTCCCCAACATTTATGAGTCAAAATCACCTAGATCTACCCATAATCATCTCTAGGTCTGAGCCCATGTAGGGACAACATCATGTAAGGATCATTGAGGTGTTGTGTTAGCATCACTGGTATTCCTGATCCATTAACCACAACCAATCACGCACAACAAATAAATCTTATGGACGAATATTCAATTAGTAGTTTGGAAATCTATTCTAACAAATACAAGTAACAAACAAAGGATACACACACTTAGAAAATCGTTATATTCTCAATATTAGAATTCACACCTGAATTACACAAAATTAAGTTATTTAGAATCATTTATACATCTAACTCACCTCTTATTTACACTCTTGTAATTCTCATCCTTACCCCATTATTATATAGGTTTGAAGATTTTAAAATAAAGTTTAATCATAAGGAGTTAAGTTTATTTCATTACTTTGGAAAATAAAAAGGTGACTTATGGGTATGGGCTAGTCCATAATCATGTATTGCCTAAATAAAACATATCACAAAAGGTGCATGATTGAGTACATGGCAATACACGGGTTTGTGCACTTATTCTACAATTTCAAAGGCAAAATTGTGAGTCACAAAATATTACACAGCCTAGTGCAAGGCTCATATATATATCTTCATGAAAATTTTAACATTTCGTTGGGAGATTCAAAGACACATAGATATAGCACAATCAACACAAATGTATAATTTTCTACATTTCATAGACACCCTTTCGAACTGAATCAAGCTATTTGACCACAAAGCTAAATGTTTCTTATTAAAAAATAGTAAATAATCAAACACTTTATAGTTTTAAACCCTCTAAATATTTTAATTTATCCTCACCTTATATATATATATATATATATTGTTAAGGGGCTAAAAATATATATAAATTATTTTTTATTTATGCTTGACTCGTAGGTTAGGTGAGAGGGCCACAATAAGTTTAGTTCATTATTGGGATGAAATGAAGAGATTTGCTTGATAGGCTTAAAATAGGAATCATTGGATCAGTCCATCGCATCCAATCTCTTTTAAGTAGGCTTATGCACATAAAACGATGGGTATTGATTTTGACCCATAGTAAGCTCATTAATGATAAAACATGACATGAGTTTTGCTTCATCTTATCCTTTAACCACTAAAATGCTCTGATAGTTATCATTCATGCTAAGTGCCCATAAATATTCAGTCAATCCTCCCCATTTTAAAACTTTTGGTGTAAAAAAAACGAACAATATTTTATGAGGAAAGCTCTACTTTTAATGATTAAACAAGCATATCAAACAACTTTCATTCTAATTACTTAAGTATTGCAAGGTTGACATGCGAGGTATACGCAAGTTCTCTATCCTATCACTTGTGCATTTAAGACACAAGGATTGTCTCTACCCATCATCCCATCATCAAGGGTCACTACTATAAAACTAGCCTTTAGAGATAAAAATTTTTCGACTTGAAATTTTCATCACTAAAAGAATGAATTAGTTACATATTTACGACAGATTTGTGATGACATAAATGGTGAATAATTTTACATTTTTTTATTGCTTTTGTGATGGAATTTGTAATGGATTATAAATTGATTTTTGACATAACTTTTTCGATTGCAAATTTGTCTCTAATTTTAGTAGGATATATAATATTTTAGTGTCATTTTGTCTTTTTGATTTCTATTATAAATGTCTCTAAACTATATTATTATATGTATGCACATACGAATAATTATGCTTAAAATATAGTTTTAATTATACATAAGAAATATAATATATAGATATATAAATGTGTAATATAATATGGACTTAAATTATATCTATAAATTAATTTAATTATATAATATATTTATAAAATATGTATAATCATATGTCATTTACAACTAATACTACATATTTTATTTATAATATATTTATCAATATATTTCATATTAATATATTATAAAACATAAATAATAAATATTACTTAAGATGTTTATTATAAATATTTATATATTTCATGAGTTATTTTTATATCTATTATATTTTTTTCCATAATAATTTTTTATTAAAAAAATTATAATATACAACTTGATAAATAATATATAACAACGATATAATATATAAGTAATATCATTCTATACAACTTAAAAAACAAATTATATTTCAATAATAAAATATGCTAGAGTAAATGATTATTATATAAAACTATAAACTTAGTATACTTCAAAATATATAAATATTATATTATATTTTAATAATTATATATTCATATTATCTATAATGTTTTTATTATATACATTTATTAATTTAATATTCATATGTCATTAAATATATGAAAAATTTGTTATTTATAGTTACACAATTTATATTTACATACTATATATTGTTTAAAATATAATAACATTAGTTAAAACATATAATATACTACTTAAAAAAATAGTAAATTAAATAAATAAAAATATAATATAATAATTTTTTAAAATATAAAGTTAATATATCTAAATATATATAAATGGATATTATATATTATTTTAATAATATATTAATGAAAAATCCATACTTATATTTTTATAGTACATTATCATATATTTCAAACAAAATTTATAACGCCCAAAACTTAGAGTATTAACGGCCACGTATCCTCACTAGAGATGGACACGCTAAGGCTCCAATTCTACTAACCAACATTACAACACAATATAACTTTAATAGCTCACATTAAAGGGAACTTCTAAAATATTAATGTCATAAAAAGAACTTCCAAACAACTAACTGGCGTAAACCTTATGCCAACTTAAATCGAACTTAAAACATCATATGAAAAATCTTAAAACATTAGAAACCATAAAAACTAATATCTAAACTCCAAGAGTCATATGGTCTTCAGCCTTAGTTATCTCCAGTACAAAACATCTAATAGTCAGCTAGAAATATCTTCTTCCCCATAGTCTATGAATACATCATAACCGATAGATCAAAGATTAGTAGATCATCACCTGTTCCTGAAACTAAAAGGAGTGAGCACAAGGCTCAGTACACCTAACCAAAATCACATGCTCATGAGCATTGTCATGTAAATCCCCACACAATATGCAACATATACAACAATCACAATTTATTATTTTTAATTAACCAGACAAACAACATAGTTTAGAACAATTTGTAACTAGTTCAAAACAAGGAGTAACTTAGGACTCATGAAAACACAAATACGTATACATAAATACTTATATATATATATATATATAAATTAGTGTCACTATTAGAAAACTAGCCTTTAGAGACAGAAAATTTGCGACGGAAAATTTCTGTCTCTAAAAAATGAATTAGAGACAGATTTGCGACGGATTTGTGATGACATGAATTATGAATAATTTTCTAATTTTTATATGCTTTTGCGACGGAATTTGCGACGGATTACACATAGATTTGCGACGAAAATATTTCCGTTGCAAATTTGTCTCTGATTTAGAGGAAAATAAATTTTTTAGTGCAATTTTTATTTTTTTAATTCTGTTGCAAATTTGTCTCTAAACTAAATTATTACATATATGTATATATAAATAATTATGTTTAAAATTTATTTTTAATTATACATATCTAATATTATATATATAAATGTGCATATATAATAAGGACATATATTATATTTGTAAATTAATTTTATTATATAATAACTACAATATGTATAATCATTTGTTATTTACAACTAATTTATATATATTTTATCTATAATATATTTAATATTACATTACATATTTTATATTATAAAGTATAAATTAAAATAGTACTTAGAACATAAATATTATATTTTAATCTTATTATATATTCTTTTAACATAAACTTATTATAAAAAATCAAATTATACAACTTAATAAAATAGTGTATATAATAATATATAATATGTTATATGCAAGTAATATCATAAAATACTACTTAAAAATAAAGTATATTTCAATAATAAAATATGTAAAATAAAATATATATATAAAATGTAAACTTAGTATATTTAAACATCTACAATATATAAATATATTTATTATATTTTAATATATTAATAAAAATATATATTCATATTATTTATAATTTTTTATTATATATTTATTATGACTATTCATATGTTTTTTTTAAAAAAAATTATTAATATATATCTTACATAATTTATATTACATACTACATTTTATTAAATATAATAACATATTTGGGGGAAAATAATATCTATGTAAAAATAAGTATATTTAAGTAATAAAATATGTAATATATAATAATTAGTTAAATATATTTAAATTGGTTATTATTATTTTATTATTTATAATAATGAAAATATATTTTATATTGTTTATATTATATCATAATTTATTAAGTGTAACAAAAATGAAATAAAAATAAACAACATTAATTAAAATATACAATTTATTAACTTAATATAAAATATTAAATAACTAATTTAAAAAGTATAATTATAAGATATATCATTAAATATATATATATAAATTTATATGTATAACATTATTTATATTTACATAATATATAATATTTTTTAATAATATAATATCATATTTGGAAAAAAAATTTAATATACTGCTGAAAATATTATATATTTATAATAAATATATAATTTAAAATAATTATTATAAAATGTAAACATTTATATATTAATTATATATTATTTTAATAAAATATTAATGAAAAATCCTTAATAAATATGTAAAGTGAAATTATAAAATAAAATAAACTATAAAAGATATATAAGATGTTTTATAGTTATAATATTGTAAATTGTGGTATATCTTAAATAAACAGTAGTGGAACTTTACTCATGAAGATATGAATTGGTTTATCGGTTTAGTGCTTGTAAAAAACTTCAATGTTAAGTGGCTTAGTATGTAGCATTCTATGATGGGTGACCTCCTGGGAAGGATAAATAAGAGGCAAAATGTGTATTTTTAATAATTTGTCTTAGAATCAGAGACAAATTTGCGAAGGATAATTTTATTTAATTATTTACTAATTGGAAATTTAAAAATAACTAATTATAAAACAGAGACAAATTTGCGACGAAATTCCGTAGCAAATTTGCGACGGAATAATCTGTCTCTAAAAGAATTAGCGACGATGATTTTTGAGACAGAAATTTGCGACGGGAAATCTGTCTCTGAAAATCTTTAGAGACAGATTTTCACTTTCAGAGACAGAATTTTTGTCTCTAAAGCCAAAATTTCTTGTAGTGTGTTAGGTACTCCTCAAATACCCTAAGTACCATACTCATACCACTCCTAAACTCTATAGAATTATCTCTGTACACAACTCCACTCAGAACATGCCACATACAGATCATCAAGGCTCTATCTAGTGGCACTGGTACACTTGATCCACTTGATCCACTTGACCTAGCCAAACAAAAGCAACAACCAATTTAAATCTGGATTTCATTAAGGTCAATTGTAGTTTCTAAACCAACATTTACCAACAACCACCAAGGAAAGACGTACTAATATAACATCTGGGACGATAACCTAGCTTCACCAAAGATACTTGAACACAAGTAAACACTTGCTCAAAACTTTTTTCAAAAGGTAAACATACTCGTAAGGTTATCTAAATCCTTAAACTAACAAGAACTACAACTATCCTTGGATCAAGCATATCTTCTTACTTAGATTTAGAAGTACTAGAAGATAGGTTAAGAGTTAAGGTGTTTAAAAAGGTCAAAAACGAGGAAAGAAGAAAGCTTCGAAATCCCCTTGCTAGTGATAAGGGGTGTGATAGGCTCTGAAAAAAATGAAACATAAATAAAAATCCTTGGTCATGCCCATTCCAGGGGGGCATGATCGCCATCATGGCCCTTGTCATGGCTGTGATGGGGGTAGTGACGGCCATCACGACCTCTGTTACGACTGTGATCTACTATTACTTCTCACACCCGAGAAGATCACGACCCATGATATGGCTGTGACCCCTTGTACGAACCTCTTTCACTCCAAAATATGGAAAAACACCAACGAAAACCTTTTTCTGATTTTAACTCAGACCAAACTTACGAAGCATATTTATAAACACAAAAGCATCATTATAAACACATGATCTAAACACAAAAGATGTTCCTTTCTCTTTTGATCACAAAATACTAAAACCTCAAAGAAAATAACTTAAGGTTTTCCAACACTTCTACAAAAGATTAAATCCCTTCAATACCAATAAGAAAACTCATAAAAGAGAACTCTTTTAGATCACCAAAGGATTAAAAAGAAGCAAATTTACCTAATACTTTGATTCTTGCTCTTCCATGAAGTAAGTTACAGGCCTGTGATAGGTTGTGGGGTTTATCTCTTTGTATAACTGTTTAGTAAGAAAGATACATATTTTCTATAGGTAAAGGGGAAAAAGGTTGTTGTTGTTGTTAGGGTGGACCATAAAACCTTCTTATTTATCAACATATGATAACTTTGCCCTTGCAATGATTTATTTATTTTTATATTACAAAATTTATATTTTTAAGTTTTACATAATTCCTTAAGTGTAATAACAGGTGATATAAAAAAAATATTACTTAAAAATATACAATTTCTAATTTAATATAAAATATAAAACAAGTAGTGTAAAGTATAATTATTATACATATCATTAAATATATATAATATATTTTATATATACATTCTATATAATATTTTTTAATAATATAATTATATTTGGAAAAAATTATAATATAGTAATTAAAAAATTGTATATTAATAATAAATATATGATGAATTACACTGAAATGTCCTAAAGTTTGGACGGTAAGTTCATTGGGGTCCTAACTTTTCGAATGATTCAAAAGAGGTCCAAATGTTTGGAGAATTAGTCAATTGAGATCTCTATTAATATATGTTAACATGAGAAATATTTAATTAAAATTCAAAAGGCTTGTCACATTATGATACGTGTCAATGGGTACCTGAATTAACTTACTTTGCCAAACATTGAGACCTTTTTAGATCACTCAAAACATTAGGACCTAAATTAACTTACTCTCAAATGTTAGAATATTCTAGTGTAATTCACATAATAAATATATAATATAAAATAATTATTATAAAATGTAAACTTAGTATATATAAATATATATTATTTTAATAAACAATCCTTCATAAATAGTTAAAGTGAAATTATAAAATAAAAATCAATAAATTAAGTTAGCAATTAATTATAAAAGATACATAAAATATTTTTATAGTTGCAATATTGTAAGTTGTAATATCTTTTAAAAAATGAACTTTATTAATAAAGATATAATTGGTTCATCGGCCTAGTGCTTGTCAAAACTTTAATGTTAGTATGCTCTGTACATAGCATTCCAAGATAGATGATCTCCTGTAAAGAACAACCCCAAGTATAGGAGGTAAAAAAAAAATTTTTAAATAATTTATCTAAAATTAGGGATAGATTTTTGATGAAATAATTTTATATATATCTATAAATGAGCATTTAATAATAACTATTTGTAAATCAAAGATATTTGCAATAAAAATTCAATCGTAAATTTGTGACAGATAATAACTTTGCTTCTAAAAAAATTAGTGACATAATTTTAATAGAATTTTATAACAAAATTTGGTCTCTAAAAAGCTTTAAGACAGATTTTTTACTTTCTGAGATAGAAATTTCTATCTCTAAAACCAAAATTTGTTATAGTATGTCATTTCTTAATCAACATCTAAAGTTATGTGTAAGACACAGATCCACATGATATGTGCGTGACCATCTCGAGAAGAATCCTATATCTATATGTATATTATCATGTCTCTCATCTTTCATGCAAGACTCACATGCTTTCAATTTCATCTCAAATGCAATATTACTATTATAAAATGGTGGTTTAAATTCTTTTGCAGTATTCCTTGATATAAATATTAATGATTAATATTATTGACGTAGAATAAAGTGGTTTTAGAAGCACTTGAAAACAAACTAATCACATCATATAAAGATTAGATTTAAAAGTGATTAGATTCATAAAAAATTTGAACCACACCGTTTCAAATACGATACAATTCAGTTTAACCCCCACCAACACGCTATCAAAAGATGATGTCCCGAGTATTCAACGCGAGTAATAATCACTAGCTAAATTTGCGATCTTTCCTCAGACAGATTTTCCATGGATCAGCTAACCTAAATGTTTTCCACTGACAAGACAGTCGTCATTTGTTTTTAACTGCTGAGGTGAAGTACCAATAATGACATGAATGTCACCAATGAATGTCCAGACTTCAGATAAACAAACCGTGAAGAAGGACCAGGACCCCTAGGCTCCCGTCGTGGCTATCTAGGCTATGCATCCCACCAAATAAATTTCACACACCACGTGCGCAACAAGACAAGCGCATGTGGGAAAGCTCCAGTCCTGGCCAATGACTGCTTGCTTTTAATACTTTTCCAGACTCCTAATGATCTTCTCAATCATTTCAGGGGGAGGGTCCTATAGGCTATATATATATATATAACCAGTTAACCCTTTTATGTTCGTCCATCGTCCCTCTCAACCCTCATCGTTATCCACTACTAGGATATTATAGCCTGTTTATCCCTCCCTTTCATTGAGCTATTCGTGAAAATAAAATTTTTTCAAAAAGAAGAAAAAAAATGAGAAAAACTCTTTGCACTTTCACAGGGGCCTTAAACCCTCGCGAAGAGGATGCGGCTGACTTGAGGAGAGGCCCTTGGACTCTCGAAGAAGACAATATTCTGAAGAATTATATCTCTCGTCATGGAGAGGGTAGGTGGAATCTCTTAGCAAAATGCTCAGGTAATTATTATATGTTACAAATTAAAGATTGTAGTCTAGTTCGATTACTTTTACAATTATAACATGGACATTCATCTTTAGAATTGCCTTTTACTTAACCTAATCCCTTTAAAAAATATATAAAATGAGAGTAATTAAAGGATTATTTGGATTGTTTGATTTTTATCGATATCAGATTTGTATTGAATCAATATCTGTAATTCATCGGTATCATATCTATATCGATTCAATATCGATTCGGTTTAGTAATTTTATAAATAAAACTATTCATTTTTCTTTGGTATTATATTAGTATCATTTTAATTAGTTCAATTTGAAAATGATAACTAGTGTATTCAAACAGGCCCTCATTGTGACATGGTAACTGAAAATTTTTTGTAGCAATTGATTTATTAAGAAAAATTCACAAACTTAAAAAAAAAAAAAAAAAGGAAAAATAATAACTTAGTTTCGGACATTCATTATTATACATATAATGATTAAACATGTTGTCTCTATACCTACTAAATCGGAACATTGGCCTTTTTTATAAAAGATCGTATAATAGGCTACATGTCGTCATATCTAATTAATGGTTAAGATTACGAGAAAATGATAATGCATAATAATTTCTGGGCATATTTAAGATCTTCGTTTATTCTAACTATTGATTGTTTAACTTCAAAAAATTTTATAGAAAATAATTACAAATTTATAAATTCTATTTTCATTTGTATTGATTTGACCATTCAGGATTGAAGAGGACAGGAAAGAGCTGCAGATTGAGGTGGTTAAATTACTTGAAGCCTGACATCAAGCGTGGCAACCTTACTCCACATGAGCAACTCTTAATATTACAACTTCATTCAAAGTGGGGCAACAGGTAGCTTTTTTCATGTTCCTACAAACTTTCAAATGGACCATATGTGGATATTTGGTCATTGGTACATATAAAATTATATTCTTTGCCTTTATACATGCCCAAACTTGATCATGCAACAAAAAGATTAAAAATATATATTATGAAACATAAAGAGCAGCCTATCAGTAAAGATTTTAGTCCTAGGAACCCGAGGGAGACTCCGAGGTTTATGCGGGAAAAGAAATTACTTGGAAGATTTCCTTCGGACTTCAAGAAAACGACTTGAAGGCTGCCAAGACTTACCTTATTTCAGTGGTTCTTAATGTGACACGTGGATTGATTGATGATCCTATCCACTATTAATACTGTTTATCGAAATGACATTCACATCTATCCACTAACATGCCAATTATTTTTCCACTATATATCTAGAATTAATAGGAGGCCTTTGAGAAATCTCTCAACACTAAACTGGGTCTTATCTTTGGGGGGAAAAACATTGGGTCTTATCTATTAAAGTAAAGATCCTTCCAAAAATTGAGTCCTTACCCAAGACTCTTTTCTTTCCCCCCTTAGTATTGTTTTTACTAAAAGTTTGTATCTTGAATCCTAAAAATGATATAAATAATCTTTAAAAACTTTTATTTGAGAACTTTCACGGGAAAAGGAAATTAATATATATATATATATTTTAAATAAAAATATCATTGGGATAGAAATAATCATTAAATTAATTTCTTCAAAAGATAAGATTGTTTATATTACAGTAGTTCGTCTCTTTAAGAGATGAGGTTTATGTTATCCTCGTTTCTTCAAAAGATGAAGTTGTTGTATCTTACAGTGACTTTAGTAACATCATCTCTTAAAGAGATGAGATCATTTTCTTATAATCTTGTATCTTTAAAAGGCAAGTTTAAGTTGCTTTTTTTTTTTTTTTAAATTTATCATTTTTTTCCTTAATCCGACTTTGAATAGAAAAGTCCCTCAGTTTCTTGAAATATTAATGTAATGTTAAGGGCAATAAAGAAGTGTTTTTAACATTGGGATATTCTAAGAAAGCCATGATAAACCGAATATAGTACACTAACAGATCACTTTTCTTTTCCCCCGCCTTTTTGTTGCTTTCACTTATTTGAAACCAAGATTATATTTCTTAAATGTTGTTATATATTTTTACAGATGGTCCAAAATCGCTCAAAATTTACCGGGAAGAACAGACAATGAAATAAAGAATTACTGGCGGACCAGGGTTCAGAAGCAAGCACGTCTTCTGAAAGTTGAGTCCAACAGCAGGAGTCTTACTGTGGCAGTTCGGAATATTTTGAAGCAGAAATTGTTGAACCATAACCACATGGACCAAAACCCATCTTATAATAACTTCCTTGCTACCTTCTCTTCTCCGTTTTTATCACCAACAGAGTAATAACTCCCAGATGAACTTCCAGCTCCCACCAAACTCCTCACCTAATTTTTCAACACTGTTTCATCAGAAGCGTCCTCTAATCCCATAATACAAGGGACAGAAGGTTCAAGCAGATATAATTTAAGCGTACTGACAAGTCTGAGCACCCAATTATCCCTGTTCCTGGTCATGTCCCACCTATTGATTCCTTGGAAAGCCCAATTCCCAGGGGACCAAGGCCCAGTGCACATGCAAACTCAGTTGACAGAGAAAAGAATGCTATAGCTGTGCATGATAACTACAACCCTAACCACGACAACGTTGGATTAGAAGACAACAATTGTGTTTACATGGAGGAGTTCCCAATGCACGGACGTATGAAACGGGAAATTATTTTGACATGTCACCGTCAACAACTGGATGCCAATTGGAAGAAAGTGATGACTGGAACTACAGTAATTGCTGGCCAGTTGGATACTGGAACATGGATGACATCTGGCAGTTTAGGGAGTTGGAAAACTTTGGGATATAGGTGTATCCAAGTCAAGGTTCATATGGGTCTACAGAGATATATATTTATATACACACGGTAACCCAAAGTGTAACTTAGAAATTAGAAGCTCGTGCAAGTGATAATTATCAATTATATCTAATCAGTTTCTTCAACGACATCGGAAAGCTACCAAATCATTGCATTCTATATTTCAACGAACCATTTATTTAGTACATCTTTGGCAACTTACGATTTTTGAGGAAGCTTAGAATCTTGTTTTATTTATCACCATATCAGCGTACATTCTGATTATTCAGATTAAGTAAAGACATATTTCGCGTTTTTTAGTTGAGTTTATTTATTTATTTATTCTTGTTCCTACACACACACACACACAGCACATATTTATTTATTAATGCCCCATAAATATAAAGTAGTTTTGTGTGTAGAAACCTTTTCTCTGACTAGATTGCTGCCTATGTTGAGGGAAAATTTTGAGGATTAGAGATGTATGGAAGCAGTGGAGCGGTGGTGCTGCCCTTGTGACTGAGGGAAACGCTGATATCCATGTTTGGAAAACAATAAAATAAAATAAAAAGATCGTTTTCGGAGTGGGGGGGCTCGGAATTGGCTTTTTCTTTTTCTTTTTTTCCCCCTCCTCATAAATAAATAAGAAATGTAGTAAATATTTACCTTATGGGATGGTTTTGTCACTTCACCCTACCATTAATATTATTAAAATCAAATTGATTAAATTAGTGTAAAATATTTAAGAGATTCAATTACATTAGAAAATATTTAGATCATTTATTAATGTGACAAAATCAATCCCATTGTAATAATTACGACCATAGAATTTTTTTTGCTTTATTACCCTTAAAATAGTTATTAATGTATTGATAGTACATTGCGTGGGGTTTGTGGCGTCCGTTTAGTTCACTTTGGCTCCGAAAACAAACCACATACCAAAATTTGCAATTTTTTTTCCTTTGGTTTTTCCTTTCATGCTAGTACCTAGATGAATAGCATATGTCAATTTTCAAGCAAGAAGTCTCAATAGTTATATATATTTTCCATAACCCCAATATGTTAATTTTAGCTTGTTTTATATATGTATGTATATATCTTATTTATATATGATTTATAAAGTTTGTTTATAAATAAAAATATCTGTTTTTTTATCTATATCTATTTTCAACAAATAGTTTTATTGAAACATATATCAAACCCATTGGATAAAATCGAGTATTTCTGCTTAAGGCATGCTACTGTTCTTAAGGATAATTCGTATTACACAACAAATTAGCAAATGATAAAATAACATATCCCTAAGATTCAACAAGCTTTCTAGCAATCGCTAGGAATCAAGAATAGTAGATGAAAGCGATAAAAATGAACATAACTTACAAATAAATGGGCTCGATTTTCAAAACCAATATTGATTTTCAAAAGACCTGTGTCTTTTGTTAAAAAATCTCTACTACTTGCTCTTAATTTTTCTCTTTTGTTGAGTTTGTACTTTTTCATCTATTATTCTTGATTCCTAGCAATTGCTAGAAGAGCTTGTCTACGTATTTCAAAAGGACAAAGATAAAGAGATTAAAAAAAAAAACCTGTTGAATTTTCTAATATGAGCATAATGTCTCGAAGCTGGTGTCCTGTAAGATTATGAACTAAACTTAGAAAATATGATATAACTTACAAAATAAATGGTAAAGCTTAATACTTCTATGAACCAATAATTTTACTATAAGCTAAAATATCCATTAATCATATCATACTCCACAGATTCTGCTATTCATTGCAATTTTGTGCTAATAGACCATGTGCGAGCCTAGTTATTTGTGAGTGCTCTTAAGATTTTGCCACAAATTTCATAAGAGTGATCCCAATCCACACTCATATAAGTCATTCCATCAAGTGTATACTACAAAATACACCACCTTTTAAAGGATATCAAATTCAGTTAAGAGTTTTATTAACCTCACTTTCTTTAAAATTTAGCACTATGCACACCATAGGAGGGACATAATTTAATAATGCTGCACAAATCAACTAATGACTTTTAATTTATACATATGAACCTATTTCATGGAATCTTCAATCATATAGGTTAGGTTACCATCCTTGTTGATATTTAAACATAGCTAAAGAAGTCCCATAACCCTCAATGTTTCACTTATTAATTTCTTCCTAAAGGTTTTGTTAGAGAATAAATTTAATTCACTTCTGACTTTACATAATCTATTCCATCTTTTAAGAGATACTTCACAATGTCATGTCTCAATTAAATATGTTTATTCTTTCTATTGAAGGTTTTATTCTTGGCAATTGATGTTATCACTTGACAGTTATAATGCATAGACACTAATAATGTGAATTTTAAACCTAATGGAATATTTTCTAAGATGTTTCTTAACCACTCAACCTCATTACTAGCCAATTTCAAAGCGACAAAAAATTCTAACTTAGTAGTAAACTTAAATATAATAGTTTGTTTAGTGATTTCCATAAAATTGCACCACTACTAAGGGTGAATGCATAACCACTAGTGGATTTTATCTCATTTGAATCAAAGATCTAGTTGGCATCACTGTAACCTTCTAATATAGTGGAAAATCCACTATATAGAATACCATATTCATGGTATGTGCTAGATATTTATCTAGTTTGACAAACATAGCCAATGATCACGACTAAGATTGTGTGTACACCTACTCAATCCACACACAGCATATGCTATGTTAGGTCTTAAAAAATTCATTAAATGCATCAGACTTCCAATTATCAGTACATACTCAGATTGGACATTGATATCACCTCTATGTTTATTTAATTGAATATTAGCATTATAAGTGGTATTCATAGGAGTGACATCAAAGTGTCCAAATTTTTTAAAAAGGTTGTTGTGATAGCTTGATACTATCATCCTTACTGATGATTGTAACACTCAAAATAACACTTGCTTTACCCATATCTTGTAGATCAATTTGGGTAAATTACATTAGAAGATATTAACGTTTGGGGTAATTTCATTCAAAGTATCAATATTTTGATTACTTAAAAAGAGGTATAAACATTTTGTAAAGTATATCAAATAGGTATCAACATTTTATAAAATTCATTTGAGCATCAACGTTTGAATTAAGTTTCAACTAAATCTCTTTAACTTTTCATCAATGGTTTATTGCTACCTTATTTGACTCATTTTGTCAAATGCTAATACCTTTTTTGAACCATTCAAAACATTAATACCTTAAAATGAACTTACTTCCAAACATTGATACCTCTTTTAACTACTTAAAACGTTGATACCTTAAATGAACTTACTTCTAAACATTAATACTTTCTAATATAATTTACCCTATCACATTTAGAAGTAAGAAAAGACTTTATTTTATGTACGACATTAAGATTAGTATCAAAGATAAGCATACCATCTACATATAAACATATAATTACACAATCATTATTAACAAGTTTTGTATAAACACATTTATCAACTTTAACAATGAAAAAAAAATTCTCATGCTATTATTTTGGAGCCTATTTTAAATGATATAAAAAATTAAGAAGTTTGGAAATTTTCTTTTCTTAACCTGAAACAACATAACCTTGAGGTTGTATCATATAAATTTCTTTTTCTAAATCATCATTTAAAAAGGCTGTTTTCACATTCATTTATTGAATAAAAAGCATATGAATCAAAGTCAAATTTATACCTGGCAATTTAGGATTCAACTCATAACCCCAAACATGATGACACAATTATAAAAGGGTTCAGGTAAATAAAAATTGACATGAATAATAAATGAGTCAACATGTCCAGGTTTGGGTTTTGCACCCAAATTCATTTACAAACCCACGAACTCGATAAAATATAAAATTACTGCTTTATATTCTTAATTTGTGAAAAAATAATGGTATTACCCCTAACTAAATTACAAAAATGACAAAACTATCTACATAAGAAACAAATAATATCCATATATAGCACATTATATGGTATATATAGAACATACATATGACATATATAAAATATAGACCTTATTTAATGAATAAAATACATATGGTTTATATATTAATTTACAGTTAATTTATTTGCTACATATATATTTTATGTACATATGTACACATATGACATATACCATATAGCATGTAAACCAAATATCTATAATGAATATATGTATAGATATAATACGCACATACAACAAAATCTCAAGTTATAAATACATAATCTATATGTTACATGAAGATTATGCATATAACACATTACATAAATATATATATTAAAACTGAGACTAGACATAAAGACTTATAAAGTAGGTAGATTATATATAATACATATATGTAAATTATAAGTACATATTAAATATGAATTATATAACTTATATCACATAGATATATATATATAACATAATTTATGTATATCACATAACATATATATAACAAACATTTATAATGTATATGTGTATGTATATTATCAATACATATAAAAAAATTTATAGGTTATATATACATTATTTGTGTTATATATGTATATTTATGTTATAATTTATTTGTTACATGATATGAATAAAACACATATGTTGTGTGCATGTTATCAAATATAGATCGTATATAACATAATATACAAATATACATTAATATATATATATATTATATTATTTATCTATTAAACTATAATTATAACATTAATAGTCTATAAAGATTATATATATATATATATAACTTAAAGAGTATATATAAAATATAAATTATGTATAACATATATATATATATACACAAAATTTATAGGTTATAAATATATTATATGTGTGCTATAATTTAGTTGCTACATAAATTTAACATATTATCTGTATGTGTATTTGTGTGTGCACGCGCGTTTGTGTGCATTCGTGCATATGGGGGGGGGGGGGGGGGGGGGGGGGGTGGGGTGGGGTGTGTGTGTTCACAATATAATATATAGACTATATTTAACATATTATACAAATTTATATTAATCTATATCATATTGATAGTTATATAACTAACATAATCTATATGTTATATGAATCAAATAACATATACAATAAATGTCTAGGGGTATTTATAATATATATTATATATGTTAATATGACAAATAATTAAATTATATGCTTATATACATATATATACATATGTAAGTCACTTTTTATAGGATTAAGGTGATAAGTGTAAACATAGTTTCCTTTTAATATTCTTTTGCTTTTAGTAATTATGTAAAATTGATTTTGTGTTTTATGGTATTTTGGTGTTTAGATTTAGTCTTTTAGTGGTTTTGGTGGTTCTTCAACTGAGTCCGATGTAATTGGATTCATGGGTATTGGAAAGATTTTTTTTTAATAATATTTTTATTGAGTTTTTGAATCCAATGGTAATTTAGTCTTTCAATGTTACGTTTTATGCATAGTGGTTTTTTCATGTTGTGTTTGTTGGTTATAATGAAAGGATAAATATCTATAGGTTAAAAATATAATTCATATTTTTTTGTTGCTGTTAATTATTATTCACTAATATCATGCGTATTTAACAAAACTTTAAGTCACACATTATAGCCTCTTCTTTTTTAATTATATATGAGTAAGATAGTATACATAATTTGTTAACTACCTCTACCAAAAATAATAACTATTTTATTATATAAAATTTCTAAGATAATATAAACATTGAAATTTCAGCGGAGTTACATATTTTTATATGTTTTATCCATCAATAAATAGGTTACACGAGACATGACATAAAAGGTCAAGACACGGATTTAGGTTTTCATAAAAAATAATAAATGAGTTAGGTCAAAGGTTAAGCTTTTCAAACACAACCAGTTTAGACACAGATACGAGACACAATATGATAACATAATTGATAGTGCTAGTCAGAGATATCAAAACTCACATAGAAGAAATTCTAATTCTATGGATAAAAGTATCAAAATAGTTAACATTTTACTTTTTAGTGAATTCTTTAGGCACAAGTCTAGCTTTAAACATATTAATTGAACCATCGGGATTTAATTTCTTTTTACAAAACAATTTACAACCAATAAGTTTTTCTCCAAGATGTAAATCAACAAATTCCCAAGTTTATTTTGTAAAATAGAATCAATTTCAACTTTAATTACTTCTTTTCGAAACGGTGCATTAGAAAAGGAAATTGCATCTGAAAAAAGTTAAAGGATCATTTTCAACAGTATAGGTATAAAAATCATTTCCAAAAGAATTTTTTTTTTTTTTTTACATCTTCTCAATCAATCATTTTCAGTATATTTTCAGAATTCGATGCTTGAGAAATATTTTTAGAATTTAAAGGAAATAGTGTTTAAAGAATTCAACATTTTTTGTCTCAATAATAGTGTTGCAATCAACACATCACTTTTTAAAACAAGAAATCTATATATAGCACTATATTCAACATATCCAATAAACATGTAGTAAGAATTTTGTGAACCTATTTTTGTTTTCTAGATCAGGAAGCATAACTTTAACAAGACACCCTATACTTTTAAATACTTCAAGTTAGGAGAATAACCTTTCCAATCTTTCCAATGTTCATAAAGTGTTTTTTATATTCTTTTACAGGGTATCCTATTTTGTAAGTAACATGCAGTTAATATAGCTTACATTCAAAGATTTTCAAGTAAATTAGAACTAATAAGCATACAATTTTCATTTCTTTTAAGGTTATATTTTTCCTTTCAATTATTCCATTTGATTTGGGGGAACAAGGTGGAGGTATTTTGTGAATTATTCCTTCCTTTTCACAGTACTCATTAAATAAATATATTCCCACCTCTATCTGATCTAACTCTTTTAATCTTCTTATTTAATTGGTTTCCTTCCTCAGCTTTAGACACTAAAAACATGTGAAAAGTTTCATCTTTATTTCTAAGCAAACAAACTTTTGTATATCTAGAAAAATCATCTATAAAGGTAATAATGAAAATAGAGGGTCAACTTTCAGAATGAGTAACAATAAACACAAAAGAAATCTCTTATTTGTACCATTTTTATATAAATTAATACTTTTTTCTTTAGTTATCTAAAACATTGATATCTTATTTGATCTCGCACTCTAAAAAGTTTATCCCATTTTTCTAACTATCAGAAACAATGACAATTTACTTGAATTCATCCTAAACTTTGTTTTGGTTCCATGTAATTTACTGTGTCAATATATATATAAGATAATTTTCTTATGTATAAGATTGTATCTTACTTTGATACGCTTGGGACTAGATCTTTTTAGAAAAAGGCAATGAAAAAAAAAAAGTTTAATATAAAGAAACTCAATTGGAATATATCGTATTAGGATGGATTTCATAAGGATTTTATGAACGGAGTATTTCTACTGTGGCTCTTAAGGAGATCATTCTATGAACTTCTAATAAACTTCACTTAGCTCATTGAAGAAAGCAACGGACAACAATTATGAGGTGTCGTAAGGGATAGCTTCTATGAGGCATTATAAGAGATATCTTTTGGGATGACAATAGATGTAATTCCTATGGGGAACACGCGAAAAAAAAAAGAAAAAAAAAATTGATCACGTGATAATTATCTAATTATGGATGAGAATTAGTTTTGAAATTCCTATCATGTATTTTAGAATTAAGTTGCTCAAATCTATCAGAATAGACATTGCGTATTAACTAATTAAGCTCTGACAAAGAAACAATCTAATATATAGTAATATGACGTGATCACTAGCTACATCATGGAGTCATGTGATCAACTTGTTAGGAAAGGCAGCATATTCCAATGTTTTAATATCTCAAGGTTTCTTCCATCACATTATTGAAGTGGCCTATTATAGTCAAGCCCTGATTCAACCCTCGGAGAGACAGAGCAAAGCGGAAACCTAAAAAGCATGTGCCTGAATGGAAACAGCTCACTTTCATCATTCAGGAATATGAAAACCTAAGTGTTGGTCAAATCAATATTGATAAGGATATAGTAGCGTAAAGGAACCAAACTATGTAGGGTTGAATTTTTCAGCTCCCTTGATTTGCTTATGCCCTAAAATTTGAGGACCACTCTTCAGTTGAAATGCCTAAATTTGAGGACCACCCTTCGGTCGAATTTTCAGCTCCCCTTGATTTAGTCGTTGTTTAAGCCCAAAAATTTTAGGACCACCCTTAAATGGAGGGAGATGAAATAAAGAAAAGAAGGAGGGAGGAAAAAAAAATCTTGTGCTGTCCATTTTCTATTGGTTCAGTCGAATGAAGTGACAGACAGTGAAATGAACTTGGACATTAGTCAAGTTGAAGGGTAGCTGGTCTTACGTACTGTAGCTACATGGCTTGTGGCTGCAACATAGGCACTAGAGTTCGCATGATTGATAAGACATGGAGTGGTACACATGGTTAATTATTTCAGTTGATTCTTATGTGGTAATCTAATTGAGAAGAATTATTGTGTTAATCATTCAGAAAGTTAGTGATTGTACGACAGAGGCTGTTGTGGCATAATCTTTCTTTGAGATGCAGTAACATAACTAAAATTTAATATTGTGCAATAGAAATGCTGTATTATTTATTATTATATATTATTATATAGCCTCTAAGTTTTAGTTTATACTCTAAATCCTGAGCAAATAACTCACTTCAAGAATGTCTCATTATAATAATGCCCCATTGTGGTAAGAGCAAGCACCCAAATCTGTAGTATTGAAATGCAGCAAACATCTATGATTCTGATTTTTTTTTTTTTTTTTTTTGTTCATATCGCCATTTCCTTATAGCATATTGAGATTAGTTTTTTTTCAGTTGCCTTCTATTTTGTATGATTACTTTAAATGGTGGTGAAATGGGATGAAGTATATGAAAGTGGAGAAAAGTTGGTGGTGATTTTGTTTTTGTCCAATTTTAGAATGGAAAGGGCGGAAAAGAAAAAAAGTTAACTGAATTGACAAAAATGCCCTTATTTTTTATCCCATTTCTTTTATTTTCATCTTATAAAATTGTCAAGACACCGTGTTAATCTTCATGAGTCAATTCCTGTTTTGGAAAACAAAGTAGCTATTGGATTAGGAAAACTTTGCTAGAGTTTCTTTTGAGAAGGAAAGCAACCCGAGTATTCAGATAAACCCACATGTAGATCGTGAGAAAAATTAATATTTGACTACATATTAGGATTATGTAAAAGCTTACTGTACAAGTAGAAGACATCAAACCAATGTAACGTAATAGTATCTTATTTAAAAAAAAAAAAAACAAAAGACAAAAAACCCTCTCTCACAATTATTCTATATATGCACTTGATCACATACTTTTTGAACTAAGAAACCACATCTCTTTTTTCCAACAAGACTTGGCATGGAGTTGGCCCACACTACCCAACCTCAACCTAGATTCATTAGGTCACGTGTCTTGGATTGGAGAACCACAAACACCTTAGTGTGTTCAAGAGTGGATCTAACACCTATCGGTGGAATGGGCTAGATAATTTTAGCATGGTCAACATTTAAGGCTTTTCGTAGTTTTTACTTGTTTATTATTATATGCCCTTTCTTGTGTAATCATGTAAATATATAAGAAAAATTGACATAGAATGGAATCACATTTGAAGATAAATTCAAATAAGATATTAATACTAACTTTTTAATAATTAAAAAGGAATCAACATCATAAAACTATGCAAATAACAATTAATGTTTTAAGTTTTTAGAAAAGGGAATTAGCTTTATATAAAATAATGCAAATACTACGTTATTTTATTTTTTATTTGTCAACTCCTTAAAATATTGATTTCTTTTGAATCATTTAAACTATTGATAATCTATTTGCCAGATTATTTCTTATAGTCATTAATTTGAATAAAAAATTATATAAATACAAATTGAATAAATACTAATATTATATCACATGTTGAATATGCAACATAAATTCTACATTATTGTACTTCAAAGTGCAATATAAATGTAGCACTTGTGTATCATACTTCCAAAGTTGTAATACATTGAAACCTATATCAAATATATATCAAGAATCGAAACACAAATTTAAAACTTAATCTCTCTCTAACTGTTTTCTCTCTCTAATATCTCTTCTTCTCCATCGATTCCTCTAATACAAACAGCCAACCATCACAACAATAACAAAATCCACAAGTTCTAGTAACACTAAACTAAAATTGAAAGCATGTTTGTCCAAATAAGCCATAATGTGCAGCAAACCAAAAGCAAAGGACTATACCACTGTTACGAGAAACCTAAATCGAAAACCGAACCCCTGAACCCACAACTCAAATTCAAAACCTTGTCAATTATATTGCGATACAATTGTATTGCTTATTCTAAATGCCATATTATTTTGTTCTAAGTTTGCTAGATTGCATTACTATATCGCATATCAATCATGCAATACTCGTGCAAAATGGTATCGCCACTCCTAATTAAATGCAATACACCATTTGTATTTTGATTTTTCTTCTTCAATTTGTATTTTTATAATTTTTTTCTAAATATGGTAGATATATATTTTCACTCGTTATTTGCATTATTTCATATAACCTTATACATTTTATTAACCATTTATAATATTGATTCTTTATTTGAACTTGTACTTGAACATTGATTCCTTTTATGTAATTTTGCTATATAAAAAAATGCAAATTACACTGCATGCCAAAAGTAAATAAGAAAGAATACCTTTAGAAAAAAAAATATTGTGAGCTACATTATATATCCACTAGTACATTGTAAAAATACTAGAATAGCATAGAAGAAAGGGTATAGAGAGAGAGGAATAAATTCCATTTCTAAAATTATCTAAAAGGTGTCTACATCTTTGCTAATTAAAATTAAAACCATCATGTTTCATTTCTTTATGAAAACTAAAGTTTTATATTAAAAAAAAAAAAGCAGTTTTTCAAGGTGACACAACATTTTTTAATTATGTATATTAAACATTTTCACCTCACTTAAACTCCAATTTCGAGCTAACCTTGCTTTTGTCCAACACATAAAATCGTCAAAAAAATCCATCCATTTCGCTTCTCATGCTACCTAGTTCCCGAAGTCACCTACTGGCCTATGTTAGTCAACATTTCATACAAGTGCTTCGATACTAATTTCGTCAAAAGACTTTGTGGTTGTCTAAAATGACCCTGATTACGCTTAATGTTTGCTCCCCCACAGCTGTGGAGGTATGATTAATTAGACAGAACTTGTTTGTAATGCAAGACAAGATATGATAGATCTTTGAATGTCTCCTCCACTAATCCAGTATTTTGAAGTAACATACACAACATTGCCGTTCAACATAAATGAGTTATTAAATAAATGTCTAAATGTCAAGTTTCGCATGGATTCCACCACCATTCCTATGTGATTTTAATCTTTGACTTATCATATTATCCCTAACAAGGACACCGTTAATAGTGCTTCTCTATGAGTGGTGGTGTGGGTTAGGCTTATAAGAACTTTACTACCATATATGAAGGAAAACTATGAAAACAATTCATTAATTATGAGATTTACCTTTTTCTTCTTTTCTTTTTTGTAAAAAATAAAGTATATATTAAACCTATGATTTTTATTTTGCTTTAATTAGAGCCATATCAAGCCAAGGTCCATTAAACGGAACTCAAAATAACTAAAGAAAGTTTTATGAGTTTTTCTAAAATGTAATTTTCAAACAGCAATCAACCAAAGAAATATGAGCTCGACTTTCTTATTACATACAAAAGGTTACCATTTATGGCCTTTGAAATGCATATTAATTATTTATAAATTTTTAAAAGTAACAAGAACTAATAATATAATAAAACATATAATCAGAATTATCTAATATTTACAAAAAAAATCATGAAAATTCATAAGAAATATAATCAGTAAAAATTATAAAAAAATTACTAAAAATCAATAAAAGTACAAATATTTTTACAAAAATAAAGAATATGCTAAGAATACAAACAAACTATCTAAGATGAAATTATATTAAATTTCTTGAGAGTTTGAAGAGTTATTAATATTATTAATTAGAAAATTTAAATAATCACTAAGTCGTTTGTGAGATTAAATTGTGGGTTTAAATTATTGTGACAAGATAATATCGAGGAATATTTTATACTAACATAACTACACTCTATATATAAGGCAAAGTTAGTTTCTTACTTTAGTGGTATTTTAAAATATCCAATATTTTTATAGAAATATTAGAAACAAACAACTCATGCCAAATGGAAATTTTAGAGATTTTTTATGAATGTTCAATTTGTATCTTGAAGAGAGATATATAAGAACAAATCAAGTTAAACATTATTGAACCTTTCAACAATATCGATACTCTCGAATTCAATTTAGTGAATATGTTTCATATTTCCAATGGCAGCATCAAAAGTAGAATTTAATTTTACTTGAGTGGGACTATTAAATGATAGTTTTTTTTTTATGTATTTTTCTCATTTTCTTTGATATTTTATGACAGTTATTTTGAAGGTAGGTTTGAATGTGCCTACTAATCCATCTTCTAGAACATTCGCAACTAGTTTTGTGAGCTTAGATAGAGTATGAGTTCAACTCTAATTTATTTTATGTCTATAAGGTCATATGACTTTATATGACAGCGTATACCATTAGCACTCAGGTGGCACTATTTGTACTCCGTAGGATGCTAGGTTCTTTTTTTTTTTTTCCAACTAATAGGTTACTCTTGAAGACTTATTTTTTTTAATTGATCTTTGGAAAGATATAATGTTCTATAATTATAAGATATTTTTTATCCACCTATAAGCAATAAACAATAAATAAATAAATAAATTAATAAGATAATAGAAACGTCAAGATTTAATGTGAAAATGCTCAAAAGGAGAAAAAACCATGGGACCATAGTATGAATCTTATAATTCTAATAAATAATGAGATTACATCCCAGGAAGATGATAAGAGTAAATTTATAGTTGATGTACTCAGCGATTCTACCTCGTCGATTTGGGGCAAATCGCAACAACTCTGAGGGCACGATAGGAATAAAACTATAGGAGAATCAAGATCATCAAGGACAAAACTGTATCCCATAGCCATGCCATGTCACTTTGTGCCTACGAAG